>CM053616.1:44119416-44153404 GCA_028646535.1 Procyon lotor
TTTCCCTGATAAGTGTGTGTGTTTTTTTAAAGACTTTATTTATTTATTTATTTGACAGAGAGATCACAAGTAGGCAGAGAGGCAGGCAGAGAGTGGGAAGCAGGCTTCCTGCTGAGCAGAGAGCCCAATGCTGGGCTTCATCCCAGGACCCTGAGATCATGCCCTCAGCTGAAGGCAGAGGCTTTAAACCTCTGAGCCACCCAGGCGCCCCACTGATAAGTGTGTTGAACATCTTTTTGTGTGTCAGCCATCTATCTATATGTCTTTGGAGAAATGTCTGCTCATGTCTTTTGCCTTTTTTTTTTAATTGAATTATTATTTTTGGTGTTGAGTTTTATAAGTTCTTCATATATTTTGGAAACTAACCCTTTTGAACATGTCATTTGCAAATATCTCCACCCATCCAGTAGATTGTCTTTAAGCTTTATTTTCTTTGTTGTGCAGAAGCTTTTTACTTTAATGCAGTCCCAATAGTTTATTATTGCTTTTTTTCCCTTTGATTCAGGAAACCTATGTAGAAAAATTTTGCGTTAGCTGGTGTCAGAGAAGTCCTCCCTGTGCTCTTCCAGAATTTTTATGGTTTCAGGTCTCCCCCAATTAGATCCTTAATCCATTTTGAGTTTATTTTTGTGAATAGTGTTAGAGAGTGGTCTAGTTTCATTCTTTTGCATGGAGCTGTCCAGTTTTCCCAACAACGTTTGTTGAAGACACTTTTTCCCATTGCATATTCTTGCCTCCTTTGTCAAAGAATCATTGACTCTATAATTGTGGGTTAGTTTCTGGGTTTTCTATTCTGTTTTATTGATCTATGTGTCTGTTTTTATGCCAGTACCATATTGTTTAATTACTATAGCTTTGAAATATAATTTCAAGTCTGGAATTGCTATAGCTCCAGTTTTGTTTTTCAAGATTGCTTTGGCTATTCGGGGTCTTTCATGGTTTCATACAAATTTTAAGATTGTTATAGTCCTGTGAAGATGCTCTTTGTATTTTGAAAGGAATTGCATTAAATCTGTAGATTGCTTTAGATAGTATAGACATTTTAACAAATTTGGATCTTTCAGTTCATGGGCATGGGATATATTTCCATTTGTTTGTGTCCTTAGCTTCTTTCATCAATATTTTATAGTTTGAATTCAGACTGCAAATTTTTTACCTTGTTGGTTAATTTATTCCTAGGTATTTTATTATTTTTGGTGTAATTGCAAATGGAGCTGTTATCTTAATTTTCCTTTCTGCTACTTCATTGTTAGTGTATAGAAATGCAATAGATTTCTGTGTATTGATTTTTATATGCTGGGACCATACAGAATTTATCAGTTCTAATAGTTTTTTGGCGATGTTATCAACATGGACGTGGTTTTGATTCTTGGTTAATTCTTTTATAGTTTTATAGGTTTGGTAGAATTAACCTGTGAAGTCGTCTGGTCTGGGACTTTTGTTTATTGAGAGTTTTCTGACTACCGACTCAGTTTCAATGGTGGTAATTTGGTCTGTTCAAATTTTCCATTTTTTCCTGCTTCAGTTTTGATAGGTTCTATTTTTCTAGGCATTTATCCATTTCTTCTAGGTTGTCAAATTTGTTGTCCTATCATTTTTCATAATATTCTCTTATAATCCTTTGTATTTCTATGATAGTTATTTTTCCACTTCTGGAAAATACTTTTCCATTTCCACTTTTCTATCTGATTTCATTTGAGTAGTCCCTTTTTTATGAGTCTGGCTAAAGGTATATCAATTTTGTTGATCATTTCAAACAACACCTACTGGTTTTGTTGATCTGTTCTATTGTCTCTTTAGTTAGTAGTATTTCATTTATTTCTGCTCTAATCTTTATTATTTCCTTCCTTTTACTGGTTTTAGGTATTTTTTTCCCCTAGATTCTTTAGGTATAAGGTTAGGTTGTTTGAGATTCTTCTTGAGGTAGGTCTGAATTGCTATAAACTTCCCTTTTATGACTGCTTTTGCTGCATCACAGTGATTTGTGGACTGTTATGTTTTCATTTCCATTGGTCTCCATGTGTTCTTTGATTTCCTCATTGATCCCTTCATTGTTGAATAGCCTGTTATTTAACTTCCATGTGTTTGTGGTCCTTTCAGATGTTTTCTTGTGGTTGATTTCTAGTTTCACACTGTTCTAGTCTGAAAAGATGCATGGTATGACTTTGGTCTTTTTAAATTAAAATCTTGTGGCCTAACGTGTGATCTAGCCTGGATAACATTCCAAGGGCATGGAAAAGAATGTGTGTTCTGGTATTTTTGGATGTAATGTTCTGAATATACCTGTTGGAGTCATCAAGTTCAGTGTGTCATTCAAAATCAGTTTCCGTGTTGCTTTTCTGTTTGGATGACCTATCCATTTATTTCAGGGGGGTGTTGAAGTCCCCTACTGTTATTATTTTACTTTCAATTTCTTCTTTTATGTCTGTTAATAGTTTCTGTAAGTATTTGGGTTTTCCAGTGTTAGGTGCATAAATATTTATAATTGTATCTCCTTATTTGATTCTTTTCCCTTTATGATTATATAGTATCCTACTTTGTCTCTTGTTACACTCTGCTTTAAAGTCTACTTTGTCTAAGTATTGCTACCCTGGCATTTTTTTTCCACTTTCATTTGTGTGATAAGTGCCTCTCTACCCCTTCACTTTTAATCTGTGTGTGTCTTTAGGTATGAAAAGGGTCTTTTGTAGGCAGTATATAGATGGGTCTTATTATTATCTTTTAAAATCCATTCCATTGTCTTTGGCAATGTCTTTTGATTGGGACATTTAGTCCATTTGTATTTATAATTATTGACAGATATGTACTTTTTGTTGCTTGTTTTATGTTTTTTTTCTTTCTGTTTTGTTTTGTAGTTTCTGATTCTTTTCTTGCTCTCTTCTCTCATGGTTAGTTGGCTTTCTTTAGTAATATGCTTGGATTCCTTGCTCTTTATTTTTGAGGTATCTATTACTGCTTTTTGATTTTTTTGTTATTGTTAGGTTTGTACATAACATCTTATGAATCTAGCAGTCTATATTAAGTTGATGGTTGCTTAAGTTTGAACCCATTTTTTATTCTTCTTCCCTCACATTTTAGGTATATAGTATCATACTTTACAGCTTTTTATTTCATGAGTCCCTTGACTGATTTTCATAGATATGCTTATTTTTATTGGTTTTGGGCTTTCTACTTACTCCTGCTTACAGTCTTTCCTTTCTACTCAAAGATTCCCCTTTAACATTTCTTCTAGAGCTGATTTAGTAATGAGGAAATTCCTTCAACTTTTGTTGGTGTGGAAAAGTCTTTTTCTCTTTATTATGAATGATAGAATTACTAGGTGGAGTATTCTTGACCACCGTTTGTGTGTGTGTGTGTGTGTGTGTGTGTATGTTTAATCTTTAAGCACTTCAAATATATCATGCCACTTTCTTCTGTCTTGTAAAGTTTCTACTGAAAAGTCAGCTCATAGCCTTATATGGTTTCCCTTGTATATATAATTGTTTTGTTTTCTCTAACTTCTTTTTAAAATTCTCTGTTTATCACTACTTGTTTCCATTTTGATTACTATATATCTTGATGCAGATCTCCTTTGGTTGGTTTTATTGGGGCTCTACCTCCTGGGTCTGAATGTCTGTTTCCTTCCCCAGATTTGGGAATTTTGTAGCTATTACTTCAAATAAATTTTCTGTCCCCTTTTACTCTCTCTCCTCCCTCTAGGATTCCTATAATGCAAACATTATTATGCTTGATGATGTCTTTGAGTTTCCTAAGTCTGTTTTCATTTTGTATAATTTTTTTCCCCTCACCTTTTCTGTTTGATTGCATTCCATTAATCTAACCTCCAGGACAGTGATCTGTTTTTCTGATTCCTTTAGTCTATTATTCATTCCATTAGTGTATTTTTTTTTTTAAATGTCATTTATTGTGTTCTTCATCTCTGATTGGTTCTCTTTTTATGTGGTCTATCTCTTTGTTAAGGGTTTCACACTGAGGTCCTCCACTCTTTATATACATAAAGTGAGTATGTTTATGATTAGTACTTGGAATTCTCCACCAGGCATATTATTTATGTCCATTTTGTTTAGCTGTCTTGCTGTGATTTTTGTCCTCTTTCATACTTCTATCTCCTCATTTCCTCTAACTCTCTCTGTATGTTTCTATGTGTTGCATCAGCTATATCTGGTTTTTACGGTAGCGACTTTGAGAAGGAGAGTTCCTGTAGTGCCCTGCCCTACTACTGTGTTCAGGATTAGGTCCTTGCACTGTTAGTGGGCCAGTCTGGGGCCAACTTGGGCTTGATTTGGGTCAGACCAGGCACTTGCCAGAGATGCAGCATATGGAGCTGTGTGGCACTTTATTGTACCCTGAGATGTTTTTGTTGCTGGGTGGGTCCTGCAGTCAGACCAGCTGTCTGCCTCCAGCCCACTATGGTAGCTGAAGTTAGACTGTTGCATGTGGTTATGTTTCCCTCTCTCTGGGGCAAAAGTCACTTTGGACTGGTGGTGGCCTCTGTTGGGACTGCTTGCACACTGGTAGGCTTGGATCATGTCTTTGGATGGGCTCTGTCCAAGAGCATATTGGAGGCAGAAGATCTGCAGAACCTTACAGGAGTGGGAGATTAGGTGTTAGCCAGGTTTGTACTCCTGCTGTGGGAGGAGACTTTGAGGTGAGGCCTGGCTAGAAGGGGTGGCTTGGCAGAAGCATGGTGTAGCAATGTTTGTGTGGGTCTGCTGTGTGGGTCTGTGACTGGGGACCTCGAGTGGAGGCCTGACAGGAGGGGGATTGTTTGCAGGAGAATGCAGATGTGGAGTGCACTGTTAACAGTTTAGGTAGTCATTGTTGGCACTGTGCTGTTTCTGAAGAAGGTGGATGTGTGTTTAGTGTGGGGGCTGTGGGAGAGAAATAGCACCTGCCAGTTCCTTTGCTCCTGGAAAAGTCTCCCAAAGATCTCTGAAGACTGGCATTTCTCACTGGAGAACACACGAGAAGGTATAAATGCATAGACTATTTATGCAACATAATGGAAACAAGAAATTAAGGGTGGAAAAATTGCCCAAATCCATATTATTATGTAGGGATTTATAGTCCTTACAATAAAGAATGAACTTTGTTGATCTTTTCAATATCCCAGTAATTTGGTGAGGTTTCATGTTTATTGAACCACAAGAGTATTTTATTATATATATGCTGTGGGGTATCAAAGAGCTAGAAAGTTTTATCACTAGAATTGCAATGTCCTAAAATTTATCACACTGTAGGGGTATGGAACTCTGTGAAATCATCACCCAACATTAATCAAATTTTACTCTCAGAATAAAAAATTAAAAGTGACTAAATTATTTCATTTGGAAGTGTTTTACATTGTTAACCCATATTTTACTATCTATGATCAACTGTTACTATTTTTAAATCTAGAAGGATTTTCTCAATATTCTTATTTTTAAAATCTCCTTGTTTGTACTACTGTCATTGAGTTTTCTAGGAAAAGGGTACAGCAGAATATTTAAGGCATTAATTTCTAATAATCTAGTGGTATAAGTTATCTTTAAATAGTTCTTGAATGAAAGCTGATTCTGTTCTACATGTTCTTATCATAAAAACTCTTTGTAAGGGATTGTCTGAGAAAGAACATTTTGATATTTGCTTACTTTTAAGGAACAGAAAAAGTGATTACAGAGCTGTTGTTTTTCCCCTAATAAAACTTTGCAGAGATTTATTAACATTTTTCTCCAACTTTAATAATTTATATTGTTAAGTCGTGTAGTCATTCTGTCTACAATAAATATTGAGTAACACTTATAAGCAGAGCAATGTAGTAGGTAGTGAATTACATAAAACAAAAAAAAATATATATAAAAACATTATATAGAAGAGGGGTGAGCAAACTATGGTTTATGGACCAAATCCAGTTTGCTAACTGTTTTTATAAATAAAATTGTGTTGGAACACATCCATGCTCATTCATATATGTGTTCTCTATGGCACTTTAACATTGACCAAATTGAGAAATTGTGACAAAGACTATATATAAAAACTAAAAGTATTATCTATCCTTTACAGAAAAAGTTTATTAACCTCTGATAAAGAATGTATTTCCGTAGCAGAAATACAAATCTCTAAAAGAGCTCTCATCCACATGTGATTGTCAGACTAGGGAAAATCCTTTTCATATTTTGGACATGAAAGATTATTTTTTAAAATATCTGGTAGGTTTTCAAAGGAAATAAAAAAGCAGGTAATGGAAAGCTTTGTCCTGAGAAATGTTGAAGTCATTTCATGTTAGTCCATCCACTGGCTGCTTCCTGTTAATTCAGTGGCAACAATCCAAGCTGGCACTTTTCTGTCACACTGCCCCTAACATCTGGTGAATTCCCAGGAGAGTGATAATAAAAACAATCATCTGTGCTTAGTCCACCCTCTAGGAGCAGCAGGTAATGGGGAGCTTCTGCTTTCACTTACATTCGTGACTGTGCATTGGATTGTTATGAAATCTAAAACCCTTACAATTTCATTTTTACTGATAATTTACATTTCAATTTACTTCCACTTGGCCTTTTCCTAGCATTAAAAAAAGCCTACAACTCATTAATTCCCATTATGACATTAAAACAACAACCACAAACCCATGGCCTTGTGTATCATTCTCTGATGAATTTCAAATTGAAGGCCTGAACCAAGCAATAAAGTGCTACTAGCTTGAGGATTCCATCTCTATCAGGGGCAGCTCTTAGAAGGTAGATGTTCCAGTTCTAGATTCTCTATGAACCTACATAGACAAGGGAGCCACCAATTCAGTTTGAGTTTAGTGGGAACCGGGGTCCTACCCACCTCCCGGACTGTTTGCCTTCCAGGTTTCCTGCAGTGCATGAAAGCCTCATGTTGCTCATTACATGGGGTTCAGCTGACACATCCTCAGTGAGCATGAGTAGGTAACTGGCAGCGATAACAGGGTAGTTAAAAAAAAAAAGAAAACCCAGGAATACTTTGGTTAAATCAATTAGTTGAACTAGCCAGAGTACTGAGGTAAAAGATAAATCTTGATGGAAGAGGTAAGGCATCTGGATTATGGTAATATGGGAAAATTCGGTCTGTGTTTGGCATCACCTTGCGGAGCCATGACAGCAGAATGACCTTCCAGAGCATCAGAGACTTGGATGGGGGTGTTGAGGCATTGGCAACAAGAACGGAGCAACCATGTGGGTAAAGCAGAGCCCTGATTCAGTATTTTGGATAGAGGTTATTCATGCTGAAAAGTGACTTCCAACAGCAGCCCAAACACTTGGATTTGGTCTGGCAGGAACAGATGGCACTAATAGTGGGTCTTTGGGAACCAGAATAATCATGTTACAACCCTTTGAAGTTCTCAGCACCTGCATCTATGCATTATGGGTTTTGGGTTGCTTCTGGCAATAGCTCTTCCTGCTAGTGTGCCAGCATATTTGCTGGTATATTCAATTTTGGAAAAAGTGAATTTTTTTTTTTGTATTCAATTTATGTAAGAACGATTCCCTTTGAGGGAGGCCACTCTCAATATCTGGTGTGAATGTTGGACCTGAGAGCGATCATCTCTATCTTTATCTGGGCGTGGGGTCTACCAGCACCTACTCTGTTATGTGAAAGAGCCATTGCTGTTGACTATGATGAACCACATTACTGAGGTCAAACTAAACCATTCTGATGTTGAGTGAATACAAAACTTTTGAGTGAAAACAAAAATTTCAGTCTACAAAACTTGAAAATGTAATTGAAATATCTGTTATTTTTTTCCAATAAAGAATGAACTATTTGAAATACTGTTTATGCTACTTACCAATAGTACCACAACTGGGCTTTGTTTCTTTCCTTATGAAAATTTTCACTTATTTCCATTTCACTTATGAAAGTAAATTTTTGATATTTTCTTGTTTATTTGCTTACTGAAAACATTTGTCAAACCTATTTTTTCTCTTGGAATTTTTTTCTTTTTCTTTTTCTTTTTTTTTCCTTGGGATTTTTTTTCTATTTGAAACCTAGAATTCCTTTACATGCGAGTTCTTCTGTTTGAAGATTCTTTTTTTTTTTTTTTTTTATAAACATTTTTTTTTTTTTAAGATTTTATTTATGTGACAGAGAGAAACACAGCGAGAGAGGGAACACAAGCAGAGGGATTGGTAGCGGGAGAAGCAGGCTTCCCGCGGAGCGGGGAGCCTGATGCGGGGCTCGATCCCAGGCCCCTGGGATCATGACCTGAGCCGAAGGCAGACGCCCAACGACTGAGCCACCCAGGCGCCCCTGTTTGAAGATTCTTGGTTCTGTTGTGTCGCTGTAACCTTGGCTCCATGGTGGCCTTGTAGGGGATGAAAGGAAAGTCTTTTCCTGTGTGCAGCTTCTATATCCTCTTCACTCTTTTCCTTTGTATGATGCAAGTCTTCTCTAGCTTTGAGAATGCGATGAAAAATTTTACAACTGCAGGCAAATGCAACACCATGGTTGGTACTGACAAACTAAGGGAAGAAATTGTGGGATATACTTTAGATTTATTTACTCTTTGGTAGTGCCAGGTTTATTTGATATCTTTATTCTTTGTCAATGAGGTAGTCTTAGCAATATTTTGAGTTGAAATCATTGTTGTCTAATGCTTGGAATCTTCCCTATTAGTGATTCAGTGAAACTAGGAATAACCTCAGTGCGGTGGAAATTATGACTTCAAAATTAGTTATAGGACATCCAGAAAATTTAATTATATCAATGTCAAGAAGTAACTAGCTTCGGATGGATTTTTTTTTTAAATCCATAGTGTTTCACTTAATCTTAGAGCCAGACAGATCAAAGGCCTTGCACATGTAGGGATTTTTCATTTGTTTATTTTTGCCCAAGATCACTCTTTTCAGTACCATCTGGGTGATAATGATGTGTCATTGTAGGTTCATGGATTGTAACAAATACCATCTTGGTGGGGAATGGTGATAGTGGGGGAGGCTATCTATGGGGACAGTGGTATATGGGAAATCTCTCAACCTTCCACTCAATCTTGCTCTGAACCTAAAAATGTTATTCTAAAAAATAAAGTTTATTTTAAAAAAACTAGAAAAAACTAACTAGCTTCATAGAATATCTTTTAAGTCGGTTAAGGAACTACTATTACTAGATTTTAAACTGTGCTGGCCATTTCTTCTTATTTTTCTCATCCTCCTTTCTGGCTCTGAAATATTAAGAAAATTCTGTGTGTGAATGGAAATAAAATGTTGAATTTTTCTACATTTCTTAATTTTAAGGGCTGTGTGAAAAAGAATGCTCAACTAGTATTCCTAGTATTACATTGTTTATGGATGATGTGCTTAGTCTCTGTAGTTACGGTTCTAGCCATGACCACAGATTATGGCCGTAATCCTCAAGTCAGGTCTGAAAAGAGCTTGATCATCAGGCAGAGAGGCCCAATTATGAAGGAGATGGGAGAGGAGTTTATGCCACTCTCCAAGATTGTCTTTCCTGAATTTGGACAGTGAGAAGGGTAGGTGTTGAGCTATGCAATGATGGCCCTTAGGGGGTCAAGGTAGAGCTTGAAGGAGAAATAAGATAATGGAATGGGGTCTAAAACCTTTGGGAGCAAGCCATATTTAGTTTTATGTTACTCTTGACCTTTATTGCTATAGTAAAGTCTTATTTAATGTTTTAGATTTGTTTCATTTAAGATGACGTGGAGTATCAAGGATAGTCTCTTGGGTCTTAGTTTTAAGGGAAGTGAGTACATGATGTTAGGAAGAGTAAAAGGTAAGCTCTCTGGGGGATGGTAAAATTCAAGAGAAGAGTCATAGTTTTGAGGTATGTCTTCATTCTTTCCACAGAGACTCATTTTTTTATTGCCAATTTCAGTAAATCTGGTTCTATTTTATTACAGAAGTTTTCTTTTTTTTCCCTTTTAAACTCTTTGCCTTGGATGTTTATAAAGGGAGTATACCCCACATAATCATAGATGTTATGCTTTCATTTAGCATAGCTTTAAGAAAAATAATGTATGAGGAACTGAGAATACCAAGTCAAAACTGTGTGGCTTTTGCAGTAAAGAGGTGTGTTTGATTGAAATTGACCAAAAATTCTTTATAACTTTTCTCAACAGACGTGGCATCTTTTCCCAATAGTTGGACTCTGTACCAGCCTTGTGCCTTGCTTTGGCCAACAGAAAGTAGCAAAGAATGTGTGAAAGTTTGGAACCTGGGCCTCAAGAGTCCTTGAGTTTCCCTTCCCACTCTTGGAATCAGGTGCCCTGTGGGGAAGGTGGCGGTTGCATTTCGGAGACATAGGATTATGAACCACAGTCAGCCTCCGTCGCCTGTAATGTGAATGAAGCTGCCTTCATCAGCCTCAGCTGAGCTACTAGATGTCTAAAGCATGTGTACAATGGAATATTATTCAGCCTTAAAAAAGATGGAAATCCTGATATTGGCAACAACATGGATGAACCTGGAGGGCATTATGGTAAGTGAAATAAGCCCTACAAAGAAGGACAAATACTACATCTTCTCATTTACACCTGGAATCTAAGCTAGGCAAATTCCTAGGACCAGAGGATAGGTTGGTGGTTGTCAGGAGCTGGAGGATAGGAGAGATGATGGCCAAAGGTTATAGGGTTTTAGTAGTGTAAGATGAATGAGTTCTGGAGATTTAATGTACAAAGGTGTGAAAATAGTTCCCGAGACTGTATTTCGTATACTTGACATTTGCTGAGATTGGGTATTGGGTAGGTGTTAAGTGTTTTCGCTACAGGCACATAAACACACACCATCCCAAGAGAGATAAGCAGAAGAACTACTCAGCTGAGCCCAGCCTAAAATGGGACACATATTATTTAGAAGCAAATAAATTTTTTTAAGATGGTAAGTTTTAGAATGGTTTTTAAGATAAATAATACAGGAGATTATCTTTTTTAAAAATGGAAGATAGACTTATTAAAAATGGAAGATAGACTTTTTCACATATGTGCTATAATAGAAGCACATATGTGAATGTCACAATGCCAGCTGGAGACAAGGTTGGATGTCCTTCTCTTCTCAGGAGCCTTGGAGAGGTCAGATACCTGTTCTTCAACTCCAGTCTATTGAGTCTGAGCATGCTCAGTCCTACATTGCCTGATTGCTGCATTCAGTCTGTTCCTAAACTCCCTTCCATGTTCTTTTTGTAGGCTTTACTTTCTCTGTCCTCCCCTTAAATGTTGGCCTCTCCCAAAATTGCTTGTTCTGTTGTTCTGGAAATTTCTGCAGTTGTCTGTGAGTTTGATCAATTGACTTTGTGTTGAAAATTGTAAATTCTCTACAGTCTATGTATCCAGTGATAGACATGTCAACTTGATTGCTTCAAAGTCAAGATGTCTATAAAATAATACATCATGTTTTAGAGCTTAGTCCAAGCCCACAGTTTAATTAACATGTGAGTCAACTCTTCTAATTCTCACCTCATTCCTAGGAGGCAGGTGCTGGTATTTTCTCCATTGAGAAAAGAATTTTAAGGGGGCAGGTAAGACACTCAATGTTGTATCCTCATCCAGTAACAGAGTGTTCGTCTGAGCTTTTGCCTTCGAGATCTTCCTTCTTTGGGCACTCTTTCAAGTCAGAAAATGGATAAGACCTGTCACGTTTATCAGTCATCAACTACTTTTATAGTCTTTCTCTTAATGATGTTTTGTACATTTTGCCACCTCCACCTTTCCACAGCCATCGTCCAATCTCAGGTCCTCACATCCTGTTTTCTGGACTCTCAGTGGCCATCTTACATTGCTTTTACCCCCCAGCCCTTCCGGTGGAGCCTTGCTACTCGCAAAATAATATTTCCAGTGCACAGCTGGTCACACACATTTCCCAATGGTGCCCCTTCGTCTGTAGGATAAAATTTGCAGTGTCCTTTTTGGCATCTGTACCAAGACTTTTGCAAGTCTGCAAGTTTGCCTTAGCAGAGGAGCCCTATATTTGTGACTGCTGGGCTAACCGGGTGTCCAGACTCATCTTCTCTCATGGCTCTCCTACTCCAGTCTGACTGTACAGAATTAGCTTGGGTCATGAGCATGCTCTTTCCTGGTTCTGTGCATTTCTCTGTATTTGGAATCCACTGTCACTATCACTGCCACCCCACCACACATGCACTCCCACATAGTTGTCTGTCCAGAAATCCTCTATTTATTTATTTTTCTTTTAAAAAAATTTTTTTATTAACATATGGATGTATTATTTGCCTCAGGGTACATGTCTGAATCGTCAGGCTTACATATTTCACAGCACTCTCCATAGCACAAACCCTCCCCAATGTCCACAACCCAGCCACCCTATCCCTACCTCCCTACTCCCCCAGCCACCCTCAGTTTGTTTTGTGAATTTGGGAGTCTCTTATGGTTTGTCTCCTTCCTGATCCCATCTTGTTTCATTTCCCTCCCCCACCCCCCATGACTCCCCACCCTGCCTCCCAAATTCTTCATATCAGAGAGATCATAGGATAATTGTCTTTTTCTGATTGACTTATTTCGCTTAGCATAACGCCCTCTAGTTCCATCCACGTCATTGCAAATGGCAAGATTTCGTTTCTCTTGATGGCTGCATAGTATTCCATTGTATATATACCACATCTTCTTTATCCTTTCCTCTGTTGATGGACATCTAGGTTCTTTCCATAGTTTGGCTATTGTGGACATTGCTGCTATAAACACTGGGGACCATGTGCCCCTTTGGATCACTACATTTGTATCTTTAGGGTAAATACCCAGTAGTGCGATTGCTGGGTTATAGGGTAGCTCTATTTTCAACTTTTTGCGGAACCTCCATACTATTCAGAAATCTTCTATTTTAAGTGTCCTATCTCAGGGCAAATGTATCCTCCTCTGGGAAGTGTTCCCTAGGGTCTTTCGGCAGATACAGATGTTCCTTTTTTGTTACTACGCAGTATATATATGTACTACCACTTACATAATACCACATCTGGTGGTGTTAACACTTTTAAGTTTGTTTCTTATCTATTCTTTGTATTTCTTGAAGAGAGGGACAACTTAACAGTTTATGGTATTTGTATCCACAACACAAATTACCCACCCATCACAGAGCCCGCACTTGCTAAGTATACACGGAATGAAGGAAGAGTGAAAATGCCTTGCTACAATTTTGTGGCAACAAAGACTTCCAGGATCCTTTCTCTTCTAGCTCATTGTCTACTCAGATATTAGTTCCTAACCCAACAATTTCTGAGGCTCATCGGAAGTGTGCACCCATGTGAATGTGGGCACCCACAAGTGCATGGATGCAGCAGGTACTGTAATTCACCGAGGAAATAGCCATAACATTATAATAAAACATAAGGGTAGCAGTTTTATGCAAGGCAAAAGGCAATTTGCAAGCTTTCAATGATACATTTCTAATAAAAGGCACTGTGATCATTTCTACAAGATGATGAGACTTTCTCTCTGGGCCCTTTTACTTTGACCTGAGGGTTCACTACATCTGATAAAAGGCAATAAAAGGGCAGACTTTGAAATAATCCCAACCGAGGGATGTTAGGAGATGAATAGCAGGCCATGTCCTGAACAGGAGGTTAATTGCTGAAACACAAAATATCCTGCGGGAATAAGCTGCTTAGAGGTATGATCTTTCGACCTTAGGGTGCTAAAATCCCGGTTCTTGTCATCAGATATTTTAATTACATGCTCTGTACAAGAACTTCTCTATCATGATGAATTTGAAATCCTCTAATTATCTAGGATTTAAAAAGCAAACAGAAAATGGAAATGTCAAAGGTCAGTACAAATAAAAGCAAGACTACACAAAGCCTGCATGAAGAGGAAGCTGGAATCAGAGGATCAGAGCGTTCGAAAAGAGCTAATTAGCAAAGTCCAGTCTTTAAAATAACTAAGGCAGCAATTATAAATAATTAAAATGAACAGAATTTTATGCTTGTGATGGGTTAAACATGCATAACTTTATATTTCAGCAACTAATTTCAACACACTTGAAATTCTTAGATTATAAAGAAAATATAAAGCTGAATCATGGCATTTTATTCCTAAACACAATTTTTGTATTACAATGCTTTGACTTTTTACAAGACACCCATAATGTTTGTGAGTTTTGCAGTGTGTTGTTCTTTATGATGTAAAATTCCATAGATTTGAAATCATCATCGCCTTTATCAGTTCTCTGGACTATTCGGCAAGCCTGCTGTTCCGTCCTTTCCTCTCTTCAGTTCTCTCTTCTTTCCCAACATATAGGCATCTGCTTACTTAGCCTCTATCATGAATATGAATTAATTCTCATCCTACTTTAGAGGATTGTTTAAAAAGGAAAACAGAACATTTCCAAATTTATATAATTTCTTAACTAGACTCCTTATATTCAAATTCATGCTTTTTCTCTTGCCATCGGAGTTTTTAGGAACATCTTCACATAAAGTTCTTTAGGGATCTTTACACCTATCTTTAGTATAAATACAGTTGATCTTAGAATGCCATCCTGTTACCTGTCACCATCATCCTTTGCCTGCACTATTCCATTAGGCTTCTAACTGGTCTTTGGGCTTTTTCTCTGTTGTGGTTCTTTGCCTCGCTGAAGTGCCTTGCTCCTTGGGCCTCAGGGCCTTTGCACTGACCATTCCTTGACCTCAGAATAGCTTTTCACAAGCATCCTCATGACTTGTTCCTTTACCTTCTTTTCTGCCTCACTATCCCCTTATAAGTGAGGACCTCCGTCATGCACCCTATATAAAATAATAACCCCTCCATTTTCAACCTAGTTCTTTATGTATCCTTACCTGCCTTAAATTGTCTTTTGTACATTCATTCTCACCTACTTTTTTCTGCTCCTTCCATGATGGCAGGAACACTGTGTTCCTACCTAGTAAGGAGTTCAGTGCTCAGTAAATACTTGTTGAAATCTGGGAGTAAATGGAAACTGTGCAACTTGGTTTCTCTATTTCCTCTGGCTTTGTTACTCCTAATTTTTTTTCTTTTTAAATACTCCTAAACTTTTATTTTCACTAGTTGTTTGGGTCTTCTCAGCACTATGAATTTGCAGTTTCTTGGGTCTGGAGCACGCATGAGCTCCATTCCTCTGCCTTGCAGACGTGACAGGATGTCAGTGGCACGTGGGCAGGGGCCGAGCTACCCCACTCCACATTATGTTGGCAGGGCTGCTCGCAGAGCTTGGCGCATTGCAGATCCTCAGGGGGAAGTAAATGGCTGAATTTTGCTGAAATACTATGGAATAATTTAGGATATGTTATTAGGTAAATTCAGAGTTACAGAACGGTATGCAGGATATAATAAAGCATTTGTGGACTAAAATTATGACCCAGAAAGCGTCCTGCATCCAGGCATTCCTCACTGTGCTGTGTCTGGCTTCGTGGTGTTTCTGAGATGCTGCGCTTCTTACGCATAGAGGTTTGGGGCAACCCTGCATCTAGTATCTGTCAGTGCCTTTCTTCCAACAGCATTTGTTCATTTTGTGTCTCTGTGTCCTACTCTGGTAATTCTTGCACTATTTCAAACTTTCTCCCTACTAGATTATGGCGATCTGTGATCAGTGATTATGACCTGCTGAAAGCTGAGATAATGATTAGCATTTTTTAGCCATAAAAGTGTTCTGTAAAGTATGCACGTTGTTTTCCGGTACATAAGGCTATTGCACACTTAATAGACTCCAGTGTCGCATAAGTCGGACTTGTATATGCACTGGGAAACCATACAAATTTGACTCACTTCATTGCAACGTTTGCTTTATTGTGGTGGTCTGGAACCAAACCCGTGAGAGCTCTGAGGTGTGCTTGTGTTTACATCTTTAATATGCTTGTGTAGGTAAAGTAAGGATATATTACTTAACAGCTACTAGTTTTCAGTGTTTAACGAAAGAAAATGAACTTGAGAGGGCAATGAAGGGATCATTAATTATATTTTAGACTCTTCTGAATTTAAATGGCTAGAGAAAGTCTGTAGGTGGAATTCTAACAAGTGGAGAGCTTGAAATAACTTGTAATAGCTTATTTCTCTCTTATGGCTGTCTGCAAAGTGTTTAAAATAAAATTATGATATCAGTCATATAATCAACAACAAGAAATACCAAAGCAAATCAATGTTCACATCTACAGAAAATCAGTAAAAATAAAAATGGAAAATTAAAACATTTTATTAGGTTTAATTATTAAACATGGTTTTTCTCCTCATCAGTATAAAATGAGAACCTCGCTCAGTTACATGGTTCTCCTATTCTTCTGGGCTTTGATGTTCTGGCAGACTTTTAATGCTTTCAACTCTGAGTTGAAGTGATTTCTTTTGGCGGGGGGATATTTTTCTTGTTCTATTAGGGATATTTAATTATTCATTCTTAAGTCTTCCCATTTAAAATCTGTATAACATCATTAAATATGTTCTGTAAACAGACATACCTCAATTATACTGAAAAGATAATTGTGTTTATGTGTATTACTGCTGGAGTTTAACTCCTTGAGGTCAAGGGCATTGCCATTTTATTTCTGTATGCCCAAAGTCCAATATAATGCCTGGCAGCAGTAAATGTTGAATATCTGCTAAATTACAGTATGCATTATGTGGTCTGTGTTGCTATGGAGGTGAATACTTTAACATTGAGCACATTTAGTTTTTACTTAAAAGATTAGAGGAAACTTAGAACCTTCTACATTTCTAACTTTCTTTCTAACAGAAAATTAGGACTAAGGAGCAAATTTAGAGGTGGTTATTCTGCATGCTGGAACCCGTTCTCCTTGCAGTCCTGCTAAAAGCCTGTCCTAGGTCCTCGTCTTTGGTACTGTGCCTTAACATTTTCTGTATGCATCCCACTCCATCAAATTTAGTGCCAAAATTTCTCAAAAAGGCTTAAAAATGATCAGTGTGAATTTGACAATGTGCTATGTCATCCTCATGAATTTTCTTTGTAAGAGCTCATATGTTATAAAAAGATCTTCCCTACTTAAAAAATTTCAAGTACAAACAAGAAAATGATTTTGTGAGTATGTGAGAGAGGCCTAATGCTCTCCCTAGTCTTGGTCACATATTTCCTGGATTTCCAGACCTGACTGTGATCTTTTAAATCCCCCATAGCAAAATTGTACGTTAGTTATAGATAGAATGTTTTTTTCCATAAGATATAAAATAATAACACTAAGCATATACCAAAACAATGTAGAACATTCATGATTCATTTATTCAACCAAGCAATGGTAAATGAGCACTAAACTACATTCTGGAGACTAGTCTAGTCTCAGGTAAAACATTAAATAAAACAGACCAAGTCTCACAAAGTTTAAATTCTAGAGTAGGTGAGTAAAAGAGAAATAGTCATGGTTCACCTGGGATATGTTTAATCAAAGAAGAATAAATCAGGATTAGGGATAGAGAGTGGTGGGAAGAGATGATATTGACCATAGCATAACAGCAGCAGACTGGGTCAGAATTGGAGGTATTGTTTTCATTGGGCAAGGAGTGAAGTTATTTGAGGAAGCTGGGGCAATGCCTCCTCTGGTTTAAGAGTCTAGAGAGTTGATACATTTATAAATCTTTTATGCCACTCATCTCTGAGATGTAATTGTAGTGTTAGTGTATGTTTAGGTGTGATTGTGTTATGCCAACATTCCCAGGTATCAGGAAACAATATTTTGCTTTGATTATTAGGAAAAGTTACAAATCTGTTATTTTAGGTCACAAAGAGCCACACTCATCCTTTGAGTCCTCTCCTTTTTTGCTACATTTATTTCAATACTCCATTATTGGGCCCATGCATATTTAGGATTGTTATATCATCTTGGAAAATTGATTTCTTTTTCCTTCTCTGTAATTTTTATTCAGGTGTTGAAATTCTAATTCCCTCAGAAAGTGACTAAATTAGCAAAGAGGGCTTTTAAAGAGATGATTAATTTAAAGAGAGGCTGTGCAGGTGGACTGTAATAGGCTCTGACTGGTGTCTTCAGAAGAAGAGGAAATTTGGACATACAGACATCCGGGATACAAGCACACAGAGGACAGCCTGTGTGAGGACACAGCAGGAAGATGGCCTTCTGCAAGCCAAGGAGAGAGGAGCCTCAGGAAAAAGGAAACCTGGCAACTCTTTGATCTTTGACTTCCAGCTGTCAGAACTGGGTGAAAATTTCTGTTCTTGGAGCCCTCAGTCTGTTAGCTTCATTATGGCAGCCTGAGCAGACGTAAAGAATCCTAGCAAACAAACACAATAATGTCCCCTTTCTTCCTGATTACATTTTTTGTTCCGAAGTCTACTTTGTCTCACATTAATGTAAATACTCCCATCTTTGTTTTCTTTAGTTGTTAGCATGCTATATCTTTCTTCAGCCCTTGATTTCTAACCTGTTGAATTTCTCTATAACGTAGGTTTCTAATAGACAAAATATAGTGAGTGGGTCTTTTCTGGGGGGTGATTTTTTTTTTTTTTTTTGGTTTTCGTTTTTATTTTTTTGGTCCTTTTGCAGTCTTTGTCATTTAACTGGTATATTTAGACCATTCACATTTACAGTGGTTATTGAAATAGTTGGTTTAATATCTCTTTGTAATTCTATTTGTGTGTTCTTTGTCTCCTACTGATTTAATCCCCATAGGCTGCCTTATTTAGTTTTAATAGATCACACATGTGATCCATTTTACTTCTTCTACTGTATCAATCATACCTGTCTTATGTAAAAATTAATGATTGCCTTAGAATTAACAACCTATATTTTGAACTAATATAAGTCAGTTTTTCAACATGCTGCTGTAGGTGTCGTGGGAGAATCTTGGTGTATTCCTGATTTCTCTCTCCCAGTTGTTGTAACACTTTGATCTTTCTTCAGCTGTATCCAGCCCACTGATAAGCCTGTCAGAGACATTCTTTATTTTTGTTACAGTGCTTTGATTTCAAGCACTTCTTTTTGAGTCTTTTCTATAATTTCCATTACTCTGCATATGTTACCCATCTGTTCTTGTTGTCTTTTTCCATGAGTGTCTTCTACATATTTTGTTTATTCCTGACAGGTAATTCCAATACATTTGTCATATTTGAATCTGGTTCCAATGATTACTTTGTCTCTTCAGACTGTGTATTTTTGAGTCTTTTGGCGTGGCTTATAATTCTTTTATTGAAAGCTAGACATCTTAATATCAACTTAGAGAAATTGTCCTTTAGTGTGAGGATTTCCTTTCATCTGTGTAGAATTTGGTCTGTTTAATGTTTCTGTGGCTGTAGATAACAGCACCTTCAAATTCATTTAGTGTTCTTGTTTTTCTTTCTCATTTTGACTTTAGGCTTCCCTAAATACTCCTCCTCAGGGAGTGTGATGAGCTCTTAAGCTATAATCCACATTTACTGTGTGGAGCCCTCTTGGTATGTGGTAAGATGTATGAGAGGAGTGTTCTATATTCTTTCAATTCTCAAGCTTTTAGTAGGCCTGTGTTTTGCATTCTGTGGTCTTAAGAAATGTTTCTACCATGGTAGAGCTCTTTTCTGCTTTGCCCGCTACTCCTTTCTCCAGTTTCAGCATTTCTAATCTATTGAAACCCTGATTCCTGTTGACTGTGTCTTCCCCCACACTCTCTTTTAGGTTAGACCAGAATGGTAGAAGGGGCTGGACTGAAAGATGGATCCAGCTTCCCCCAACTAGGTAAGGCTCTGGCAGAGTTCTTTGCACTGGAGTGTTGACCTTTGTTAGGAAGAAGGTTATCAGTGTATTTAGCAATGATCACTCCTCTCATCTTATCAGAGCCATAAGGGGATCTTTCTTGGAACTTCACTGTGAGAACCTGGAGGTAAAGCCCATAAAAATGTGGGAGGACCCAAGACTGTGGACCACAGGAATTTACTTTCATGCTAATACATGCTTAGCCTCTGTAACTAGTCAAAAATACCATTTAAGTGTCCCTACTGGTTTATGGTTCCATTGACTTCAAGTCTGAATAAATAGATTTCAGCTTCATATTTTTGAATGTGCCTGTCTCTTCAGAATTTAGAGATACCTATCATACTGCAGTGTTTTTAAATGGATTAAAAAATAGTCAATGATTACCAGTTGTCCAACTGTTTTCTTCTTATAAGGACAGAAATGATGAGTTCCATAGAAATGACATTTTGGAACTAATGCCATAAATCCAAATACAACTTTTATCTGCCTAAAGATGAGTATCCTATAATTCATTATCTATAAGTATTTAGAAATTGTGGAGAATATTTCATCATAATGGATTGATCAGGTTAAGACTTGCAGATCAGGCAAGAGTTGAGCACAGATCTGCAGGAAGTAAAGGAGGAAACTATGTGGACATCTTGGGGGACATAATCCAATGAGAGGGAGCCCAATGTGGTCATATGGTTGGTATATTTAATGAACTGTTAGGAAGATAAGGTGTGCATGGAGTGAGAGAGGGTAGGAGTGACCAGAGAGTAGCCACATTGAGGGTTTTGAATGGTGCTGAGAATGAGATAGGAAGCTATCTGAAGATTTTGCTGAGAGGAGTGAGTGACATGATTTGACTAAAAATTTAGAAGAAAGATAAATACTCTCTGAAGAACAAACTATATGGAGATTATTTAGGAACCTAGTTCTGGTGGAATGAAGTTGTCTTTGAGGGTGGGGGGTGAAGACTAGGTAAGATTCTTGATAGATTTTGAGTGTACAGTACCAAGAATGTATATATATATATTTAAAGATTTTGTTTATTTGACAGAGACAGACACAGCAAGAGAGGGAACACAAGCAGGAGAAAGTGGAGAGGGAGAAGCAGGCTTCCTGCCAAGCAGGGAGCCTGATGCGGGGCTTGATCCCAGGACCCTGGGTTCATGACCTGAGCCGAAGGCAGACGCATAATGACCGAGTCATCCAGGCGCCCCCCAAGAATATTTTTGATGGAGTAGATGAGGTTGTGGGAGAATTAAGAATCTCAAATGATTTCAGCTGGTTTATTCTGTGTGCCCACACATCTGGCCCTTATTCTGCTACCACATGTGGCCTATTATCCCCAGATAATAGGATAATAGGCAGAAAAGAGGATAGGCTCTCAAAAAAATCTGCAAGGGAGATTCCTCTCCCAGATCAGAGTTAGCAGAGCATGTTGGTGCAAGGACTATTGAGCCAGACAGCCTGGATTCAAATCCTAGCTCTGACGGTCACTAATTGTTTGATACTGGACAAGTTTCTTAACCTCATAGGAGCCTCAGATTGTTTTTTTTTTTTTTTTTTTTTTTAAGCAGGGATGCAAGTAATATGTATCTCACAGAATTGTTGCAGAAATTATATGCATTACTTTAGTGTTGGTCCCACAGTAAGTAAATCCAATAAAACCTGTACTGTTATTAAAGATCTAGAAAAACTGCTGTTCATTACTTGCATGACAGATAGTTCATCTCATTTAATCTTCAAATTAATCAGGAGATGTTAGGTGGTGGTAGTGGTCTTTTTTTTTTTTTTTAAGGGGAACCCTAAGCCTGAGGTAAAGTAAAAGGCAGAATTCTTGCCACTGTTCCCTGCCCTCACCACTTCAGGCCCAGGGCTGTAAGGCACTTGGCATTATTACCCAATCTCAGTTTGCTACATCTCACACCTATGAGTATAGTTGCCTCATTAACAGTGACTTAATCACCACATGTAATATTCCTGCTTTCTTGATGGGACACTGATACAGTAACTTGTGCTGGAACAAAACAGAAAACTGACTCTCACAGTGGGATTCTGGGATTGGGTTGCTCACATATCTGAAGTGTGTACGATTCCTTCTACCTGGAGGGAAACAGGCCAGGGTAATACAGAGCATAGGTGATGTCGCTTCTCAGATTCTCACTGTGTCGGCATAAGGTGATGAGCAAATGCAGCTGGAGGGTCAGATGTTCAGAGAGCCAGTGACCTTGGCACTTGATCACTATGGTGGCAATATTGACTGGAAATAGTATAGTGTTACCTCATTTCAAATAGCACCAGAGAGAACACACGGGGGGAAAAGAAATGAAAGCGGTGAGGCTCTGATTGAGAAAGCAAATAAGTGATTGGAAGGTCATGGTGGCAGTCACAAAGGCAGTTACTGTATATGTAAGGCATAGTCTCCCAAAGATTAAGCCCGAGACCTTGTGTAAGGGTGGCAGAACTGGAGTCCATTAAATGGTCAAATTCCACCCTAGTGGGGAGATGTGGGATGCTGATGTATGCCAGAACTCAGACAGAGCTTGAGGACTCTGTTCTCCAAAACTCTCAGTCTCCCCTTGTGGCCTACCCAGACCCCCACACCCTTTCCTGGGAACCAGCTTTTGTATGAAATCTACTCATGAAGACTGTAGATTCCTCACAAGGGATGCCCAGTGTCTGTGCTACCTATTCCATTAACTCCCAGAGCCTGCAGGTCCATAACTAGAGTTGTATCCCAGTGTAGGAATCACGGATCATCATTACAAGGCCCGTTGCACTTGTACAACCAGCAAAGATACCGCGCTTATGTGTTGCCATAATGACTCCGCATGGTCTCGTGTGGAGATACAGAGAAACTGACAGCAACCCACACTGGTTCTCCTTCCCCAGAATACGAGCTATTAGGATAGAAAGGGACAAGAACAAGTCCTTGGACATGTTTCCATGTTCCATCAAGATAATAAGCCAAAAGTAATACCATATCCCCGAGGAAAAGGAGGAGATTGGTGTCATTGCCAGAGACTGCAAAGAGGCAAGGTTGTACTTCATACCACATCCCAATTTTAAATCACTGGTTTGGTCATGGCAGAAGCCAGATGGATCAGGGAGACTGACAGGAGATTATTATTAAAGGTGCAAGATAAATCCTACGAAATTTCAGAGTCTTGCCTCGTAGTGGACTTCTAGGGTGTCTGCTGGCTTTGGACAATTAGCGTATCTTTCTAAGAGACAAATTCGTACAAATTTTCACCCGTATACCAGGTAACCCAGGAGGCTGAGCAGGAAAGTGGACTGACTGCAGCCTGAAGAGTTAGCTGTCCTGACTTGGGTCAGATGGCAAAACATACCAAAGAGTTTTCTGCATGTGACTGTGAGAAGAAATAGTGAACATCTAGCAATCCCAATGTTCTCAAAAGAAGGTTGATAGTTACAGGTTCCAGCGTTTTGAAGTAAGTTCATCCCCCTCCTTTCTATTTGAAAAGTATCTTCTGGTTTGCTAGTGAGCACTGGTGAAAATTGAGCAGCTGACCAGGGTAGCAAGTCCCTGTGCCACTTATGTTAATTCAGACCCTCTGAGAGGCAGGTGCCAAAACAAAATTAGAAATGGAGATAACTGATTGGGGGAAACACTTGTAAAGGATGGAGGGTGGAGGGAGAAGGAGTAACCAGAGGGCTTTCAGACCACAAGAACAGTGAGATAACTCTGAAATGAGACAAGGGAGTCTGGAGAATTGGACAGGATAGGCCCAGACTGCAGTGCAGCTTTGACAAAGTATTGTCCAGGCTAATGGAAGGCCCAGGGCATAGATTTATCATTAGGGGAGTCCAGCATTGGGCAGAAAGAGCTCGAATCTAGTACTCTTGCTCTGCCTAGTCATTGGCTGGTAGCAGCCAAGGGAGCATGGTTTTGGTGTAAATGCTGTGGCAAATTCCAAGGGCATGTCTATGAAAGGCCATGAGGTAACTACATGCTACCATTTCTTTTGGAGAGGGACCTGAGGGGGACACACTTCCATGGCTGCCATACCACCCAAATTCCTTTTAGTGATACAGTTATCTGTCAAAATATGCACATCTCATTAGCAACTGGAAATGGAATATATGAGACTGGCTCCTAGTGGGTCTAGAAGACCCAAGAAAATTTTAAAAGCAGGTGGCTCATATGTCCATGGTACTTGCTCTTATTTCACTACTTCTCCCTTAGTCTGCACAAATAAACCTTTAAAATGAGATTCGTATAACCTGATAATGGCCAGCTGAAGTATTTGCAAGGCAAGTTGGTACCAGTTAAAATTTGGTATTTTAGTCTACTTCTGATTGGCCCCCTAAGACATTGATGAAGAGAATCCCTGTGGGTAGAACTTTGGGTCATACATTGGCTCACTTTGTGAAATGAGGAACAACTGGAGGCAAGTACTTACATTGATAAATGAGCTGTGGTTAATTGTTTGGCTGTCTGGACAGAGACTTGGAAAAATGAGACTTAAAAAGCTAATGATGAAGGCCTCTAAGAAAAAGGTACATATCTTGAAAGGGGAAACAGTGTAAAATTGCATCACACAAAAATGTCTACTGGAAGATAATGCCAAAAACGGAAGAAAGTTTCTTCTTATTAGGTAGACAAGATGACCCATCAGTGCATGCCAATCACCTTCTTTCTCTGATCATTCAGGTGTTTCTCAGTGAGCCCTTGCACAAAATGGTCATGTCAGGGATGATGGCTTTGTATGGGTTGAACAATGCCAAACTTCCCTTAATCAAAGCTAATCTGGCATCAGCTACTGCTGAGTTTCCCCGTCTCCCAAAGAAGCAGCTTAAACTGATTTTCTCTGTGAGGGACCAGTCATGTAGATGGCAGGTTCATTACTGTGGTTTCCTCTGTGGTAGGCAGCTTCCAAAATGACTCCTGATGATCTTTGCCTCTTGGAATTCAAGCTTTGTGTAATTTCCTCTTATACAGAGTGGGTTGGACAGAGTGAATTTTTTCTAACGGGTTTGCATGGCAAAATGGTAGATTTAGGCTACAAAAAAACTGGCTTCTATTGCTTTTCTTTCCTTCTCTCTCCACCTTGTACCTTTCTCTGGAGAAAGAAATGTGTGTTGTGAGTAGCAATATGGGAGAGCTTACGTGACAAGGAGCTGATCTCTCCTTATCAATAGTCACAAATATGAGTTTGCAAATGGATCCTCAGTTAAGCCTTGAGATAAATGTGGCCCCAAATGACATCTTGAGGGTAGCCTTGTGAGAGGCCATGAGTCAGAGGCCATCACAGGTAACTGACACTTACATCCTTAGCCTAAGGGAATATGTGTAATTGGAGATCTCGATGTAGTTCAGTATGTGAAACTGAATAACACAGACTTTGGTATTGGGAGGCAGGGTGGGGCAAATACCTACATGTGTGTGAATGGCTTCTGAATTGGCCATGGGCAGAGGATGGAAGGTTGGCAAGGAGAGTGTTAATGAAAATCTTTATTGCTTTGAGCTTGCTCGTGGATCTCCTGAGGCCTACCAACCTCTACATTGATGATCTCTTTTGTGGATCCTTCCCTTCTGAATCTTGACCAGTGCCCTGAAAGACACATTAATTGCAGCCTTGTGAGCAACCTGAGAGGCACTCAGATAAACCACACCAGATGCCTGACTTACTGGTACTGTGAGATACCAAATGTTTGCTGTTCAAGCTGCTGAATGTTCGTCTAATTTTTTATGCAGCAATAGATAACTAAGATCTCAGTTATGGAGGAGAGTTTGTTGTTATTCTGAGGACAGATTTTGAATCTGGGGTGGAAATTTGCTTTTTCTGTTCTCAGCACTTCTATTAGAATCATGTGTGGACAGAATGTCTCCGTCACCATGGTATCCTGTGAATCTTGCCTCCACTAAACATTGTGTTTTGTATTAATGGGCTTCTACCCCCTGAATTCATTGGACTTACCATGTTCTCATTTACTCATAAGCAGCTAATTTGGTAGAAAGTGGCTCAGTTATAACATGAGCTTGGAGACAAAACTATGTTGGGGTACTGGTTCTAAGAGCACTCTGTGTACTTAAAAACCACTGCTGATACTTGATTTTCTTCTTCATAATCAGAATGCACAAATGTGGAGGAAAATAGTGAAAATAGAAGTGGATCTTGTCATTATGAAATCAGGAAGATATTTTGGTCCTTGTCCTACCAACTTGAGACTCAATAGTTTGGAAGTTTTGTTGCTTAAAGGACAAGTAATTTTACCCAAGAACATAGCCATGGTGCTGTTAAATTGAAAGTTAAAACTGTTTTTTCGTCATTTGGATCTTCCTATGGTGACCCAATGGGTGGACGAGGAGGTTACTTTAACTCCTGGGATGATTGATCTTATCAGGGAGACATTGGGTTTCTGCCACAGACAAGGAGAATAAAGAAAAGTCTCTGGATCCCAGATGGAATTCACTATGGCAGTTCTTACTACTCCTTGGATAAGTGTCCAGGTCAGGCAATAGATTTATAAATTGAACTTGAACATATTGCTTTATAATTTAAATCTGCAAAAGTGGCCAGTTAATGATGATGTAGGCACGCCATGCTGGATTAGAAGGGAGTTTAACATATTTTTCCTTGGAACGCATCATTGTTCTCCGTCTTATTTAAGGACAATTCTATGTGCTTCCCTTAGAGCCACCAAAATCAGAGCTCTGATAAGCCCTCTTGAGGGTAGAAGAATCTATCAGAGTGACCACACTTTCTTGCTTCAGAATTAGCTGTCACTTTGCTTTAGTTTCACGGAAACCTGGAAATACTGGAAATATTGTTTGCTCAGTTTTTCCAGCAAAGTGATGACTTGGGCTTCATTTCTTACTGGTATGTGGCCATCCCAAATTTGCATTTGTTTTCAAAGGCAAAGGAAGGTGATTGTTTTGTGTTCCCCAAGAGCCTACCATGCTTCAGTCTATAAGCCAAGGTGAGTGGTACAAGCCCGCCATTGTGGTGACAGGGTAGAACCAGGTTTCAGTGTTTGTTGTTTCAGATTCCCCTGAAACCCTGTACTTGTTCACCCAGCCTGATTTTTTACAGGGTAGGCAAACTCTTTGGACTCATTATCTCTCTTATGGTGATTTTTTTGATGCCATTTCCATTTCTTCTTAGCCATTGATCCTTGATTAATGCTACTAGGTCTATTCTAAAAGTATTCACTGACCTTGAATTTCAGAAATGAATAATTGTAAAGTTTCCTTCCTCAGAAGACCTGAGATTCCTTATTCAAATAGACCTGCTCACTCCTCAGTGATCTTCCTCCTTGCATGCCAAAGTCCTTGAAAAAGACAAAGTATTTTTAAGTCATGGATCACAATTCTTTAGATACTCTGCTTTATTTGTCTTGGTAGTATTGATTTTTAAGGGTAAAAGTATTGGCATTTTTAAACTACTTATTGTTGATGATATAATGACATTATAGTTTTTGTCAAGATTCTTTGATGCAGTGTTTGTGAAAGACAGATGCGTAATCTAACAAACTGCATATCACAGTCAGTGCAGCAGTAGAGAGCAGTAAAGACTTAAAACAATGCCCATTAGTATTAGTTGAAATAGATTATAGCCCACTACTTTAATATTGATCAGACGTACTTAATATACCATTAGCATTTCCAGAATGATACACTAATGTATTAAAATGCCATCGATTAAGGGTGTTAATTAGTTGTTGAAAAATTTCAGCAGATTGTTCTGTCAAAGCCAAATAGTGATTTTGCTGATGTTATAAACTCTTAATTGTAGTGGTAATCTCCTTATGGATTACTAAGTAGATAAATAATCTGATAATAAGTTGACTTCTTACTCATATTAGCCAGCAATAACATTAT
This sequence comes from Procyon lotor, assembly GCA_028646535.1. NCBI lineage: Eukaryota > Metazoa > Chordata > Mammalia > Carnivora > Procyonidae > Procyon > Procyon lotor. The sequence continues at coordinate 44,146,853 of CM053616.1, forward strand.
TTTATATGGATTTTAACAAGGGTCAGGGAACCACTTAACACCAAGATAAAGTATATTTTTGGCATCTAACTCTTGAGGTCATGAGGTGAAGTGAGTTGCACGGTGGTTTGCTGTTGGGCATCAGCTTTGAAAGTCAAAAGTGAAAACACAGAGCTTATAGAACTCCCAGTTGTTTCCATTTAAAGATCTTCCAGTGAAATACCTTTAAGTGTTGGTATCAGCTACAATGGTAAATAGTAATAAAGGCAAAAGTGGTCTGATTTTATAATTTGTTCAGTTGTTGTTACACAAAGTTAATTTGTTACATGCTTTCTGACCCTGATGAAAGGAACATTCTTTAAAAACAAATGACAAAAAAATGCCTGATTCAGAAGTCTAAATATTGACAGAAAGTGGGTATTTATCTCTAGTGTATAGTAGAGTGAATAAGGGAAGTGAATGCTCTAAGATGATAATTTAGTTGCTAGTTAAATTACTAACAGATTGAATCTCTGAATATGGTAATTGGTTTGAGTAGGAATGTAGCTTAGATCGCTTTAAGTTTTATGAGTACTTCTCCTTTTACTGGTCTATTTTAATTTTTGATAATGTCAGCCCTGGATTGTAGTCTTGTACTTTTCCTGTTCAGTCACCATACTACTGTTAATTAAGCACTTTATTCTTTATGAATAGTTTCTAGGTTAGTCTTACTGAGAGACTGATTTCTAGAGGATTGGATTGCTAATACTATGAACTATGAAATTTTGTGTGAATATTTAAAATTTTTTGATAATTTTTGTCTTTGTTTTATTTTTCAAATCTTCGTAATAATTTCATAAATTCTGTGAGAAGCTTCTGATAAGGTTTGTCAAATTTATTTTCAGATTATATGTATTTCAAACCATATATGTATGTATTTTAAATATTATAGATGTAGATGGTAAAGTCAGACATTTTGTTAATGATACCTGTGGGGGAAAAACCAATTTTGGGGTGAGTGAGATTTATCTAAGTAGTTTTGCAAGAATAAGTCTTAGGTAGTCGGTGAAGGTACTCATTCGGAGTTCTAAGTCATCTGTTATTATGAAGTATGTCTTTACCTTTTTCAAGTAAGGACTAGGAGAAACTATATTTGAATTAGTAGTGCAATTTATAACAAACAAAAACAAAACAAACCAACAACAACAAAATGTTTTGGAGGCAGCTTCTATGTGGAGTGATTTGTCCTTAGGGAAGAGGCTGAGTGACTTAAATGTAGATGGCCAACTGGATGCCCGTCCCTAACCAGCTCTAAAAGATGACACACAGCAATTCCCTTAGGTTATGTAGTTTTCTGGGTTTCTTGATGAATTGCCATTTATTGCTGTGACTTGCCATTTCCTATAGTAACTACTTAGGAAAAAGTAGGCAATGATCCAGTCACATCTAAATTACTGTAGTTGCTGCTTACCTCTGGATTTGAAAATGGACTTTATGACCAAAGCCATATTAATGAGAAACAGAAAACAATGTATGACTCCCACTCTCATTAGAATGGGTGAATACAAAGAAAAATTTTTATGCTTTGAGTTTATATTATTCTCAATAAGTTTATATATAAACTTGTGTCTAAAGGAAAATTCTGCTGGATATTTCAAGAGACACAATTTTTGCTGTTAACGTGATGCCAGAATAAGCAAAACTCTACACTTTAAGAAGAAATTCCAAATTTTTACATGTTTATGACTATTATCATCTCATAAGTACAATATTTAAGTAGCTTGCTGATTATTTATCTTATCTGGAAACATTGATATTATATAGCAATGTAAAATTGTATGTACCTGGGAAGTTATAGAAATAATCTTGTAGCAAAACATTCATGAGACTTATATCTTAGGTAAATTATACTAACTTATAAACAAAGAGAGATATATAAACCATTAATTATATTATTCATCGCATATCTCTTAAAGCTAAGTAGTTGTTGAAATTATTCCCTATATTTCACATACTTATTGGACATAAGGCTCTATAAATCAGTTAACTATGAAACCATTTTATTTAAAGAAAGAGAAAATGAATTATTTTAGAAAACAAACTTAGATATAACCAAGTTTAATGGCAAATTAAAAACCTCTGAAATTTATATCAGATTTCTTAAGTGAGAGATCTTTTTTATTTAGAAATTGCTTATCTCAAATTAGGTTTACAAGTATGATAAATCACAAAAATTGTGATTTAGTAACTAGCTATATACAATCACAATTCGTGGTCTATAGATAGTATTAAATAGAAGATGATTTTGGATAGTAAGTAATTTTGCTGCGATACAATGCACAAGGTGTGTAAATCTTAGAAAATCTTATTAGTGATAATGATTTAGTATTGCCTAGCATCTTTCCCATGAGAAATTTTCTGTCAAACCTATAGATGTATGAAAAACATAGAAATAAAATCAGTAGGGTCATATCCTATTTCCATGTTATTTAAAATACATTATTTCAGATGATAGGACCTAACCTTCTAACATATGAATATTATTATTTTTATATAAACATTATTTTAAAAACACACACTTCTAAGATATGTAAACTTAACTTTATTTTCCCTTGAGATGTAACTTTCAAAATTATATGGCTGCACCTAAAGTGTAAAGGTTACGCTTATCCTAGGCTGCTTACGTTCAGAAAACTCATAAAGTTCAAGAGCACTAGATATTGGCAGGATCACATTACCATAGCAACCCATATCCATGGCCAGCCTCTCTGAATATTTAACTTAAAAGACTTAATGACAAGGCCAGTGCAATGAGATGCAAAAACAATGCAAAAAATATTTACACATGATTCTTAAAGTTGTTACATTTTTGTTTCCTCTTATGTAGAAGTCAAATTGCTTGCTGTTCATTTAAACTCATTTTAACAAATGCTTAAAATGCATCTACTTTGTGTTAAGCTATATATTAGGGGTTGGGGGAGGAAACTAAGATTCTGTATAAAAGTATCCATTTCTATTAGAGAACCAGCTACTGTAATCTGAGACAGAATGTGATGGCTGTCAGCTCTTTGTGCTGTGAAATTTGATGTGTTTTGAGGCAAGAGAAGGTGACAGGCAACTCATAGAGAAAGAACAATACAAACACAGGCATATATTTGGAATGAATAAGCACTAGGTTTATTGGGCGTGAGGGGGAGGAATGGAGCAGGTGGGAACAGGATGTAAGACTCAAACCATGGAATAATGCTCCATGATAGATTTTGTTAAATGCTGATACAGTAATTTGTCTAAATCTCAATTTTTGGTTTATTACAACCGGTGTTAGAGATTTCGAATGAGATAGTTTCGATAAGCAGCTTAGTTGTAACAATGGACTGATGAAGTAATCGGGGGAGATAATAAACGAGAGCCCTGAGACATAGGTGTATTTTCCCTGGCTGGCTGAAGTCCTGCACAGGGAAGCACAATTATGACAGATTTCAGGCTTGACGAGTAAGGTATACTTGACTTCCAAGTATAAGAAGTTCTCTTTAGCATTTTCGATGTGTATATCTTTCATTTGTCCCTGTACCCGCTCATGGGAGCCTAACAATATGGCTGCCCATACACCGAATACAAGTAACTGAAACAAGATAAACCCAACACATTTCTGAGAGTCTGCTTGCAAGATTAGGTGAGGGGGAGTCAGCTTCCAAGGAGTGTACCTTAGCAGGCTGAGGGTTCAAGCACATCTGAGATGTACTGAGATGTCCATGCATGCTTGTTTGTGTGCACAAGTGCACACACACACACACACACACACACACACACAAACTGTCCACAGGGGTTTTTAAATTCTTTTATAAGATATACTCTCTTGATGAAGTAAGAAGGTATATTATTGCTAACCAAGGTGGTGAGGAAACTCATTTGGCTTAGGCTCAGGCGTTAGAAGTGTCTGAGGCCTCCTGAGTGACCAATGTCTGCCAAGTCCCTCTATGGTGAGATGGTTCACTTCATCTTTATACAAAGTAGCCTATATTACATTGAAGGAAATATTCTTAAAATGTTAAGAACCTAGAATGCATAAAAATTCCAAAATTTTTCTGAAAATATGATTTTTCTGGTCGGCAGTTCTAGGAGATCTACCTGATTCTGCCTTGGTCTCTTGATATTATAAATTACTAAGTCTTTGAGCCTCAAGAGGAGGTGGCATTTGGGGAGTCCCTGCTCACTATTGCTATGATTGACCAGGGAAGGCAGGTGTCCTTCTCTTTTTTGTAAAGCAACATATCAGGGGTACCTGAGTAGCTCAGTTGGTTAAGCATCTGCCTTTAGCTCAGGTCCCGATCCTGGGGTCTTGGGGTCAAGCCCTTTGTCAGGCTCTCTATGTGGCAGGGAGTCTGCTTCTCTTTCTGCCACTCCCTTGCTTGTTCTCCCTCTCTCTCAAATAAAGTCTTTTTTTTTTTAAGATTTAATTTATTTATTTGACAGAGAGAGAGATCACAAGTAGGCAGAGAGGCAGGCAGAGAGAGGGGGAAGCAGGCTCCCTGCCGAGCAGAGAGCCCGATGCGGGGCTCGATCCCAGGACTCTGAGATCATGACCTGAGCCGAAGACAGAGGTGTTAACCCACTGAGCCACCCAGGTGCCCCTCAAATTAAGTCTTAAGAAAATAACAACAACATTGGGGAGAAAGGACCTTATAGATACAGCACAGCAGAACTGGGTCGTGGTGGGAAGACCAAGGTGGTGGTGGTTATGTTCACAGAATGAATCAGTAACTCTGCTGAAGACTGACCTGTAAGGATACCCTTTACCAAGCTAGAGATTGATTTTTCTAATCATGAGGGAAGTATTAGGATCAAATTCTTTTTCTTTTTTCTTTAAATGAGTAACTTATACAGAGCTGGCAAGCTCATAGAAATTGATAAAACTAGCCAACAAAGTTAGGGGAGAGTTCTGTTTCTTCTCAGCCTTGTTGTCACTGCTGACTGGAGCAGGAGGCTCCCTGGGTCCGGTGACTTCTCCTTGGGACATGAGAAGAAGAGCAGTCTTGGTAGCTGATCTCAGCAGAGATTGGTGTTTGATCAAATTCCTCAGTCTTTTGTGAAAGTTGAGCCAACAGACACTCTCTTGGGATCAGCTAAGTATAGTCCTGACTTTACACACATGGCCAATCATTCCTTGGATGGGCTTCCCAGACACAAATGACATTCGTGTTATATATATCATTGATTGATTGCTGGAATCCAACTTTAAGTGGAGAACTGGCACATCATTTCTAATAGCTTTGTTATAACCAAGTTGCATAGTCCACATTATGTTTAAAGTCTACAGGCTTCAACTAATTTAATTATTTGTCTTGAGAGGAAAGAAAACATTTCATTACAGAGCAGTATTTGGTTAGGTAGACCAGATCTCAAGAGGGGACCATAGAAGCCCCTTATAGTAACCTACCCATGTTGGTGTTAGTGCAGCATATGAGAGGATGAATGTCTAGGTCTGTCAGGTGAGACTTCATAGGTAGTTCAGGTGGCTAAACAACATGAGAATTATTTCTCATAGTTCCGGAGGCTGGAAGTCCAAGGTCAGAGTGCTGGCACCATTGGATTCTGGCTATAGTTCCCTTCGTGGCTTGTAGATGGCCTCTGATCTTTAGCTCCCTCTCCTTACAAGGGTGTTCCCCTATTGGATTAGGGCCCAACCCTTATGACTTCATTTAACCTTAATTACTTCCTAAAAATCCTCTTTTCACCCTGGGGCTTTGGGCTTGAACATATGAATTTTGGGAGAGAACAGTTGAGTCCATAGCAATGGAGAAAATATGCTTCAATGTACTATCCTCACAGAGAAAGTTTGGAAAGATAAGTGTGTTTCTTTATAATTCCCATTGTCATAACTAACTTATGGTGAATAGTATAACAAATCTGATAATCCTACATTTTAGTGCTTTTACAAATGCTATTTCTATGCATATATATGGAAAATACTAACACCTAACAATGTATTTCCATTTCTTGTCTACTTTATTTCATTTTTTAAGATTTGTTTATTTTGGAGAGCATGTGCATACACACATGAGCAGGGGGTTGCGAAGGAACAAAGGGAGAGAGAAACTCAAGCAGACTCCCTGCTGAGCTTGGAGCCGGATGCCAGGCTTGATCTCAGGACCTGAGCTGAAAATAAGAGTCAGATGCTGAAGCAACCGTGCTGCCCAGGCACCATCTCCATTTTATATCAGTAGAATGTGGCAACATTTTTTTAGAAAATGTTTTTAAAGGGGCGCCTGGGTGGCTCAGTGGGTTAAAGCCTCTCCCTTCAGCTCAGGTCATGATCTCAGGGTCCTGGGATCGAGCCCCGCATCGGGCTCTCTGCTCGGTGGGGAGCCTGTTTCCCCCGCTCTCTGCCTGCCTCTCTCCTTACTTGTGATCTCTCTCTGTGTCAAATAAATAAATAAAATCTTAAAAAAAGAATAGTATCTACCTTTAAAAAAAATAAAAATAAAAATGTTTTCAAAGTAACCACAAGATGTAGGCTTAAAAGCAACTAAAAAGGATGACCGCGGACTGCCAGCCTAGGGAAAGATTGATTTCACAGGTGGTTCCATTCCGACG
>CM053616.1:44153904-44195445 GCA_028646535.1 Procyon lotor
TAAACATTTTAACGGTAGCAAAGTTCAGAAACTCACCTGGGGTACCCTGGAAATGGAATAGTATGGCAAAATTTTATTTGCCTTCATTTTCTCTCCTGGGCCACACAACATCTTTGCCCCTTTCTGCTCTGACGGCGTATTCCTGCTCCTTTCTGCCCAGCCACTTTTGGTTGCTGAATCATGGGCTACTTATGGAAGCTCCAGCCCTGAATCTAAATGAACGGACATTCATTCATTCATTCATTCATTCATTCATTCATTCATTCATTTATTATTTTAAGATTTTATTTATTTTTTAAAGTAATCTCTCTACCCAATGTGGACCTTAAACTCTTGACTCTGGGATCAAGAGTTGAACAATCTACCAGCTGAGCCAGCCATGTTCCCCAAATGAACTTTTAGGTTAAGCAACCCTCAGCCCCTCAACTGTAGACTCCTGGGTCTTCCAGGGCAGCTAATCTAGAAACAAACTGGTAAATCAGTTCTCAGGAGTCCAAACCTTAGCTAATCAACCTTATCCAGAGCATCATGATACATCCTACAGTGCAGGCTCTTCTCTTTGGTGGGTGCAGTCTTTGGATAATGGTAGAGAAGGCAGCTTGGGCTGAGCTGTTTTTCTCAACTGTTTCAAAATTGTTGACATTATCTGCTTTTCAGTGGCACAGAGCATTTCATCACTCATTCATTTAAAAATGTTTGATCATCCACTGTGGTCAGCTGCTGCTCTGTATGTTGGTGGTATAGCAGAAGGCAAGAACATTTCTACCTCCATGCCACCTTCATGGGGAATACTCCATAGTGCCTTGATCTCCTTGCACCTCTCAGAACACTTCCTGTGTCTAGATTTGTTTTGTAGACATCTTCACACACTTAATTTATTTTGTATTTTCTCAGCAGAAGGAATGAGTCATCTGACCAATGTTCTGAGACGATTCAAGTCTTTCTTAGCATGTGGGGGTGAGACTTAAGTAGGGTAAATAACTGGGCTATTCCCAGATATTAAGAAGTACAGTGCATTCCATTTGCTACCTGACTACTTAGTATTTAATCAGAGATGCTCCATAATATGCAAATTGTGCACAAAGCATTGCTCAAGTCCCCAGACATGAATGACCACCAGATCATGCTTTTACAAGATATATAATATTAGTTATTCAAATTTAAATCAGTGTCTGAATCTCTTTGTTTACTTGCTCTATTTTTGTGCTTCTTATTGCCCCTGGTATCTAATCACTCATTATTCTGAGATCATTTTTCTTTTACTTTTAAAAATTCCCCATTCATCCCTGGCTGCTGTTAATTAATACCAGGAGACTGTGAACTACAGTTGCTAGAGGAAAGGTATTTTCCTCAGCACTCTTGCTGTCTGGTAATAGTTTTCTAAATAAAACCTTGGTTATTGTGAGTATTAATTTTAGATGTTTGGGGGTATGTGTATATATTTGTGCGTGTATGTTGTGTGCACCAGTCACAGAGAGGGTGCTCAGATGAAATTGTGATGACCTGTAGTTGACAAAGAAATTAAAGGATAGAGCTGAATTACCAGAAAATTTTTCCAGGTTAAGAATTTCAGGGGTTTACTGTATCTTGCAATTGTTTATTTTTTAAATATTTAAATCCTTTCAAACATGTTAAAAGATGAACTGAGGCACACTAATGCTTGAAGAGTTTATTTTGAGCAAAAATTGATTAGAACCAGGCAGCACCAAAGTGAAAGTGGTAAGGAATGCTCCGGCTATAGGAGTTTGGACAAAAACTTGCATAGAGAAAAGGTGATAGCTGCGTATAGAAATTATTGATTGGTGATAGTTGAAAGCCTAACTGGCTGTTTGTGATTGGTTGTCTTTTGCATCTGTGTTTTATAACCTTGAGGAATTTATAGGCTTAGATTTTGGTTTGCTCCTCTGTAGGCTGAGATGGCATTAGGGCCCCATCATTCTAATGGCCTCCTTGTGTAATTAAACAGTTCCCCTCTTTGGGTCATTGTCTTAGAATACAGGAGAGACTGACCAAAAATTTGGTGTCATTGCTACCATGTCACCATCAGCGTGAAGTTGCTCTTGACTCCTTGTGAAATCACCCTAGGTTATGTTGTCAGATCAGTGGAAGAATTGCTTTTGCTGTTGATGTTTTGGCTCATCTCGTTTCTGTTGCTCCAAGTCCAGTGAGCTCATCTGATGAACCGCTGATGGGTCAGACATGCATTTGTGGCTTTGGAAAGAACATAGTGCCCCAGGGAGACTGTGATAACTGCTAGAATTACAGCAAGAAGCCAAAGTAAAGTCTGTAGCCAGGGTCCCAAACCAAACCAGTTGGTATCGAATAAATCAAAGAATGTACCTGAAGGGGCATCAGCCTATTGAGCCAGGTGACTCCTTCGTTGATTTCTTATATTTCCTATGATATCAGAGGTGTAGATCCAGGTAGAGTAGGAGGTATTTGCTGTGACACATGACTCCTTATTGAGTCAGGAAGTAACCTAAAGCAGTTCTACTGTCTGAAACCACCTTAGCAAGAAACTCTGGGACTTATGTGATCCCGCTTATGCTAGATTTAAGGAGCATTGTCTTTCTGTGCATTAAGAGAAAAAAGTAAGTAGCAAAAAGGCCTAAGGAATAGAGGTTCCATATTAGAGACGAAGATACTGATCTTGGGAGAGCTGTCCACTTTAAGGTGCTATCTGCTTCTGGGGAGGGACCTCCTTAGTCAGTTTTAATTTTAGATCTCCAGCTGGTGCGCAGTTCCAAGAGTCTGGAGGAGCCCATTTTAACTGGTGGATGTGGACCCAAGGTTCAAGTTCCTGAAGTTTGTCTGCTGTGTGGGTAGTGAAGAGAAGCTAGTGTGGCCCCTTCCAAGGAGATCCAGGGGCACTTTTTGTTCTTAGTGATTTCAAATCAGAAAGGTGGGAGAAAACTGGAAATGTTAGTATGCAGAATTATAGCTGGATATTTGAGGGTACTAGAAGAATTCAGGATCCTGTTTGGTTTGCAGATGAAGAACAAAACTTCAAGATGATGACAGGACTAGAATCTCATATTCACAAGCTTGTGTTAGAATTTTCTACTGAAACATAATATTTTCTTCTACAATCACCTCCTTTCTATCAAAGATAATTTGTTTGCAGAATAAATCTAATCTCATTAAAGTTGGTCTGATTGTTTACATAAGTGAAGCATGGAAATTGACCACATAAGGATCTTGTAAAATCTGCTTTGCTAGAATTTTTCATAAGGAATCTCAGGTTGGACTTTTAAAAGCTTTTCAAGGTTAAGGAAGCAAGCCAATAACTCGCCATTGGACTTTGCCTGCAGTCTTCTTGGGGCTCCTAAAATATCTTGGGGTTCCCAAGCCTGCCAGGAATGACTGACCTTATTCTCTGAGTAAGCTTTTGAGAACCCTATAAACAAGCTATTATGCTGTTTTTTCTAAAGGGTTTTTATTGGATCTATAAAGTCAATCTTAGTTTCTTAGTTGCCTGATCATACCTGAGTTTTTATATATATTCTTAAATATGACATTTCAACCAAAACCTTGGTATTATAACTAATGTTTCCAATGGTATCCTGATATAAAGAAAGCAGATTTTTTTAAATTAAATTTTATTTTTTCAGTGTTCGAAGATTCATTGTTCATGCATCACACCTAGTGCTCCATGCAATACGTGCCCTCCTCTATACCCGCCACCAGGCTCACCCTACCCCCCCTCAAAACCCTCAGTTTGTTTCTAGAGTCCACAGTCTCTCATGTTTCTTCTCCCCCTCCGACTTCCCTCAATTCACCCTTCCTTTCCTTCTCCCCATGTCCTCCATGTTTTTCCTTATGCTCCACATGTAAGTGAGACCATATGATGATTGACTCTCTCTGCTTGACTTAATTCACTTAACATAATCTCTTCCAGTCCCGTTCATGTTGATACAAAAGTTAGGTATTCATCCTTTCTGATGGAGGCATAATATTCCATTGTATATATGGACCATATCTTTATCCATTCATCTGTTGAAGGGCATCTGGGTTCAAGAAAACAGATTCTTATTGAACTTAGCCAAGTTATTATACTGCCATAATAATAAGAATGGATAGTTATTTACATAAATTCTATAAAAGCCTGAATTCTGGGGGAATCGGGTAGAAAAAATAAGTTTTTTTTTTCCATTTTATTTACAGAAGTGTACTTTACAGAATTACTGTAAGTCAGATAGCTTAAGAGAAAATATTTCCTTAAATCTGGAAGATTAAAGCGTTAAGGAACCCTCAGTGCTTATTAGAAAAATAATCATCCTCATTAGTTCATTCATTTCCATAGAATTCTTGTTCTTCTTGAGTCCAGTTCTTTGATTAGCTCTGGAAATTCTTACCAAGTTGTTTCATGATCTTACTTACCAGAAACCTCTATTCTAGAGTACTTGCCAAAGTCCTTTTCCTGAATCTTTCTGAAGATGAAGCATTTTTGCAAAAGCATCAGAGTAAAACCGTGTCTATAAATGACAAAAAGACTTTTAAAAAGCGGTCATAAAGATTGGGTGAGAGTTTGATAAGTAAATAGTTATTTCTGTGGCATACAATGATTAAAGATAATAATTGGACATGATAGTACTGACAAATATCTAGAAACTTTTAAGTTTTTGGAATACCTATATTAGGAACGTATATCCATACACATTAACTTGAGAACGTTTATTATTACTTTCTTACCTGACGATGCTTCCCAGTGATCTAACGTACAGAATTAGCCCAATTAGTTTAATATCTCTTGTTTACAAGGGAAGAGACCAATCCTTTGAGATTTTCAGGTACTCTCTTTAAGGTCAGAAAGACTCCATTTAGAATATAATTTTGAGAAGTTGTCAAAATTGAGGAGATTTGAACATCTGGTTAAACAGACTTTCAGGTCATTATGAAATAGAAATTTAAAGTGATAAAAATATTTTAAAGGCAAATACAGAAGACTAAATAGTTGTAAAGAAAACTTAGCTCCTTTAATATTGAGAAGACTGGGTTTTCTTAAGTAATAAAGACCTGATAAAGACTATGTGAAGCACAGTAAATTATTTAGGTAAGACACTAAATCTTTGCTCTCCAAGTAGATTACCCAAAAGGTCAAAACAAAACACCATTTACAATTTCTTACCAAGAGCATACCAATAGTAAAACGAAACAAAACAAAACCTTTGTCCTTCTAACAGAAAACCAAATTCTAATTTTACACCAGTGTAGTTTTGCTATTAAAGCTCATTCTTTAAAAACTTAGATGAATCAATTGCATTAGTCAGCTTCACCACAAGTAAAATTCTGTGTTTGATTTTCACAAATTTCTACCTTTTTTAAATATATTCGTTCATTCATGTTTTGTCTTTTCTGAATGCTAGTGTAACACAACTGCTAGTGTAACACAACACAACTTCACTAGGAATAAAGTCTTTGGAGAAGTAAGCAGTTGTGGACTCTTGTCCACAGTTGTGTTGTGTTTCCCAGTCATTCCGCTTTTCTGCTTTTCTTAAACAGTTTCTCAAACAGAAAGTTGTTCCCATTCACCCTTATTATTTCCAAGTAGTTTTAATTGCATATATTGATAAAAATTCTTAACCCTTAGTTTTCACTAGGAATAAAGTCTTTGGAGAAGTAAGCAGTTGTGGACTCTTGTCCAGCAGTTGTGTTACACTAGCATTCAGTGAATTGGCAAATTTATAAATATGTCCTCTAATTTCTAGAAGTATCTTCTTCCTTGTAATAAGTTTTTCAATGTGGCACAAAACATGTTCACTATTAGGTCCAAATATCATCAGGTGCTCTTAAAAGGAAGCCAGAAATAGATAAACCTATTTTTTGTAGTTGTTTTGGTATTTTATTTTACTTGGAAATGACCTAAATACTCAATAAATATCCGTAATTTAATGTAGCATAACTTGAAGTTTTCAAGTACCAAAAAGATTTTGGAAACTATTTTTATGTAGACATACCATAAAGCATAATACTGTTGAAAAGTTGATTTGTAAACTTTAATCTTATATCAGTTGAATGTATTTATTCTTAACAGTTTAGATTACTCCTGAAAATTTCGTGAGATATTAAAAAACTACCATTATATTAAGGGATCTTCCTTGCACACACAGCTTCTATAACAGAGATAATAGGAATTTATTTAACATTTTGTAAACCTAAGTCGAATAAAAGTATTGTTTAGTGCTGATAATTCTAAAGGCATGCCTGGTTTAATTAACCCAACAAAATGAGGGGCTCCTGGGTGGCTCAGTCCGTTAAGCGTCTGACTGTTGGTTTTGGCTCAGGTCATGATCTCAGGGTTGTGAGATTGAGCCCCTTATCAGGTGTGCCGCCTGTTTGTGATTCTTTCTCTCTGCCCCTCCTCTCCCTCTTAAAAAACAAAAAACAAAAAACAAAAACACAAAACTTATATGGGCTTTTATTTACTGAAGATTATTCTAGATCATGTGGACTTGAAAAACGTTTGAGTTAGTTTTTATATTTCTGAGAGTGTACTTAATTTATACAGTGCTTATTTGTCTTTGAGTCAATTTAATAGAACTCTTTATAAATTAATTTTGACAAAATCATCTGGGTGTGGAAAGATACCACATATCTGTAATATACATGCACACACATCAACATCGAGGCTGCTGTTTTACAAATTTAGCCATGAGATAGCTATAATCAAACCTCAGTACTTTGTAAAAGAGCAGTTCAAATTGTGTTTTCTGGCAGATAGAAGGTTCATTTACATACTAAGATGGCTAAAGCTTTTACTGGTATTTGTGGGAGAGACTTTTATGATTTTTTAAAATTTACCTAATTTACAAATACTACCGTTTCTCTGTCTTATTTTGTTTCGATAAGAATTTGTTTCGATAAGAATTACTTGCATTTCAGGATATGCCTCTGGGTTCCTGGGGGAGACCAGGTAGGACATTTACATCTCAGAGACACAGAGAAAGAATGTTTCTCCAAGAAGGTCTTTTGGTTTTTCAATCCATATCTTTTCCAATATGTGCAAGCCTTTTCAGGCAAATAGGGGAAGTTTGGGGGTTGGTGGTTGGTGAAAGAATAGGTAGGCTTGGATTGTTTTCAGAGCCACATTTCTGTTCTTGTAAAGACTACATTTGCAAGACAAATATTGTTATTGTTTAATTCCTCAGAAAACTGGCTTGCAACCTGAATGATAACTAGACCTTGACCTAGGCATCCAACTACATTATTTTCTATATGCTTCTTTATATCAGGGAGAAGATCTTTAACTCAGGTGGAAACTAAAGAGTGCTATATTCTAGATTTAGGGTTCTCTTCCTTTGGAATATTTTAGTAAGTCTTTCTGCAGTGGCTTCAGAATATTTTTATTTACCTCTGAGTACATAGTTTCATTTTAGCTTATGGGGGGAGTTTTAAACAACCTTCCTACCAGGCTTTCAACAGCTGTTTCCAGTTTGGCCAGCTGTGGCCTTAGAGCTCTTGCCAGACAGACCCAGAAGACCCCTAGACCTCTGCCCTGGGATGTTTCTGGAGGTTCTTGTCTCATCACAAGAAAGAATTCAAGGACAGACCAGACACAATGGTTTAGCAGGGCAGGTAGAAAATTTTTTAAGTTGAGTCCTCTTGAGATAGGAGAGCAGGTGAGCTCAAGGGAGAGCTCTTTCCAGAGTCTGGCTTTCTTGTATTGACAGTTATTGACCAGGGAGTGGAATACTTGTTACTTGGGGATGGCATTTCCCGGGAGCAGGGTTTTGAGGCTTGCTTTTCTTAATTGGTCAGGGTTTCCAGCCTTCTTTGTCTTGGGTCTGTCGGGTTTGATTTGCCCTCTTAGGGCTTTGTCTTGGAGTGTTGCCAGGACAAGTCTCTGACTTCCCCGACAGTTGGCCATGACCGCCCCCTGGCCCCCCTCCCCCCCTTGTTGTCGGTCTTCAGGCCGACAATCCTGTTAAAGCCTAATTGCCTACATTAAAAAAAAAAAATCTGTTCTGAAATCTTGTTTCAGCAGGGACAAGTAGTAAATATTCCTTGGCAGTACTGAGCGACCCCACTGACACAAGAGCGGTCTCTACAGAGACCCCCTACCAAGATGAGAGCCACTTCCAAAGATACCCAGAAGGAAAAGAGATGGCACAGTCCGTGGGACCCTTACTGTGAGCAGAATACAGCCCATGTGTCTGGCTGGCCTTGTCTTTGGGGCCCCCTCGCGGTGATGGTCGCCCAACTAACTTCAAAACAAGGTCAGAAAGCAATAGCTGTCCCTGGGAGAGACAGGATTGGTAACCGGTGTTTTGTTTTTTTTTTTTTGGGCCAATTTGCATTTGGGAAGGAAGGGTTGAATAAAATCTTACCTTTCTCTCTGGACCAGGCACCCCAGATAGAGATCTGGGAGAGCTGACTTGAAGAATTTTCACCCTTTACCAGTTGCTGCTAGTTCTCCTAGGATCCTGTCTGCAGGCTCTGGAGCAAGTGAGGTGTCCCAGCAGGTCCCGTGCAGGACACCAGGAACTGCAGAGGAGGACCGGTAACTTTCCCTCCACCCTTGCTGGTGACTGCTTGGCTGTGAGGGTACTTTTTCTCCAGGACATTTCACAAATAGGTAACTTCTTCTAGGTTCAAAGTTCTCCGCTGTGGCCGCTGTGATTCAAGATGGTCTTTGGTAGGTCAACCTGCTTGTTCAGCCTTCAAGTGGGATTCACCTGAGGGCTCACACTGGCCCCCGTCTAACTAAAGTTGGACCCTGACCTGCTTGGTTTCTACGTCAGACCCAGTGGAGAGTGCGTCCTGGGAGGAACCTACCACCTCCAGAGGGAGTGAGAAGCAGCAAGATCAAGGGGCTCCCTTAACAGGTTCTTGGGCCTGGTTGCTCGTTTCTCTTGTTTTTTTTTTTTTTTTTTTAATTATTATTATTTTTTATTTTGGGGGGTAGGTGTCTCTGGTTTCCTTCTGACACCAGAATGGTTAGAAGATAAACTGAGGCATATTAAAAATGTAAGAGTTTAGTTCAGGAAAAAAGCTACTTGAATTGGGTCTCACCAAACCAGAAGTTGTGAGGAGTGCTCTGCCGATAGAAGCCAGGGGAAAGACTTGGGTGAAGAAAGTACAGAAGCAACGAAAAACAATGATTGGCTGTGGCTTAAAGCCTGCTTGGCCCTTTGTAGTCAGCTGTCCTTAGCATTTTGACTTCATACCCTTGAGGTATTTACAGGCTTAGATTTTGGTTTGCTTATGTACGTTACCAGGACGTCAGAGCCACGTGAGTCTAATGGCCTCCTAGTTTAACACAACACCTAGAAGACTACCACATGCCGGTATAACTAGATGTGATAGAACATTCTATATTATGAACACTTTTATTTTAGATACACTATGGCCCTTGTGAAAGTGAGTTTTATACTTTCTCATTTTGTTTTCAATTTTTTTCCCCAAATTTTTATTTAAGTGCCAGTTAATACGCAGTGTAATATTCCTCTTGGGTGTACAATATAGTGATTCAACATTTTCATACAGCATTACGGCAAGTGCACTCCTTGATCCCTGTCACCTATTTCAGCATCCTCCCACCCGCCTCCCCTCTGGGGACCATCAGTTTGTTCTCTGTAGTTAAGAATCTGTTTCTTGATTTGCTGCTGCTGCTGCTTCTTTTTTTTCAATTTTTGCATTAAAATTTACCCACTGTGATATTATAAAACCTTTTTTTTTTCTTGGTACTTACACATTATTTTCATCCTTTTGAACTTTCTGGACCATTATCTTTTAGATATTGTTCTAATTAAGAGTATAGAGCTGACTTTATAATTTTATCTAATCTGAGAAGCTTTTAAGAGATCAGGTTAAATATGCATTTCGGGAATAAAAGGGCATATTTAAACTTATATCTGTTACCTTAATTTGTTTCAGCTGTTCTTTTTTTGTTAATTTTTTTTTTCCTATTTAATACTGAACTATAATTCACATACTGTAAAATTTACCCTTTCTGGTGCCTAAGTCTGAGTTTTGACATGAAAACCTATAGTACCAATATTCTTGACATAAACCAAGCTGTTTGACATACACACTCAACAAATACCAACATATTTGACATAAAGACCTGTCATACTCACAATATAAAAATACGGAACTGTTACATCACCCTACAGAATTTCCTTGTCTTGCTTTGTTGACATGTCCTACACATATCTATTGTTCTGTCTTCCCTCAAGTGTCTTACAAATTGAATCAAACAATATGTAGCATTTGGAACTCTTTCAGTTAATGGGATTCATAAGAGATTTATTCATGTTGTTGTGTAAATCACTAGTTCACCCCTTTTTTATTGCTAACTAGTATTCCACTGCAGTGGTGGTTGGTATGTTGATCCATTAACCAGTTAAAGGATATTGGGTCATTTCCAGTTTTCACTGATTATCCATAAAAATACTTATCAACATTTGTGTATATGTCTTTGTAAGAACATAGATTTTCGTTTGGCTTGAGTAAATACTTAGGAGTGGGATTGCTAAATTTCAGGATAAGTGAATGACTAACATTAGAAACTGCCTGTTTCCCATAGTGGCTGTGCTGTTTTGTATTTGTACCATTAATGTATGAGTTACAGTTGCTCTGCCTCTTATCTAGAGCCCATTATTGTTGGGGTGTGTGTGTGCATGTATATGTGTGTGTATATGCACGTATATGTATATATATGTATCTACATATTTAGCTGTTAAAAAGGTTATGTAGAAGCACGTCATGGTGGTTTTAATTTTTACTTGCTTAATGCCTGAAGATGTTATTGAGCATTTCATGTACTTAATTGTCATTCATATTTCTGGTTGAAGTGTGTTGCCCACTTTCCAAGCAATTTTACATTATTATTTTGAAATAGTGGAAGATTCACAGGAAGTTGAAGATGGTACAGAGAGTTTCTGTGAATGCTTTGCCCACTTTTATTTATTGGTTAAAGTAATTATGTGACAGTATTAAAACCAGGACATTGACATTGGTATAGAGTATTTGTATAATCCTGTATCATTTTATCACTTGTGTAGATTTGTGTAACCACCAGGGCAATCAGGCTATTCTTTACATTGATTTTCTCAGTTTTTCTGCTTGCAATTTCATTAATTTCTGACCTTTATTATTATTATTTTTTAATGTTTTATTTATTTATTTGACATAGAGAGATCACAAGCAGGCAGAGAGGCAGGCAGAGAAAGAGGGAGAGGCAGGCTCCCTGCTGAGCATAGAGCCCGATGCGGGGCTCAATCCCAGGACCCTGAGATCATGACCTGAGCCAAAGGCAGAGGCTTTAACCCACTGAGCCACCCAGGAACCCCATTATTTTCTTTATTCTACTTGTTTTGGATTTTTCTTTCCCTAGTTTCTTGTGGCAATTAGATTATTGATTTGATACATTTCTTGTTTCCTAACATGTGTATCAACGAACATATCAATGTCTTGACAGGTTATATTTTCATTTACACTTAGTGACCATGCTTTTTTTTAATTTTCAAAGAATTTCAGATTTATTCAAAGAATTGACTTATTCTTTGTACCATGGATTATTTAGAACTGTGCATCTTTGTTTCCAAGCGTTGAGATTTTTTGTTGTTGTTGTTGTTATTGACTTCTAGTTTGAGTCCATTGTGGTCAGAGAACACAATCTATATTATTTCAATTAAGGATGTTTAGGTTTAGGTTTGTTTTGTGACTAAGGATGTGTTCTGTATGGATGACTACTTCATGGGCGCTCGACAAAAAATGTGTTCTATTGCTGAGTAGTGCTCTATAAACTTTTGGTTGATGGTCTTGTTGAGTTCTGTATACTTCACGATTTTCTAATTGTTCTATCATTGAGGTAAGAGAGTTAATGTCTCCAGTATTACTTGTGGGTTTATCTTTTTTTCTCCTCAGATTTTGCCTCATCGTTTTGCCTTCATTTGTACACATATTTGATACCTATGTATTCTTTGTAGATTGACCTTTTGATCATTAAGTACTGCTCCACATGTCAATTAATTAATATTCAATACTAATATCTGTATTTCAGAGACATATGGCCTGTACATTGTCTGCTAATGTCTGTATATTATAAGTTTTAGTAACAAGGTAGTACTATCTTCATCCAATAGCCCTTCATCCTATATTTTGCTGAAGAGTTCGAGTAGAATTGGCATTATTTTATCCTTAATTATTTAATTCAACAGAGATGTCATCTAGGCCTGGATTGTTTTTTCCTTTGGAAAATTTATGAGTTCAATCTTGTGTACACATAGGGCTATGAGGTTTATATATTTTTCTTTGAGAGAGCTTTTGTTATTGCTCTCATTCAGTGAATTTCTCCACTTCATCTAAATTGTCTCATTTATAGGCATAAACCTAATTATATTTGCTTATGTTTTTAATATGTATTTAGTCTCTAATGATGCTCTTCTATTTTTGAGGTTGGTAACTTGTCTTTTTTTCCCCCTCTAGGTAGCTAGAAATTTATTAGCAGTATTAATCATTTCAAATAACTTCCCTTTGATTTTATTGATAACATATTAATCAATTTTGTATTTCAGTTATATTATATTTCCATCTTATTTTTACCATTTCATTAGACTTGCTATAAATTTGTTGTTTTTCCTATGTCTGAGGTCATAATAGATTATCATCTTGAACTTTCTTCTTCAATAATATAAGCAATTAATGCTATAAATTTCCCTCTAGGAACTGCTTTATGTGTATATTACAGATATTGACACGCTACATTTTAAATTTTATTTAATTCAGAATACCCTCTAAATTCCTTTTGAATTATGTCTGTGTTATCTAGAAGTGTGTGTTGAAATTCAAAATTTGTCCCTGACTTAGCTTAAGTGATCAGTGATGCTGCTTAAGCCCTGGAAAGAGTATCAGGTCAGTTGAAAGCTCACTCTCCACATTTGTCAGGGATCATAGCATTGCCCCTGACTATTAGAACCTGACGAAGTCTGTATGATCACTAATACACCTTTCTATACTTTCATTATTGCTTCGTCAAGGCAAAGAGTCAATACAGAAAGTTAAGAAGAAATGTATTTGTTTTCAAAGGTAGACTGTGATGGTTAATGTTGCTTATTCAGCTGTTTTGTCCTGGATAGTGGAGGCTGAAGTTGGCCTCATTGAAGACTGAGAAACTGCTTGGGATGTTTTTTTGCAGCAGTTTAGGTAAAAAGATGATAATAGTTTAGACTTTTGTATTAATTATAATGTTCTCTTACAAAAATATTTTGAGAGTAAAATTGACAGGATTTGTTCGTGTATTTGATAAGCACATTTGAAAGACTCAGTGCTTTCATGTATGGTCCGAAGGATTCTGGCTCGTGCTAAAAAAATACTTTTCTCCTAGGTGGAGGGATCGCTATGACAATTAGGCAACCTGTGGATGACGACAGGGGATCATTATTTTGGTTTTGAACATGGTTAGAGTTGCTCTCCTGACATTCATTGAAAATCATGAGACCAAAGTTTCCTGGAAAGTTCAACATCAAAAGGATAGAAAATTATATTTCTTCGGTAGAGCTGGAAGTAAATATAATTAGTGATTTCATCTGCTTAGATACAACTAAATTATGTATGCAGACAAATATATTGGTTTGGCCTCAGAGGAAAAAAATTGTTCTTGTAAATTTCCCAGTAAATCACTAAGAGTGGGCGATATTTTCTAGTTTGAGCACAACAGACTGGGGTGGGGGTGGGGGTGGGGAGAATTGTGGGGGAGCCTGAGAAGTAACAGCATTTTGTGGCCAAGTAGAGAATGGTGAGTTGAACAGTGGACAGAACAATTGTGGACAGAGTTGGGCAAAATTAGGGTGGTAGATAACCGAAAAAGGAAGGGGACTGCTTCAGCAAGGGTTGGGGATAATGTCAAGAACAAATACTGTGAATGTAACTGAGTATGAAAGCATGAAGTTTAAAACATGACTACCAGATTACCTGGCCTAGATGGCATAATATGTACTAACAGCCTGCATTGCCTTTTCTGTGGGTGTAGTTTTTGGGCAAAGGGTGTTTATTGCTTCCTTTGGTATTTTTTTTAGACAATGCTGCATATTTTTCATAACTGCAATGCTGGCTGTTTGTTACTTTGGTGTGTTTATTTGATGGAAAGATATTAGAGGCAGAGAATTTAAATGGTTATCTGGAAATTAAGTCAAAAGTGTGTTAATCTAATTTGGGAATATTCCTAATGTTTACTGATAGGTGCAGTGTAAAAGGCCAAGAACCCATTAGAAGAAAATAAAGAAGTTTGATGTTTTTGTGGTCATGAAAAGAAGCTGAAATTTAATAGCATTGAAAATGATATTAGAGTAAAGAAGAATAAATACCATCTTGTACTACTGATGAATGAGATTCTTCATAACTACTTAGATAAACAGACTATCATGTGTTTATATGAAATCCTCATGAATTCCCTTGGAATGAAATTTTAGGATCCTATGGTCTGAAAGGGTTAAATGTGCAATAGAACTTATTCAAGTCTAACTCTTGGAATTTTTACATTTGGAAAGAAAACACTTGGCACCAATCTCAATGATTCTCCATTAAGATTCTCCAGTTCTTATTAGTGATTCATCAATCCCCCACTGTGAATGGGCCAGAAATTGACTTCATTTTGTATTTATTTTTTTAAAAGATTTTATTTATTTATTTGTCAGAGAAAGAGAGAGAGCGCACAAGCAGGCAGAGAGGCAGGCAGAGGCAGAGGGAGAAGGAGAAGCAGGCTCCCTGCTGAGTAAGGAGCCCGATGTGGAACTCGATCCTAGGACCCCAGGATCATGACCTGAGCTGAAGGCAGCTACTTAACCAACTGAGCCACCCAGGCATCTGAGAAATTGACTTTATATGAAAGAAGAGGGGTTTTACTGATTTTTGGTTTCCCCCCTTATATTTCAATAACTGAAAACTATGTAAGCTTTAGATGAAATCCTACTACAAATCAACTTGGTCTTCTGTCATCGAAACCATAACCCATAAGAGCAATGTAAGATCAGGTTTTTACCAGAGAACATATCTGCCCGAGAATGACGGCTGTGGAAGGGAGTACAATCTAGGATGTTCAGGCAGAGTTTTGCAGACTTGCCCTGCACAAGACCCCATAGCTAAGTGAGAGTCATTCATATTGTACACATTACAGATGCATATACTCATTATCACTTTTTTTCTAGAATATGGCAATAAAGTGTCATAAGATCAGTATATTATTAAAGTTCTATAGACGGAAGTAAAATCTCTGGAGGTAGGGATGCTTTTCAGTAATTTTTAGGAATGTGCATCTGAGGCTATGTGCATCTGTGACAACCCTGAGGCTATCCAGTGGACTTAGGAGCCTTGGATACTGAAATCCTCCTGTCTGTCCCAGTCATCAAACTTTCTTTGGCAGGAAAGCATTCTGGCTTGATAGCCTACCTTGCCATTAGGTTTTATCCAGTAGCCACTCTTACTGTGCTGCCCCTGGAGAATACTATCCAGTGCTGATAATAAGGAAGATTCTAGGAAAAAAAAATACCTCGTTGCCACAACCTTAAACTTATAACGCCATACCCTTCTCAGTTGCCAATAATCAGAAGAAAGATTATAACATGTATTTGGACTGAACAATGAGAAACTCAGGACAATTTAAATGATAAACTTTTGTTCTGCGAAAAGTAAAAAAAAGACAAAAACTGGCTTAAATCAAATGACTCGGGAGTGGCAGTAGAACGAAAAGTCCCCCTACTAGCCTCTGGTTTGCCTTTCTTGGATAAGCTCTCGTGAACAGATACCTGATCAGTATTTGCCATTCAGCACTGTGAGAAGAGGCCTGCCTTGGAGTATGGATAGTCTGTAGAACTCCATTTATATTTGACCTTCACATGTAATACACTATCGTTTTGTTTGATAGCCGTGTAGCTTTGATTTAGAGGTGGTAGGGATTATAGCATAAAGATGAGGCATTGAAGAGCATGTCCTGGAAATATCTTGGATACATGAGTTCAGAGCAGATAATTGATGATTTGAGACACATTTGAAAAGTCGAGAGCCCCTATGGCAACTGGAACGGATATTCTTAGCTCCTGTGCTAAAAAAAACAGGTCAGGAGGATCTTGTTGTAATGGGGTCCGAGGCCCAGAAGCAGCTCCATTTGAAACATCCCATGGGAAAATGCGACCCTAAGATTTGGGATTGTAGTGTTTGGGTAAGTAAACCCAAAAATATTCCCCATGCCCAAGTACCTTTGAGGTCTTCCAGATGGCAGAAATAGCTGCTAGCCCTTCCCCAGACTCCGGGCAGTGACCTTCCTTGAAGCATTCTCTGGCCGGATGATGCCTGTTTTCCTGGAGCACCATTCCCACCTCTCGGCCTTGCCTTCGGGCCTCAGTATAGCCCACACAGAGAAGTTCAAGCCTCCTACAGAGAAGGAATTCTGATCTGGTTGACACTTACTGGCAGGACCTGGGGAACATGAGGAGGAGTAGGTCTTTGGGGGAGTTAGGCCTTGAGGGAATTAGGCTAACGGAGTGGGAAAGGAAATAGAAAGCTAAAACAGGTGTGTTGGTTCACTATTGCTCCTATAACAAATACGACAGATACAGTGCCTCGAAATAACATAAACTTCTCCTTTTACTGTTCTTTGGACCAAAAGTCTACAGTGGCTCAGTGGGGTTGTGTTCCTTCTGGAGGTCCTGGAGAAGAACTCATTTACTTGCGTGTCTAGCTTCTGGAAACTAGAAGCTAGCTTGCCCAGGCTTATGGTTCCAGGTCTCACACCAAATTCTCCTAATCTGAATTTGCCCTCCTGCCTCTGTCTTATAGGACCCTGTGATAATACTGGACCCACCTGGATAATGTCCCGCATCCCAAACTTATAAAATTAATTACCAGTGCAATGAGCCTTTTCCACGTAAGGTAACATGTTTGCAATTTCCAAAGATTAGGCAAGGACTCTCCGGACAGTCATTATCCTGCTTGCAATGGGAGCTGACTGACGTGGGGGAAACTGGTCAATGATTTAGGATTCAGGGTTTGCAAGGACGCTTGGGACTCATCCCAATGGTGTTCTGGGGTAAGAAAACTAGACGAAGCTGTGCCTATAGCAAACAAAGAAAGGATGCTAGAACTTTCTTCACATAAAGGAAGAGGGGACCCAAGCTGTTGTAGGATGAATGAATGCATTGACTATATCACGAGTAGCCAGAGAAACCATCACTTGACTACGCAGCAGAGGGACAGTGAATTTGCATGACAGCTGAGGAACTCAGAGGTGGGAGAATATGATGTCCGGGAGAGATCATCTTATCCCCCAAGGTTGCTCACTGAAAACCCAACCCTGAGAAATGGCTCAAGTGAAGGGTGGTCAGGGGCTTGCCTTCCTGGTACCCCCAGCAGGGACAAGCAGGGTTATTCAGGTACAGTGGCCCCTTGCCTCGCTCAATAGAGTAGCCCTGATCACAGATGTTGTGGAAGATGTAGAATTTTTAACAGCCCCTATCAACACAGCTGCTGGCGCTTGGTATGCGGCCTTTTCTCTGGCAACTGCTTTCTTCTCTCTAACCGTCGTCAGGGAGGATCAAGAACAGTTTGCCTCTACGTGGAAGAACAGCAGCACACGGTCATTGTCTTCCTGCAGGGGCTGTGATACTTCTCCCACTGTCTTTGCTAATAGGACCCAGAGACCTCGGTAACCTTGACGTTCTGAAGAATAGCATGTCGGTTTACTCTCTTGTTAATGCTGTGCTAATTAGACCTGGTCATCAGGAAGTTACAAGTATCCTAGTTTTTGTTTTGTTTTTAATCACAGCATCAGGAAGTAGGAGATAAACTCCGTGGACGCTTAGAATACTTCCATGCCAATAAAGTTTATAGTAAAAATTATAGGTTTCGATCATGCTCGGGCACTCTGCTCCAAGGGAAAGGGAAAGTTGCTGCACCTTGCATCTCCTACCAGTAAGAGTAACTGCTTGTAACTTGGTTGGTTGACGTCTGGATTTTGAAGGCCACACGTATCTTATGTACGAATACATACATTTCCGTGAGAAGGAATCTTCCAGCTCTTGGCCTCTCTGCTGCCCCTTCCTCTCCCTTCACTTTGCAGCTTCCCCCTACACCCTTTTCCCTAAGCCCCAATCTAGTCTCCATTTCACAGCAGTTGCAAGGGGTCTGAATTCATTTTCCTTAGCTTAAATTGGTGTTAAGCAGGAGGCACACTTTCTTGCAGATTTTCCTGTCACCTAATCAAATGTGAAGTTCACCTCGCAACAGGTACCATGCACAAAAGAGTAATTACTGGAATGACGCTGTTTATTTTGCTAACTGGGATAAATATTTTTCGAACTAGTTACATATTAGTATTTACCCACGCAGACGTCTAAGACACAGTAGAGTGCTTTTCTGTATTGGTATCGGCTGCCCTATCATTTGACTTTTTAAGTTTTCAGTGCTTGGTTTCTTCATTTTTTACTCCTGTTTAAACCCTAGGAAGGCAAAGTTTTTGGTCTTAAACTTATAAATGATGAATAGCGAAGTGTTATACTGACATGTTTAAGAAATTAAAAATAATAAAGAAAATCGTAGAGGTGTCCTGAAAGATGACAATAGGAGATTCTTAAATTGAACTTTAAAAAACAGGACAGACCAGACCCACACGGGCAATGAACAATTAATCGTTTAAGAATTGCAAAGCTTAATTGGGCACATCCTTTAATACTTCTGATGCTTTACGACCTAAGAGCTGATACTTTTTTTAAAATATAAAAATAAGTGATTTTTGGGGTAAAGCGATTTTCAGTCTGTTGTTTGAAGTTCAGAGTTCTCCTGCTTATGTACTTGTGTATAACAATAGATCTCACTACACCAATTTATCAAATCAGAGCTTGGTTTGGGTTATACACCCAAAGGGTAAATTCACTTATGATGCATTGCCTGTGTGTTGCTAATATAATTATCTTTTTTTTCCCCCTAAAACTAGTTCTGTAATATTTTTGTTGGAGTAACAGATGCCTTTAAGCTTTTTTTTCTGGTGGGGGTGGGTTTCGGGGCTGGAGCATGAGGTAGAGTACTAAGCAAAGTGTTCTGAGGAAAGATTGTGGGATCTGTGAGCTCTGATGCTGAGCCGTGCCACAGATCTCTCCAGCACCCCATGAGTCAAGGCACAGAACTCGAGAGTTCTGAAGCAAAGCCTAGCCCTCCATGAGTCAGAATAACTTCCGAAAACATCTCAGTGTGCCATTGGTCACTGGTAGAGCCTGAGCACATGGCAACAGTCCCAGAAGAAAAGAGAAGAAAGTGTGGACCATGTGGAAAAATCAGTCTGGTAGAAAGAGCCAAGAATGGGAGGGACCCTTTCCGATATGAGCTAGAAATTTACTTTGGCTAAAGAGAAATATCGATGTTGATACGTAATGAGAATGGTTAATAGTTTGGATCCTCTGGTAGAAGGTACTTCATGACTGAGCGAGACGTCGAACTTCATTCAGCGGCCAATGGAGAATCACTAAATGATTTCAGTATCAGAGGAGGATGATGAGAATCCAATTCTGGTGTGCTCACTGGGCAGACTGGCGACACAAGTATCAGTCCCTCCAGTCTTTCAGGGGGATGGTTTTCATTACGTTTTATATAGAGTCTAGGAAAAAAATGACTTCACTATTAAAAACTTGCTTCAAAATAAGAAAGTAGCTCTTCCTCCAGAATTCAGCGATTTAATTCTGCTTTTTCAGCACAAATACGTGTTGCATATAATTAAGTATGCAGTTTTAAAAAGTAAACGTGTAATTTAGGAAGTAGAAATCACATTTAATTTATAATCTCTTGGTAGGATATATTATCAGAGAAGTAAAATCTGATTGATGAATTTTATTTTCTTTAGATCGATACCACATTATTTTGTTTCAAGTTTTTATTTAAATTCTGCATAGTTAACATTTAAGGTAATATTGGTATTTTCAGTCTTTGTTATCTGGCTTAGTTTAACATTCTTTATTACAATATCACTGTAACCAATCCTGTTTCTAGGGAGATGCTCAAGGGGCCACTATTCAAAGCCTAGAGTGAACTTGATGTACATTTTTACCTTTCTATTTTTTTATAATTTTTAAAAGATTTATTTATTTGAGAGAGAGAGAGTGAAAGAGAGCATGAGAGGGGAGAAGGTCAAAGGGAGAAGCAGACTCCCCGTGGAGCTGGGAGCTGGATGTGGGACTCGATCCTGGGACTCCGGGATCATGACCGAAGCCTAAGGGAGTCACTTAACCAACGGAGGCACCCAGGCGCCCACATTTTTACCTTTCATTGAGGTTGAATTCTTACTGTTACTTTAACTCTTGTCTAGTTTTATTCTTGATACCTGTTTTATTGCTCTGTGTAGGTTAAACCTCTCTTTTACCCTATACATCTGGTAGAACATTCTAGAATTGAGGTTCCTTTGAGCCTGCGTCAGACCCAGAATGACCCAGAAAATGAGTGAATGCTTCTCTGTAGTTCACAGAACTGATGTTTGTAGGTAATGAACCGTTTAGTGCGTCTCTCCAGTGGAATGTAAACTGCAGCCCTACTGACGAAGGAGTCTAGTCTTCTAGTTCTGACACCTGTGGGAATGTTAGAGTCCAGTTCTAACACCTGTGGGAATGTTAGAGTCCAGTTCTAACACCTGTGGGAATGTTAGAGAGGAAGAAGAGTATTGAGTACAAATAGGCAACCTTTGGCAGAGGAAAATAATTCAGATACTGAAATTTGACTTTGAGGGATTCCTTTTCTCAAAAAGTTCCAGTTTTCTACAAAAGGACAACAAAATAAGATAGCATGCACTTTATGTTTAATGCTTCACATGAAATAAAAGGGTCATAAAATTAGGATATTTAAAATACGTGGCTTAAGGACACATAAAGTACTGGCTTTGAAGACTGACAAGGGCTCAAATCCCAGCCGATAATTCTTAGCTATGACTTTCCTTCTAACCTTTACTTTTTCCTGTGATTGGTAGTAGCTGGAAATACAGGTACGCTAATTTGTCCTTGATAGTATATCAAGAACAGAAGGGAAAGTCTGGAACAGACAAAGGCCTAAGGATTTTTAACCTGTTTAAAGTTTGAAAAAAAAAATTTTTTTTCGAAGATTTTATTTATTTATTTGCCAGACAGAGAGAATACGCAGCGGGAACAGCAGGCAGAGGGAGAAGGAGAAGCAGGCTCCCCGCTGAGCAGGGAGCCTGATGTGGGGCTTGATCCCAGGACCCTGGGAGCATGACCTGAACTGAAGGCAAATGCTTAACTGATTGAGCCACCCAGGTGTCCCTAAAATTTGAAAAATCTTAAAGCTTTTCCTTAAATTAGAAAAAACAAAGCTAACCTTAAATTGGATAATTATCAGTAAGTTGGATTTCATGGTAAATATAGTGGTATACCTGTGTTTTTATTTCTGTTAGATTTACTCAAAAACTCATGTATGTTTTGCCACATTTAATATATATTATAGTTAAATAATTCATATACAGTTAAGAAATAGCTGTGTTTTATAGGAAATAACATACCTATTCTCCTCTTGGGAGCAGTGAAACTGTAAGTCAGAGCAAGTTATACCTCTATCATCAAATAGCTCCATACCTAACTTTAAATAAAAACCAAGGTCCTGACAATGACTTGCGCAAAGGAAGGTCATTCAAATCAATATGCCGGAACATTCCAATTAATGCCCGTTATCTCCACCTCATGATTAAGAATAGCCCTATCATTTTCTAAAGTGTCCTATTCAAACAGTAAGTAACGGTCCCCCTTTCTATGAGACGTTCCACAGTCTGGCCCCTGCAGTCTCTCAGATCTCAGCTTCTAGTCCTCAACCCTTGCTGCTGCTTCTGCAGAAGCAGAGGCTTTCTTGTTATTTCTCACACCTACTAGGCAGGGCCCACCTCAGGACCTTTGCACTTGCAGTTTTCTTTGCCCAGAATGCTTTCCCTCTATATCTGTGTGGCTCATTCTCACTTCTTTCAGGTTTTTACTCAGTGCAGCCTTTTCTGTCCATCATACAGTCATGCTGCTCAAGAGTGAAAATTCATGTCATGTTTTTGAGGAGAATCATTAATTAAGAAAATATTAACTAAGAGCAAAGATTTGTTAACTGGGCAAGTGGAAATGGTGCAGTGGGAACACTAAGGCAGTACAAGAGGTAGCAGCAACAGGGAAGGGCTTCTGTCCTTAAGTTTGGAGAAGAAAGGGAGAAAACTGGGACTATTCCGCCATGGAACAGAGACGATAAACTTAACAAAGCTTGGTCCAGATTGTTAAGGGCAGGTTGCTGCTTAGCTGGATGGTGTATTTGGAGGAAGGGATCCATGGAGCTAGGGTTAGAGTATCTCTGAGGGGAGCCAACCCCCAGCCCATGCAAGTACTTTTCTGGGAACTTGGCAGTAGAAGACTGGTTCTCCAAATGTTGGGGGAAAAAGCAACCTGGCGTTAAGTGTTTCAACTGGAATGTTCTTCTGCTGGAGTTAAAGCGTGGCTGGAAGGACACTGACAGAACCAGGAAACAAGCAGGAAGTGAACCGGAAGTAGAAAGACCATTCTTCCTTCTCTTGTCTTACTTTTCTTCTAAGGAATTGGTGGGCCCTGCAGGGAGCCTGCCGGCTAAGTAGGGATGTGGTTTGCAAAGTCGTCGCCTCAGCATCACCAAGAACCACACAGAAGGGCGAGTTTGGGGCTCAAAGCCCGACATCGCAGACTGACCACAGCCACCCTTTCTAAAATTTCAGTATCTTTCCACATTTCCTATTTGCTCTCGTACTGTTTTCCTCGTTAGTCCTTCCTCTTTAAGTACCGTATCGTTTTCTTTTCAGTGTTTATTGTCCATCTGCCCTATTAAAACAGAAGCTTCACAACAACAGAGATTTGTGTGTATTTTGTTCGATGTTTTATCCAACCTGGAAAAGTTCCTGGCACAAACGAGGTCATCTATTTCGAACACTTATATGAACAATAACATGAGGCAACACCTAGTTAACATGTATTTAGCCTTAAGATAGTACCACTACGTACTAATCTCTTGTCACCCTTATAAGGAAATCAGTATGTAAATACACTAAACTACATGCACTGGGTCACGTACTGAATAAGCTGGAGAGTCAAGGTTTGAGTCAAGGCAGTGGGTTCTTTTAAAGCCTGGAGTCTTACCTACCAAGCTAAATTGAAATTGCAAACAAAAATACTCAATGCACTCTTCCAATTATCTGCACTTCACAAAGTCTAACTATAATATCTGAAAGCATTACCTTATGTCAACTATGCACAGGCCTAATGATTAAGAAGAAATAATGTTATTGGATTGATCTTTAAAATTCTAGCCTTAAAATGAAGGGTAAATATAATTGGTAATAGTGAGCCCTTTGAACGATGTCACCAGCTTTAATAGGAAATTTCTCAGGGCTTAAATAGGCTTGCCAAAGTCAAAATTTCTTTGGAATGAAGCCCTCGCTTAGTTCAGTAAAAACAAGAATTCGCCTCACAACAGTGGTGCCTTCATTAATGTGATGTCAAAGTGTTTGCATTATTAGTCCAGTCTACTCAGTATGGTGCACAAAAAACTTCCCACCCAAACCTCTATTTCTCTTGTGATTAATATTTTATTAAGCATTAATAAATACAAAAAAGAGTGCCTATAAGGAATATAATAACATTCCTCTCCATAGTCACAGAGGGAGATAATCTTTCTTGATATACAGCATATACACACTACTGTAATATTTATCTTAGTTTTTCCCTCAGATTTTAAAACTCAGAACAAAGAGTTTGTTTAAAAAGACAGTACATCTTATTAGCCAAATGGAGAAAGTAATTCGGTTTCAACTGGCTTGAAATGCTTTTTAGAATCTATTAACCTGTTTCTTCATCTTTAAGATGAGGACTTGGGCTGTCCCTGTGGCGCATCTATACTCTTGTGGAAGAAAGCAGGTGCTAGGGGTCGTGAAAGAGCAGACACTTCTAGCGGTCCCCACTGTAGCTTCTGAGGTCTGCCTTGGGACAGAGAACTGTATACATTTCCAGCATCTTTATTTATATTTACACATTTCGTGGAATTTTTCCAGGCTGTGGAAGTTTCTGTAATTGTATCAAGTTTACAGATCACAGAATCAGAGGTTGTTCTGGCCATTTTGGTAATGCTAGCCCTTATTTACTGAGAAAAGGGCATGTAGCTTAGTGTGCCTATGGTACTTTGAAACTTGCCAACAAATCTATGAGGTAAGTATTTTAATAACTGGGGATAGTAAGGTCGGGGGCGCCTGGGTGGGTTAATTGGTGAAGTGTCTGCCTTTGGCTCAGGTCATGATCCCAGGGTCCTGTGATCGAGCCCCATGTTGGGCTCCCTGCTCAGTGAGGAGCCTGATTCTCCTTCTCTGGCTTCTCCTGCTGTATGTTCTCTCTCTCTCTGTCAAATAAAACAAAAAAAAATCTTTAAAAAATAAGGTGCAGGTTTACAGGGTTGAAATAAAGGACCAAGGCCACCCAGACAATTGGTGAGGGGCTGTGAAGAGAACATGGCTGATTCCATGGCTGCCTTCTTAGCCTCTGTTGAAGTCACAAACCTGAGGGCATTGAGCTAGTGGCAGAGGGATGTGGAACAAAGGGGTTTAACGTTCCATGTCATTAATGACATTTATTCTCTTCCTATAGTGGTATTTAGTATCACTAGTGGGATTTTCCTTTGTAGATGGGGTTGCTTCTCTATCATAGATCAATGATAAGCATATGACAGGGCCAAGGAGGTAGATGGAATCCAGGTTACGGACACCTTGGTCCTGCCTCGGAGGGGCAGCCAGTACAGTCAGGGGTGTCCTCGCCTCTCCTGTGTCCCCAAAATGTGGGGTGAGTCTTACCACTCATTTTCAAGAAGTTGCCACGTCCCCCTCCCCAAATTCACATGCCATAGGTTTAATACTGGGACTCCTAAGGACCGATGTAGCTTGTAGCAGCGCGTGCCTGTGGAGGTGACATCCAGAGAGAAATGTTCCGTGAGAGACCCTTTTAGTCACTTCGCACATTCTAGCAATAAAATCTATTCATATAATTGGTGTACAGTAATGGATCTACTGGGAAAGAAGGGGTGTGGGAGGGAGAGAAAGGAAAAAAAAGCGTGTTTTAAAACTTAAATTGTAAGGATAAACTGATTTACTCTATAGAATTGAGCTCACGGAAATGAAAATTCTCCTAAAACGTCAGCTTACCAGCTTACCGTTGTAATAGACTTAAGTAGTATCAGTCATCCATTTTCTATGTATATTTCTAGTTCCTTTTCACTAGAAGGTTGGGGCTAACCCTGCCTCAGTGGGGGGTGGGGGGAGGTCTCTGTTTTCATTTAAATCAGAGGGCTTCTCTTTTCAGTGTTATCCCAGAGATGTCTATCCTCTTGTGTCCTGTGACTGTCTGTGCTGAGATGGAATGATTTTTTCCCCCGAGTCTATTTGTTATTGAGTTCTCCATCTTTGAATCTGAAACTGCTCAAAGCTCACTTTGCCTCCAAAATGCAGAAAACCTGCTGGAGGCTGGTTTGGCTTCTTAGATACAGGAATGATCGACGTGTGGCTTTACCTTCAGCACACTCACAATTTTTCTGTCCTATGTGTGGGTACATGTGTTTATGTGCATACGTATGCATCTTTTTCCTGCCTGAAAGCTCTCTTCACTGGTCCTAAAATCATAGTGCATTTTGTTTTTCTCCTTCATTAGGACGATTCGTTAAGTATTGCACATGAACTGAAAAGAGGTGCCCATTGTACAGTTATGACTTGCTCTATAAAATCCATCATAGTCCTTTGAGATCAGCATCCTAGAGACAACATTAAATGACCTAATTTTTCTTGACTTTTTAATTTTGGGAGTACTCTTCTGTAGTTCTCAAAATTTCTGAAGAGTGTATTTAAAACAATTTCTTGGGGCGCTTGGGTGGTTCAGTCAGTTAAGCATCCAACTCTGTTTTGGCTCAGGTCCTGATCTCAGGGTCATGAGATGAGTTGTCTGCTTGAGTTGCTCTCTCCCTCTCACTCTCCCTTTGCTCTTACCCCCCATGCTTGCACATGCGCTCTCTCCCTCATTCTAATAAATAAATCTTACAAAACCCAGAAAGACCAGTTTGTTTCCCAAGAAAAGTAAATTTTAATTTTTTTTTCTTGTTGGGATATTACAAGAAAAAGACGTTTAATAAAAACTTTGTTATGTCTTACAGTTTATGTAGAGTAATTATTGGCAATATGTATGAATGTTAGTATTTGTGTGTGTGTGTGTGTATAATAATTGTAAATGCTTTGTACTCTTTTTGTAGATGGAAAGTTTTATGTTCAAGAACTAAACTGCACTCAGTTGAAGACTTTCTCTGGGAAAACGTTGACTCTTGGCATCTCGTCTCTCCCCAGAACAACGACGAGGTAAAATAGATAATGTTTATGATTTATTTGATGTCTGATACACTTTTTCTTTAAGAAAGGAATTTGTGAAGGACTTTTGTGTCGTAGTTATAATGGCTTACTTTTAATCACAATGAATTTCCTTTGAAGTGTTTCTTTTAAATCTTGCTGTGTTGGATTTGAAAAAAGAGTAGGTAAGTGTTAGTCCTGGTTTCTGGTCTTCATGTATGGCTGCCTTGGGTTGGCTATCAAGTCTAGCAGTGATTCTCATGTCTAGTATGTGGCAACTGTTGTGATCTTGAAATTGGGAGGATTTAAACTCCCCATAAAATGTTGGGTGCATTTCCATTACCAAGGTGGATATTTACGTGATGAGAAAAGATCCTGAGAATTTATATTTCACTCTTCATAGAAAGGGAAACTTTGGCTTTCAGGGAGGTTTGATTACAATGTAGTATACATTTAAAACCGAAACTGAAGAATTTGTATTTCTGATAACGTTTATTAAAATTTCTAATATTAGAGCCTCAAATACAATCCGTTGCAAAAACAAACTTGCAAGTCTCCTTAGTACTCTGCTCCCACAGGAGGCTGCATTTATAAGACTTTGGTATATGCTACAGGCCAGATTTCTGTTCCGTGTTAAAAATCTGAAGCTAAAGAGAATATTTATCCATAATTGATGCCCCCTATAGCAGAACATTTTGTTAACATTCAAGAAATGTAATGACCTTGAACATTTAAATTAATGATTTAATGAACTTCAATCTAGTCTCTTAATATTCTGCTTTGTACATTTCATATTTATTGAGACAAATATTGTACCTCTACTCTGTGTAAGGCAGGAGCTACAAAAAATTAAGAGGAAAAACCCACATCCAATTATTTTAAAAATATTTCCTCATGAATTTGGTATTTTTTGGCAGATAAAATGTCATATTTTCAAACATGATATATCTTATTTATTTCCATAATAGTTGGAATAATTTATACATGCAAATACATATTTGGACAACTCAATAGGAGGAAAAAAAAATAAACATCTGTCAAGACTGCTAATATTGTTTAACCCTTGTAAACATTTCAGCAAGTCTTTCAACTGTTCTGGGAATAATTGTGCCTGTGTAAGTTTATGATCAAGGGTTTCAGTAAAAATGTTTGTCATGATGAAATGCAGCCTATTCTTCAATAGATTATTGGCTCTTTTATGTTGCTTTGGCTGATTCTCCACCTTCTTTCCAATGCTCTTTGGATAGACGGTTTCTTCAATGAACCAGGAAGTATAAATTGGAAATATATGGAGCAAATTGTTCAAGGTGTCTCGTTCCAAAGAAGGAATAATTCCTCTGTTAATATTTTATAGCTTCACGCTAATGAGGAGATTCTTCAGTTCGCAAGAGAGCAATTTAGGCTACAAAGTAGAAGCAACTTTGTAACTAGGAGAAGAAATGAACATTGAAATCTTTGCTGGAATGTTGTGGGCTTTTTCAGTATTTTCAGCCTCTGCTAATAAGGCATCCCGCTTAGTTATCAATCTACTTGGCCCTCACTAGCTCAAGGCTTGATTTTAAAACCTAAAAATCTTCCATAGTTAGAGGAGCGATGGGACGAGGCAGAGATACATTAAAGGAAACAGTACAAATGAGCTCTGTTAGCAATGATCAAAAGCAAAATGTGAAGAAAATTTTAGCAGGAAGAGGAGGGTTATCTTTTTCTCACTTGGGCTAATGATTTTTTTTTTCCTTTGGATTCAGCTAAGGGTCTCACCTCAAAGCCCCTGAGTGGAAGGTTTTTTTCCTTGTTTTGGTTTTAAATTTTATCCTCAAAATGAAGTTTCTGAAATACATTAACAACGTGGAAAGAATAGTGAATCGGAAACCTGAGAGCTGACCACCTTTACCAGGTTGTGCCCCTGCATCTTCTACATAAAGAGTGTCATCCCTAGAATGAGAACATGGCAACTAGGTTTCCTTCCTATAACATGAATTCCTATTTCTCTGGGATTATATCATCCTATAACTGTGTTAAAATGCTGTCTTTTCTGGCTAGAGGGTTGATTTACTTATGCTTGCCTGGTTTAGCAACATGATATGGGATCACCATACATTCCATTTCAGTAAATATTTCTTTTTTATCAAACGGGTAGTAACTTTTCAGCAACTCTTGCTGATCTTATGAGCCGTGTTATAGATGCACCTATTGCTGATCACACTTCATATGCAGTGCAAATGTTGCTGTTTATCCACAGACTTTGATATTCTCCTCATGATCTTGAAGAGAACTAATGTGATATCATTTTCACGTGCTGGGTTTTGACCTTGTAAGAACAAACACACAAAGTATTTGTTACATTCCTCCAAGATGCTTTTGAGTATTTTCTCCCAACTCATCTTGGGAGATCTTTTAGTAATTGTGTTGCATAAGAATACATACAAACATAACTGAACTTTTGGGTAAGAAATGCTAAGATTGCCAATTTATGGGATGTAAAGATAGAGGACCTGCTAGAAGAGTGTAATATAAGAAATAGAATATTGATACTATAGTAAGTCATTAAACTGAATTTGTTTATGTTTGGAAATTCCTTGTATATTGGATATTACTTTAGAATACAGGCAAATTTTTTAAAAGTGATTTTTCAAATGAAGGTACGTAGAATGCTGAGGATAGATACACGAATAAGAATAGTTTTACAAAACTGCATTATCAGATCAAGTTAATAGTTGATGTCAAACATACATACACACCCCCCAGTAAATTTCATATGATTATTAAGTATTCCAATATATCCAAAGACAGAGGGTAATGACTGTTGTTTTACTCTGTTATTATTCTCTAAGAAGTCATTAAGTGCAGTGCATATTAAAATAGCAGGCTAAGGTGTAAGACAGCCAGTGAGTGTGCTCATTTATTAGTATTTATAATTATTATTTAACAAACAGTATGGATTATGGAGAACGTTTTGTAAAGCATGTAGGTATTCCTGAGAGACCAGAGACTTCTTATTGGCAGTGGATGGCTTTAAATAAGAAAAGTAATCTTCAAGAGACTTGCTTAGTTTATGATGTGAATAGGAGCAACTTTGAGTAAGTCACTGTAAAGGCTAATTATCTTTTGTTTTCCTCTCTCCCTATGGCTATCATCCTGAATGAAAGATACACTAGGCAAATGGAAGTCTCGTTATTGCTTTGACTTGCTGCTTCAGTGCAGAAATTGTCTTAAGTGATCATTAGGGGCTCCCGGGTGACTCAGTCAGTTAAGCATCTAGCTCTTGGTTTTGGTGCTTGTCAGGATTTCAGGGTCGTGGGATCAAGCCCCATGTTGGGCTCTGCACTCAGCCTGGAGTCTGGGGATTCTCTCCCTCACCCTCTCCGTCTGTTCCTCTCCCTGCTCACATGAATTCTCTCGCGCTCTAAAATAAATAAAACCATAAAAAAAAGTGATCATTAGCCAGTCCCTTTCTCAGTGGAGGAGACCTGGTATATATTTCTTATAGATCAGCACAGGTGACAAAATGGCCATATTTGTGTTTGGAGTCAGTGGCATGTGTGTCCAAAAGAGAGGGACAGGTTTTTGTCAGAAGCAAGTCATCGTGTTCAGGCTTCATATAAAGGCTCATATATCATAAGCCCTGGAACATTGGGATTTTTTTTTTTTTTAGAAGCTACCTATGTCATGTGTGTTTTTAAAATATGACTTCAGATATTTTTTATCATTGATTTTGAGTAGTTTGATTATTGTGTGATTATCTGCAGTTTCAGTCATCCTGTTTTTGTGTTTACAGAGATTCATGGATCTGTAGGTTCATAGTTTATCATATTTGGAATGTTTTCAGCCATTTCTTCCAGCATGTCTTTATCTCCCTTACTGCTCCCCTTAGGGGGTCTCCAGTTGCTTATATAGTGGACCATTTGAAATTGTTCCACTGATCGATGATGCTTCGTTCATTTAAAAAATTTTGTTTTCTGTTATGTGGATAGTTCATATTGCTGTATCTTCACGTTCAATTGTCTTTTCCTCTACATGTCTAATTTGCCATTAATCCTATCCAGTATGTTTATCCTCTCCTACATTACAGGTTTTATCTCTCAAAGTCCATTTCAGGTCTTTTTATTTATTCCATGTCTCTACCTAATTTGTTAACCATGTGAAATATAGTTACTATTTTAATGACCTTACTTGCTAATTCTAATGTGTGTGTTAGTCTGTTTTGACTGATTTCCCTCCTCACTCTTAAAATTGGTCATTTCTTGATTCTTTGCATGTCTGGTAATAATTGACTGGATTCCAAACATTGTAAAGTTTTGTTGGATGCTGGAAACTTTGTGTTCATATAAATACCTTGAGATTTGTTCTGGGACACCATTAATTTTCTTGGAAACAATTTGAGTCATTTGGAGTTTGGTGAAGTTGTGTTTAGTCCAGGACTGTTTAGTCCCCAAACTTGGAGCAAAACTGTCCTTGCTTCTGAACCCAGTACCTTGTGGTATTGAAATTCTCAATTTTCAACATGGTTGGTGGGAATAGGTGTTATTTTAGACTCACATTTTATTTCAATTTTCAACATGGTTGGTGGGAATAGGTGTTATTTCAGACTCACTACAAGCACTGTAGCACCTAATCTCATTTGGTTCTTTTTCTAATCCCATGGGTTTTCTTCCCCTTCATGCACTTTTCATTAGTTTGCTGAATACTTGAAATTCTCAGTAGATCCTTGGAATTCTCCCTGTTGCAGCTCTTGGGTAGTCTGTTCTGCAGTCTTTGGACATATTGGTCTCTCTGGACTCACAGTTCCATTGGCTCAACTTTTCTAAAATGTTGATGAGAAACATTTGAACAAGAGCTAAGTTGTTCAGTCGTCAAGTGCAGATCTGAGGACAGAGCTGTCTAGTATCCTTTAGGTGACCCCAGATCAGGAAGTCATAAACAACTATTGCTGAATGTCATGTGGTTGTGATTATTTTGTTTTGTTTTGTTGGATAGTATTGTGTGGCTATTAACTAATGGTAATCTGTGCAAAAGGAAAAATGAATATTGGATTGAGATGAAATGTTGTGGTCAAAGTAATTGGTGAAGCAAATCCAGCTCCCACTGTATCTTTGGTTAAATTTGAGATAAAATATTAGGATTTGAGGTAAAATGTTAGATATTATAACTATTATGAAAATAAAATAAGCATAGAACCAACCTTTATCATCTGAGAATATATTGACTTATATTTGTTTAAAAATCAGTAATGCTAAGTTTCCATAAGTAATTTGGCATTTTTGTGGGGGCATTATGTGGAATTGCTACTCTTCACCTTAATTTGGTTTATGACTGTTCTATCAAGGGAAAATATATAATGCAGTACTCTGTACTTATGATAGGACCATGGGATTATGACTGTTAAGGAATCTGATTATCAAATGATTTAGTTACTTGCTGTAGGTTCATGTAGAGCTTGGTGATAAAGTCATTACAACTAAGTTTTTGTTTTAAAATATTTGGTTTATTGTGCTTTCGCATTCTTTATCATTTTATCATTTCTTGTGTGTCCCTTTGGCTGTAGCATTTAGGAGCAGTACCTTTATTAAACAATATTCTTTACCTTTGGGTAGTGATTTATATTTCATATATTCTTTAGAAACTCTTTGAAGTTTTATTTGCATAGAATCAGATTACCTTACTCCCAGAACCAACTAAATCAAAATTCTTTTTCTTCATGTATTCATCTAATTGCCAAAAGTATCAATAATAGTTTATGTATGTTTTCCGTATCTATAACAGATTGAGTATTGCAATTACAGCAACTCACAACTGAAATGATTTTAAAAGACCAGTACATGCTGTGTTTAAAAACAACTTAAGCAAAATTAGTATGTGATGCCATAAAAAATTGAATAGGGTTTTTTAATGACTATTTCTTCTTATCCTTATATATTCAATTACATTTCATAGAACAAAGACCTTATAATGCTAACATGGAAAAGCAATCTATAAAACTCATTTTAAAAAGTGATAGATAATATACAATAAACATTATTTTTTTTTATTTTTTCCCCAAATACTTTTATTTCATTTTTTTCAGTGTTCCAAGATTAATTGTTCATGCACCACACCCAGTGCTCCATGCAATACGTGCCCTCCTCAATACCCACCATCAGGCTCGCCCAACCCGCCACCCCCACCCCTCCAAAACCCTCAGTTTTTTGCTCAGAGTCCACAGTCTCTCATTGCTCGTCTCCCCCTCTGATTTCCCCCCATTCACAATAAATATTATTTTAAAGATACAAATGAATTAGCTAGAAAAATAAGAGAAATTCCTTAAGGCCAACAATGAAGATGAGCTAGAAAGCCAGAATAGTGAGAGGTCTCTCCGGTTTCATCTGTCCCGGATGCCCTACCAGCCTCAAGAGCAGACACACTTCCTTTAATTATCATATCGGCGGGGGTGGGGGGTGGGGAGAGTGGCCAGAGACAGGGTTTTAAACTTGTTTGTAAAGCATGAAGGTTTTACTGAAATTCTCTCAGCCAGTTTTATTGAAGGGCTACAATTTCAGTGAAGAAATGTAATTGAAAATAATTCTGGTCAAAGAGACAATATGAAATCTTGTCTGTCTTCACTTGACTGCTGAAAAGGATAAAAATCACACCTAAGAATTGGTATCAACAGACCTGATTTTAATTTAATGTTCAAATATTCAGTTTCTGTGTTTCGGAGGAAACTTGAAACTAAAAAATTAATGAGTGGTGCTAGGTTTAAAATAACCTAGGACATCTGGCAAAACAAAAAAAAAATACTGTAGAGGAACACACACACACTAAGATGTTTTCACAGTCCAATTCAAATCACATGAGAAGAAAAGTTTCCAGGAGCAGGAGTCAGCAAAAGAAACCGACAGCAGAAACAACCCTCTATTTGCAGTCATTGAATTAGCACCTGTGGACTCTAATGAGTGTATTTACATTATTACAGAAAGAAAAGGGGGAAACAAGCACATGAGGAATATACTAGATCAAAAAAAGTCAAGGCACATTTAAACAGAAACAAAGAGAAATAAGAAATTGACATTTAAAAAGTAAAAAACAAAATTGCATATAGATTCTTTCAAATACAGTGGCTGGGTTAAACAGGAAGTTAGATGGTACACACAGCTGAGAAGTGAGTTAGTAAACTGGATGATAGAGACATAGTAAATTGAAATGTGAGGATAAAGGATGAGCACAAATTTAATAGAGTTGCAGAACGGCAAGTGTGAGTCAAAGTTGCAGAACCGCAAGTCATGAAGTTTTTCTAGAGTTGATGAAAGACATGAATATTCAATTTCTAAAGAACTCCATGAAAAATTCAGACATGCACAAAGTTATGTACAAGATGCCAAAATGCTCATAGCTATAATTACATATATAAAATTGTAGATGTATTATGCATATGTAAGCGTATACACAGATATGTGTGCATATGTACAAATCTGTATCAAATGACTTTCAGAGGAGACTGTTGAATTACATGTATAATAATCAAGAAGTGAATATACCAGAGAGAAAATGAATTTACACCAAATGTGTAGAAGCTATATGATTGCATGTATCAACATGGAAAAATTTCAGAACATAACATTGAAACAACAGCATATTGAAGAATGATCGGTTCAGCAAGGCCCTGTAAAAAATTTCCAAACTTTAAAAATCCTTTTATCTTATTTTGGGATTATATACATGAGATGGCAGTGTAAATACATGTAGAAGAAGGACACCTGCCAGGTTCAGTATAGTTTATAACTGTGTGAGTGTGTGTGTGTGTGTGTGTTTGTTTAGTGAAATGATCAAAGGAATAAATGGGACTTTCCTGGTGTTTTTATCATTTTCTTTTTCTGGAAAATTGGGTATGTGGTTATTTTTTTTTTCACATTATCCCCTGTGCCCTTTAGATGTGAAATAGTTGATGACTCTAAACAGAGAAATTGGTATATAGTGCTGGAGATAGTAGCTATGGACAGTACTTTAAGAAATTTTGCTCAAAAGAGGGGAGGGATAAAAATAAACTAGTAAGTACAAAGAGGATTAGGATGGTTGTTTTTTGGGGGAGGGGCACTCATTTTTTTTTTTTTCAGGGGAAGGAGCATGTTTATATGCCTAAAGTTGTGACCCTTTTTAAAAAAAGTGAATTCTTCAATATGTGGAAAAGAGGAATCTAGAGAATAAGGAGACATCCTACTGTAAATGGGAACATGGGCCCTTTCTCCTTCCATTCTAACTATCCATTCTGTACTAATTATCCAAGACAGCTACCTTTTTTCCAGCCCAGGATTCTTTAGTTTCACCGAAGGACATTATCCTTCTACCATTTTGTGCAGCTTTGGTGGGTTTAGTCAAAGAAATATTTTTTATTTATTTTAATTCCAGTATATTTAACATGCAGTGTTTTATTAGCTTCAGGTGTATAATAAAGTAATTCAACACTTCTGTCTATTACTCAGTGCTTATCATGAGTGTGCTCTTAATCTCCTTTATTTCATCCATCCTCCTGCCCACCTCCCTCTGGTAACCGCCAGTTCTCTATGGGTAAGAGTCTGTTTTCATTTTTCTCTTTGTTAGTTTTGTTTCTTAAATCATACATATGATTGAAACTGTATGGTATTGTCTTATTCTGACTTATTTCATTTAGCATTAAATCCTCTGGCTCTATCCATATTGTTGCAAATAGCAAGATTTCATTCTTTTTTATGACTAACATTCCACCATCTATATATACCACCTTCATCCATTTATCTATTGATGGACACTTGGGTTGTTTCCATAATTTGGCTGTTGTAAATAATGCTGCAATAAACAGGGGTGCATGTATCTTTTCCAATTAGTGTTTTTGTTTTCTTTGGGTAAATACCCGATACTGGAATTACTGCATCATATGGTAGTTTTCTTTTTAATTTCTTGAGGCACTTTCATACTGTTTTCCACAGTGGCTGCACCAGTTTGCATTCTCACCAACAGTGTGTAAGTGCGACGGTTCCTTTTTTCCATGTCCTTGCCAAGAGTTGTTGTTATTTTAGTCAAATACCTTTTTTTTTTTTTAAATATATTCTCAGCTATAGCACGAAGAACCCAAGCTAGATAGTGGTGGTGTTGGGCTAAGGCTAGACCTACAAGAATTCAGTTGTTGAAAGAAGATAGTTCTTGAGGTGGCTGGGTGGCTCAGTTAGTTAAGGATCTACCTTGGGCTCAGGTCATGATCTCAGCATCCTGGGATTGAGCCCTGAGTTAGGCTCCCCGCTCAGCAGGGAGTCTGCTTCTCCTTCTCCTTCTGTTTTTCCCCCCTGTACTCTCTCTCTCTCTCTCAAATAAACCAATAAAATCTTTTTTAAAAAATGATATTTGTCTCCTACATAACAGCCTCACTGGTTCTGGTTTACAAGGTCATTCAGAGATCTAGGGTATTCCCCTCTCATTTACCCAGCATGCACCAGGGTCTTGTTCTTGTCTGAACGAGCTAAGCTTGAAGTGCCCCTGTGCTCTAGCTACAGACAGGACTGGGGGAGCAGGTACTGCAGGAAGAGTAGGCTGGGGATGGGCCCACATCACTCACACACAAGGAGAATCCAGTCGCATGGCCATGTGAGGGGGGAAGGGGAAGCTGAGAAATGTAGTCATGAGATTAGGAAAGAAGGTAGAGGACTTGGTCAGAGACTTTGTTTTTCATTTGGCCAAGTCACTTTGCTTTCTTCACGGGTCATGAATCTTGACCTGATGACACAGGGAAAAGGCAGTTTTAGTAGTGCCAGGGGTAAACTGAACCCTTCTTTTTGCCTCTTTGATCAGTACAGTGCCTGGTTTTGATCTTTTCTGATGTAAGATTTCTCAACTTCCCTTCAATTCTTCTACCACCTTTACATAAATCTAATATATACTTTCTGTTGCTCAGGTTAACCAGATTTGGGTTATGTAGCTTGCATACAAAGAATCCTAACAATTACAAAATATAATATGAAAGTAAATTCCTCTATATTGTACAATGTATGGGGGCCCTAGGCAAAGCATTTGAATTTATGCGCTCAGAGCTTCCAACATCAAAAATGTCTAGCTAACCAAATAGTGCATTATTATTTGTAAACATATAAGTTGTTTTCAGCCTGCTTATTTGTACAGTTTTATTACTTCTTACTCTGTTCATTTGTAACTTAATTTAACCTTCTCTTCTAACTTGGGGCACATAACTGACTCAGTAGAGTGTGCGACTCAGTCTCAGGGTTGTGAGTTTGAGCTCTGGGTTGGGTATAGAGATTACTTAAATAATAGTATTTAAAAAAATAAAATTTAAAACCTTCTCTTCTAACTTAGATTTGTATATGTACGTGTGCATCAAATGCATGCATGTTTTTAAGATGCAAGTTTATCTTAAATTCCATTTGACTTTCAGTTAGATTAAACCTTACTGAATTCAGCTGGTCATCATCTTTCACATGGATTAGGAAAAAGTCTCTATAGGGAAATTTAATTATGTATTCTTAAAAGTGGGCATT
Organism: Procyon lotor; assembly: GCA_028646535.1. Classification (NCBI taxonomy): domain Eukaryota; kingdom Metazoa; phylum Chordata; class Mammalia; order Carnivora; family Procyonidae; genus Procyon; species Procyon lotor. The sequence goes on from CM053616.1 coordinate 44,190,751, forward strand.
TAAACTGCTTGTTATAATGAAATAGATGTCTACTTTACCCAAAGTATAATTTATAATTAAGGGCACCTGTGTGACTTAATCCGTTGAGCCTCTGACTCTTAATTTTGCTCAGGTCATGATCTGAGGGTTCTGGGTTTGACTCCTACATTGGGCTCCTCACTCAGCCCAGAGTCTTCTTGAGATTCTCTCTTTTCCTCTTCCTTTCTTAGGAATAAAAAAAAAAGAAAATGCCAGAATTAAAAAATATAGGTACCTTTGGATTTTTATGTCACATGTTTTTGAAACACACACAAATTCATGTATCTTTTCTAAAAGTAATCACATATCACTAGGGGGTTATGTACTTTTGATTTATCTATAATTTTAATTATTAGGTATCAGATAAATTAGCTGTCTCGGTGGATTGATCTAAACTGATACAAATCTGGGTGTTAAGTGTTGTGTTAATGATTTGCAGATGTTTTATACCACAAAGGATAGCAATAGGGATTTAGAGTTTTATACTTTATGATTTACAGGTTTTGTTGGGGTATCTGCCATAGCGTTGATGAATGAAATTCCCAAGATTAGATAAATCCTATGAAAGTGAGATTTAGATGTGTAGTCAGGATCACATTTTTGTTTCCCTAAAATAGAGTTTTATTCAATCATGAAAGGTTTTACTAACAAAAACAAAACTGATTATTTCTTTATCCAATTCTACTCTACCTTAGAAAAAAATAATTTCTGAATTCTGAGCTAAAAGGGTAGTAAATAAAGGCACCAATGGAAATAGCCTTAAAATTAATTAGTAATAATTTTTCTTCTCTCCTCAAATTACCATAGTGAACTAAATTATGGAACTATCATAGATCTCTACAAAGGAAATTTTTAATTAAAACCTAAAAGTCATTTAAGCAATCACACACAAAAGATTACTAATATAAATTCTTTTGTTATTTTCAATATAAATTGTTATCATTTGATTGGATAGTCTTGTGTTTTAGTATGTGAAACCACTTTAAATGCAAATTCATATAATGACTATATGAAATTATTTGTATGTATTCATTGCAATTCAGAATATAAATCTATGGAAACTTAGAAATAAATATTAAGAAATCTTGCTTTTTAAAAATATTTTCTCACTTTCTGATATGTAAAAAATATAATACATCAGTTTAACTGTTATAACATGGGTTTTCAAGGGGGAAAAAGTGACCATAATGAATTTGCTGAAGTTTGAAAAACTAAAAAAAAATTTTATTACTTATGCAAACATATTTGAGTGGAAATACTAGTCAAAGAGCATTTGCCTTAGCAACATGGACAAAACAGTGAACTTGTTAGATGCTCTACTAACAATGACCTTGACATTCACTTGAATTAAAAGCTCTTCCAGGAATTTTTTTTTTTTTTTTGGGGGGGGAGGGGAGAGGGAGGGGATGAGTTTATCCATAATTTTAATATTTTAATTTTCATTCAGTACAGTTTCAGTATTAATAGCTTTTAGGTGATGAACCATAAGCATCTTAGTGAACATTTTTCTTTTTTGAGTTTTGGCTCGTATTAACATGAATTCCAGATACTCCCAATTTCTGACTCTTAATGTATTAACAAATCATGTAATGTTCATATTTAGTGTATTTTTTTCCAAAGTTCGCAACTTCATTGACATCACACTTTTATATGCCTCCCTTCCCTCTTCTGGGGAGCATGCATGAAAGAATGTCAGGAATATGAGAAGCTTGTTGAAAGTTCAATGGCATCTTAAACTCAGTGTACCAAAACCTAACATTGATAGAGAACAAGATATTGCTACAGTTACTATCATGAGTGTGGCATAAAATTCAGCTTCTATTAATAATGAAAAAATGTCTTCATTGGACCAAATGCCATTTAGTAGAGTGTGATTTATATGCCTGCTGTTTAAAGAATATTTTAGTGAGTACAGTATATATCGTAATAGAGGAGAATAGCATTTGCTTATTAATATTTCTTTGAGATGATATAAAACAAGTATTCTTGTTCAGAAATTTCTCTTGGTCTCCTACATTAGAGCTTAAGACTGGTGAAATCCAGGAAGGGTAGCTGGTCATTGATAGGTAAAGGGATCCCAGTGTTGCCTTCAGCTGTAAAAGACACAAGATGACTTTCACTGCAGTCTTCACTAAAAGCTATTTAGCAGGAACCTCATTCACCAAATATGCTTTTGGTGCCCCCCCCCTTTTTTTTTTGTATCAAGGGCCAAAGAGATGGAATGATACTACATTTGAAACATCCTCCTATATGGCCCTTTAGAGCATCTCAGCGTTTGATCCTGAAGATCACCAACTTTTCTCTACTTCTTCAAGTTTGTTCTTAACAGGTGATACCAAGAGAGGTGAGGCAGGATGGAACAGATTTTACTGAAACACCATCTCTTGTGGTTGTAGACTTCTGAATAGAAAACAAAAGACTTATAAGTAGACCGTCCTTTTTTAACCATAGTCTGCAGGAAGATTAAATAGTACAAAAGGGAGGAGAATGTTGGCTTTGCCAAAAGGGTTAGGTGATAATATTAGGTTTTCTGGAATAAGGTTATTTTAAGCAGTGAGAGAGGAAATTGTCTAATGATAGAATATCAAATACTCTGAAGTTAAATGACTGGGATCTGAACATAGGAGCCCCCAAGAGACCAGCAGTTCTCAGAAAATAGGAATTGGAAAAACAAGGAGGACTTGAGGTGCTATCTCCAAACCTTTACTCATAGATGATAAAATTGTTATGCCATTTATATCCAAGAAATGGCACATAATATTGCTAGTCTTATTAAAAGAATATAGGGTAAAGTGTTTTTTTTTATTTTTTTAAGGAAGAGATATAATAAAAGTAATTGAACAAATATCTACAAATGCATTTGAATATGCTTAACTGAACATACGTATGAACAGTCAATGTGGGAAGACCCTCAATTAAAGGTGAACTGTGATGCAGTGAACTTCTGCATTACAAATGACAAATTCTGCATTACATGCAAAAGGTGAACTTCTACTGCAACTCAGTAGAAATGAGGGATGATCTTGCCTATACTCTGAATGCCCACAGTTTGCTAAAATTTTAGCAACTTATTTTTTTAATTAAAAAAATTTTTAAATGATTTTATTTATTTTAGAAAGTGCAAGAGCACGTGGGGTGGGTAGAGAGAGGGACAAGCAGACTCCACACTGAGCGTGGAGCCTGATGTGGGGCTCCATCCCACCACCCAGATCATGACCTGAGCCAAAACCCAGAGTTAGACACTTGATGGACTGAGCCACCGGGTACCTTAGCCACTCATCCTTGAGGCTGAATGAATATAGTTGTAGTGAGAGGAGTGTCCTTACAGAATATGTGTTTTTGTTTTGTTTTTTTTAAGATTTTATTTATTTGTCAGAGAGGGAGAGGGCATGTACACACAAGCAGGGGGAGTGGCAGGCTGAGAGAGAAGCAGGCTGGAGCAAGGACTCATCCTAAGACCCTGGGATCTTGACCCCAGGTGAAGGCAGACCCTTAAACATGGCCCCACTGATTGCCCCCCCCCCCCCCATCCATCCCTCTTAGAGTATTTTTGCATTTGTTTGCTTCTGGCTTATCTGGCCCCTGAGGCTGTACTTTGAGGTCCAAATATTTTGCTACAACCATCTTTTGACTTCGGTTCCATAAGAATGAATGACCTTTAGTTCTTCCTCTGAGTCAGCAGGAAATGCTGGAGTGTCCTTAAGAATGCAAAAGGTGATTTCCACTAAGATCCCTGAGAAAATATTTAGGGTTGTATATGATTTAAATATTTTGGAAGATCTTCCATGTTCTTTGGAATATTTGATCACCCTGCAAGTTTTTTTCCTGAGCCTTAATGCACAGTGTGTTGGACAGAACTTCAAATGTTTGGTAGGTCTGAAATCGAATCTCTGCTTCTTACTAGAATGTTCTAAGGCAATTTTCATAAGACAGTGATTTCATTTGTGAAATAAAGACACAACTCTTTTGCACAGCATAGGCCCGTAGGAATTGAGATGACATACCCCGTGTGCTGTCTGCTAGGTGATATGTTGCACAATAGAAGATTAAATCTGAATTTGTCAGCTGGAAACCGTACTTGTGTGTTTGCAACAAATGTTTGCTCCACTGGAAACTTGTAGTGAAAATGCAGAAGGAGGCTTCTCTACAGCAGGGTCTTCAAACTGGGGTAGCGCTTTCCAGGTTCTGGGCTTCTGTTTCCCTTGTAGATGGGTTAACACGGGCACAGAGCAAAGTCAGCCTCATCCCAGATCCCAGATTGCCAGTCTTCTCTCCTGTCTCCTGTTTTATGTCTTTTTGCTGTCGTACTCTCGAGACAGACCTTGTAAGCAGGCTGGTTTTCACGCCACAGCAACCCCCAACCCCCAAGGTGTACGATCTCCGAAACGCCAGCAGAGACACACAGTCAAAAAAAAAAAAGTATATGGCTCTAGTGATCTGATAATGATCTGATAACACAACTTTTCATAAGATAGGTGATTTCCAATTTACTTTCCGGGAATTGGAAGAGTAATCAAGCTTTGAGCTGATAATTAGGAAGGCAATTGCTGTAAGACTATCACCGTAACAATGTGAATGTTTTAGAGAATTAAGCATCATAAAAGCAAAACCCATTCCTTTCCCATCAACTTATTTAGATGAAAAAGCTTTCTCACCTTTCCCTTCCATAAAATAAAA
>CM053616.1:44195945-44211883 GCA_028646535.1 Procyon lotor
ACCACCTGATTCTGAAATGCCACCATTTCTCGGGCAGGAGACTATAGGGCACACACTCACTCCATGGCAGCAAGGAGTTTCTCCCCATAGCTGCCACGATTTTTTTTTTAATAGATCTTTCTGCCTATCTATTTTACAAAGTCAAAACCAGGTTAGGTACATATTTTTTATAAAATTGCATGAATATTCTTTATTCCTCCATCAATTCATTTATCAATAACCCACCAAACACTGTAGTAAGTGCTGAAAGTTTATGTCCTTGCCTTCAGGGATTTTGCAGTATGTTGCCGGTGAGGTAGGGAGGTCAAATATATCTCAGCTCCTATGTACCTGTTACTCACTAAGTCATTAACAGAGAATTCTGTTTCCCTGGCATTATTTTTAAGGGAAAGATTGCCAAGAAACTCTTCTCTTTGCTTTGCATGGGGTACCTCCCACTTTCCTACAGACTTACTCCATGTAACCACAGTGGGAACACGCTCAGTCCAATATATGATGATATGAAGAAGGCATTCGCAGTGACACCAAGAGAGGTTATCTGACTCAGATTGAGTGATTTTCATGAAGATCTACCTAGGAGTGTTTGGACTAAGATTAATAGCTCTGTATAAAGTCCAAGACAGAGATAGGAAATTAATCTTGCATGGGAGGAGAAGCTCTCACATTCAAATGGGGGTAAAGAAACACAGATGCAGCCATTTCTTTAAATGCAAATGTGTAAATAAGCAAAAAAGACCTGGATTATGCTGAACTTGAGATGGTTGTGGCGGATCTTCCATAAGACTGTACTCACTACTTGCCTTTTTTTTGGGTTTCAACCCTGAAAGTTTTTTAAGATGTCTTAGCTTCCAATTCTATAATCCATGTGTCAGTCCCGACCCCTGACTATGTGCAGCTCTTGTCATCTGCTGATTGTATGTTCTCCAGTGACTAAGAGCTTTGTCCATCTACCCCTTGCAGTTTCTGGGAATCTGGAGTCCTACATTATCGTGCTACTTTCTTCCTCTGGATAAATGACATTCACGCATGTTTTCCTGGCATCTATTTTAAGGTCTTCAAAATGGTTCGCTGATACAAAGACAAATGTAGAATATATCAAAGAGGAGATGGACAAGGGTGAGTGGAGGAGGGAGAGAAAAGCACAACAAATATATTCAGAGTCTGTCTTTTCTCGAGATATTCTTTTCAGCTGCCCCGGGGCTGCAGTCCTGCTCCTTTGGACCTTTTCCAGCAATGAGTCCAGAAGCAGTGACTTTTCTTTCCTCTAGAGGGTTAAATGGCCCTTCACATGTCTTTGCAGAATTAACACCCTCTTTCTTCTGAAGCCTGTGTGCTAGCTCTCGAAACCAGGGCTTTCAAGAACTTTCTTGCAAGTTCAAATTAAGAAATTATCTCAAAGACATTGTTTTTCTCCAAAGTCTGATGCGTGAACTTGCTGGTCTTTAAAGCATTATGGGACTGACCTCTGAGTATATCATATATGAAGTTTGTGGGTCAGACTTTGGAGAAAAACTAAGTAAACCTTCAAAGCTGAAAAGTACCTCTGAATTTGCCCTATTTATTAGAAGTCATTGTTACTACCAAAAAAAAAAAAAGAGGCCCAAAGCTTGTGTTCACGGACATTGAAACAGTGACAAGTGTATTGTGCTGGGGAAACAGCATAGGCATTAAAAAGAATTGAATTTGCATTATTTAACAGTATTGTATTTACTTAAGTCTTACAGATATTAAAGCACAAATTTAATGATCAAATCATTTAAAAGGACTATTGCCTTCGTGACTGTTAATAGTCAAGTTTAGTATATGGCAGTTTTTATACACTCCCTTAGAGTCCGAGTTCAAATTCTGGCTTCACAATTGGCTGATGTGTCCTTAGCAAAAATTTTTCCTCTCCTCAGTTCCCTCAAAATTCCAAAACAATTAAAGTGGAGAATTCACTGTTTGTTTCACAGGACATTCTAGGTAGATTCATAATCTGATTTATCTCAAATTCTTAAGAAGGAATTAATACCAAAGGGCACATGCATCGTGTTCAAGTAAGTATACAGCGTGGTAATGCTTCACGATTTCTGTAAATGCGTTCCTATTCACAGTGTTTGCCCCCACTCCCCCTCTGCCCCCTCTGCCCCCTCACCAGTGTATCTCATTTATGAAGGAAGCTAGCAGTAGATTAGAAATACATGCATATGTTTTGAACTAGTTTATCAGGCAGCACACAAACCCTTCAGATGTAATTACCACTGCTTCATGATATGCTTGCTGGGCAACTTCCAATGTACAGAATTACCTGTTTCATTAGATGACATTTTTTCATCCTCTTTTTTCCCTCATCTTTAATAAATCATATTAAGATGCACAGGAAAGGTTTTGTCGACTTCCCTGTTGATCCTGAGAGTGTCAGAGGATTAAGTATAAAATAAAATTGCTATTTTTCCCTTTTCACATAAGAGCCATCCATTCAACCAAGAGAGAGGCAGACATCTCTCCCAGAGCACCTTGGCGTGCCGTGAAATATTGGTATTCGAATTAGAGTCTAATCAGGAGAAGCAGACAAAGTGACGTGCTTCAGCCTTGTCTTTTTTGTAGCCAATTACCCCAGACTCCTAGTGTTCATGTCTTCCCTGCACTTTCTTTAATTAGCACTTTAATAGCTCGGCTTCAGAGAGTTGGTTCTGGAGAGAACTTTCCCAAAGCTGCCAAATGGCCACAAGCAGGAGGTGATTAAATTTAGTCTCAAGCACGAGGCATCTGCGTGCCTTCTTTGTATCACAGCGTGCTTTTCAAGATGTGTTCTCAATAACTCCTGACCGGAGGGATAGGATCCTGTCAGTAAATGCATTTGAAAAAGCTGCCCAGCATCATTAACCACTGTCTGAATACATTGATTTAGATCAATTTTCATAATAAGGTTATTGACTCTCCATTAAGCACTGGTTTATGTTGGATGGAAAAGAAAAAAAAAATATTTGTGCAGAGATTATTGTTTTATTAGCCTTGAACCTGGAAGGGGAAAAAACAAAACAATTCTGGGCTTTAACTTTTTATTCGCCCTTCATGTTTTGATTATGGATGGCGCTCACTAAAATGTTTTTTGCTTTAGAAGTTTAACCCTTCTCATTATATACACTGATTCAATTCTATGCAAATTGTGTTGACAGCCAATAATTAATATAAGAAAACCTCATTTTAATGCATCTCGTAGGATTTGATGCAGTAATTTCCATAATACGGTGTTAAGAAATACAGCCTCTTTGGAAATTTGATGATTCATTCTTCTAAAACTAGGTGGGTTTTATTTTTTTTCATATTTAGCATCTCTGAAGTTAGGATGAATATTACAATAAACATGACAAGAAATAACTTTTTTGGAAGACAAATTAATGGTGCACCTTGATATCAATGCCATCTCTTGTAAAGTATAGTATATAGTTTATTGCTTAATATTTGTCTTTCCATAAAACACAACTTACATTAAAAAACACATTACTTTTTTGACTTAAAAAGTTATTACATCTAATTTCTTTGAATCAGGATAGTTTCCCTGCTAGTATGTACCAACACCGCACAAATCTAAGCAGTCCTCAAGTGCAGGTATTATCAACATACTAAAATCCTCACGCTCAGTCCAAATAGTAGAGTGAAGATTTTTAAAGATTAATTGAAAATTCGGTGCCTGCATTAAAAAAATCAATTATTTGGCCAAATTGAGGGAAGCCTGTGAGGGGATATTGAAGAATATTCTCACCAAGCATCCTCACTTATATCCTCATATCCTCACTGAGTACTTGTGGTCATGGATGTGTGTCCCCCTCCCTGCCACCCGCCCTGGTTCTCTGGGCCAAAAAAGTAAAATTAGATCAACATGAAGAAGAGGCATGAAGTATTGGGGATGGTAATTTTTTAATGTAAATGACACTTTTTTCCCCAATTATGAAATTACATGTTCACTCAGGAAAAAAGATTAAAAAAAAACCAGGAATATTATGCATTAACATTCAAACTATAGCCCAGAAGATATTTCTGTGGAGATACACAGAAAGAATTATACCATAATGCTATTTGAAACTGATTTTTTTCGTTTCAGTATTATATTTAAATATTGTACACACAGTATGTGGGTAGGCACCGTGGAATTTAATAGTTGCAGAGCAATTCCTGGTGTGAGTACAAAGTCATGATAAAACAATGGCTACATTTTATTTTGCCTCCAATAAGTGCCCGGCACTGTGCTGAATGCTTTAGGTACCCAGCTCCTATAAAGGCCTATGAAGTGTACATGCTTGATCTCTTTTAACCTTTGCAGTAATTCTATGAGAGAAAGCTTAAAGAGGAATATGAGCATCGTTACCCGGCTGTCAAGTAGAAAAGCCAAGATCTGAATTTAAGCCGCCTGACTTGAGTACTCGGACTCCTAACTTATGAATTCTACCGCCTCGTCCAGCAGTTAGGGGCCATACTCCCAGACCAAGCCTACAATGTGGGACAATTCAGTAGCTCTCAAGAGTTCTGCTCTATAAATATTATTTACTTTTTAAAATACACTTTTATGCATTTAACAAATTTTAACAGTACTTATGCCTTAGTTTGTTATAGATTTCCCCCCAGATAGGTTGTACCAGTTCATCTCCTGCCATTAGTCTGAGTAGACCTATTTCCCTAAATCTTCATATTTGCTGGATGTTAACGTGATGGCATTTCTAAGCAGGGTTTGGTGATTTTAGGAGAGCAACTTGGCCCAGGACAGGATAGGGTGTTTGAGTCTTGATCGACACACTCTTCTAGGATATTCCTAAAGGGTATGTATAGATACATTTTGGCATGAAAATAAATAATCATTTAGTTGTACACCTGAGCAAATACTGGCAAATCTACAATGCAGAGATTTCTGGCAACAATTGAGTGGGCATCTAGAGCTACTCATGAGATGTTTTAGAACTACTAGCTAAATGGATTTTTTTAAAAAATTGCAGAGCCCATGATATTATAATGCTCCTTTGAAATCGCCAAGAGATTCCATGGAGTAGCTGGCATTCCTATCATTTAAATTTTTATTTGGATACAATATTTCAGGCTTAGAGAAAAGTTACAAGAGGAATAGGTACATAGAATTCTGAGATTCTTCTCAGTCTGATTTTCTAAATGGTGACCTTTCTATCCCTGTCTCTGTCTCTCTCTCACCCACCCACAGACACACCTGTATTAGTATATTTTCTACTTTTGGGGTAGATATAGAAATTATTGCAGAATTGTTGATCTTACAGACTTGACTAGTCCTAAAAATGAGGCTATATTTGATGTAACCACTGCATCCTTAACCAATAGGAGAATACCACGGACACAATATTAGCTAATCTTACAGATCTTATACAGATTTCACTAAGTGTTCTGTGACTGTTGTTTATAGAAGAATTTGTGATCATTCCTTGCATTCAGTTTTCATGTCCCTTTTGCCGTCATCAGAAACAGTTCCTCAGTCATTTTAAGTAATACGAACAGTTCCAATCTATTTGTAGAAATTCTTTTGATTGTGCTTTTGGCAAGAATACGCAGGAGGAATATGGTGTTCCCTTCGTACCATTATTTCATGAGGTATGAGGTCGATTTGTTTTGTTACTGGTGATGTCAACTTTGGTTAAGATAGCGCATGTCAGGTTCGTCCATTGAAAAATTAATGTTTTTTTCTTTGTAAATAGTGGTCTGATGAAATATCCTTTTAATCCTCAAAATTCCTTCTGGGATTTTTGTCATTCATTGATGATTCTTGATTAAATTATTATTAGTATGATTGCCAAATTGTAATTTCCTTATTATTTCTTCTATACTTATTAGTTGGTTTTCCACTGTAAGGAAGAGGCTTCCCTGGACTGACAGCAACAGCTACCCACATATTAACTAATTCATCAATGATGTGTGGGGTGTGGGTCCTTATTCTGAGCAATAAGTTATAATCCTTTACACTGTTTTTTGATGCTCCGTGTCGTTGCAGACTTGGCAAAGCTGAGCAACATAATAGAGAGGAGAATAGGAACCTAAGAAACTCATTGTTGCTTGGACAATAGGTGGGAGTTAAAGGATACTGTTAGAAAAATCAACATACAAGATATTAAAATGTTAAATAAGAGAACAGGACTACACATGAAAAATGGCCTAAATACAATTATAAGATCTAGAGAAACTGGAAACTTCTCTATATATCCCACATGTTTTTTACAAATTATCACTAGGATAATTGTTCTTATTTCTACTATTAGTTTTATTCATATTTGATCCCATTTCGCCGCTATATCTTCAACTACTCCGTCTCCATCATCTAATCTCTAGCTGTGTCACTTATTCCCTTGAGCATAAAGCATGCTTAAAATTTTCCCATATTGAAAAAATGGGGGAAATCTTGTTTGTTAATACTCACATTTTTTTCTCCTAGAAAGTCCCAGGATATTTGTTTGATATTTATTAGGAAGTACCTGCAGGTGCACAGTGGGTTAAAGTGTGCCCATGGCATTGGAGCATTTCAGTGCTGTAATAGGTAGGACCTTAATTTCCTCAATTAGACTGTCTCACTGTTAGTCTTGACGTCAGCACTGCAGGGTGGTGAATATTAGGCAGTTGTGCTTTGTGCCTCTATTTTCTTAAAGCAAAAAAAATAAAACCATGAAACCATCATAAAAATAAAGCCTGTATTATCACTCTTGTTTTTATTATGCCATATCCCACTATACTGTTAGAAGAATTTAATTTTTATATGCACCTTTAGACTAAGCCCTTTGAAGAGCATCTCTACGTGTTCATCTTTGTCTTTTCATAAATGAGCAAAGATAGTGGCATGTAGAAGCTTGATAAATATTTTTGGGGTAAATTATTTTATGATTTGACTGGATCATTCATGGGTGAAATGATGTATACCATTAGTATGGGAAATGGCATATGTCTGTTGCATATGGTGCTAAAAATAGCACATTACCTCGTCTCCATAGTAAGAAAGTTTATGTGTAGAGGTAGATGAAGCTCATGACAGTAGTTTTCATCCAGCTTGGTAGAACATTAAAATAATTCTGTATGGTCATAATTAGTTAAAATATCCAACATCTTAATTATTGATGCTTTTTAATTTGTATTATATGAAATATCCCTGAGCTATACTTTGTCAGTATGCTATTGCTCAAAGTCTTTTGTTTTTCAGATTTTTTAAGATGTTACAAAATAATTTTTTAAGTGTTACAAAAGTGTTAAGTGTTACAAAATAATACTGCAACTGAATAATGAATGTTCTACTTCTTGTTTTATTTTGAAAGATTATTAGTGTTTTTTTTTAAGATTTTATTTATTTATTTGACACAGAGAGAGATCACAAGTAGGCAGAGAGGCAGACAGAGAGAGAGGGGGAAGCAGGCTCCCTGCTGAGCAGAGAGCCCGATGCAGGTCTCGATTCCAGGACCTTGATATCATGACCTGAGCCGAAGGCAGAGGCTTTAACCTGCTGAGCCACCCAGACACCCTGATTATTAGTGTTTTATAACTACATTTATAACTAAATGCTTTTTTATTTTAGATTTTAATAGAACACTTGTGTTTCCTACATTGTGATTAGTGTTTTTATGTGTTCTCCCCACTCCTTCTGCACATGATGATTTCCTTAATAGTTTGTGCTTGTCTGAACTTGAGAAAAACAGTTACCATCCATATATATTTTTCTACAAATTCAGTGGTGTCTCATTTAGCAACATAAAACAAATCTTATACATACTCAGACTTTTTATAAGAATCAGATTTGTTTTTTTTTTAAAGATTTTATTTATTTGACAGAAACACAGCGAGAGAGGGAACACAAGCAGAGGGAGCGGTAGTGGGAGAAGCAGGCTTCTTGCTGAGCAAGGAGCAGGATGCGGGGCTCTATCCCAGGACTCTGGGATCATGACCTGAGCCGAAGGCAGACGCCTAACGACTGAGCCACCCAGGCGCCCCAAGAATCAGATTTCTTACAAAAATGTGACAAATTTTGGATTTCATGGCAAGAATCACTGTTATTTGAAAGTTTAGGATAGAAATACTTGACCCGTAAATCAACGTACACTCCTGAGTTGGAACTCTTAAGTAAGAGAAGAGGAAAAAAATCTTCGATTACAGGATTCAGAATGTAAACAACTCATGGATATTTAATGAAAACTGTTCCTTTAAACATAATCAGAAAAAAGAATTACAGTTAATTGAGAGACGGTCAATTAAAAAAGTTAAGATTTGTGAAGTGATACACTATTTTATAAAATAAAAATATAACTATTATAAGAGAAAATAGAACACCATAAAATAAGATGAATTTCAAAAGATTTAAATGATGTGATCACTGCAATATCAATAAAAACATTTAGTTTTATCAAAAACCCATTTGTAAAGAGGGACTTATGAGAGGGCCTGATGATTTAAATGGAGTGTAGTTATTCTATAGGGTGGGAAGTAGCAGATAATGCTTCCTATTGTTAATTTATATTCAAATGCACTGTTTTAAAGTCTTAAAATTAGCCATCAGGGATTTGGATGTATATATTTCAAATCACCAAGGAAAAAAATAAGAACAAAAGTAAAACCATAAAACAAAAGGGAGAACAAGACAAAAAAATATGGAAAGAAAATACAAACCCTTTCTTACTTCTTTCTTTCTTACTGCTCTGCAGTTTGATTACCTCTTCCAAGCATCACTGAAGTTACTTTACAAGTCAGGGAACCAGACACACACTAAGCAAGTAGCCTCCCAGCTGTGGGAGCATCCAATTGTACAATGTATTAAAAATGTTATTCCTCTGACATGCCTGGCTAGCTCAGATGGTAAGTCATGCCACTCTTATCATGGAGTCATGAGCTTGAGCCCTACCTTGGGGGTAGAGTGTACTTAAAAAAAGTAAAAATGTTATTCCTGAAAGACTGAAATAACACAGTTCGTCAAAGGATTGAAATTTTGTTAGATTTGTAAAATTCATTTTTTGTTTTAATTGAAATGAACATACAGGAAGTGCACCTGTAGAAAGTAGCCTCTGTCTCAGGAATGGTATCTGCACCACTGAGACTGTCATGTGACAATTATGAGCCCACTGCCGGTCATGTGATCATTATGCCAACTTTCACCGCCATTAGTTGATTTTCTATTTCCGAATGTTATGTAAATGGAACCACATAGTACGTACTATTTCAGGTCTGTTTTTTTTTCCCCTCAGTATTAGTTTTGTGAGATCTCTTCATGCTATGGGGTGTACCATTTTTTTTCCCCTGATTTATAGTACTGTGTTGCATGAATATGTTGCAAATACCTAGTATGTTTGTTTCCAGCTCTGGACAATAATAGTACCCTACTTCCTCTCTATGTATAGCATATACACATACAAATTTCTGTTGAATTTATACATAGGAGTAGAATGGCTGAGTCCTTGTATATTTAAATATTAAACATTACCAAATAGGTTTTCACAAGTATTGGTTTAGGTGAAAACATATGAAACAACTGAATCAACCATTTTGACCTATAAAAATGTCATTTTATGACAGTCCCCCATTTGTTCCACATCTTCTCCCTCGCTTGATATTTTCATTCTTTTTAATTTTAGCTATTCTGATGGCATGTAATAATATGTCACTGTGGGCTTAATAAACATTCCCCCAATAACTAATAAAGTTGAGAACATTCTTGCATGTTCACTGGCCACTTGAGGTTCCTCTGTTCTGTTTTTACAGTATTTTTCCTATTATGTTTGCCGAGAGTATTGGTCAACTCCAAACTCCTGCATCCGAGTTGGAAGTGGAAGTCTGCACTATTTGGGTTTTGAAGCAGTGCTCCAACTGACCCTTAAAGATTTTTTTCTGCTAAAAAATTTCTTGCTAGTGTTGTGTGTTGTTTTTTTGGTAACTTCCCAGTTAAACCAGCCCTCCCCACATGATGATCATCAATGGAATGTCAACAGCAGGTAGTAAATTAGTCGAAGTACGACTTTCAGTTTATTCTTTTTTGTGTCATTACTTTTCTATCCCTTAAAAACAAGCAAACACTGGGAAATTTATTTTTAGCGATTTAAAGAACAGTTGTAATTACACTAATGGAGATAATGAGAAAAAAGGAGATATAAAATTGAATAGTTTACCAGCTTCTCACTGTAATCTCCTTAGAACAATCTGACCTTTGAAAATGAGCATAGGAGGAACTGAATTACTTTGTGAATCAACTATTTCTATCAAATGTTTCAGATTGGACCTTTTAGGGTGTATTAAATATTTTAATGTTAGCACTTGAAATCTCTGAGGAACACTGTGGAATATTTGACAGGAGGTTTATATTTATGTGAAAATGTCATATTATTTGGGAGAGTATCTAATCTAGATCTTAAATCTGTAGTGGATTAGTTATTACAACACCAAAAGGAATTCATTATACTGTGTGTTCTTTCATGTGAAGGCTTATAGTTTGTGGTCCCCAAATAATGTTGGTAATGTTTGCAACATTTAAAACATTTGCGAAAATGATAGGTTTTTATATGTATATGGCAAAATGTATGTATAAAATTGTTTGTTTTTCCTACGCATCTGGGGTTTCTTACTTACCTGTAGAAAAAAAGATAATATGATTTTTATCTCATAACTGGTATTTATCTTTACTAAAAATGCATTTACCTGCACAGTACTTTATTATTTTGCCGAACTTGACATCAGTTAAGAATTGATGACTTACTAACCTAATTTCCAGCTAGGATATATTATGATTTAGTTATGAATCTTTGTTATTCAGTGGGGGAAATTGGCCACTGATGTTGAAACTAATTCCATGACTTGGTTCTCAATACACATTAGTATTATGTAAATTTGGGGGTAGCAGTCATGCTGGAAAAGAGTAAGTGGACATGAGGGAAAAAGAACCAAAGTTCTATACATCCTATATTCTCTGCCTGAATTATTTTATATTCTTTATCTGTTTTATTTCATTTAATCCTCATAATGGCATCATATGAAAAATAATTGCTGCACTACCCATACTACAAATTATGAATTTTATAAGGGTTAATTTTTACAGAGGTAGAAAGTTGTAGAACCAGAAAAGAAACTTAAATCTGTTTGTCTTGGTATTTAATTGCTTCATAGTGAAGACTTAAAATATTGGTACAGAAAAGGAAGGATATTATTTTTCTTGAAACCCTGAATCATCTTTACAGTATGTACCTCAGTAAATATAACATACAAAATTTTAAAGTAAAATACTCAAAATAATCAGAAGTTTATCAAAAGGGTTGTCTTTGGCAACTCATAAAATAAATGGGAGGCTAATGTTATATATGTAAGACACTTGGTTTCTGAGCTGATAAAATGATTATAATTTTAGAATTCTTAAATATTTTGAGAAACCAAATATTTGGTTTGATAGAGAACTTAAAACATGTGCATTCTTAAGTCTGAATTCAGCCAGCAGTGTCCTTCTCTTACTGTGTATGTGCTTGGACTGGTCACCATGATATGTCAGAGATTAAGTGGTGGGTGTGAATAAAAAGTCAGCAAACAGCAATAACTCCAAAGTAAAATAAAAACTCTACATTTAGAATGCTATTCTAGAATTTGATCCTTCAGAAAATAAATTGGAAGTACTTCTTTTGCTGGCTGAATGATGTTGGATAATTTATTTTCTTTCTCCCTCCCTTCCTTCCTTCCTTCCTTCCTTCCTTCCTTCCTTCCTTCCTTCCTTCCTTCCTTCCTTCCTTCCTTCCTTTTTTAATGAACATATAATGTATTATTTGCCCCAGGGTACATGCCTGTGAATAATCAGACTTACACATTTCACAGCACTTACCATAGCATATACCTTCCCCAATGTGGATAATTTATTTTCTTGTGCCTCAGCTTTCTCATTGTAAAATATGCATGAAATAACTTTGTTTTGAAAATCAAACAAGTTAATAAATGTAAATTGATTAGAACTAAACACTTAGTAAGTGTTCAATATATATTACCTATCAGGATGATGCTGGTAAACTGTTTTCAATATGCAGCATTTTCTGTTTCATGATTGATTCTCCTAGAACTACTTCCCCAAAGACTTTTTTTTTTTTAAGATGAATTAGTGTAACTCACATTATCATACTATAGTGCTTTGGATAGTTGTTTTCAGTCTTTTAGTTTGTATGTTCAAAGAGAAGCAGAGTAGTGGTGAAATTGGGGAAAGAGGGCCTGAGCAGAAATATACAAATGTCATTTTTGGGGGGCTATTAGTGAATTCTGAGGTTGTTTGGAGAATAGTTTCAAAACAGTTATTATAAGCAGTAAAAGAAATCTTGAAATAAAATCTTGCAACTTCATATAAATTTTATTAAGATTAAGTAAAAATGAAGCTTACTATAACTAGATCATCAAATCTTTTTTTTGTTGTTGTTTTTTTAAGGTTTTATTTATTTAACCGAGAGAGCACAAGTAGGCAGAGGGGTAGGGAGAGGGAGGAACAGACTCCCCATTGAGCAGAGAGCCCAACGCAGGGCTTGATCCCAGAACCCCAGGATCATGCCTGGAGCCAAAGACAGACACTTAACTAATTGAGCCGCCCAGGAGCTTCTAGATTGCCAGGATCTTAAGACTGTCAGATTTTTTTTTTTTTTAAAGATTTTATTTATTTGACACACAGAGAGAGATCACAAGTGGGCAGAGAGTCCGGCAGAGAGAGAGAGAGAGAGAAATAGTCTCCCTGCCGAGCAGAGAGCCCAATGTGGGGCTCGATCCCAGGACCCTGAGATCATGACCTGAGCCGAAGGCAGAGGCTTTAACCCACTGAGCCACCCAGGTGCCCCAAGACTGTTAGATCTTAAGAAATTTAGAAATTAATCAGTAGGTGTTACTCAAAACATTTTGTGAGAAAATGCTTACAAATAGTTGTTACCCTCTCAATAGTAAGTTTCATAGAAAGTAGAAAAATTTAACGTTATCCTTTTATTTTTTATTTTTCTTAAGATTGTATTTATTTGACAGAGAGAAACACAGTGAGAGAGGGAACACAATGAGGGAATGGTAGTGGGAGAAGCAGGCTTCCTGCTGAGCAAGGAACCCCATGTAGGGCTCGATCCCAGGTCTCTGGGATCATGACCTGATGTTATCCTTTTAAAATACCTCAACTTACAGATGCTTTATTTCTTTAGTTGTTATAATATGTACAGCTAAAAACAATCCATGGCTGACCAAGCAGAATTAAACTGGATCTAAAAATTAAGTATTTAAGGGGCGCCTGGGAGGCTCAGTCAGTTGAGCATTCAACTCTTGATTTCCACTCAGTTCATGATCTCGGGGTTGTGAGATTGAGCCTGGTGTCCAGCTGGCACTCAGCATGAAGTCTGTTTGACCTTCTCCATGTGCTCCACGCCCCCTCCCCATCCCAGACCCAGGGTGCACACACTCTCTCAAATAAATAAAAATCTTTGAAATTTGGTATTTAAAATATGCACAGTTCTATATGAATTACAATAGTTCAGGTCTTAGACTGTTAGAAGGCAAGAATTAAAGTATTTTAGGAATGGAATTTTGAAGTAGCAAATTGGAAGATCGAATTGAAGAACACAGCTAGAATGGACAACCTGGGGAAGATTTGTATGTTTATCCTTAATTCTGGCAAATGACAACAAAATATCTTTTAACGACAAAGCCTCCATATTGTGACAGTTTTATGAAAGAAAAAAGTGTCTTTTTTTTTTTTTAAAGATTTTATTTATTTATTTGACAGAGAGAGAGAGATCACAAGTAGGCAGAGAGGCAGGCAGAGAGAGAGGGGGAAGCAGACTCCCCGCTGAGCAGAGAGCCCGATGTGGGGCTCGATCCCAGGACCCTGAGATCATGACCTGAGCTGAAGGCAGAGGCTTTAACCCACTGAGCCACCCAGGCGCCCCAAGAAAAAAGTGTCTTGAGAAATGAGTGCCATTTCAACACTTGCATGAAAGTAGGGTGGAAATGCTGTGCTTAGGGACTGGGAAACCAGTTAGTTGATAAACCCATGAACACTGCTTGCTGAACTCCTAGGTGAAAAACAGACTTAACAAAAAATGTTTCTTCTTAAACGATCCCAAATCCTAGAACTCAATATGAAGATCTAATAGGAGAGCTATAATTAGGAACAAAGAAGATGTGGGTGAGGAATATATGTTAAATAAGCGGAGAGAAACTAGAATAGGGTAAGTAGCAAAATATGAATGTTTTAAAAATGAGGCTGTGGCCCATAGTTTAGTCAAATAAAATTTTAAAGGTGGGAATTAAAAAATATAAAATTTGAGGCCTTCTGTTTTCAGAGGAAACATTAAAAGTATTTTTTTTAACCGAAGCAATATTTATCTCTTTTCATAAAAACCTTTTTCTTTTTTCAAAACCTGTTCAGTGATTTATATTTAAGTATAATTTTCACTGTCAAAACAAAACAAATGTGTTCTAACTAAAATCAGGAAGCAAGGAGCCTTTTCAGGGAAATTGCACTGTTCGAGATGAACTTGTGTTAATCAAAATAATAAAACTATGCTTAAAAAAAAAAGAAAAAAATATTAAAACTATGCTAACTCTGGAAGTCACGATTTCAACCAGTTCCCTCAAGTGTGACTGTGTACATGGGGAGCTTCAGAGAGTCTATGGCAAGAGTAAATGTTACATTCACAGCATTAATAAATACAGTGTATTTTTGAGTGTTTATAGTTCCTTTCTAATGTGTTTATGCAGTTGAAGATAGGACATCCCTGTTTACAAAGACTTTGTTCCCATCTTACACTCAGATGCCATGTGCTCCAGATCAGAAAAATAGTCAAGCAGTCCAAGTAAGTTTTATTCTTAAAACTTGCTTAGCTTGAGTCTTTAAAACATATTTTTCTTTATTTCAAGCTCCTTGGCTGCTGATGGAAATGATATTGTTTTGGATTATTTGTTGAAACAGTTGATATACAATGATACAATACTTGTCAAATATGAGGAGTTTTATTATTGATTATTGATTTTCATCAATATTTCATATTGATGAATGGTAACTAATACCTACTTTGAATGTGATGAAGGCAATGCTAGAGAATCATTCAAGGGTACGAGTATGTAACATAGGTATTGAGACAAATCCTCAGGAAAGCACATTTGATCTAACTCACATATATTTTGTAGTCGCCATGATTTTCCATAAAGTTTAACACCTTCTTCTACTTCATTTTCTTTTTAAAGATTTATTTATTTGACACAGAGAGAGAGAGAGATCACAAGCAGGCAGAGAGGCAGGTAGAGAGAGGGGGAGGGGGGGAAGCAGGCTCCCTGCGGGGCTTTATGCCAGGACTCTGAGAAGGCAGAGGCTTTAACCCACTGAGCCACCCTGGCGCCCCCCTTCTTCTACTTCTGATAAGACCGGTCTACTACCCTAGGGGGAGAGTTTTCCAAAATGTCACCAGTGTCCTAGACCTGCTTTTAATGGTCTAAATTTATTCTATGATAAATAGACATTGACATATTTATTCCCTAGTATTTACTGCCTACCAGATAGTTTCCAGGCTTATTGCTGCTGGCGAAGAGAGAAAAATACAATGTCCTGTTCTCTGGGGATCCGTGTGGACATGAAAAACAAAATATCCTTTTTTCCTTATTTCCTAAATAGCTAAGTCCTTTAGATTGGGCAGGAACGCTTTCCACGTGTATGAGCCAACCACCCTTTCAACAATGTTCCCTGCCAAAATGAGAATCTGTAGAAATTCTTGCCTTGGGCTGAATTTTGTTTGATGATAAAATATCAAGAGGCATGGCCTAGAATAGGAGGGCCTTAGTTTCACATTTCACAGTTGCTTCGGTAACCTAATAGTTTTTCAATAGGTTTCCTTGAAAACTCTGTAAACCTTCATCCTATCACTTAAAAACTTATAGGATGGATCCCTCACCACTTGTCCTCCTCCCCCAGTTACTCCCGAACGTAACAACAGGTGCAC
>CM053616.1:44212383-44251886 GCA_028646535.1 Procyon lotor
ATTTAATGTGGGTTTCTTGTACACAAAATATAGATGGTCTTTTGTTTCAATTGGACCATCTTTTAACTAGTTTAGAGTCTTATCTAAAATGATTATTGATAAAGTTGGTTTAAAATCTACCATCTTAGCTATTTTCCATTCATTGCAGCATTTTTTTCTCTTGTCCTCTTATGTTAGTTTTTAAAATTCCTTTTAATCTCTTTTGTTGATTTATTATCTGTATCTCTGTTCAAAATGTTTAACATGATTGTTAGATTGTTGCCAAATTTGTTTTTAATTAACCATGGAGCCCCTTCCTACAATCACGTACCACCTCCCATGTAATGAAATGACTATAAAGATATATTCTAATCCTTCCCTTCTAACTCTTCTGCTATGGTGATCCTATATTTCAGTTTAGATATACTCAGGTGGTGGTGATACTGCAGGGGCTTGTCACTTTCTGATGTAAGAACCACTTCTCTACATCCTCAGTTCTATCATGAACCACGAAAATTGGCTACTTTTGTTTTTCCTTGTTAGATGGGTGGAAGTAACATTTGCAGTGTTCTGTATATTTAAGCTGATGCTGTAACATAGGTCTTATTTTATATATATATCATATCTAATACTTAGTTTTCTTACCAAAGATCATTGTGTCTCTCAAATTTTTTTTTTTTTTTGGTCTTCTTTGAAATTGAGTTTGGGTATTCTTCATCTCCTTTTGGATATCCCAAGAAAAGAAACCACAGGTCTACTAGGCTTTAAAATGGAACTCATTGTGTCCTCCATCTTTCTTCTTTAAAAACTTCCATCTCTCAATTAATGGTCTTTCCAGGTACCCATTTGAAATATTCCTAGACTTTGGTGTACCTGCTACTCTGCATGTAATCATTCATCAAGTACCTCTAAATACTTATTTTGATCCCAAACCCATATCATTACTGCTATAATTAAGGACAATTTTTTCTCTTTCTCCCTTGGGTATTTTAACTCTTCTAGTCTTAAAATATTAAGTTCTTTTTTTTTCTTCTGAAATACAAATCTTTTTTTTCTTCTGAAATACAAATCTTCTGAAATACAAATGTGCCACTTTCCTAACACCACTTAGCTTTTGCTGATGCTACTTTCATTGTCTAAAATACCCTAACAGTCTTGAAAGTAGAAATTTACTTTCTAATAAGCTTCTATGTTGCTCCAGATGAGTCTACAACTTCCTTCTGATTCATTTTCTCCTGGGAACGCTTGGCAAAGCCCCTTGGCCAGAGTGCCTGCTGCTCTGGAGTTGTAAGAACACCAGACCCATGCCTCTCTCTCAAAAGACACCACAGTGCTTCAGAAATCTATATTTAGGTCCTTTTCCTGACAATAAGTTCTGTGAGGTCAAGTAGTCTTTGTGTGTCCAGCATTTGAGTTGATTTATTTATTTTTATTTATTTTTGTTTTTAAAGGATTTTTATTTATTCGACAGAGAGAAACAGTGAGAGAGGGAACACAAGCAGGGAGAGTGGTAGAGGGAGAAAGAAGTGGGGTTCTTGCTGAGCAGGGAGCCCGATGCAGGACTCCATCCTAGGACCCTGGGATCATGACCTGAGCCGAAGGCAAACTCTTAACTACTGAGCCCCCCCGGCGCTCCCAGCATTTGAGTTGATAAAAAAAAAAAAAAAAATAATAACATGAAGTTGTAGTGAACAGAATGACAGTTAAAACTCCCAAGTTTCATCACTGTTCCAGAAAATACAATAGGATTTCTCCCTGGAGTCCATGTAAACGTGGTTGCTGGATTTTGTGGTTTAAGCTTGGGGCTCTTTTAATAGGGATGTTTTGATGCTTATATTTTTTTTTAACACGGAATGGTATATCTGGGCAAAGGAAGTTACTTTTTTTTCCCCTCACTTCCACATTTCTACAACACCATGGGAAGCTGCAGCTCAAACTACCTAAGATAAGTGCAAGTCAGTGGCTCGGCCCGCGTGACCACGGGGCTCTGCTCTCCTCTGTGCAAGCCGGCTTCAGTCCTCCATGCTAATTATGCTGGACTGGGTGGTGGCTGATGTCTCCTGACAACTGTCTCCTGGGAGCTGTGTGGTCAGGGTCTCTCCACTGGTAGTTCTACAACACAGACATTTAGCAGGCTTTCCAGGGCTCTTCCATTATTTAGTCTTCAAAGATTTCACATTTATTTAATTTTCCTCTCAGCTTCACACGTTGCCATTAAACTTGAACAACCTATTTAGACTTCAGTATCAGAAATGATTTTGGATGCTTAAATAATTTCCCGACATGGCATGATGCTCTTCAAATTATGTAAATAAGAGTCCATTCAAGGAATAAAAGAAATCTCACACTGGCGTCAGGTTCTGGGTAGGCAGCAGCGACAACGTGTCATTGTGCTTCACGGGTGACATGATCATTTTTCTGTTCTGCACAGCTTTCCTGGGCATAAACCGCTACTACCAGGATTTGTCTTGAGAGTGTCGTATCACACGAAGAGGCACAGATGTAGTCAATCCTCTGTCACAGTTAGTGAAAGTCAGTAGGATAGACATCAGTGTCGATGTCTGAACAGAAGAATACTCTTCTGCCCACTCGCGCATCTACTGTTTCTCTCTTAATTAATGTTCATAACTCAATCTAAGAAACATCTTAAATGGCACCATCACTGAGAAGTGGCTGTACTTTATGTGTATATAAGCAGAAAACTGATGTCTGGTAGGTGATTGGAAAAATACAGTCAAGAAGGACACGTGCTTAAAGATTACCTAGAAGATCTTACATTCTATTTTAACATCAGGGTATACATAGTAGTCCTCCATGGTTTTGGATAGAAATAATAATCAGACCTGACTTAGGAGTTCATTTGCTAGATGACATTCAGATTAATCCTTGAAGAAAAAGGGAATTTGAAACTCATTTCTGATTCAGGCAACTGAGTCACTATTTTAAAATCTCTGGTGCAGTTCATTTCATACCTGGGCCGAGAACTTGCGATAGATTCGTTAGGTTCTGGGTTACCATGGCAACAAGTCATTATTTCCAAAAGTAATTTGACACATCTCAAGATTTTGGCCCTTCTGTATTCCTGTATGGTGATACAAAGAAAAAGTGTTATTTAACTTTAGGACTATTTCTATAGAGGAGGCAAGGGAAAACTACAATATTTTTCTTTAAAACTGCTAGCCCTAGAGGAAGCTTAATGGAGATTTTTAGGAAAAGTAGTCTATTGGGGCATAAATCATAGTGATGCAACATTAATTTTTTTAATCTTGCAGCCTCTGTGAAAAAATGATGTATGATTAGCTGCCTCTTTCTCAGTTAAACCTAAACACAGTAAAGTCTGTAACACAGTAAAAACCATAAACCCAGTTAAAGCTTCATTTTATATACGTTTACAAATCATAGTACTGGCCTTTTACTATGGTGCAAGTCAGTTGTGGAATTTTACCCACATGGCATCCTCTCATAATCTACTTTTTACCTTAAAGGTTTAGAAATAGATAAAGATTAGGATAAATATTATATAAGGGATTGTCTTAAAGATGCCCTCTTATGTGCACTTGGAAATTATCTTCTAGTTATCAAGGCACCAAGTATATCCATCATTTTCTTAAGCTTTATGAAGTGAGGTAATTGGTAAAAATGGAACGTGATATCTAAAGAAATTAAGTCACTGATCCCTCACGGGAAAGGCATTATCCTAGATACTTTTTCTGTAATATGAATATCATCCACAAAACTATGATGTTGGTGTTGCACATCTGTTGTATAAATTATATATTTAGACTCAGTAAGTTACATAAACTTTCCATTATAAATAAATGGCAGAGTTAGAGTTTCAACATAGTTCTTTATGACTCAAGTGTTTGTATCCTTGCCATGCTGACGTGCTGACAGGTAGCTCCTGGAGGCCTCTATTTACTCTGAGTAATTATGTTGTCATCTTATACGATTTTATGAGAATGGAACCCCAGGCAGTTATATTTTACTGATTAGAGGAAGAAACAGGAGAAATTTAAAGAAAATAAGGACAATTGTAGGTGCTCTTCTGTAGAGTGTTCAGAGGGGGATTAGTACTGGTCACCAGTCATCAGAGCTAACTGGGCTCTTGAAAAGCAGGCTTTATACAGGGACATGGGAGAGGAGGGAAGAGGAGTTCTGCCATGGAGGGGGCATTATTTTTAAAGTAACTTGGCCTATTAATAATTGATCAAGGATAAGCACAACTGATTGCACAGTGTCATATATACTTTTGAAACGTATGGCTTAAGCAATGTATATATATTTTTTCAACATAGGAATTACTATGATATTAACCCAAATCAGTGCATTATTAAGCAGTATCTTTGCAATGGGGATTGGGTTATTTTCCTGCGAGAGTGTAAGTTTCACAAGGCCATTAAGGCAGCACCCACTTTGATAGTTGTATGTATGCTTGACACATGAGAGGTTCAGTGACCTCATAAATTGCACAAGTTGCCAAGTTTCTTTGGTCTTTTTGAAGAATTTATTTATTTTATTTTAGGGGGAGGAAGGGTAGAGGGAAAGGGAGAGAGAGAATCTTAAGCAGGCTCCATGCCCACCATGGAACCCAATGCTGGGCTTGATCTCACGACCCTGAGATCATGATCTGAACTGAAATGACACCAAGAGTTAGATGCCTAACTAACTGAGCCACCGAGGCACCCCATCTTGGTCTTTTTGTAGATAATAAGATATATTGTAAAAGCAAAAGAAAATGAACGTAACCATAATACTAGTGCATACTGGCATGGACCATATCACATAGTTATTCTTGGGTCTTCACACCCACTGTGTTGTAAGCTACTTTAGGGAAGGGGTAATGATGATTCTTCATTGTATCCTCAAAGGCAGGCAAATGGTTTGTCACAGGAAGATTGTAAGTATTTGTCATATTGACTGATAAGTCATTCGTTTCTGTTTTGTATGATTTGAAAAGGATATATTTTAAGTATGAGAAATTACCTCCCGTCACTGTTTTCTATTAAGTTTACCCATCAAGTATTTTATAGAGTGGCAGAAAAAAATAAAACAAACATCAGAATTGGACTAGTTAAATTAGAAAATATGTCAGTTAATACTTATTGAAGATTTCCTTATCAACCTTTAAAGAAGGCATGTCAAATACATAGTCCTTCATTTAATAAAAATAGAAAAGAAACGCAAAGACGTAAGAAGTCTATCTAACAAATGTATAATCAATTCTCAACTGAATACACCTTGTTTTAATTTACTTATTATGAACTCTTCTTTAAACTATATTCTATCATCTATATCTGTACATATGTAGAGCGAAGATATTCCTGATAACAGCTCATGACAGGACATGCAATTTAGCATTTACCAAACTATAATAGATGAAGCTTAGGTGATAATAATTAGGAAAAAAGTGTATTTTTTACCTTCCCATATAATCGAAACCCTTGTATAATGATTTTTTTTTTTTTTTTTTGAGTATCTTTATGTTCATGTAAACATTCCAGGAAGTGTTCCAGGTGCTAGTGCTACAGTAAACAGAGGGAAAAAAAAAATCCCTGACCTGGTGGAACTTATATATATATATTTTTTGTAGGTTCTAGTTCTTTTTTTTTTCTCCTTTTTTAAATTAATATATAATGTATTATTTGCCCCAGGGTACATGTCTGTGAGTCGTCAGGCTTACACATTCCACAGCACTTAACATAGCACATATCCTCCCCAATGTCCACAACCTTGTATAATGATTTTTTACTGTCTTAATTTTGACTTAGTATAATTAATGTCCATCTGTCTTTGAGATTGTGTGACTAGTAATGAATACCAGATAGTAATAATGAGCAAATAAGTAGGAAGTTAATAAAATGTTCTTACGTGTTGGTGATATTACAGTACGTAGACTATTTCCATGAATAACATAGATTTAATTTTCTTTTCTTTCTCTCTCTCTCTCTCTCTCTCCCTCTCTCTCTCCACACACACACACACACACCCACACACACCCCCACACACTATATGTACTTAAGTTTTAATCTAAATTCTAACTAACCTACAGTGTAATACTAGTTTCAGGTGTACAATTTGGTGATTCAGCACTTGTATAAAACACCCAGTGCTCATCACAACAAATGCACTTCTTCATCTCATCTCTATCACTTATTTAACACATCCCCTGCCGCCTCTCTTCTTGTAACCATCAGCTTGTTCTCTATAGTTGAAAGTCTGTTTCTTGGTTTGTCTTTCTTCTTTCTTTGCTCATTTGTTTCTTAAATTACACATATGAGTGAGTTGTAAATCATATGGTATTTCTTTCTCTGACTTATTTGGCTTAGCATAATATACTCTAGCTCCATCTTTATCTTTGTAAATGGCAAGATTTTGTTCTTTTTATGGCTGAGTAATACACACACACACAGGCATCTTCTTTAGCCATTCATCAGTAAGTGGACACTTGGCTGCTTGCATCATTTTGCTGTTATAGATAATGCTGCTCTAAACAGCATTATAGATATTGCTATTGTATCTATATATAATAGGTATATATTATATATATTATGTAATATATAATAGGTAATGCTATTATAGATAATATTACAGATATTACTGATATTATATGGATATTATAGATAATGCTGTTATAAACATCTGGGTGCACGTATCCCTTCGAATAGGTATTTTTGTATTTTTGGGTAAATACCTAGTATGTAATTGCTAGATCATGGGGGAGTTCTATTTTTAACTTTTTGAGGAACCTCCATATTGTTTTTCACAGTTTGCATTCCCATCACTAGTGCATCAGGGTTCCCCTTTGCTCTACACTCTCACCAACATCTGTTGTTTCTTGTGTTGTTGAGTTTGGCCGTTCTGACAGGTGTGAAGTGATATCTCATTATAGTTTTGATTTATATTGCCCTGATGATGAGTGCTATTAAACATCTTTTCATGTATCTGCTAGCCATCTGGGTGTCTTCAGAAAAATGTCTATTCATGACTTCTGTCCATTTTTTGTTTGAATTATTTGTTTATTGGGTAGTGAATTTTAAAAGTTCTTTCTATGTTTTGGATACTAACTCTTTATTAAAGTAAAGTGAAGGAAACAATCAACAAAACTAAAAGGCGACCTACAGAATGGGAGAAGATATTTGCAAATTACATACCTGATAAAGGGCTAGTATCCCAAACATAACTATCTTTATTACTGAGGAAAAATTGTATGGAGCACTGTCTGCTCATGAGGCAGCCTTCATCAAGACGGTGTAAGTAGCATAATAGCAATTTAATGGAAAATAAGAGAAGTAATCTGTGAACCCCCTAAAATAGGGGCCATAAACATAAGAGGCATAGTAGCCTTTCTGGCTAGTTAATACCCATTTAAAAATACATTAATAGGCAGAACAGACGGAAGGAATGATTGTGAAGAATAAAGATATTCAGAATAGTGATCTCCTCTCTACAGTGGCATCTCATGAATAAACAGCAAGAATCCATTGTCTTTAGACAGTTATGTAAAACTCAAATCTGGTAGGTAAGTATCTCCTTCTAAAAAAGGAGATGAGGCAATGGGGGCAGTTAGGGGAGTTTGGGACTATGGAAATAGGGACAGCTTCTCTGCTAATTTTAGGAGTGAACTATAATTTACTGAAGTCAGTAATTGTCATATTCTTTTATAAACAGAGTAACTAAATAGAGCATTTATAAGAGGTGACCAAATGCTCTTCTAGTATGAATCTTTTCATAATTTTTGAAAAGTACTATACTATATTAAATATACTTCATTAAAATGATGCAACTTTTAAAAGGGCTTTGTTTTTCCATCTGTGCATGCTGGAAGCACTCCTTTGAATACTGAGTAACAGATGCCATATGCAAGCTTAGTAGATAAAAATCAACTCTTTATTCCTATTGCTGTGAAGGCATATTTCTATGTCCCAAACTCTACAATTAAGATTTTCCATATGTGAGACCAACTGAACCAACACATTTATGCCATAATCAATTTTCTGTTAAGGTGTCAACAGAATTTATATTATAACGGTGCATTTCATATCCAGTAATAGTACAGGCAGCCTCGGGCCTTGGCTCATGCAGCATCTGAAACTGAACTTTTGTTTGCCACGAATCGATCAGCAACATGAAACAGGAATAATCTGATATATACGAGTGGATGTTCCCAAAACCTGCACTGTTATTTCAAGAAATATTTTAATCCAATTGTACTTGATATAAATTTAATTGAATAACAGCTTCCCAAAGTCTTTCGAAGAGACTTAATGGAATTTTTAAAATTAGTCTTGCCTCTGACATTATCATTCCATGCGTTAATCTTTGTACAGCAGAGAAGGAATTGAGGTTATGGAGCTGAGGCGGTTGTTTTCTTTCCACAGGAGATAGCAGAATGTTGTGTTTCTGTAACTGGGTGTTTTAGCCTTGTCCTTTGCTTGGGTTTGTCACTTTTTCTTTTTCTGCAGATGTGAATGCTTCTGATGTTCAGACTTGCTTCAGACATTATGGTCTAAGAGAAACCTTGAGGGCAACTTGTCCTCCTATGGAGGAAAATTCACATCATTTATGAAAGGATTTCACCGCCAAGATGTCCTTGCTCTGCAATTGCAGGAGGCAGAGCAGGCAACGTTCTATAGATCAGGGGTCCCAAGAACTATCATCTCCAGATAGAAGAAGAGGGCTCTGCAGAGCAATCACTAGTTCCTTATTTGCTCTGAGTAGGTGATGATAATATAAGCCAACATTTATTGAGGCTAATTTTTCACTAACTCAGGAATTCCTTATGAGCACCAAATACTTGCTAAACACTGTACAGGCAGTGTGAATTCAAGGGCAAACAAACAGGTGAATCTCCATCATGGAGTTTACATTCTCTTGTGAAGTGTACAGACAGTGGGCTCAATGTGGGGACTTGGGTGGAGAAATGAACTTCTCAGAGTCCATGAAATCTCAATTTAAATCTTGATTCCATCTGTGTTTTCATCTTGAACAAAGTAGTGAAGCTTGGAGTTCCATCTCTTCAATGGCAAGATTTTATGGTTTCCAGTGAGAGTTTTATTGACTTGTCTCAAATAATGTGGGTTTCTAATAAAGATACAGATAGAAATATGGGAGACAGAGATACAGGGTAGTTGGTAGACCTCAGGCAGACTACACAGTAGCTTGCAGTGCTGAAGCAGATCACAATACATCAAATAAGTTAATTTTGGCCTCTATCAGCCATATATAGATCCTCCATTGTGGCAGAAACAAACAGCTCATTCAACCAATTTTTAACTCTTCATTTGCCAGATTCTGTTGAGATCACTGAAAACTTAAAAAGCAATATCTCCATTGTAATAATGCTTTTCTCAATCTTCAAGAGTGGCAGGTAAATATGTTAAGATTTTTGTGATATTTTTGTATAATCTCTGGACACTGTTGTCAACTTTAGAATACTGGGTAAAAGTCCTTAGAGGTCATTATGGCCTATAAGAAGTTAAGAGCTACTAAGTGTGTGTGTGTGTGTGTATGTGTGTGTGTGTGTGTGTTTTCATTGGGTTAACTGTCTCATTGAGTAAAGAGAGATGATATAAGTAAAGGTATTTTATTTTTGAATATTTTATTGTCATTAAGTGTCATAACACTTAATATGAGATTTACCCTCTTAAAATATTAAGCTTACATTATTTTTGACTTCAGGTCCAAAGTTATACATGAAAACTCTGGAGCTTATCCTTCTGAACAGGTGTTTATGCCATCGATTAATAGCTCTTTCCAAAGGGCTATTTGAATTTGATCTCTAATTGATTTTCTCTTAACTATTTTTAATGTGTGATTTGATATTAATAGCAATCACTATTCTACACTTTGATGCTATGAATTGTCTATTTTAGTTTCCTCATGTAAGTAGAATCACTGAAATATTTGTCTTTCCATGCTAGGCTTATTTGCGTTAATGTAATGTCCTTAAGGTTCATTCATACTGTTGCTTATTACAGAATTAACTGTTTTTAATTCTGCACAGTAATCCACTGTGTGTATATACCACACTGTCTTTACCGTTTCATTTGTTGAAGGACATCTTGAGTATTTATGTTGTTTCCATATCTTGTGTATTGTGATTAGTGCTGCAGTGATCATAGGCATGCTAATATTTGAGATTCTGATTTTAGTTCTTTAAGACAAGTTGGATTACTGGATAGTTTCTGTATAGTCTGAGTTGGTAACATGTAGTTGAGTTGCATACTAATTCTGTATACTTTGATTTCTTCTACTTGATGTTATTGCTGTCCCAATTTACATCTATTCATAATGTTTATCTTTGAACATGTTTTATAGTCATTTTGAATACTTTTGTCTTTTAACTTTTATACTAGAATTATAAATGATTTACCTACCTCCATTATATGAATGTGATATTCTGTATTTATATATTTACCTTTACCAACAATTTTCTTATGCTACTATGTTCCTGTTTATCATACTTCTTTTCAACTTGAAGAACTCCCATTAGAAATTCTTGCAGGATAGTCCTAGTGTTGACAAACTCACTCAGCTTTTTTCTGCAAAAATCTTTGTCTCCTTTATTCTTGAAGGACACTTTTGACAAGTATACTTAGTTGCCAACTTAGTTGGCAAGTTCCCCCCCACCCCAGCACTTTGAAAACATTATCTCACTCCCTTCTGGGCTGTATTGTTTCTTCTGAGAAATCCAACTCATAGCCTTATGGGGCTTCCTTGTAAGTGACAAATTGTTTTGCTGTTGGGTGCTTTTAAAGTTTTCTCTTCGCAATAGAATTTTGACAAGTTGTTTACAATATGTCAAAATGTGGATTTCTTTAGACTTCTCTTTTTTAGTGTCCTTTGGGCTTCATGGGTCTGGGTGTGTATTTCCTTCCCCCAGATTTGGGAAGTCATTTGTCATTAATTGTTGGTGTGAGATTTCTGATGCCCTCTCTCTTCTCTTCTGGGACTCCTATATGAATATATCGGTTCTTTGGATGGTATCCCATAGTCCCTTAAGCTTTTTCATTTTCTTTCTTTTTGTTTTTCTGAGTGAATTAGCTCTAATGATCTGTCTTTGAGTTCATTAATCCTTTCTTCTGCTTGATCTAATCGGAAAGTTGAGCCCTTATCATGAATATATCAGTTCAGTTCTTACGTACTTTAGGTCTGTGATGTTTATTATTTGCTTTTTGGTTCCTATTTCTTTATTGCAATTACTACATTTGTTCTTGCATTGTTCTCTTAACCTCAGTGAACATCTTTATGACACTTATTCTGAATTCCCTGTCAGGTAAATTAAGTAGCTCCATGAAAGTCAGTTTCTAAAGACTGATCTTTTCTCCTTGTTTGGAACACTTTTACCTGATTCTTCATTTTCATCGATTCACTCCTTTGGCGTCTACATATTAGAGAAAGCAGGTATTTCTCTGTCCTCACAAACTGGCCTTGTACAGAAACCTTTTACAGTCAGTCTGGCCAGAGACTCTGGGGGCCTTTACAAACTCTTTCCCTTACCAGGGAAAAGCAGGAAACTAGGGTCTTTGGCCACTTGCTCTGTGCTGAGCTGGGGAATGGAGAGCTGTGTTGTGTATTAGTCCAAATTGCTATGTTCTCCCCCAGGTGGTCAGATTGTGTTAGAGTCATTAGAGCTTGAAGACAAGTCAAATACTAATTCTTTGCATAGCTCTGGAGAATTTGTGGTCTTGGATTCATGCATCAACTCTTCTTTCCCAGAAGGGAGCTGAGATTGCTATTTTTCATCTACCTTCCCTGTACGATGCATAGGAGAGTATCTCTGACTTTTACCATTTTGAAATATTATCTCTGTTCTCCCCCAGGGGTCTAGCCAGTGCCACGCCCATCAGATCTCTAGGTGACACTACTCATTCTTTGCTAGAAGTTGGAACATTGGATGCACAGATTAAGCCCTTCCCTGTCCTGGGTGAAGCTGAGAGCTACAGAATTATTTTCTGATCCTATGGCACTGTTTCATGGGACAATGACTTTAGTGAGCTGGCATCCCAAGTTTCCCTACCAAATTTAATGAATCTAGATTCATGTTCTGGGATGCAGAAGCTTTTTGCTTAGTTTCTAGATTTCTGACAAAGAGAATTGTGAGTTTTTGCTACATTAGTGTGTTTTGGGGGATAAGGAGGGTCCATTTGCCATCTTTCTAATGTCACTCTTATGTGAAAGTATTTTCTAATTCAACTTTAAAATTCATCCAGTGAAAATTTGATGACCTTGGGAAACGGGATTTGCTTATTGCAACACATTTTCCAATAGGGCATGGCTTCTAACTTTGATCTCCTGACAAGTGATCTGTGCTTTTCCTTCACACCATGACTTCATTGCAAGATTTTTCTAACAGTACCTTACTATTTCTGTGACTTCAGTGAATTTGATCTCTAATTTATTTTCTCTTAACTATTTTTAATGTGTGATTTGATATTCCCTTCCTGTCTTCAGAAGGTAATTATATACGACATGGGTTTAATTCTGGGACTTTAAATGCCATTTATAAATATTCTTAGGTATTTAGAAAAAATTTACCCAGTAAAGCATTTATATATATTAATGCATTTAACCAAATGATAGGTGCAAGTTTACAAAAACTCCACATATAAATGACTAGACAGTGACAGCTTGAAATCTAGTAAGGCATAGCATTATCTCTGCTAATTGCTACCATTGCAAATTAATGGAAGCCTTTTAAATCTCTTGACAGTGGTTATGCAACTTTCTACAGATAGGAAACTCTAGGCAGAACGTAACAGATGCAGTCATTAATATGCAGCTGCATATGCTTCAAAGCTCTGAGTTTTGTGAGTCTTTCCCTGCCTCATTATGTCTCATTGCCAAAATAGATCAATGAGTCTTCCATCTAAGAAACTGTGGGATGGTCCAGTTTAACATACTTCTTTATGTTAAAACTCTAAAATGTAAAGATTAAACTGTATTCTCTTAAAAAAAATCCTTGTTTTCACAAAACATGCGGGTTATTGTAAACTTCAGAGCTAAAATTATTTATTCTTGTTCCAATTGCAAGAGTATTTAAAATTCTCTGAATTCATAAGGAAGAATTGATCTAGTCATGCAAATCATCACTGTTTGCAATGTTTTCAGAAAGAGATCAGGTACATGCTACAGAATTTGTTTTAAACAAAAACAGTGAAATTTTCTAAGACTCTAAACTTTCTAAGATTTTATTTGACATTTTTGTAGCCATTTAAAAATGTGTATGTATATATGTGTTTATGTTTACATATATTTATACACAAGTATATACATATACTATGCATATGAAATAAAGACACCCAGGACTAAGCAAATGAGTAATATTAAATTTGTTTTTTTGACTGCTTGATATTTAGCTGTGACCTGGATTTCAGGTGCTCACAAAACTGAATGGAGATGTCAGGCCATCTATGGAGGACTTTCAGAGGGATGCCCTAGTGTGTTTCCATGCAATAGGGCATTTTTTTTTTCCAGACTACTCCCCCACTGCCCCCACCATAAACAACCAAAAAAAAAAAAAATCTGTGAATTCTTTGTAGGGCTAGTAAGGTAGCAACACCCCATGAAACCAACAGTTCTGGGGAGAAAGAAAGCCCTAACAGGAGTCACTGCTGACTTCCTCTCTCTCTCTCTCTCTGTTCCATGTGACATATTTTCCCTTATGATCAGGGATCCTCTTGGCTCTGCACTCAGACTTTCAAGACTTTACCACTTCTTATCAGCCTCCCGTGATATCTCTCTGGTCTGATAGCCAGTATTGTCTTCTTCACTCTTATCCCTGCTCTCAGTCTCCCCACCCAGCCTCAGTTCCAAATTGTTTCTGCCCAACAGTCAGAACATCCTTTCAAAAGTGAGTCAGTCATACCTTGTCCCTTCCTGAAACCCTGTAGTGGCTTTTCATTCTCTCAGATGGGATTTGTAATTGATCTAAGGACCCTACATAATCTGGCTTACTGTTATCTCTTGCTTTTGTAATTATTATATCTTCCTATTCAACTTCTATTCCAGTATCACTGCTTCATTAGTCTTACTAATTTTTCTTAATTTTTCCCTCAATATCTCCTAGGTATACTCCTCAGGGTTTCTGAATCATTTTTTCTTTTCCTAGAACACTTTTCCTCAAGTTGACATATGGTTCACTCCCTCTCCTCTTTCAGACTTTGGGAAATGTTCATTATGTCTCTTTCCCTAACATTATCGATACACCTTATTCTGCTCTATTTTTATATTGGTTTAACACATGGTATAATATTCTTTTAAAAAAAAAAGATTTTTTATTTATTTGACAGAGAGACAATGAGAGAGGGAACATAAGGAGGGGGAATGGGAAAGGGAGAAGCAGGCTTCCTGATGAGCAGGGAGCCTGATGCAGGGCTTGATCCCAGGACCCTGGGATCATGACCCTAAGTCAAAGACAGACACTTAACGACTGAACCACCCTGGTGCCCCATGATATAATATTCTTAATATATTTATTGTTTGTTGTACTTAACTACCTTACTAAATTGTAATTTCCATAAAAGAAAGGGATTTCCGTTTTGCTTACTAATACATTCCCATTCTTATGATGGTCAGAGAGGGATTCAAATGACACTGAGGCTTAGGTAACTGATAGAGCAAATGGGGGCTACAGAGGACAGTAAAGCAAGTGACCTGAAAATATTAAGAATACAAAGACAGTCTGCAGGTCACTTTATTAAAGCCTGAGAAATGTTTATGAATTTATCAACAAGGAGGTTTAGAGAATATATGTGTTTTAATGAACAAGGATCTTTTACTGCTAAAAAGTGATTGTGAGTATAATCATAACAAATACTTATATAACATTAAACCATGTACCAGGTTTTTCTCTAAGCACTTTATATATGAACTCAATTGATCTTGCCAACAGGAGAACTGTGTTAATGGAGATTAGGGGATTAAAATCGGAATGTATTGGTAGGTTCTTAAATTTTAATTTAAGGGAAGCTCAAACATCTTTAAATGTTGATGGAAAGAGTCCTGGGGGAAGTTGTGTGGGAAAGCAAGTGAGAGAGAATAAAAATATAAAATACAGTAATGTGCTAATTGATAAGAATGAAAGAAAGTTGAAATCTCTGAGCTCCTGGTAGGTGAGATCAGGAGCACACATGGAAGATAAGTTGATGAACACCTCTTTCACTGTAGCAAGGAGGAGGAAGGACTAGGTGAATGCAAATGCTAGAAAGCTTTGAGGGAATTTGAGAGATTATTTCTGGGCTTTTTCCTATATAGTGTAAGGAAGGATAATATTTTCAGTATTAAAGGTGAGTTACAGGAAGGATTTAAATAGACCCTGCAAGGGGCACCTGGGTGGCTCAGTTGGTTGAGATATGCCTTTGGTCAGGTCATGATCCCAGGGTCCTGAGTATGAGTCCCATAACAGGCTCTCTGCTCAGCGGGGAGTCTGCTTCTCCCTCTCCCTCAGCCCTTCCCCCCCATTCTCTCTCTCAATAAAAATCTTAAAAAAAAATAGACAGTGGGGGAAATATATAGTTACCGGGTATGGAATATATATTCTGTGTCGACTTTGAACTAACAGCGTGCATAATACAAATAGGTTCTGTCACAACCTGATGAACAGATACTATTATTCCATTTCTATATGAAATTCAGGATCAGTAATTTACCCAGGGTCACATAGTTAATAAGCAGTTCGCCAGTATTTATGCACAAGTAGTCACATTCCAAAGTCCGTGTTTTTAACCACTAAAGTGAGAGCCTCCATAATGGAAGAAATGACTACTTAGGGAAGCAGAGAACAAAATAGAGGGATGTATTTGAAGGCACAATTACAATTGGAGTTCTATTTCTTACAGTGTCTATTTAGTAAAGGTGTGTTATTTATTTTTTTAACAATATTCAGAATCCTGGTTGCAAGGGTGTAGGCAGATATTTGAATTGATTCATTGTTGTAGTGGAATTTTGTGTTGGGGTGGGGAGCAGGGTGGGGAGAAAAGTCTTTATAAAATGATAGATTACGATGAAATAATAGTGATGACTTATCGGGGAATAAAACCCAAGCAGAATCTCCGTCTCTCTCATCCTAGCATTTGCCTTCTTTCTGAACACTTTGGACTCTAATGTCTTGCTGTGCATGCCAGGCCCCCTCAGGCTCCAAGGGACCTCTGTTCTTCTGGTCAGTTATGCAGGTGCCATCTTGGTAGGAAGGAATTATTGGAATGCTCGTTCTTGAGTCTAGTAACCGTATGTAATTAAAGTGCTTGAGACTCTTGATTGCCCTCCTACTAATTATTAGTGGCATAATTTACTCTGCTTATATAGATAATTTTAAGAAATCAAAATTCTACTGACGAAATGTGGTATTCTATACCTTTTCCATTTAGGTTTCCTAAGTTGTGCTAGTATGTATTTTAAGCAATTTCATAAACGGAACAATATAAAAATATGAATTTGAGGTCATATACACCTATTTAGAAACCATTACCAAAGTCCATCATAAATTTTTGGAAGCCTAAATTGTATTCTTATTGAGATTGTGGAGTGTCTCACTGGGGCAGAGGAAAAAACTGTAATCTCTTTGATTGATGGGCAAAGTAAAAATGAGCTTTTTTTTTTTTTTAAGATTTTATTTATTCATTTGTCAGAGAGAGATCACAAGTAGGCAGAGAAAGGGAGAAGCAGGCTCCCTGCTGAACAGCGAGCTCAATGCGGGGCTTGATCCCAGGACCCTGAGATCATGCCCTGAGCTGAAGCAGAGGCTTTAACCCACTGAGCCACCCAGGCAACGCTAAAAATGAGCTTTGAATCTAATCTCTTAAAGGAACACTTATGTAAAGAGTCAGAATGCTGCAGCAAATAACATGGATGGTATTATTTTGGCCTGATTGGATTTTGAAGCATAATCTAGCCCCCCGTGTGAATTTTTATTATAAGAGGGAACCTTAGCATGATCTTGAAAGCTCACCAGCTGAGTCTGCTTCATAATGAATAGATTTCCGAGTGAGGAATGAGGAGGTGGATATTTACTTCATTATTGTACAACCAATGCTAGAGAAAATTTTTGGAGTGATTTTAAAATCATGGCACAGACATTCTGAATTCAATGTCGGAGGGTATTTTCTGAGGAATCCAAATGTGCTTTCAATAACAACAGGGCGGAATCTTTGAAATTGGGACTCCACTAGATTTTCTAATACCCTTAGTGATCATAGGGATAATTGGAGGTGAACTTTATTTCCGGACAAGAGCTGGCTATGTGTTAGAGATGTGTTTATGCTCCTATTATATTGCCTTCGATACCATGAGATATGAGTGTGATACTAGCTCTGGATGAATTGTGTTCCTCAAAAGATCAAGTTCTAGCCCTATTATCTATGAATGTGACCTTGTTTGGAAATAGAGCCTTTGGAGACGTCATTAAGTGAAAATGAGATCTTACTGCCTTAGGATGTGTTTTAACCCATGACTGGTGTCATTATAAGAACTGTGAAGACCCAGAGAAGAGCTTCCATAGGACGGGGGCCTGTGACAGTGGAGGCAGAGACAGGAATGACGCTGGCAAGCACCGACGGCTAGAAGGGGTTCCCTGAGAGTCTCTGGCTGGCAGTGGCCCTGCCAGCACCTTGGCTTTAGACTTCTGGTCCCAGAACTATAGCAGAGCCTGTCTCCGTTGTTTTAAACCACCCAGTGTATGGTGATTTGTTCCAGCAACCCTAGGAGACTAATGCAGTCCCCTTGGCTTTCATGGCAAAAGCTGAACCCCAGTGTAGTTGGGGTGTCGCTCTGTTAGAATAATAAGTGAATCCGTTCT
Source organism: Procyon lotor (assembly GCA_028646535.1). Taxonomy (NCBI): domain Eukaryota; kingdom Metazoa; phylum Chordata; class Mammalia; order Carnivora; family Procyonidae; genus Procyon; species Procyon lotor. Next base: position 44,230,157 of record CM053616.1, read on the forward strand.
TTCAAATCACAGGCTGGTGTAAGAGATTTTAAAGAGAAAATTTCATAGCCACATCTGTCTAGAAATTCTTTTGTGCAACCGTTGGCTTATTTGTGACTGAGTACGACATTTAGTAACAAGTATTTTTTTCCTAGATGTTTGGAAGAGGTGGGTAATCAAGCCACGTAAGGTCTAAAGTCAGATAAGCTTCCACTGGAATAGGGAGGAATGGTGAGTAGGCAAGGAAACGAAAATGCAGGTGACAACGAGTGTGAATAGGCAGATGGAAAGAAATACCAGGACGTATGTAAAAGACTAAAAGACCCCCAGAAAATGGAGGCAAAGTTGGGTTTTCAGGGAAGTCTTCATGAGCAGGGGACCCCGGAGCTGAGGTCTTAACAAAGCCTCATAAGAACGCTTCGAGAGCACTGGAGAAATGATGAGTCCTAAAATTCTAAGGCAGGCTCAACTTTACAAGTTAATATAATAGGAAAAGCAAGCTGGTGCATCTTGACTGTGGTATGTATGGCAGGAAGAATATTAGTAATATACTGGGAGAGACGGAGTTGGGACACGTCAGGGAGGGCATCATGTAGTTCCCGTGGTAAGTTAGATTTTATTTACAATTTCATGGCACTGGGAGATTTTAAGGGAGAATGTGGGGTTTGACCTCACTCACATTTCTGAAAGATTATTTTGGAAGTTATTTGGAAAGTGCATTGTGCACATGTGTGAGTAGCAACCAGTATTTGGATTAGGTTATATCTGTTGTCCACATGACTTGGAATAAGAGGGTATTTCTGGATGCAAAGATGAGAAGATTTCTGGGATGTTTTTGTTTTGTTTTTTTTTTGGTTTTGTTTTTTTTTTGGAGGTTGTGACTTCAGGTTCTGGTAGTAGAATTGGGTCGGGATGGGTGCTTGCAAGAATTAAAGCTGAGAAAGCTCCAGCTTTTTTTTAGTCTAAGCAACAGGATGTCTTTTTACCAGTACATAGAAGTGTTTCTAAAAACTGCAGCTTTAAAAGATGTGTGTTGTGTACGTTTGGGGCACTGGTGGCTCAGTCATTTAAGCATCCAACTGTTTGCTTTAGGCTCAGGTCATGATCTCAGGGTCGTGAGATCAATCCCCGGGTAGTGCTCTATGCTCAGCAGGGGATCTGCTTGAGATTCTCTCCCTTGGCGCCTCCCCTCGCTTGTGTGCCTCTGTGCCCACTCTCTCTCTCTCAAATAAATCTTTAAAAATAATAACAAGGCGTGTGTTTATGCACATTTCTTATAGATATCTATGCCAAGAAAAGCCTCTGAGCTAAAGCAGGAGATCAAGTTGGAGAAGATAGATTCCTATTTTCCAAGCATACTATATCAAAACAAAATTATTGATGCCTGTTTATATTTTGGGCCACTAGTGAAATACTCCTTTGTGTATGCTAAAATTAAGAAGAAATAATATGAATGTAATAGAATGAAGTTATAAAATACTAACGCCAGTGACAAAATGAACTATCTCACTGGAGGCCCAGTAATAGTCTTGGCTAAACTAGCCCACTAAAGGCTGCTGGCAGGTGCCCTACAGCAATTCAGGAGATGAAACAAAAATTCTTCACTGGGAAAAATCTTCCTAAGAGGAGGGTTATAGGCCAGATACCCTGGTCAGAGCTTAAAGGTCATTTACTTGACAAATTCAGCAAATGGTTATGGAGGTCAGTGAGACACAAGGGGCCGTCCCTTAGGCTCCAGCCCCTGGGCAAAGCCTTCCTCATTTCACACCTGAGAGGAGAAGGACAAAGCTGTGTACCTTCTGAGCTCACCTGCCGGCCTCCTGCACATCTTAGCCGGTGAGCTCTGTTCCCATTTCTAGAAAATGCCTGCAGCCAGAAGCTTGTTGTTTTGTACCATATAAAAAGGCCTGATGCTGTTGCTAAGGAAGGCATCTCTGGGGGGCTGGTACAGAGTCCTCAGTCCTTACTCCTTTACCTGCAATTTGATGATGATGAAGCCTTATCTTTATAGCTTCAATTATGAAATCCTCTTGTTCTAAGTTCTCTAACATCTTATTAAACCTTCAGGTGGGAGTGGATCTTTCTCCTCCAGTGAATGTAATAAGCCAACAAAGTAAAAGCGATGAAGGGAGGCTAGGGAGGAGGAACGTCTTCCTTGTGTCATTCCTAGAAGTTCTAAAACAGAGTCCCTATGGTTGCAGCAAATGCACCCATCATTTCAGTCACCACTCACTGCGTCCCTTGTGCTTGGCTGGCTTTGGGTGAACCCACGTGAGTGAGGCATTGGCTTTCTGATCAGTTGGATAGATGGTCAAGAAAGAAAAGAAGGATGTAAGAGACTGGTGCATCAGGACCCTTACGGTGTGATGGATGGTGAGTATGGAAAAAGAATGGCTACACCGATGTTCAGTTAATGGTGTTGCCCAAGTTGAGGTTGGATTGATGATGAAAACTGACTTGATGAACAGAGGAGGAAGAGCATTCATGGGAAAAGAATGGGAAAGAGCGGGGGAAGACATTGAGGTATGAGCGAACATGAAACTGATAAGAGAAAGCAAACAAAAATTTGACTTTGTCAGAATTTTAAGCGGTAAAACTCAGTATATAAGAAGACACATTCTGGGTTTAAGAATGCTTCAGAATATCATCTTTCTTCATTTATACTTAATTGCTTAATATTAAATGGAGCTAAATCTAAAAGTTTTAGTTTTACACACAAAAGTATAGTTATTCTGATGCTCTAGTGGGAGGAATACACTTAAATTATGGTGTTTGATATAATAAAAATGAAAAATGAATATATGATTTAATACATTAAAATAGGTTAATCATTTTGGAAAAATCATTCCTTAAGACAATTCAAAATAAAATTAATTTGACCTGTATTAATATTTTATTAAAAATTAAATGGGGGGGAGGCGGCTCCTGGGTGGCTTAGTCGGTTAAGCATCTGCCTTCAGCTCAGATTGTAATCCCAGGATCCTGGAATCGAGTCCCACATGGAGCTCCCCGGTCAGCAGGGAGCTTTCTTCTCTTTCTGCCTGCTTCTCCATCTGCTTGTCGCTACCCCTGCTTGTGCTTGCTCTCCCTGACAAATAAAATCTTGAAGAAAAAAAAGAATTAAATGGGAGAAGTACATATTAATAAAAAATTGATGAAGGAACTGTGCAACATTAGAGCAGGTTATGACTTTTGTTAATTTCCTATAGCCGTAGGCCACCAGGGTCACATCTGTAGTTGAACAATTTTGGTTTATCATGCTTTGCAACGTTGGAGAACACATATCTTGGAGTCCACGGGGTATCTCAGGAGAATGTTGCAAAGCACTTGGAAGATCCAGGCATATTAGCTGATTTGCGGGGAGAGTTAAGAAAGGGGGGCTTTGCTCTAGATCGGATGCTGTCAGGAAATAAGGTATAACTGTGTATTGTTTTAAACTTTATTTGCAAAGAGGAAACACTGAAGCATGACCAAAGCTGTAATTGTCAAAGTAGAAGTGATCATGTATATTAACCAGATTAGGAGACACTTGATCATTTTTGCATCTTGGACAAAGTTGATTCTGTGTTCAGATGTTGCTGGGGAGCGGTCTTTATTTGGATCCATCTTGGTCACTGAACAGAATTCTGAAATTGAAGTTCTATGAAATTACTGTTTTCAACACAGAATGCTATAAGTCCAGCTGTGACAGTCCCAGACTGGATCTTGGATATCAGGGGAACCTTTATTCTTTCTCACCTTCAATGTATGATTCTAATGGCAGGTACTAAAATGGAGAAGATGGGTAAATATTACATAAACCTCTCTAATCTCTGTATAAACCAAATTTAAATGCTCGTGTTAAAGATAATTTTTATAATGTATAAGGTAGTCAGGTCAATATTTGTAGTAAGTTCTTTTACAAATCAAGGTGGTAGGTAAATTCTTTAGAAATAAAAAAAAAAAAAAGATATGGGAATTTAGTAGGTCATTGAGTGAGATTCAAAAAGCTAATAAGCCTGTACCCTTGAAAAGAAAATCCCAGGGGTAAGTCAAGAGATGAAAGTTAACATAGTAGTGGTATACTGCATTTTGTCTGTAAGTACAGTGAAGACTGATGATAAACCTTTAACAAGGGTTACAGCTATTTCTACATGTAATTGACTATGATATAAAGTGTAATAACCTTAAGAAGTACTCTCCTCTTGATCCAGCAGTCAGATTTCTAGGAATTTATCCAAAATAAATAACCTGCAACTATTATGGGCTTGAGCACAAAACCATGGGCACAAAGATAGCCATCATAAAATTTTTGACCTCTGATTATGAAACTTTTCAAACGTACTCAAAATTAAAATTCTATAATGAACCTTCACGTACCCATCACACAGCTGCATCAAATATCAATTTTGCTAAGTTTTATTTATGTGTATCCATCTTTGTTACTCTGTAGTATTTTGAAATATATCCTGGATAACTCATCATTGAATCAATAGACATTTCAATGTGCATCTCTAAACTTGTAAGGTCTTTAAAAACTAAACACCATGTCATTATCACACCCCAGCATTCTAAAATTACTTGTACTGTCTTTAATGACTTCTAATAACCAGTTTATACTCAAATTTATCCTATTTCCGAGTACTCCCTCTTATCAGAATCCAAGTGATGTCTTCACCTTACAGCATTCCTTTTTTTTTTTTTTTTAATAATGCCAATGATTTGTTGGGGAAATCTGGTTCTTTAATCTGTGAGTGTGTCTTACCCTGAATTTGGCTAAAAGCTTCTGTGTGATAGCATTTAAATTATTCCTTTATCTTGGATATTTCCTGTAAATTCTAAAATATCTAGAGGCTTGATTATATTTGTTGCTCAAGTTTTAGAATACTTTGTAGGTGGTACTATGAAATTTCTATTGCTTTTCTATTGCACAAAGTCCAGATCACCTTTAATGATGCTGACATTGATTAGTATTACAAGGTGGCATTATCCATCTGTTCCTCAACAGTATGTCACATAATGACTTAGCATTCTTTGGTAATTATTGTCTTGATCGATATTTATTCAAGAATAATATTTAACAGTTTTAATGGAAAACAACGTAAAGAATATGTCATGTGATATATGAATATATATGTGAATTATATTTGATATGGATAAATTAATTGGTGCCCTATAGTGGAGCACTATAAAACTGCTCAGAAAAAAATTATATATAAAAATATATGGAATTATTTAACTTTTTTTTGCTATTTTTTTAAAGTCATATAGAGCTTTTAGTGTAATCCAATTTCCTGGAAAATCATATTTTATATGTTAATCTCTAATATTTTTTATTTTGGAGGCTTTATGCAAAATGATGGTTATTTTTACAACAATTATATGTATTTCTTATTTAGTATATGATCAAGTATCAGTTATATTAAAAGGCAAATAAAGAAAAAAATGCTGATTTCGTTGAATTTATGTGGTCTGATAAATCTACTAAAATATGTTGCTTTTTATACCATCATAAGATATAGTGCATCCTCTTTCCTTTGAATGCTTTCCAAAGTAAGGATAATTTGCCTGAACTTAGTATCTATTCTAAATAACACAATGATAAGAATGTAAGCATATAAAAATATATTTTCTTAATGCCTAGCCAGTAAAAACTGTTGGGTATTTTTCAGATGTTAAATTGCCTCCCTCATAATCAGATCTGGCTACCCTGGTTAGGCATCAGTTTTGAATTCTGTGAGTCAGCAGGTGAGGGGTATACCCTGTGAAAATACCTTCCTTAATTCTGAATGAAGCGACTTCTCTAAATGTACGTCAGACTCCTGAGTTTGATGTTGTAACTCAGATCACTCAGGATCGCCAGGTCATCCCCATGACAGGCTCTCTTGACCCCAAAGTAAGAGTCAGGCTGAACCCTTAGCTTCTAGAGTGGGAACCTTGAGGTGCACTGGCCATATACTGACCATCACAGTTCTAGTAACCATTGCACCTAGATTGTTTTATTAATACTCCCAGTTCCGGCAGTGGAAATACTGAAGAAGGGGCATCGAACACAAGACTCTTTTTTGAAGCTAGTGAGTGTCTAGGATAATGTGGCAGAGAGGGGCGAGTTACTACTAAAAATGGTCATCGTTACTAATAACTAATATCCCAACCTGGAGTTCTATGATGCTCCCAGTCCTCCAGATAATTTAGTTATGTCGAATTACTCACACTTGAGCAAAAGCTCTTAATATTCAATGTTGGCCAAATGTCAAATGCCACAGTAGCTAGACATCTATTCACTAAATGATGTTGGAAAGGAAATGTCATTTACACAGTGAAATTAAATGGGTGTCAGATAAATAGTGCCACACATTGTTATGATACTTGAGTCTTGCAAAGTGTTTATTTTGCAGTTCACTATCACCTACCAGAAGTTAATTATTTCAACATAGAGTTTACTGAATGCATAATAATACTGCATGAATTCCTGTAGTAGTAGGTAGAATAACAAGTGTCTGAATACTAATTGTTGTAATTGCTCTTTATAAGAAACTGCTGAATATTGTATGAAACATAATTGTGAATGTGCAAGTATAATGTCATTGATGAGGGTATATGTCTCATTTAAATTTTTTAATGATTCAAGAAATAAAATTGAATGTAATTCTTGAGAAATAGATCTCTAGAACATGAATGTGTAATAGATAATTTAATTACAATATTTGGTGTACAATTCATATCTAGGAATGTTGAATTAAGAAGACTCTTGCTGTGTAAGTATAGTCAAAATATCTGCAAGTGTTACTATAGGTTAAGGAAAACTCAAGTCATTGTTATCTTTTTTTTCTCTCAACCCAATTAATGTTATATTAAACCTGGTATTTTTAAGGAGATAGGGTAGAGGACTTGATATCCTGAAGTGATCAACAAAATAACTGCATTTTTAGGTTAAAATTGAAGCAAATCTTGTTGTCACTTTTTGTGAGGAGAAATGGTAACTTTGAAGGCCCTGAAGTCTCTTCCCTGTTTAAAAGCGTAACAATGTACCCGTATATATTTGGAAGTATAAGAATTATCAAAATATACGTTCTCATTCTTGGGTAGATTAATTTAATCTGAAAGAGTCTTCTTAGCACTGACAGCAAAAAACACGGTTCTTACAGACACAAACTAACTGTTCTGACTGTAACCATCATGCTATCAAAATAAATGTTTTTAACCAGTGCATTTTTTAGATAATTCTGCATACCCTGATTTTGTGCTATGGGTTGATTATAACTTGTTTCCATTCTAAATTCTCTCAGGACAGAGGCTACACCCATCAGAGGCATGCTTACATAATCTGTTCACTAGTTCTATATATACAAGTTAATAAACTGATTGGTATGCTGATTTTTTCCCCCAAATAGTGAGTTTGGTCCCTGCATCTGTGTCTGCAAGCTGGACCTTAATCTTGGATGGGTTACAAAGCAAACATCCAGTCTGTGCATGTGGTAAGGCAGCTTTCGGAATCCAGGAATTGCTAGGGTGTCCAGTTTCCTAGATCAAAGCTTCCAAGTGGGTGGAGGTGGGTGGGTTGCAATTTGTGCTGAGCTTTTGATCCCTCAGCACAGAGAAGCAATTGGGGCAGCCTGAATTTTGGATGGTGAACTGCCTCCTCTATGTCCTCCATGGTGTGGTATATATTATCCCTTTTAAAATTCTATTTATTTTTTAATTCCAGTGTAACTAACATAGAGGGTTATTATATTAGTTTCAGGGGTATAATATTGTCATTCAGTAATTCTGTTCGGGGGCATCCGGGGGCCTCAGTGGGTTAAAGCCTTTGCCTTCGGCTCAGGTCACGATCTCAGGGTCCTGGGATCGAGCCCCACATCGAGCTCTCTGCTCAGCAGGGAGCTTGCTTCTCCTCCACCCCGCCTGCTTGTGATCTCTCCCTGTCTGTTAAATAAATAAATAAAATCTTTAAAACAACAACAATTCTGTTCATTACTCAGTGCTCATTATGTAGGCATACTCTTGATCCCCTACCCCTATTTCATCCCACCCCTCCCCTAGGACCATCACCAATTTCTTCTCTATATCAAATATGTCTCTTTTTTCCTTTGTTGTGTTTCTTAAATTCTACATCTGAGTGAAATCATCTTGTGTTCTTTCTCCTACTAACATTTCGCTCTAGCATTATACCCTCTAGCTCCATCCACATTGCTGCAAATAGCAAGTCTTCATTTTTTTTTTTTTTTGAGACATTGTGTATGTATCCCCTTCCTCTTTATCCATTCATCTATTGATGGACATGGGTTGCTGCCATAATTTCATTATTGATGCTACAAACATAGGAGTCCATGTATTCCTTTGAATTGGTGTTTTTGTATTCTTCGGGTAAATACACAGTAGTCCAGTTGCTAGACTGGGGGGTAGTTTTATTTTTAACTTTTTGAGGAACTTCCGTACTGTTTTCCACAATGGCTGCTCCAGCTTGCATTCCCACCAACGGTGCAGGAGGAGTCCTTTTTCTCCACCTTCTTGCCAACATGTTATTTCTTGTGTTGTTGATTTTAGCCATTCTGACAGGTGTGAGATTGATCTCTCATTGGAGTTTTGATTTGCATTTCTCCGATGATGAGTGAAATTGAACATCTTTTCATGTGTCTCTTAGCCATCTATATGTCTTCTTTGGGGAAATGTCTATTCATTTCCTCTGCCCATTTTTAATTGGATTGTCTTATGGGTGTTAAGTTTTTATAACTTCTTTATATATTTTTGATAATATCCCTGGATTAGATATATCATTGGCAAATATCTTCTCCTAGTCCATAAATTGCCTTTTAATTTTGTTGCTTGTTCCTTTGTTGTGCAGAAGCTTTTTATCTTGACATAGTCTCAATAGCTAATTTTTGCTTTTGTTCCCTTTCCTCAGGGACCTATCTAGAAAAAAGTTGCTATGGCTGATGTTGAGTGAGTTACTGCATGTGTTTCTTTTAGGATTTTTATGACTTCAGGTCTCACATTTAAGTGTTTAATACATTTTCAAATTATTTTTGCATATGGTATACAAAAATCGTCCAGTTTCTTTCTTTTTCATGTTCCTCTCTAATTTTCCCAACACCATTTTTTGAAGAGACTTTTCCCATTACATATTCTGCAAACATGAGAGGTTTACTTCTTACAAATTTGGATTCCTTTTATTTCTTTATGTTATATAATTTCTCTAGCTAGAGCTTCTGGTACTGTGTTGGTTAGAGTGGACATCTAGAGTGTGCGGTTAGAGTGGACATCCTTGTCTTTTTCCTGATCCTTGGGGAAACCATCTCAATTTGTCCTCATTGAGGATGACGTTAGCTGTGGTTTTTTTTTTCATATAAGGCCTTTATTATGTTGAAATAGGTTCCCTCTACACCTCCTTTTGCAGAGAGATTTTAGCATGGATAGTTATACTTTGTCAGATGCTTTTTCTGCATCTGTTGAAATGATCATATGGTTTTTATCCTTTCTCTTATTAATGTGATATATCATGTTGATCATTATGTGAATATTAAACAACCACCTTTGCATCCTGGGAAATAAATCCTGGATAAATAAATCACTTTGATCATAGTGAAATATTTTTTTAATATATTGTTGGATTTTGCTAGTATTTTGGTGAGGATTTTTACATCTGTGTTCATTAGGGATCTTGGCCTATATTTCTCTTTTTTGGTGGTGTCTTTATCTGATTTTGATATCAGTTTAATGCTGGCCTCAGAGTGAATTTGGAAGTTTTCCTTTTGTTGTTGTTGTTTTGTTTTGTTTTATTTTGTTTTTGGAATGGGATGAGAAGAGTAGGTATTAAGTCTTTGTTAAATGTTTGGTAGAATTTGCCTGTGTAGCCATCTGGTCCTGGACTTTGGTTTGCTGTGAGTTCTTTGATTACTGATTCAGTGTCTTTGCTGGTTATCAGTCTGTTCAAATTTCCTATTTCTTTCTGCATCAGTTTTGGTAGTTTGTACGTGTCTTGGAATTTATCCATTTCTTCTAGGTTGTCCAGTTTCTTGGTGTATAACTTTTCATAATATTCTTATATCATCCTTTATATTCTATGGAGTCAGAAATTATTTTTTTTCTCTTTTTTTCTGATATTAATTGAATTCCTTCTCTCTGTTTCGGCTAGTCTTTCTAAGGATTTATCAGTTTTGTTGATCTTTCAAAGGCCCACTTGGTTTCTACAGTGTGTATTTCTCCTTTAATCTTTATTATTTCCTTCCTTCTGCTCCTTTTAGGTTTGTTTTTAATTTTTGTAGCTCCTTTAAGGTGTAAGTTTAGGTTGTTTGAGAGGTAGGTCTGCATTGCTCTGTACTTCCCTCCTAGAGCAGCTTTTGCTGTATCTCAGAAGTTTTATACCATTGTGTTTTCATTTCCATTTGTTTCCATGTACTTTTTAATTTCTTCCTTTATTTCCAGGTTAATCCATTCATTGTTTAGTAGCATGTTGTTTAACCTCCATTTTTTTTGTGGTCTTCTAGATTTTTCTTGTGGCTAACTTTATTGTTATAGCATTGTGGTCCGAAAAGATGCATAATATGGTTTCAGTCTTCTTGAATTTGTTGAGGTTTGTTTTGTGGGGTAATATGTGATCTATTCCGGAGAATGTTGCATGTGTTCTTGAAAAGAATGAATATATCTGTTAAAACCATATGTCCCAGTCATTCAAAGCCATTTTTCCTGATTTTTCTGTTTATATGATCTGTGTATTGATGTAAGTTAGGTGTTAAAGTCCCTTACTATTATTCTATTATTATCTATTAGTAGTTCTGTCTTATTAACTGTTTTATGTATTTGGGTGCTCCCATGTTGGGTGCATAAATATTTACAATTGTTAGATCTTCTTGGTAGGGTTGCCCTTTATTATTATATAGTGTTTTTCTTTATCTCTTATTATAGTACTTGTTTTAAAGTCTCTTTTTTCTGATATAAATATTGCTACTCTGACTTTCTTTTGATGTTTATTTCCATGTTTCTACATCGCCTTTCAATCTGCAGGTGTCTTTAGGTCTAAAATGAACCTCTTACAGGCAGCATATGGATGGGTCTTAGTTTTCTTTTGATCCATTCTGTCATCCTCTGTGTTTTTATTGTAGAGTTTAGTCCATTTGTGCTTAAAGTAATTGTTGATATGTATTTTTTATCATTATTTGTTTTGTGGTGGTTTCTGAAGATTTTTTTTTGATACCTTTTTTTCATGGCTTGCTGATTTTCTTTAGTGATATATTTGGATTTCTTTCTCTTTATTCTTTTCATATTCATTGGTGCTTTTTGATATGTGGTTACCATTAGATTTGCATATACCCTCTTCTGCATATAGCAATTTATAGTAAACTGATGGTCATTTAAGTTTGAACCCATTCTTTATTTCTCTCCTCCCCTAATTTTAGGTATATGTTGTCATATTTTACATCCATTCATTTTGTGAGTTCTTTGACTTTTTTGCAGAAATACTCACTTTTTCTGCTTTTGTTTTTTCTACCTTCATACTGTCAATTTTGTCCACTCCTTTCCACTCAAAGAGGTCTCTTTAATATTTTTTTCCAGGTCTGGTTTAGTGGTCATGAACTTATTTAGTTTTTATTTGTCTGGAAGACTCTGTAGCTCTCCTTTTTCTGAATGATAGTCTTGTGGGCTAGAGTGTTCTTGGATGCAGATTTTTACCGTTCAGCACTGTATATCTACCATGTCACTCCCTTCTGGCTTGGAAAATTTCTGCTGGCCTTATGGACTTTCCCTTATATAGTTCTGTCTTCTTTTGTCTTGTTGCTTTATCCTTTTTTAATCACTATATTTTGTCAGCTTAATTACAATATGTGTTGGTGTGGATCTGCTTTTATTGATTTTGTTGGGAGGTTTATTTGTGCATACTGGATCTGGTGCACTGTTTGTTTGGAAACTCTGTCTGTTTCCTTACACAGATTAGGATTTTTTAGCTGTTATTTCTTTGAAGAAATTTTCTGCCCCCTTTATTCTCTCTTCTTTTTCTTTGACCAGTATATTATGGATATTACAAAGTTTGCTGGTCTCAGTAAGTTCCCTAAGTATATTCTCATTTTGAATATTCTCTTTTCTGTCTTGTTCAGCTTGATTATTTTCCATTACTCTGTCTTCTCAGTCATTAATTTGTTCCTCTGCTTTCATCCTGCCCTTCATTCCATCAAATCTTTCTCATTTCATTTATCAAGGTCTTTATCTCTGCTATATTATTCCTTATCTCTCTATTAAGGGTCTGACTCATGTCTTCCCCTCTTCCTCAAACCCAGTGAGTATCTCTGTGGTCATTGCTTTAAATACTCCCATCAGGCATTTTACTTAGATCTGTTTCACTTACATCTCTGGATGTGGCCTTGTTTTGTTCTTTCATTTGGGATTAATTTCTCTGTCTTCTCATTTTGCATGCGTTTCCATGCCTATGTCTCTGTAAGGAAACTCTGCTATGTCTCCTGTTTTTGAGGGTAATGGTCTTATGAAGAAGAGGTCTTGTAGTGCCCTGCTATGTAATATTCATTGTTTCTGGGGCACTGGCACTTCTAGGAGTGTCTTTGATGTATGCAGGTATGCTCTGCTATTTTGTCCTGGTTCCTTTATCCTTCAGGCCAGTCATCTGCAGAAATGTACTTTGTCTTTTGTGGGCAGTATTTGGTCCCGCCTGAATATGGTGCATTTTAACTAGGTGTGCTCTGGTTTCTTATGAAATGACTCCTGTCACCACCACTGTCACAACCAAGGCCCTGTGAAACTCCTAGGTTGGGAGATGTGGTATTGGTAGGGGTGTGGTCTAGTCTTCCACAGAAGGGGACCCACTGTGCTGGGACTGAGGCAAGTATGATTGGGAAGAGTATGAGGCATGGTGTGGGAGCTTGGTGTAGGCAAGTTACGTGGCAAGGATTGGTGTTGAGCTGATTCTCAAAGATGGTCTTATGCTTGTGTTGAGGGGTGGGGGAAGGAAATGGCACCAACCAGTTCCTTTGTACCTGGAGGGGTTATTCCTTAAATGCTACCTCTCTGGGATGCTGTCTGAGATGAGCAAATAACCTTCCCACTGTGTCCCCCAGGCCCTCTTCCAATCACTGTTTCCATACCGTATTGCCATGGGTTGTTTGCTCACTTTCTCTCTGTGAGCAGCACAATACCCTCCAGGCTCTACCCCAGCCAAGACCACTGACCTTTAAAACTCCAGTCTTTAAGCCTTGCTGGTTATCAGAAGTCATGAATTGCACCTTTTGTGGTTTCCAAGCCAATTGCTATGGGGATTTGTTTTCCCTGTGTGCTTTCCTGTGTGTAAGTCTTTCCGCTTTCTCCATGACCCCACCACAGTGGCCATGATCTCTTTCTCTCCCAAGCTCTGTCTCCAAACTTCTTCCCTTCTTCAGTGTGGCCTCTTTTCTACCTTTAGTTACTGAGTTTGTTCTGCCAGTCTTCAGATCAACTTAGGAACTATTTAGAATGATTCGATAGTTCTGTTGTATTCCTGGGACAAGGCAAGCCTAGGGTCCTTCTACTCTGCCACCATCCTCCAATGGCCTAATCTTCTCTTCATTTCTGATTTTGGGTCTTATCCCTTTTCTTTCTTTCTCTGTCTTGCATGTTTTCTTGCTTGCTAAAGTTTGTCAATTTTACAGATTTTTCTCAAAGAAGTTTGTGGTTTTATTGGTTTCTTCTATTTTTTATTTTTTTTTTAAGTATTTCATTTATTTCTGCTCCAATCTTTATAATTTCCTACCTTCTACTGGTTTTGGGTACACCTAGCTTCCTGAGGTGTAAGGTTAGTTTGTTCATTTGAGATTTTTCTAGCTTCTTGAGATAGTGTTCTATAGTGTTTTCATGTTCATTTGTCTCTATGTGGTTTTGATTTCCTCTCGAATTTTTTGATCGACCCATTCATTGTTTAGCAGCATGTTATCTAGCCTCATTTATTCATGTTCTTTCCAGATTTTTGTTCTTCTGATTTCTAATTTTATACCATTGTGGTCAGAAACGATATATTATTATTTCAGTCATTTTGAATTTGTTGAGACTTGTTTCTTGGTCTAATGTGTGATATATTCTAGAGAATGTTCCATGTGGACTTGAAAGAAATGTGTATTCTGCTATTTAAGGGAGACTATTCTGCATGTGTTAAATCTATCTGGTCCTCTGCATCGTACATAGCCACTGTTTGCTTGTCATTGTTCTGTCTGGATTATCTGTCCATTGATGTGAGTCAGGATGGTCAAGTCCCCTATTATTATATTACTATTGATTTCTTTTTTAAATCCACTAATAGTTGCTTTATGTGTTTGGGTTCTTCCATGTTGGATTCATAAATTTTATAATTGTAATGTCTTGTTGGATTTTTCCTTTATCATTCACTTACTTGTATCCCTCTGTCTCTTGTTACATTTTTGTTATAAAATCTATTTTGTCTAATATAAGTATTGCTATCTAGCTTCTTTTTGCATCCCATTGCATAGTAAATGCTTTTCCATCCCTTCACCTCAGTTTGGAAGTCTTTCGGTCTGAAGTATGTCTTATAGGCAGTGTATGGATGGGTTTTGCTTTTTTATCCCTTCAGTCACCCTGTGTCTTTTTTTTTTTTTTTTTTGGAGCATTCAGGCCATTTACATTCAAAGTAATTATTATTTTTTTTTTTAAAGATTTTATTTATTTGACACAGAGAGAGGGATCACAAGTAGCCAGAGAGGCAAGAAGAGGGAGAGTGGGAAGCAGGCTCCCCGCTGAGCAGAGAGCCTGATGCTGGGCTCAATCCCAGGACCCTGAGATCATGACCTGAGCCGAAGGCAGAGGCTTTAACCCACTGAGCCACCCAGATGCCCCCATTCAAAGTAATTATTGAGAGGTGTGTACTTACTGCCATTTTGTTACTTGTTTTACAGTTTTTGTAGTACTGTATTCTTCTCTTATTCATTTGTCTTGTAGTTTGATGGCTTTCTTTAGTGATATGCTTGGATTCTTTTTCTTTTTGCCTGTCTACTACAAGTTTTTGATTTGTGGTTGCCATTAGGTTGGTATATAACATTCTATGCATGTAACAGTCAATGTTGAGTTGATGTTTGCTTAAGTAAACCCATTCTAAAACCTCTAAATTTTTACTCCCTCCCCCATGGTTTATGTATATAGAGTCATACTTCACATTCTTTTATTTTTTTGTGAATCCCTCTACTGACTTTTATGGATGAACTTGATTTTAAAGCTTTTGTGTTTTAATCTCTGTACTAGTTTTATAAGTGATTAATCTATTTTTATTTTTATATATACCTGTGAAATTCTTTCTTTGCCTACTTTTTTAAATCCTACTTACCATTTCTTGAAAGGCTGGGTTAGTGGTGATGAATTCCTTTAACTTTGGTTTGTGGGAAAGTCTTTATCACCGCTTCAATTTTGAATGATAGCTTTGCTGGATAGGGTATTCTTAGTTGTAGGTATTTTTCTGTCAGCACTTTGATATGTCATTCCACTCCTTTCCGGCCTACATTTTCTGATGAAAATCAACTGATAGTCTTATGGGGTTTCCCTTATATGTAACTGTTTTCCTTCTTCTTGCTGCTTTTAAAATTCTCTTTATCACTACTTTTACCCATTTTAATTATTATATGTCTTGGTCTGGACATATAATATAATGGTCCTTCAGTTGATTTTGTTGGGAGCTCTCTGTGCCTCCTGGATCTGGATGTGATTCCTTCCCAAGATTAGGGAAGTTTTCAGCTATTATTTCTTCAAATAAATTTTCTGTCCCCTTTTCTTTGTTTTCTTCTTCTGGAATCCCTATAATGCAAATATTATTACACTTGATGATATCACTGAGTTCCCTTAATCTGTTCTTATTGATTTTTTTTTTCTTTTGCTTGTTCAGCTTGGTTGCTTTGTAGAACTTTATTTTTCAGGTCACTAATCTATTCTTTTGCTACTTCTAATCTATTGATTCCTTCAGTGTATTTTAATTTCAGCTGTTGAGTTCTCCATCTCTGGTTCTTTTTTTATATTTTCTATCTCTTTGTTAAGAGTCTCACTGAAATACTCCACTTTTTTTTCAAGTTCAGTAAGTATCGTTATGATAATTACATTGAATTCTCTGTCAGACATATTATCTCCATATCATTTAGTTCCTTTGCTGTGATTTTGTCCTATTGTTTCATTAAGAACACACTCCTCGTCTCTTCATTTTGTCTAACCCTTTTTTTTTGTGTATTAGAAAATTTAGCTCTGTTTCCTGTTCTTAAAAAGAGTGGCCTTATGAAGCACATGTCCTGTAGTGGTGTATCTCCTGTGCACTAGAACCTTGTGCTTCAGGAGTATCTCTTATGTGGGTTTGTGTGTGCCCTAATGTGGGGCTGTACTGTATTTTCCTTCAGTCAAGTTGGCCACAGTGGCCCACTTTCTCTGTTGTAAGCAGGATTTGGTCCCTGTACTGTTAGGGGGCCTGTCTTGGACTGCCTTGGGCTTGTAGTTGGGTCAGACCATGTTCCTGCCTCAGCCCATATGCCAGTGTGGTCACACCTAACTATAGGGCCCTGTCCTTGCATTGTCCCTTGAGAGGCTTTCACTAGTGGCTGGGGCCTGCTGTCAGACCAGATGTCTGTCCCCCATCTACTGCTGGGGCTGCAGTGGATTGGGTATGTGGTTATCTTCCTTTCTCCCCAAGATAGTAGCCACTTTGGAGTGACACTAGTTGCTGTTTTGTTTACTTGTAGAGTGAGGTGAGTCAGGAGCTGCTTTGGAGAGGCTCCTACCCTGTTGGGCAGATTAGATGGGGTAGTCTGCAGGAGAATGTAGAGGCAAGGCATGTGGTGTTAATGAGGTAGGAAGAAAGTGTGGTCCCAGTCCCTACCAGGCATTCTTATATTTTACTTTTTGAGAAGCACAACCATAAATGGACAATAGTTGTAATCGTGACTAATGTAACTTAATCCAACTTCAGAAATGAAACTTTGAAGTTACAGTTGAAGCCTTTTCCCACCCCCTTTCATCTCTTCTCCTCCTAAATATATCCTTATGAGTAAGCACTACCCTGTATTTGTTGTTTTTCATTCATGTGTGTGAATTGAAAGTGTTGTAACAGGTATATGCATTTATGACCATCTAATACTGTTTTGTATATTTTAACACTTTCTATATATGTCATTAAATGATTTAGAAACTAGCTTTTATTTTGTTCAACACTAGTGTTTTGATATTTATTCATGTTGACGGTTATAACTTTTGTTGATTTATTTCCTTTGTAGAACACTGCGTGACATGCATATAAAGAATATTCATTTTATGTCCTTTGGTCTTTTTCCTGATTATCAATGTTTTGTTATTTTAAACTATATTGCAACAAATACTTTTGTATATTTGTACATATTCTTGTTGAATCTTCATATAACTATGGAAAATTGGGTCTTAGGACATATTCACCTCCAGATTTACTCGTTACAGCCAAATTATACTTTATAGTGATTATAGCAATCACTTCTTCCATCAGTAG
The DNA here is from genome assembly GCA_028646535.1 of Procyon lotor. NCBI lineage: Eukaryota > Metazoa > Chordata > Mammalia > Carnivora > Procyonidae > Procyon > Procyon lotor. The sequence continues at coordinate 44,247,591 of CM053616.1, forward strand.
TACTTGAATGTCCCCATTTCCTTATGTCTTGTCAGTATTAGTTATAGTCAGGTCTTTAAATATTTGCAAATCAAGTGGGTGGAAAGTATAATCTTGTTTTAATTTGTTTTCCCTGATTACTAGTGAGTTGGAACACATATCCATATTGCTAATGGGAATAAAGTTTCCTCTTCTGGACTTGCATATTAGTTTTTTATTTTTAATTAATTAAATTTTTTTGGGGGGAGGGGATCTTGCGTAGATCTGTGGACATTACTTAAAAAAAAAAAAAAAAAAGGTGTTCCTGGGGCACCTGGGTAGCTCAGTTGGTTGAGCATCTGACTCTTGGTGATGGCTCAGGTCATGATCCTGGGGTCATGGGATGGAGCCCTGCATCAGGCTCCACACTCAGTGGGAAGTCTACTTGAAAGTTTCTCTCTTCTTCTCTCTCTGTCCTTAGTCACCCTCACACTCTCTTGCTCCCTCCCTCTGAAATGAATAAATAAATCTTAAAAAAAAAAAAAGTGTTCCTATCAAGAGCTCTTCATCAGTCAAACATGATGTAATTGTCTTGAAATCTGACATTTATTTTTTTGTTTATAGTTCCTTTTTTTGCTAAATGGAAGATAAGATTGTATACTTTGTGTGTGCGTGTTTATGTGCACGTGTGTGTGTGTGTACGCGTGTATTTTGCTTTCTTACACTGATATTTCTCTAAAAGAGTAAGCTTTTTGCTTTTCCCATTATGAGATGTGACGACCTGTTCTCTCCCATTGGTGCCTTTTTCTTCTGTGAACCCTCCTACACTGTTTTCATTAAGTATCAGTATACACCATCTTGGTTTCCTGGGTGTGCAGGTCATTAAGTCCCTTTTCCTCATTTGATTGTTCCTCATATTCTGACTTTCATCTTCCCAAATTATAATACAAATAAAATCCTTCATTTCCTTGTCTCCCTTGTAGCTACAATGTGGATGTATTATCTGGGTTACTCCAATCATATACAATTGTGGGAGACTTTGGTTCAGACACAAGGCTGGTATGGCAACAGATTCAGCCTGAATTCAGTTTGTGTTTAGCTAGCGGGAGTGATGAAGGAGGCTGAGTCAACCTGTGTCTGTGTCAGTGACATTGGAACAGCCTGTGACTTGCTCCTGTGATCAGAGGTCGCAACCCCCTCACCCGCACAGACAATGGCAACAGTAACTCTTTGTACTTAGGCCTGACTTTGTAGTTGGAAGATGATTCTTGGACACTTAGCCCTGAGCCTCTTTCTCTCAAGATATCGATGATTCTTGGAGCTTTTCAGTATCCACAAATAAATTTCTTCTTCCTTAAACTAATGTAAATTATGTTTTGTGTAACCAAGAACACTAACCAGTAAGTAGCTTGCTAATAAGATTCTGTGCCTATTTGAAGGAATGCCTTGTTCTTTGAAATAGTCTTGACTGTTTCTGATCCCTTTCTCCTTCATAGACATTTTAGAATCTGCTTGCCAAATTACTATAAAAAGTGTACTGGAATATTTACTAGATGATCATTGAACTAATGACTAAAGAAGAAAAAGTGAATTTGTATTTGATTTTGAGTCTTCACACTTCATGTTGATGAAATTATCAATTTATTTAGGTTTTTGTTAATATTTTTCAATATCTTAGACTTTCTTCCAGATAGATTTTATGAGTGCATTGTTAAATTCATTTTTACATGATTTTAATCACATTAAAGACTATGTAATTACCTAAAATTTTTGCTTTTCTAAGAGATTTTATTTTTATCATAATTGAGTATTATATTTTATTCAATACATGTTACAGATGCATTGGTATGTCATATAGAGTGAAGGTATTAAAAATATTATATACTTAGCACGAAACATGACAGTAACATTTTATAAATTGTTGGATCAGGTTGCTAATTGTTTCTTTAGATATTTTGTTTCTGCTAAGTAAAATTGATTTTTAATTTATTTTTTTCTTATTTTGACATTGGGGTTGTATTTGCCTCTTGCAAAAGTAGAGCTCCATTTTTCAATTCCTTGGTGTAGTTTTTGAAAGCCTTTGGTGATTTATTTCTGCAAAATCATCTAGGTTTCCCCCACTCCTTTATATGTTTTTTCTTTTTTAAGAAGGCTGTATTTTCATCATTAATTGAATAGTTGTAGAAATATTCATGTTATTTAATCTTGATTGAGTGTTAGCTTACATTTTATATATTTTGACGTATTTTTCAAGGAAAATCACCCTCCCCACCTAATTGAAATGCATTTGCCAGTGACATTTATAATGTACTCTAACATTTTTCTAATATCTGCTATAACTATAGTTATTCTTCACATTGATGCTTATAACTCCTTTAAAATTCCTGTCTGAGATTTCCTACTTTATTATTTTTCCCCAAATAACCAAAGAAATAGCATTTTTAAATACTTTATTTTCTTTTGTAATTCCTTTTCAAGTTCATCTTTACCAAATTTTCCTCTCATTTCCTTTTAATTTGATCAAACTTTTTATGTTAAATATTCAAGCATTATTTTTGATACTTTTTTCCTAATAATTCATTCTATAGTTAAGTCTCAAAAATTCCCTAAAAATACCAATTTAATTACCTTCATCTAAATTATTGTTAGTATTTTATTATTTTTCACTTCTAAGTGTTTTATAATCCCATTAAGATTTCTTCTTCCATAGACGAATTAATAGGTATTTGGCAACAGACGCTTGTGTGTCCATGTGTTTATTACATGTGTCTTAATTTCCAGGCATTTCTTTAAATTTTTGTTGATCTTATGGATTAATTAATTCTTTTTCAGTAAATATTTTATTACAGTATCAATTGAAGGATTACCCAAATTATAAGGGTATGGCTGATGAACATTCTTAAAGTGAACAACCTACTACACAGCTAGCATTCAGATCAAGAAAAGAAAACATGGTAAGATTGTGGTCTCAGAAAACACCTTCTTATTTTTACAAAGTCATTATCCTGTCAGGTAAGAAGTCAGTGTCCTGACTTCTGCCTGCTTCTCATTTTGATATAGATAGAGTAATATTATATTCATTTTGTTATGTGTTTCTCTCTTTTAATGTCTTCAACATGTAAATCCCTATTTAAGTCTGTGTTTGATGTCTGTATGAGTTATTTGTGTGTTCCTAATATATTTTTTCCTTTTGATTTAGATTATGTGGTCTTGTATCTAGTTGTGCCTAATAATTTTTGATCTAGTGCAGGTCAGTTTGAATGAAAATAGAACGAACAAAATAACTGTAGAAAATCTGATGACAGGGCGCCTGGGTGGCTCAGTCGTTAGGCGTCTGCTTTTGGCTCAGGTCGTGATCCCGGGGTCCTAGGATCGAGCCCCGCATCGGGCTCCTTGCTCGGCAGGAAGCCTGCTTCTTCTGCTTCCATTCCCTCTGCTTGTGTTCCCTCTCGCTGTGTTTCTCTCTGTCAAATAAATAAAATCTTTAAAAAAAAAAAAAAAAGAAAACCTGATGACATTATCTTTGATCAGAGATAATCACCTTTTATCTGCTTGCTGATAATATGGGGTTGATGGAACAATGGAACTAAACAAATTTGAAGTTAAGTGGTTTTTGTTGATTTTCACTATCCTAGTTTTGATTCCTCTGATATAAATACACCTCTATTTTGGACTTTGAGTTACAGGCAGACTTTCCTTTTTTGATCATTTCTTGGCTTTAATCTGCATGACTCTGCTTTACTGAGGATTTCTGCTTAGCACTTTATCACCTTGCTCTGTTGTTTCAGACTTGGACAGACTTCTTAAGTGGAACTTGTTACATTTTAGAACAAATTCTCTACCACCCTGAAGTCAGAGCTTTTATCTGCTCATGTGTCCAGTCTCCTCTCCTTGCCCAAGAAACAGCCAAAAGGACTGCTGGTGGCTCATCCCCGAGTCTTGGCTCTTCCCCAAGTTGGGATTCTTGGAATCTTGTCCTTTGCCATATGTAAGAGATATAGCCTAGGAAAGAATGAATATTGAGTATTAGCTCACCTCTCTGTGGCTCTTTGTCCTCTAGACTATTGGATCTTCCAACTACTCCTCCACTCAACTGATATGTACAGATTTGCCCTGTGTTTTCCAGTTGCTCTTGGTGAAGAAATGAGTGAGACATGAGCTACTCCATCCTTCTCCAAATCAGAACTTTTCCAACAGTTGAAAATTGATCAGGAAATGTGTTCCATATTGTCCTGAATTTTCTGTTTTTATGAAAATTTCCATATAGTTGGATGACTTTTTCTTTGCTTTTTTTTTTTTTTTTTAAGGTTTTATTTATTTATTTGACAGAGCGAGATC
>CM053616.1:44258569-44277406 GCA_028646535.1 Procyon lotor
TTTGTACTGTCGTTACTGTGGTTATATTTCAGAAATTGTTTTTTCTCACTTCGATGGCAAACATAGCCTCCTGTGTGGGCAGCTTCTCTGTGTCCCCAGGACAGCACTTTGTATGCCCCACTGCGATGACATCTTTATAGGTGAAAAAAGATTTTCTTCGGGATAGAAGAAAAATATCTATCTACTGTGGATGAGATTGTTGTGATCTGAGGACCTTTGTGAGGATTGTGGTTCTGGGGCAGTTAGGAAGGTGCTAGTCAAGGTCCCATGGTTGGTACTGCACTGAAAGACCAATTCTTTCATTTACCCCTAGGGCTTATTTCCTCCAGGGGCAGATCTCAAAGAAAAGACATGCTGGGGGCGCCTGCGTGGCTCAGTGGGTTAAAGCCTCTGCCTTCAGCTCAGGTCATGATCTCAGGGTCCTGGGATGGAGCTCCGCATCGGGCTCTCTGCTCAGCAGGGAGCCTGCTTCCCTCTCTCTCTCTGCCTGTCTTTCTGTCTATTTGCGATCTCTCTCTCCATGTCAAATAAATAAATAAAATCTTTAAAAAAAAAAAAAAAAAGAAAAGACACGCTGATATCAGTCCCTTCCATTCACCTTCACAAAGCAGCAGCATTTCCTGCTTGTTTCAGAAAGAGATGATTTTTAAGGAAAATAAAACTTAAATCCTTCAACATTTAATGTAACTTTGTTATGCTTTAGCTTTCTGATATTTTGCCGTCTAGTATTTTCTAGAGAGATTCCAATAGGCAACTGGTTTCAGCGAAGCCCAATTGTTAAGTAGGCTTTGCCAAATGGGGGAGTTTAAAAAGGGACCTAGAAAAAGAGGAGTCCCCAGGCAGTTAGAGCTCAAGAAAAGTATTCGTAGAATACCACTCCTTTATCCATTTCTCCCACAGATACCCCCAACCCTGATGGGAAGGGCAGATATAGTAATCCTTGTTTCCTCCGAAGCAAAGCCTCACATCATTATTTGACTGTCACACAGAAGCTGAGTACAAGGGAATGAGCCTTTGGGTGTCGAGAGATTACTTGGGGAGGAAGACAAGCAAATGATATTCTCCTCAGTTACTCTTAGGCAGGCAAGCAGCTGCTGATAGACTGGACTCCAGGAAAATAAACGTAGGATGCTTACTCCAAGATCTCTCTAATCTGATCAAAATGCCAGCATTGGTGACATTGATTATGGGTATGGGGGACAGAGTCACACTCGGGAAGAGTTTTGAAAAGGTGCCAGAGGAATGCCTGATGTCTTCGTCTGATGTGGCAATCTGAGATGAACACCCCTGGGTCTTTGCCGTTCAGTGAACTCAACAGCCGTCTAGTGTTATAAAGAATAAGAGCAACAGAAAATACAAGCAGGCTGCTGATGAAACAAATGACGGGCATATGGAAAAGGAAGGAGAAGGGTGAGGTGGGAGAAGCATACCACGCTCCTCAGAAAACACCACAAATACTTTTGAAGAGAGGGTTAAGGTGTCGCTCATTAACCCTTACTTAACTTAAGGCTTGGGATGGTTCTTGAATACTTGGGCTCCAAAACATAAAGGCAATGAATTTTACAAATTGTGCATTCTATGAGTTTTAAAGAATATCTCATAGAGGTGACTTTATAGTGGTGATTTTTCCAGGTAAATTGTCAGGTCTCACTCTGTGGATGAGGTTTTATTTTATAAAATTGAATTTTCCAGAAGTGTGGTAGGTGAGGGAACAAAAGACATATGGTAGTTGTATTTCAGCAAATATTTTTCCCTAATTTTAATTCCAGTGTAATGTAAAGTGTTATATTAATTTCAGGTGTACAAGATACTGATTCAACAATTCTGTACGTTACTTAGTGCTCATCATAATAGTGTATTCTTCAATCCCCTTTATCTGTTTCACTCCCCTGCCCCCCACAGCCATCTTCCTTCAGGTAACCATTAGTTTGTTCTCTGTAGTTAAGTTTCTATTTTTTTTTTTTGTTTATCTCCTTTTTTCTTTGTTCATTTGATTCTTCAGTGTCACATGAGTAAGATTATATGGCATTTGTCTTTCTCTAACTTATTTCACTGAGCCATAATACTCTCTAGATCTATGCACGTTATTGCAGATGGCAAGACTTTGTTCTTTTTTATGACTGACAGTCCGTTGTTTGTGTCTGTGTATGTATGTGTGTGTACCACATCTTTGTTCATCTTGTAATGGAAACTTGAGTTGCTTTCATAATTTGGCTATTATAAATAATACTGCAATAAAGATATGGTATACATATCTTTTCAAGTTAGTGTTTTCATATTCTTTGGGTAAGTACCTAGTACCTAGTAGAGGAATGACTGGATCATATGGTAATTCTGTTTTTTATTTATTTTTTTATTTTTTGAGGCTTTGCCATACTGTTTTCCACAGTGGCTCTATCAGTTTGCATTTCCACAAACAGTGCAAGGAGGACTCTTTTTCTCCATATCATGCCGACACTCACATCTTATGTTTTTGATTTTAGCCATTCTGACAGGTGTGAGGGGATATCATTGTAGTTTTTGTTTGCATTTCCCTGATGATGAGTGATGTTTAGTATCTTTTCATGTGTTTATTGGCCATCTGTATGTTGTCTTCTGACTTCTGCAATTTTTAATTTGTTTGCTTGTTTTTTAGTATTGAGTTGTATGTGTTCTTTATATATTTTGGATACTAATCCTTTATCAGATCTGTCCTTTGCAAATATCTTCTTCCATTCAGTAAGTTGTCTTTTAGTTTTGTTGTTTCCTTTGTTGTGCAGAAACTTTTTATTTTGATGTAGTCCCAATAGTTTATTTTTGCTTTTGTTTCCCTTGCTTTAGGAGACATAGCTAGAAAAATGTTGCCACAGCTGAGATCAGAGAAGGCATAGCCAGTGCTCTCTTCCAGGATTTTTATGGTTTCAGGTCTCACATTTAGGTCCTTAATCCGTTGTGTAGGTAACCAGTCCAGTTTCATTCTTTTGCAGGTAGCTGTCTAGTTTTTCCAACACCATTTGGTGAAGAGACTGTCTTTTCCCCCATTGAATTGTCTTGCTTCCTTTATCAAAGATTAATTGACCATAGAAATGTGGGTTAATTTCTGGACTCTCTCTAGTCTCTTCCACTGATCTGTGTATATGTTTTTGTGCCAGTACCATACTGTGTTGATCACTACAGCTTTGCAGTATATCTTGAAATCTGGGATTGTGATACCCCCAGTTTTGTTCTAGTTCAAGGTTCTTTTGATTATTCATGGTCTTTTGTGGTTCTATACAAATTTCAGGATTATTTGTTCTAGCTCTGTGAAAAAAAATACTATTGGCATTTTGATAAAGATTGCATTTGCATCTGTCTATTGCTTTGGGTGGTATGGATATTTTGACAATATTTTTTTATTTCCATCTATGAGCATGGAATATCTTTCCATTTGTTTTTGTTGTCTTCAATTTCTTTCATCAGTGTTTTATTATTTGCAGAGTGCACTTCTTTCAGCTCTTTGGCTAAATTTATTCCTAGGTATTTTGTTATTTTCAGTACAATTGTAATTGGGAGTGCTTTCTTAATTTTGCCTTTCTGTTACTTCATTTTTATTATGTATAGATATGCAACAAATTCTTGTGTATTGATTTTGTATTCTGCAACCTTACTGAATTTATTAGTTCTAGTGGTTTTTTGGTGGAGTCTTTATGGTTTTCTGTGTGTGTGTGTGTGTGTGTGTGTGTGTGTGTGTGTGTGCATGCCATCTACAAATTGTGAAACTTTTATTTCTTCCTTATCAATTTGGATGCCTTTTATTTCTTTTTGTTGTCTTCTGTGGCTAGGACTTCCATTACTATGTGAATAAAAGAAGTGAGAGTGAACATCCTTGTCTTGTTCCTGACCTTAGGGGAAAAGCTCTCAGTTAATGTAGTTAATGCGCAGTGTTATATTAGTATGCCAAGGCCAGATGGACATCCTGGACAGGCTTTTGGTGCATCCGAAATATTTTGGACATTGTGTTTTCATTTTTATTTGTCCCATGTGTTTTTGATGTCCTCTTTGATTTCTAGGTTGATCTATTTGTTGTTACCATCTTGTTTAACCTCTATGTATTTGTGTTTATTTCAGATTTTTTCTTTTTTCTTTTCTTTTTTTAAAGATTTTTATTTATTTGACAGAGAGAAACACAGCGAGAGAGGGAACTCAAACAGAGGGAATGGTAGCGGGAGAAGCAGGCTTCCTGCCGAGCAGGGAGCCCGATGCGGGGCTTGATCCCAGGACCCCAGGATCATGACCTGAGCTGAAGGCAGACGCTTAACAACTGAGCCACCCAGGTACCCCTCGGATTTTTTCTTGTAACTGATTTCAGTTCCATACCATTGTGGTCATGAAAGATGCATAACATGACTTTGGTCTTTTTAAGTTTGTTGTCTTGTGTTGTGGCTAATATGTGATCTATTCTGGAAAATATTCCATGTGCACTTGAAAAGAATTGTATTCTGCTTTGTTAGGATGGAATCTCAGCTGTTAGACCCATCTGGTCCAGTGTGTCCTTCAAAGCCACTGTTTTACTTGTTGATTTTCTGTCTGAATGATCTATCTATTGATGTATGTGGGGTATTAAAATCCCTACTATTATTGTATTACCTTTTTTATGTCAAGATTTTATTTAAATTCTAATTCGTTAAATATAGGGTAATATTCATTTCAGGTATAGAATTTAGTGATTCATCACTTGCATGTAATATCTAGTGCTCATCACAACAAGTACACTTCTTTATTCCCATCATCCATTTCGTCCATCCCCTGCACATCTCCCTCCATCAACCCTGTTTGTTCTCTATAGTTAAGAGGCTCTTAAAAAAAAAAATTCCTTGTGGTTCACTTCTCTCTTTTTATTCCCCTCCCCCTATGTTCATCTGTTTTGTTTCTTAAGTTCCACGTGGAAGTGAAATCATATAGTATTTTTCTTTCTCTGACTGACTTATTTCATTTACCGTAATGCACTCTAGTTCCATCCACATCATTGCAAATGGCAAGATTTCATTCTTTTTGGTGACTGATTAATATTCCATTGTATATCCTTACACCAGTATGGATATTTGGGCTCATTCCATAATTTGGCCTTTATTGATAATGTTACTGTAAACATTGGGGTTCACGTGCCTCTTTGATTCAGTATTCTTGTATCCTTTGGGTAAATACCTAGTAGTCTGATTGCTGGGGTACAGGGTAGTTCTAGTTTCAACTTTTTGAGGAACCTCCATACTATATTTCAGAGTGGCTGAAATATACATTCCCCTTTCTCCAGATACTTGCCAACATGTGGTATTTATTGTGTTAATTTTTGCCATTCTGACAGGTGTGAGGTAGTATATTATTGTGTTTTGATTTGTAGTTCACTGATGATGAGTAATGCTGAGCATCTTTTCATGTGTCTGTTAGCCATCTGTATGTCGTCTTTGTAGAAGTGTCTGTTTGTGTTTTCTACCAGTTTCTTAACTGGCTTATTTACTATTGGGGTGTTGAGTTTGATAAGTTCTTTATCGATTTTTGGATACTAGTCATTTATCAGATACATCATTTGCAAATATCTTCTCCATTTCATAGCTTATCTTTTAGTTATGTTGATTTTTTCTTCACTGTGCAGAAGCTTTCTATATTGATGAAGTTCCAATAGTTCATTTTTGCTTTCATTTCCCTTGTCTCTGGAGATGTGTCTGGTAAGAAGTTGCTACAGCCAAAGTCAAAGAGGTTGCTGCCTGTGTTCTCCTCTAGGACTTTGATGGTTTCCTGTCTCACGTTTAGGTCTTTCATCCATTCTGAATTTATTTTTGTATATGGTGGAAGTGGTCCATTCCATCCTTCTGCATGTTGTTGTCTAGTTTTCCCAAGACCATTTGTTGAGGAGACTTTTTCTCATTGGATATTCTTTCCTGTTTTGTCAAAAATTAGTTGACCATATAGTTGCAGGTCCATTTCTGGGTTTTCTTTTCTGTTCATTGAACTGTGTGTCTGTTTTTGTATCAGTAACATACTTTCTTGATGACTATAGCTTTTTGTATTATAGCTTGAAGTCTGGGATTGTGATACCTCTAGTTTTGATTTTCTTTTTCAAGATTGCTTCAGCTATGTGAGATCTTTTGTGGTTCCTTACAAATTATGGGATTGTTTGTTCCAGCTATGTGAAAATGCTGCTGGTGTTTTGATAACAATTGCATTAAATGTGTAGATTGCTTTGAATAATATTGACATTTTAACAACAGCTATTTTTCCAACCTATGAGCATGGGATGTTTTTCCATTTGTGTCATATTCAATTTCATTCATAACTGTTCTATAATTTTCTGAGTACAGATTCTTTCTGTCTTTGGTAAGGTTTATTCCTATGTTTTTTTCTTCTTTTATGTTTATTACTAGCTGCTTCGTGTATTTTTCATCCATCATGTTGGATGCATAAATATTTTTAGTTGTTATCTCTTCTTGTTGGATCATTCCCTTTATGATTATTTAAGGTCTTGTCTTGTTACCATCTTTGTTTCAAAGTCTATTTTGTTTGACATAAATTTTACTACCCTGCTTTCTTTTCACTGCCATTTGCATGATCATTTTTTTTCCATCCCTTTGTTTTCAATCTTCTTGGGTCTTTAGGACTGAAATAATAACTCTTTCATAGGCAGTATATAGATGGATCTTTTTATACATTACATCACTCTTCATCTTTTGATTCAAATGTTTAGTCCATTTACACTCAAAGTAATTATTGCTAGATAGTACTTACTGCCATGTTGTTACTTATATTATGGTTGTTTTTGTAGTTCTTCTCTGTTCCTTTCTTCTTATGCTTTCACAGTTTTCTGGCTTTTTTTTAGTGATATACTTGGGTTCCTTCTCCATTCTTTTTTGTGTATCTGTTACAGGTTTTAGATTTATGGTTGTCATTAGCTTAGTACGTATATTCTTCATATAGTAGTGTATATTAAATTTGTGGTTTCTTAAGTTTGAGCCCATTCTTTTCCCCAGTTCCTCCCAACATTTTAGGTATGTGGTATCATACTTTTCATTGATTTTGTGAATCCCTTGACTTGACTTTATAGATATACTTAATCTTACTGCTTTTGTGGTTTCTACTTTTATTACTCCTGATTATAGTCTTTCCTTTCCACTCAAAGAGTCCCTTTTAACAATAGTTGTAGGGCTGGTTTAGTAGACATTAGTTCTTTTAACTTTTTCTGTCTGGGAAATTTTTTTTCTCTCTCCTTTTATTCTGAATGATAACCTTGCTGAGTAAAGTATTCTTGGTTGCAGGTGTTTTGTTTTGTTTTGTTTTTTCTTTCTTTCAGAACGTTGACTATATCATGTTGCTCCTTTCTGGCAAAGTTTCTGCTGAAAAATCGGTTGATAACCTTTTTGGGTTTCCCTTATATGTAACTGTTTTCCTTTCTCTTGCTGCTTTTACAGTTCTCTTTTTATCATTATTTATTGCTATTTTAATTACTGTGTGTCTTGATGTGGAACTCCCTTGGTTGATTTTGCTGAGGACTCTCTGTGCCTTCTGGATCTAGATGTCCATTTCCTTCCCCCAATTTTGGAAGTTTTTAGCTATTATTTCTTCTGAGAAGTTTTCTATCCCTCTTTCACTCTCTTTTCCTACTGGGATCTTTATAATGAGAGTATTGTTATGCTTGAGGGTTTCTCTGAGTTCTCTTAGTCTATTTTCATTTGTCATTTTTTTCCCTTTGGTTCCAACTGATTGTTTTCATTACTCTGTTCTCTAGGACACTGATCTGCCTTCCTCTAGTCTACTATTTATTCCATTTAGTGTATTTTTAATTTCACTTATTGAATTACTGATCTCTGATTGTTTTTTGTTTTCCATCTTTTGTTGAGGGTCTCACTGAGGTTCTCTGACCTTTTCTTGAGACCAGTATCTTTATGACTATTACTTTAAATTCTCTATCTGGTGTATTCTGTTTAGTTTAGCTCTCTTGCTATGATTTTGCCCCATTCTTTCATTTGGGGACATATTCCCTGTTTCTTCATATTGTCTAACTCTCTGTGTCTCTGTTTTAGGAAAGTCTGCTATGTTTCCTGTTCTTGAAAGTAGTGGCCTTATGAAGAAGTCCTGTAGTGCTCTACAGTACAATGCCCCCTGTTCCCCAGAACCTGGCATTTCAGGGGTGTCTCCTCTGTGTGTTGCATTTCTTTTACTGTTATGGCTGAGCTGTGTTTACCTTTAGTTCATGTGTCTGCAAAGGTTCTCTCCTGCAGGAGGGGTTTGATGCCTGTGTTGTTAGTGGGCCAGTCTGGGGCTGCCTCAGTCTTGAGTTGAGTCAGACCAGGGATTTGACAGAGATGCAGTAGCATCAAACTACCACACATTCTCTCTGCACAGTCCTCTGAGATGCTTTCTTTGGTAGGTGGGGCCAGCAGTCAGACCAGCTGTCTGCCACCAGCCCACTGCTGGGGCCACATTTGGACTGGCATGTGTGGTTACCTTTCTTTCTCCTTAGTGCAGGAGCCACTTTAGTGTAGTGCTGGCCCCTGTCCGGACTGCTTACACACTACTAGGCATGTCGCACTGCTTTGGATGGCCTCTGGCCAAGGGCATATAGGAGGGGCAGGGCTGCAGGAGAATGTGGGGGTTGGGTGCATTTTGTCAGAAAGGTCCTTACAGACCTCCTGAACAAGGGAACTTGCAGCTGCCTAGGAAAACTGCCAAGGCTGATGGGTCAGAAGGGGTGGATACATAGAGGAGCATAAGGTTGGAGGCATGGTGTTCGCAAGCTCAGCAGAGACTGTTGGAGCTGAGCTGGTTTCTGCAGGTGTCTGTGTATCAGGGCTGGCAGGCAGGGGAATGAAATGGATCCTGCCAGCTGTTTTGTTCTTGGAAAGTCTCCCAAAGATCCCTGCCCCTCCAGCACATGCTCTGAGATGGGTAAATAAATCTCTTTCCTGTATACCCCAGTGTTTTTCAAAAAGGTGCTTCTATGCTGAATATCCATGGGATATTTGTTATGCTGTCCCTTTAAGGGTGGAGACTCCACCCTCCCAGCTTCCAGAGCAGAGTCTGCTGATGTTTAAAGTTCCCATCAGTTTTTAGACCTGTCTGGTTTTCAAGCACCAGTATTATGGGAGTTCCTCTTCCCAGTGTGGGTCCTCCATGCCCCGAGTGCCTGGTATGGGGGGGTCTGTTCCAGTGTACTCTCCATGCCTGTGGCATCCCTCCCTCCTGGGGACAGTCCAGTGGGTCCCTTTGACTCCTGACCACATCGCCAGCCTTCCTGTTCTCTTCAGTGTGGTCTCTTCTCTATATTTAGCTGTTGAGTCTGGTCTGCTTGTCTTTGGGTCATTTTCTGTGTTATTTACAGTAAGTGTGTATTAACTAGTTATGTATGTGAGATGAGGTGAGCTGAGGATTCTCCTCTGCCATCTTCCCCAGCAATCTTTCAAACAATCATTTTCAGTTATTTTCTTTATTCTCCGCTTAATGACAAGAATGTTGACCCTTTTAGGGGGCGGGTTCAATTCATATTTTGGTACTGCTGTCAGTTTGGCTACAGTCAGCTTCCTTTTCTAATCATGATAATTAAGAAGTTAATTGGTAATGGCCATTGGTATCCTTGTAGGATAGGATAGTACCAGTCCTACTGGTACTCCCAGTAGGAGTTCTGTTTTTTGTTTTGTTTTGTTTTTTTAAACTACGAAGTATTAACCAGACATTTCCAGAATGCACAGCAGATGTGTATGAATAGAGAGGGCCTACTTATTTTCTGATAATCTTTATATCAGATCTTCCTAGAGAGGAACGAAATATAATACTGGAAAGTGAAAGCTCCTAAAATTTAAGTGGCTCCAACTCCATACTCTTAGGTCACATTATTTGGACTTGTGACTTTATCTTTTGAGTTTATTATTAAGACAAACTTTCCTTCATTTTCATACAATTCATTCTTTGAGTATAAACTTTTACTCTTTTCCTCTGTAAAGGAATAAACCTGTTGGTTACTTTGTCTACTTTGACTACGTCTCTTTTCACACGTCTATGCTTGAAATCCTCCACTGCCAACCTTGAGGACATATTATGTTGTCCCTAAGTCCCAGTCCCACCTCCACCTCTCCTGGAGAAAGTTCACTTGAATCTAGATACAAGTTTCCTTTTATTTCTGTCTCACGGACATTCTGTAGGCTGCCAAGTAACTCGACATTAAACAGTTGGCTGTGTTAGGCATACAGATTGTTATGGTAAGGATTTACAGCCACAGTCTCAACTCTGCATTCAGACCTTGTATATTTCTTCACATTAATCACAATTTTCCTTTATACTACCCATCATCATTTATATACTTTGCTATATGAAATCTTTCTGTGGAATAATCAGAATAAATAAAAATAAATGAAGTTTATTTTTTAAATAACCCCCAAAAGAAGTTTATTATTTTTTCTGTCTTTGATTAGTTTAATTGTTTGATTAAATTAACCAGTTTTGTGAATGGTGAAAAGAGCTGTTGCATCATTCCCAAAGTACAACTAGTAATAATTAAAGGCATGATGATCACGAGTTATTGTCAACTCCTGTATTTAGAAATTATTCTTGAATGTAACCAACATTAGCATTGTGGTATTTAAATTTGAATTTTGATTTTAGATATTGAGTCACTTATGAGCTTAGACTAGCTGAGAATACTAATATTTTTTGATTTTTGATTTTAAGTTACCTTGAGTCCTGGAATTATTTGTGAAATTTAAAGGGGTAGATTTTCTGAGTTTTGTTATTGTTTAAAGTGTTTTTTATTTGTGCTTTTAAAAACATGTAAAATACGATGACTATAGAAAAAGCCAATCACCTGAAATTAATTTGTTTAGTTCTTCTGTTACTGATAAGTTGGTTCTTTTAAGTCAATTATATGCATTTATTGTGAGAAGTCATAGCAAAGTTGTTTCTTTGAACATGCTGCTGCTGTTTTTTTTTTTTTTTTTATTGTATCTGAATAGTCTGAAAATGAATTTTGTCAGAAGAGATTCCTTATATTCTTCCATCCCACACCTGATGTAGAAGAGCAGATAGGGGTTAGAGAGGACCAGTTAGGTCTCTTTCTCACACATTTCTGCTTCCTTTCTTCTTAAAAGCAGTAATCTATGTCTGCCTCTGGGTAATCGACCTCCAAAGAATGTATGTTATGCCTGTGATAACAGCAGGGCAAAATAACTCATTTTACTTCTTTTCTGTGTTAACTTATTTTGGGATTTTCCTACACCCTCCACACATACGGATAATATATTTCATTGGGCACATGTAATTTACTGAGCTTTGTTATTACTATGAAACCCAATTATTGCAGAAAAAGAAAGATTGCTCCCATAAATACTCTTGGGCTAATCTTGTTTCAGACTGGCATTACAGGTACAGTGCCAGGCATAATGCATGCTTGGTAGGTGGAAGGGAGGAGGCCATTCTGTCTGATGTAAGAGATGTTTCTAGACCCAAGGAAATTCAAGAAGCAGATGGTGGCATTTTTTATTGTTAGCTGTTTGGTTTGATTTGTCTTGTTAATGACAGAGTAGTGATGAGATAATGAAAAATTCAGAGTAATGTGAATAGCTGCATGTTCATTAAATAAGAAGAGTGGGTGTGGTGATTTTAAAAATACATTTTAAATATTGGGTTTCTGAATCCCATAGCTGGAGGAGCCGTGCACCTAAGAGTTGAATGTTATAGTCAGAGTCACAGGCAGACATTGGAATAAGTTTATATTTAGAAGTATCTTAATCAACATTCATAAGTATGCTCTACAAGTACTTTATTCCTTTGACTATTTTTTGACTAGTGTGTGTGGCTGTATATAATACTGTATCTTCCTTGAAATGTTCAAAAGGCTTCTTTTTTATACACTTAATTGCAGCAATTTAAGTATGTATTTATATGTACCGCTTATCTAATGATATATATTAATTGAAGCAAGCCAAGAATAAAAATTCTGAAGCATTTTGAAAATATAGATATAGTTGAATATACCAAAGGGACTTAGAATCTTGTACATACTTCCTCCTGCTTCTTAGAAAGTAAAACTTCAATTTAAGCAGTACCTATCCATTGCAGTGAGGTTTCCCCTCTGAAATTTCCTACAATAGCTTATTGTTTATTTGTTTTGTTTTGTTAAGATAAAATGTTCTGAGTATGTGAGGAAATTGATTTTGTTATATATTTTTTTACTATATTCTTCTCCCTTGTCCCAAAGCAGATAATTTGTGCTCTAAGTACCTTATATTTGTGGATGTTTGTGGTTTGTATGACTTCTGCAATTTTTCTAGGAAAACAGGTAAATATTTCTTCCAATACCACTCAAGCAGAGTTGGAAACAAATAATACCAATTTAAAGACAGAACTAAGAATGGAGTTTTATCTCTTTCCAATAAAAGAAATGGAGAGAAGCAGACAGCAAACCATAAGATCCCTAAGAGTAGAAAACCACATAATTATCTACCCAACTACCTACCTATTTGTCCATAATAATAATACACTGAGATTTAGACTTGTCCTATGTCATTCAATCATCCTCAGTAATGAGAGAAGGCCACTTTCTAGACCTCTGTTTTCAAATTACCAACCATGGCTTTGAGGCCAGAAATTCTTTGTTCCAAAGGAAGTATTAAGAGGATTTTGTCATGGTAAAAAATGATATATTTTTGTTGGAAGGGATAGAGAGGCGAGGTAATGTCCACAGTCAGGGTATGGGCATAAGTAGCCCAAATTGGGGTTTTCCTTTGAAGAGAGAATTGATTTTGAAAGGACTGGTAGCAATGAAGGAGACCAAAGCAGTGCTTCCTAGCTCCTGTGAGGGTGGGAGACCCATGATCTTGTGGTTTCAAAGAGTAGACCTTGAAGTCTTAAGAGCCTTTGGTTTTTGTAGCCACAGCCCCGGGAGCCATACCTGAGGAAACCCATGAGAGCCTACATGTAACAGAACCAATCACATGGGGCTTCATGATGCGTATCTTGTGCAGAGAGCATGGTGTGTACAATACTAGCACTTCTTCCCCACTTTAGGAGTCAAAGAGGCTGTTAATACTCAAACATGGTTAAGACTGCATTTTTCTCCAAAATGGGGCTATGCAGTCAGAATTAGATTTAGCAAAGTAAACTAATGTGATGTTTCTAGCCCTTGAATATTTGGCAGGATACAAAAAGATATCAGTGATAATCCCTGAGAGTTAGTTCAGGAAAGTATTGGTCTATATGATGCACAATAACCAATTTATCTTCGGGGTTTGGGCTTATGCTGTGTGGGCTGGTTAACTTGTCTGTGCAGAGCTGCTGTTGTTGCATGAGATCCAGGGCCTGAGTTGTTATCAGTAAGCCAGGTCAGCAGTTGAGACGTGTGGTGGGGCTGAAAAAATATAAGTTGGAACCTATAGGGTTGAATTGAAACATAAAAGGACAAACTAGAGCCTACATTTACTCCCTATCATCTGTGACCTTGATGATATGGGACCTGCAGAAGCTTGCAGCTTTCCCCACAGAGTTGGACACATGCCTAGCTGGGGGCTCAGAGAAGTGAAAAAAATATCATATGGAGGTTAAAAGGTGTTACCACCTGCAAGCCTAAGTCACATCTATACAAACAAGCTGAACTAATAGATTAGCCAAAATGTGTGTGAGCTGTCCCAGAATGTGGCCCCCTACACTGAACTTTGGTTCATAAAAAAGATTGCTTCTTCAGTTCTGACTTAAAAATAATACACATATTTTTCTTCAATCCAATCCTAATCTGGAATTATACAAGAAGGGGAATTCTGGTAGAATGTAGTTACAGTTTGCAAAATTGTCCGAAGGCAAGCTGGTCTCCTGTATGTTTCTTTTGTCCTTATGGAATTTGCAAATAAACACAAAAGCAAAATCCTGTTCTCACCTCCTATAATGCAAATATTCGTGACATAAATGAAAAACATGCTTATTTCCCCAAAAGAAATTAGACGATCCCTTTATCCATTTGGGTGATGACCATTCCTTTGCTACCTGAACTCATATCCCCCCTTTGAGATCCCGTATCTTAAATGTTAAGATATATATTTAAATATTAGTACATTTAGAATTTCAAGGTAGGGAATGGGAGGGAGGAAAAAGATAATTAGTCAATCTATCCCCAAAAATGTTATATTAAAGTAAGAATGAAATATATAACTATTATAGTTTTCATCTTTATGTATGTAGTTCCAACTGGCATTTATAGTTATCTTTTCCCACAGCCCATTCTTTTTTTTTTTTTTTAAAGATTTTATTTATTTATTTGACAGAGAGAGAGATCACAAGCAGGCAGAGAGGCAGGCAGAGAGAGAGGAGGAAGCAGGCTCCCTCCTGATCCCAGAAACCCTGAGATTATGACCTGAGCTGAAGGCAGAGGCTTTTAACCCACTGAGCCACCCAGGTGCCCCTCCACAACCCATTCTATTAACCTTTCCTGTTAGCATCTTAGCCATTTGTGAATCTTTGTTTGATGGGGTAACCCAAACATTCATAGCTAAAGAATCTGGGTCATTCACAGTCCTGCCTATGCTGGGATGTTGCAGCTTTCTACTGATTTTCTCATAGGATGTGAATATATTTATGAGTGGCCTGAAAATATTTCCTGCCTTCTGGATATACTCATCATTATGTTATTGTACCCAAATTTCCGTTTGAAAATCAGGGTCAATAACTCCAGCCAACAGAGTACTGTTTGCTTTGCCTGCTGACTAATTGATATAAGGAACTCAGGTAGCAGTCCCAAATTCCAGCTTAATAGACTATTGCTGTGTGTCCTGGTGAAAACACTCCTCCCTTGAAAACTAAGACTGCTTGCCAATAGAGCCCCAAGAAAATTTTTACTAACTGGTCAGTAGAAGTAAAAGGAGAACCACTTAGGATTTCGTCCCCTTGATTCCTAGATCCATGAATTCTGGTCATGTGAGAAGCAATATTGTATAGTTCTTGCTGATTTAGAGCATATATCATATCCTAGAGGACATTGTTTCAGGTTCACAAAGCATTTTCATTAGCTGGCATGGTAAGCGAATCTTTAGAAGTTTATTCATACACTAGTATATCCAGTCAACTGCATTTGTGCTGATTTGATCAGAAACATGCTAAGACCAATGAATTCCATTAGTAAAGGCCCATTATTTCACTAGATTTGCTCTAAGATTGCTTTCTTGGTCAGAAACAATGCTGTGTGGAATATCAGAGTAGAGGCATTGTGTAATTTCATGGATATTGGTTTTGGCAGAAACAGTGGACAGAGAGGGCAAATCCACAGGCAGAGAAAGTGTCTATGCTAGTGAAAGCAAAGATCTGTCCCTTTCGTGATAGAAACGGTCCAGTATAATCAACATGCTCTATGGGCTGACTGACCACCCCCACCCCCCCAGAGATATGTTGCCTTATCAAGGCTCAGTGTTGATTTCTGCAATTAGCAAGTTTGGCTCAGCAGTGACTGTACCTAGACTGGCTATGTGAGTGGAAACCCATGGTGCTGAGCCCAGGTATAACGTCTACACACATCCTAGTGGCCACTTTCATCATGGCATCCTTGAGCAAAGATAGCGGTGGCTAAGAAAACAGAACAAAACAAATACTGGCATCAAAAGAATGGGTCAACTGGTCCGTGTGATTATTATCCTGCTTCTCTGCTAAAATTTCTCTTTGGCAAACATTTGCATGGGGTGCAAATGTATTCATTTTCTCTCTCAGTTAAGAAATCTCAATGTCCATCCTTTCTAATGATTCTTTTATTTCCTTTCCATTCATTAGCAAACTATTAACCATCGCACAAGAATCCCTGTAGCTTGTTCCTGGGGCCATGCCTTCTTGCAGGCAAAGTATGTAACAAGGTGGGGGGTAGGGCTGCTTAAAGTTGTTACACCTGTTCTGGGCACTGCCTAAAGTGTGGCAGCAGCGCTGCTATGCTCCACTTCTGGATACTGTCAGTGTGGGATGTAGAATCTTTGGTGAAATAGGCCCACATGTTTTTCTTCTTCTGTAAAGTGTTCATATTGTCCTTACTTACATATTGTAGCAGGAATACAGGCCATGGGGCTTTGAACCATGTACTCATTCAACTTCTTTGTGCCATCAGGACATTTTAGGGGTGGATGTAGCCTATTTTACTTCCATTTGATAAGGGATATGGGGTCTTTCTCCATTGAGCTGTAACTAACCCAGCCCAAGACTCAGAATTTGAGGAGTGAGATAGAGTTGAAGTTGGATGATGTCTGGTTCGGGGTGCTGCCCGGGCCAACAAGATGAGCTAGCAGATCACCACCAATGACATGAGCTGCCATAGTGCCTGATAACCGTGCAGAACTTCACAGCATAAAACAAAGGTTTTGTATGCTTGTTATGTTTTATCTCTTTGGCATTTTACATCTAAATTTAACCTGTAATGGTTTCTTTCAAAATATCATCTCCATTTTTTTTTCTTTTTTTTACATAAAACCATTCCACCTCCCAAGAGGAGGCCAGTATTCTAGGCAGTATATACTCCAGCTTTGTTTTCAATTATCCTGCTAGGACCCTGCATTCTTTAGACTGTTGTAACAACAAAACACCACACAGTACATCCCAAAAGATCAGTGTCTAGCTGAAAGCAAACAGGAAGGGTTAGACTGCCAGGAATAACATCCCAGGTCTTGAACAGAATAAATTTCTCCATGGCAATGAATACTGTAATGTGCCTCAGCCATGCTGAATGCCAACATGTGTTATCTTCCAAGGAATTAAAATGTGTGCACTTGCCTGTTAGATTGTTGTCAACCACAAACAGGTCCTTACTGCCCTCTAGTACATCGTCAGTATGGCAAGTGGTCAGCCAAACTCCTTGTCACCCCCAAAGAATGTCAGGACTAGAGAGAATGATGGGAATTTTCAACCTCAGACCTCAAAAAGTGAAGTAAGTGCTCAACGTCAGCCGGAGAGAGAACTAAGCCCAGGAAGGGGAAACTGTGACTCGGGCCAAAATCACCCATGCTTTCGCATTACCCACAAGACTCTAGTGCTCTTTTACACCAACTTACTTCTGATGCCTCTTCTGGGAAGAGGGAGTATATGCCCGATTATAACATATGAAGGAAAGAATATACTGATATATTGAATATTGATTTTGAATATGCTGGGGATTATTGAGTACTGACTCAGAATCTGCCGGGGTTGGGCACCTGGGTGGCTCAGGAGGTTAAGCATCTTCCTTCTGCTCAGGTCATGATCCCGGAGCCCTGGGATGGAGCCCCGTGTCAGGCTCCCTGCTTGGTGTGGAGTCTCTTTCTCCCTGTGACCCTCCCTCCTCTCGTGCTCTCTCTCATTCTCTCTCTCTCACTCAAATAAACAAATACAATCGTTTCAAAAAAAGAATATGCTGGGGTTTTTGTTGAAAAATAAATATGAATGTTGATAACTTAGATTTTATGAATGCTAGGTAGTATAACTTTAATTCTAGTTACCTTGCCTCTCCTATAAGTGGGCTCATACTTCCTTCTGCTTCTAGACATCACTGAACCTGAGTATCCCATCTTTTCCAGACTTCAGCATCATGTAACTCTCAGATTTTGAGATGAGCCTGCTGTTAGCCTCACAGATAAATTCCCTCATAAAATAATGAACACTTAAACTATAAAAAATATTCTGTGTGGTTGAAAATAATTAGTCTATCAATACATAATTACTATTTTTTCTTATAAAGGGAAACAACGTAAAATGTGTAGTTTATATAGTATAAAGCAGAAAATCTTTTTCTTATTTTAAGGCAGAGTGTTTTATTTTTGAAGCTACAGTTTAGTCTGTATTGTGAATTCTGAATCAGAGTGTAGTGAAAAATCTGGATCTTAAAAGGTCTCAAACCTCGAGCCACTTTATAAATCTGGAAAAATTCATGAATTTCTTATGAAACAGAAAGCCAAGGAATGCCTCGCTATTTTGAAGACCAAAAGTGTCATTGATGCAGAATTCCTGGATTTATTTTATGTACTTGTACCACTGTAGTTGCTAGTATATGGTTCAGAAAGTTCTGGGTCATTTTATAAATCTGAAATGTGACAGTTTGGCCTAAAATGATTTTCCAGGAATGATGGCAAGTCTAATGATCAGTCCATGGTCAGTCCACGATAGTTTTGTCTTTCTGCACAACCGTGGTTAACTTATCGGCAAATGGCCCTTTCTGTGCTCGAGCATTTCCCTTGTGTTCTGGGCAGGAAGCGCAGCAAGGACAGAAATGCAGCCAACAGAGCCTGCTCGCTTGTAAAAGGCTCCCTAGAAGCTGACCAAGGGGCTTGCTACGCATCTTATTTATGAGAGATCACGTTCATATGGCTCTCTCTCACTGAGATACAAGCTGTTACTCAATCTCCCTCATTCCCTTCACACACACACACACACACACACACACACACACACACACACACACACACACTATATTCAGAGAAACTATGGTATATGTGTTAATGATGCTCTGAAGTCTGTCTGTAGATAGGAAAATGGAGAGCATGGAATATGGACTTTTATGGGCAGCCAGCCAGCCATACCAACTGAGCCTGCAATGCCTAAAGATGATCAGTACAGTTTATACTGTTAAGAGTATAAGAAAGTTGAAGCACCAGGCCTTTGTTACTGTATCTCTAAACCCTAGGAGAATGGCTGGTTTATAGTAGGTGCAAAGTACGTGTTTTTGAAGAAAGAAAGAAGGAATGGGTGCTTATCTTAAAGCAGAATGCCTTCAGTTTCTAACGAGGCATAACTTTCTTTTTCTTCCTTCTCTAATTTCTTCCAGTCATGTTCCACAGAGCTGCAGTGACGATAACGAAGGGTTTCTGCTTTTACTCCAAGTGGGCACAGGGGATGTGCATCACAATGTAC
>CM053616.1:44277906-44320212 GCA_028646535.1 Procyon lotor
CATAGAAAGGATAACAGAAGCATGTTGTGTTTGATTAATCAGTTGCCTATTGCCTATCTCATACAAAAATTCTCTGGAAAACTGCCCATCTTCCCAATATACCCTGTGTCGTCCTCCATATTCCGATGAATGTTTGGAAAAACTGAATTAAGTTTTGCTCATCTTTTCTGAGTGGTGGGCTATTGGGGGATACCTTGCTTCAAACCTACTAGGAACTCACACCAAGGAAGTGTGCTTGGAAGATTGGTAGGACGTGCTAATGAATTTATGACAAAAAAGAAAAGTAAGATGGAACAGAAGATGAATGAATTTATCCACTTACCTCTAAAAGTGTGACTTTGTTTTAGAAGCAACTAGATTGAGTCAACTTAAAACTTCCAAAAGCCTCCTTCATGTTATCTGATCACAGATAGCAACCTTTCTCAGTGCTCTTGTGCATCATTACTTTTCAGAAGGATCTGGCTCTTATTGCCACAAGTACTCTTACCATTCTCTGTTTTATCATTATTGTCGTCTAGCTGGCTTGTTTGATAATTTTCTAGGGCTACTATTTTTGCATAGAAACATGCCAGATGAGAGAAAAAGATGAAAGTGAAGAACAGTGATAAAGCACAATTCCTTAAACAAAATGAAATGTATCCTACTTATAAACATATGTAATTTTTTCCTTGAGTATCCATATCTTAAGGGAATGGGGTAATTTAAGTAAATGTGCTTAAACATTTAGGAGCTTCGTTAGTGTTATATTTTGGTTGTCAAGTAGAATAGCAACAGAAAACAAACCATATAAATGTATAGTTTTTGTGCATTTCTTTCCACTTTGAGGTAAACCACATACCATCATGGAAAGGGAATGAGCTTAGGAGGGTTTCTGGGTTTTGACTTTGAAAATGTTATTCATCTTAATATTGTTATTTTCATTGGGAAAGTAGAGATCTTTATCTTGAGCGGGTATTATGATTAAATGAGGTAATATATATGGAAAACTATCCTGGTGCTTGGCTCATAGTTAGGCACTTCATGAATTATTATCATTTTTTACTTTTCTTTACAGGTAGTTTTATGGTGTTATAGTTCCTAGTCCACTGAGGTAGCCCTAGAGTCCAGGAGACTTAATGTACATTTTAAGCATAAATCTTTATTCTCAATTTAGAGGGGAGTTTGTGCAGGCAAGAGCTATATTTTGTTTTGTTTTGTTTTTATTAACATCTAGAAGGTATTGAAGACTATCTTTGTGCAGGCATTAATGTGCCTCTGAAAACGTATGATCTGTTCCCAAGGAGCAATGCGAGTGCTCAGAGAACCCACTTGAACTTTGCTTTTCTCATTCGTCATGACAAAGTCTATATAGTCAACTAACCTTTATGGACTTGATTTGGTGTTACCAGCAATAGGGGAAGGAGTATCATGAAGCACTCTGGCCATTTCCTCCACTCCTTACTTCCACCTGATGTAGTTTTGTGTTGACAGTGGTACGAGACCAGAAGTCCTCTAGAATTCCTTCAAGCAAGAAGATTCTGGAATGTTAGGAGTTGAGTTTTCTGTAGCTTCTTCAGAAGCTTCTTTCTATCTGAGAATTCCATTGAAGAGAGTCTAGTGTCGATAGAGCTAATAATTTATACATACATGTAAGTCAAATGAAAAGAATGAATGAGGAAGGAATGGGAAATGATGAAAAATAATGAAGTATAAGAGAAAATTTCATTAAAGAAAAATCACTGTACATAGAGCGGGATGGGAGTTGGATGTTTGGCAAGAAAGGAAAAGGAAAGAGGAAGAAAAATGACGATGAGAGAAAAGAGAAAGGAAAGGAAAAGTAGGAAGGGAGTTGGTCTCTCCTCCTGTTGTACGTTTGCTAAATCAACAACCTGTGTGTCTGCTCCCGGAATTCCACTTGTTTCCACCCCAGTATTTATTTTGTTATCATGGAGAGTGAACACAGAATGTATTTTTTCCACCATGTAATTTTTGATTTCCTGCTTTTCAACTCCACTCATTTTCCCCTTTTTTTTTTTTTTTTTTTTTGAGTAGTACTTGTGTTTGTATGGTGAGATGGCTGTTAGTGGGGAGGGTACAAAGGCAGAGGCATAGGTTGGAGGCTGGAAGCCATGATTATGTCTAGATGTGCCATATGTGGACTTAAAGGGACAAATGATTCAACTAAATGACTAATACGGACCCCTGGCATTTGAGCTGGAAGATAAACAGAGGGAGATAATCATTGACTATGTTTCTGTCTTTTTTTGTTTTCTTTTTCCTTTAGTCGCCTAGTAGAGGTGAAACCAGGGGAAGCCATTCCCTAAAGAATCTACTGGGTGAGCTCTCCTGTAGCTGCCGGGCAGAAATAACATTTTGAACAGTCTTAGAACTTAGGAGCATACTTGATAATAATTCTCACTTGCACTTCTGGCTATAGAAATTTCTAGGTTTAACATAAATATTCAACACCCATTGCTACCTCCGTCAGCTGTCAGCTTCAACTCATCTCATATCTTTAAAAGTTTAATAACTTAGATTTGTATAGCACTTAAGTGTTTTCAAGTCGATTTTAGAAATAAAATTTCATTTCATTCTCAAACAGTCCCTCAGATGTCAAAATTAATATCCCAATTTTAGAGACAAAGGAACTGAAGCCCGTGGAGATTAACTGCCTTTCCCTGGGTCCATGGACAAGAACTGGCAGGAATATGATAACAATTCAACTTTTCTGATGCCTATGTTAGTGAAATGAAAGCTATTTCTGTTTTGTTTTGCTTTTCATTTTATAAGACAAGCATCTGTAAGGGGAAAAGCATGATCTGCCTAACCTCTGTCTTCCCTGAAAATGCACAGACCCTCCTAGGTTGATCAGACCTACTACGATTATGCCCATCAGTGTGTTGAGAGAAGAGATTTGCTCTCTATCGTTCTCCATAGAAGAGTTCAACTTATAGAGGCTACTTGTGTTGGAAAAAGGATTCTGGCCAGGAAGGGAACGTGGTCACAATTCCATTTATAATGGTAATACCTGAGATGTCTTCAGAATAATCAGAGATACTTAGAGTCGCAACTCAGCAAAATCAGATTCCATTTTATTTGATACTAGCCCTTCAGTATTCCTTTATTCCTTCAGAATAAAACATTCAGATAATATGTGGCAACATGGCACCCTAGATTTCAGGAGCTTGCCACTCAATGACAAGGTTTTTTTTTTTTTCTGAAAGAAAACTGAGACATAAGGGGAAAAAAATGTTTAAAAAGTGAAAGATAAGGAAAAAATTCATTATGTAACCGTTACTCGTACTTGGACCGTGGGACACTCCGCCCGCAAGAAATGGTTGAATTCTCATTCCAATTTGTAAGACATCCCTGCATTGTCCCTGTGGTCAAGGCTTTCTGGTGATGAATGAATCTGACTTTTACATGCCTGGGTAGTTAGGCTGTTTTTGTTAAATGATTCATTAAACCCAGTAAGTCCAGAAAGAGGAGCTAGTTAGAGGAGATACAGTATTTCATGCATGCTTGTTAAGCTCTTTCTTCACATAATGAGCAGAGTTTCAAAACTTTTGACTACACTGCCACCAGCAATAAAATACTTTCCTGAGACACGTATGGTTTGGCTTTCTGTTTCTGGAACATATTTTCTATAGGTAGAGAAAACCGGTAAGGGCCAAGTTGTCACACATGTTCCATTATCTCAGGTGAATACATCTGGAGCATTAAATATTCCTTATTCTGTTTTGACAATTTTTTTTATTCATAGAGTTGTTTGTAATTCATTGCGATAAGATGGTTTAGCTCTTTTTCTTTAAAGAGTATTACTTTATTTCTTTTTAAGTTTTTATTTAACTTCTAGTTAGCATACAGTGTGATGTTAGTTTTGGGTGTACGTATATGTATATAGGTAATATAGGTATAGATGTAATATGTATGTATATATAAAATATATATTTTGGAAAATTTTGCATCATCGTTAAGCATATTTAGAAAACACTCATGACATTGCAGGATCTAATTGAATTTGGCTGGCTCTTGTGGGTTGGAATTTTACATATCACTCTACCACTAATTTAATCTAGGATTTTAGGAAAGTTAAGTCCAGTTATAACTCTGAGTATTTCTATTCAGATGAGGAAAATTGTCCACCCAACTATCACAGGGTTATTCCTGTAGTCAATTTATTTCTTTTGGCTAATGTATTATAATATTTATTACATATCCAATTAAATTATGTCTTCAAATATGTTTCATATTTGTTATGATGGGCCTACTCTAATGAGATGCATACTATCTTCTGTCATAGCCTATGTAGTTTATAATTTCAGAGAGTAGGAAATAATCTCGTTATCTTGACAGACTTTGTGTTCGTTGTTCTATTGGGAGCCTCCGCTCCTTATCATATAAGATTTTGTACTTTGTGGGGCACCTGGGTGGCTCAGTGGGTTAAAGCTTCTGCCTTTGGCTCAGGTCATGATCACAGGGTCCTGGGATTGAGCCCCACATTGGGCTCTCTGCTCGGTAGAGAGCCTGCTTCCCTCTCTCTCCCTGCCTACTTGTGATCTCTTTCTCTCTGTCAAGTAAGTAAATAAAATCTTTAAAAAAAAAAAAGATTTTGTACTGTGTCTTTGGTCTTAGGTCTTAGGTATAACCTAAAAGATGTTTTTGTATGTAATTGTTTCCATGATTTTCTTCTGAACTGAGGTATTCTCTACTGGTGCAGGAACTTGTGGCTAGTAATAGCAAACTTGCTGATTGTTTCACACTCTAGGATTTGCTCCTCTATTTAAATATTTACTCTGCTTCATGCATTATTTTTGTTGTCTATTTCTATATATTTCTGTACTATCTAGAGAAATAAGAGTTGCAATTCTTAGTCAATTGTAGGTATATGCTCTAAGCGACCTAGAAGTATTTTTTCTTTCATATTAATAATTCTGAAGTTTATTCATTGACAGAGTATTTTCCAGTTGAACCTCCTCTCCCTCTCGCTTGTCCACCCCGACCCTTTTGTATGCTGTATTTACGTCCTCACCTTGTAATGTTCAGGGAATGAGTTGGAAATTCTCTCTTTCTGTTGATGGTTAGATAAAGAAGTCAACATAATTTTTACTTACCATGTTTAAGGCCTTTTCCAATGCCTGTTAGCACTCTAGGTGATTGTCTGATTGCCAGCCTGCAGCTGGTCTGATGTCCAAACATTAGATTAGGGGTCAGGACACCTGGTTCTCATTAGGTGTCTAAGCACCTGTGTTTAGGACCGAAGTGCTATTCTGTGCCCTGTTTGCCTATATTTACTGTATCTGCAAAGGGTTCGGAAATAATTGATTATGCAGTCTTAGAGTTGAAAGGATATAGTTTCTTCCAAGGAATACTATCTGTTTACATGGCTATTGCTTCTGTCAAGAGAAAACTGAGGGAGCTTCACTTGATAGGAATATTTTCTGAGTGAGAACCAAACTGTTTACAGACAGGGAGACATTAAACTCAAAGTGGTTGGAAATTCAGCTTCAGTAGTTCCAGCTCAGCTTAAGAAGCATGACCTCATGAGTCTCCTGAGAGACGAGAGGCTTCTCCCAGCCAAGCCTGGTCCTGCCCCGGCATGGACTGTCCTCTCACTGATGTTGTGGCTGCTCTGTGTCCCAGCCATCTCTATCCGGCAGACGGAGTGCAGCATTGGAAGAAGGGAGCCAATATTCTGAGATGTCTCACTTCTAGTTCCCCGTCCCTGGCGAAGAACTACAGAGAAACAGCACTGTTCTCAGGAGTGAAGACACTAAGGGTGGGTCAGCATGCTTCAGGGAGGGGAACAATAAGAAAACATGCACACGCACACACAGGCAAGGTGACACTGTGTGTGTGTGTATGTGTGTGAGAGAGAGAGAGAGAGAGAGAGAGAGAGAGATGAGAGGAACATTTTCCCAATTAACTCACTGAAATAAGTCTCTAATGGGACTGCTCCAGGATGCGTTTGGGAACTTTATAGGTAATACTCTTAGATTCATTGTAGCTCTGTACCAGCGGTCCTGGCAGCCACTTTGTTTTCCTTTGTTAAAGATAGGTTTTACAAGCTTTTGATTTTACTACTTTGAACAGATTAAATTGTCTTGGCTCACGCACGAGTGTTCCCCATGTTTTTCTTCCTGTGTGTCAATACTTTGTGCTTCTGAGTAAGTACGCTGTTTCCTCTTGTGGTTGGTTACTAGAAACTCACCTTTATTTTCATTGTGCAAGTTGACGTGGGTAGCTGATTAGTTAGGAAGCTATCCAGTCCTGTTGACGGGAAGAAAGCTAAAGTTGTGTTTAAGGTCAGAATTAGCATTTTGGGGAAATCGGGACAGCTTCAAATTTGGGTTACATGACTTTTTGTGTTTGGTGTGGGAGTATTTTCAAACTGCAGCCCCCCTTTTGGTTTTCATTTCACATCTCCTATGTAGGAGATCTATGAGAAAAAAATGAAGAGAAGAACATGACTTGCAACAGATTATATACTGAAGGCAATTCTCTTAAAGTTGCAAGAATGCAATATAGACAGAATGGAAGAATAACATGTGCGACCTTATGGCTTAAAAGCTCAAATTCCTAAAATTTTAGCTCCTGAGAAATAAGGTGAATATTAACAGAGTCAATTTCTACTCTTTGCAACTGTAAAATCAATTACCATGTAAAACACCGGAATTTCAGGTAAACCAGTATGCAGATAAATCCTGTCTGTGCACAAATGGTTTCAAAATAGGAACTTCTGTCAGTAGAAAACAATTATTTCAATCAGTCCTCAGTCTTTAATTTCTCACCTATTACTTTTGTATGCTCATTTTTTTCTTTATGCTTGGTTTTATCTTAGCAATAAAATTAGGATAAGATCCCTTATCGTTGCTGATTTAGATAGGGAAATGAGAAGTATATTTCACTTAGGAAAAAGAAAAGCCAAAGATTTGTCAAGGATGGTTCCAGGTTCCTTGGAATTTAGAGGATAGGGATAATACTACATAATATTTGAAAATGAGTCTTTTTGTTAAAAAAAAGTTTTTTAAACAGAACTAGTTGCACAAAAGGGAAAGACTTCATGTGAGGACTGGATGCAATTTTATTCATAATGGCTCCAAACTGGAAACAACCCAGATGCCCTCCAGTAGGAGCCTGTTTTAACAAAGCTGTTGTACATCCATACCGTGGAATAGTCCTTAGCAGTAAAAACGAACTTAAATGAATCTCCAGGGAAAAATTCTGAGTTGGAAAAAAAAACTAAAAAAAGCCTCAATAGTGTATGATTTCATTTCTGTGGCATTCTTAAAATGACAGCGTTATACAAATGGACCCCGGAATAAAGGTTAGGGACGGGGATCAAGTGGGGGAGAGGAAGGTGGGCGTGGCCATAAGAGGAGAAGCCCCGGGCATTTTGTGGGGGGCTGAGACTCTTACGTATCTTGACTGCATCCATGCTAACACCCTAGTTGTGATGTTGCACTGTGGTTTTACAAGATACAACCCTCGAGAGAAACAGGGTAAAGCATGTACAGAATCTATGATTTCTTACAAATGGATGAATATACAATTATCTCAAAATAAAAGCCACTTTGAAATGGTAAATGAAACAAGAGAAGCAATGAATAGAATACTGTGCAAACATTCTGATTTTTAAAATCTTGACAAATTCAGGTGTTTTTTTTATAAACACTCTTTGTAGTTGAAACGTGTGTAAGATGCTGTTGTTTCCTCCTCTCTCATCTTACCTCCTCCTTCTAAAAAGGGCCGTCGAGTTTTTCATGCCCACCTTTAGACTAAATGCAACCGTTCCAATGAGGATGGTACGTGTTCTAAACCCCACCTCCGAACACAGGCCGTGGGTAAGGGTCATGTCTCTCTACGGAGGCCAGGGCTCCTTATCTTTTGGGTTGCCTACCTCTTGACGACATTGATGCTTTGCTACCCCATCTTTTTGTTTGTTTTGTTGTGGCCATTTGCTCCACTTGTCTCTAACAGCTACTTTCCTTATCTCTACTTCTCAAGGAGTAGTCACCCTGGGGGACGTTTTTTCAAGGTTAAACAATAGATAATTCTTTGAGTGGACTGGTCTCTCAAGGGTACTGTGTAATGTCACCAAAACTCACTTTGCACATTTGGGCTTTAGGAAGTGAAAGTAAGCAGTAAGCGCTTCTGGGATGCGGCAGATATGATCTTTGAACTTGAGTTTTATTTTTGGAATTTTTTAAAAACCTTCTTTTGTGTCCTACTGAATACTGAACCTACCCTGGACCTCCACAAATGGGAAGATTCTCTTGAAACTCTTCTGTTTCAGGATAAACTCTTTGACGTGCCTCACACACACAAGAAAGAGTAAATTCGGCAAGGGCAAGGTTTTGTCTATTGTTTAGAATTACCTGATATGCAGCAGGTGCTCATTAAATACATGAATGAGTGAATCTGTATGAATTATCTGTCTTTCTCCGAGGTCTATGCTATAACCTGATTTCTAAAGCATTAGCTATTCTAGCTCCAGGCTTTCCTTAGTGAATTTGTGGTCTCCGTAGGAGTTATACTGACATGTTTTTAGTTTGAAATGAAGTTATAAAGTTTTTATTAATAAAAACTTCTATCCACTTGTATTACTGATAAATTATGATACCAGCTCTCAATAAACTATAATCTGTGATTAATATCATATACCAGCTTACTACGATTCACAATCATTACCAAAGCTTCTTTAATAAAACAGAGATAAGTGCGAGTCACATAACTTGTTAGGATGATTGTATCTAGGTTGTGTTTCTTGTGGCTTTCACAGGTCTTTGAGTATGTTATGCATATGCATATATTATACTGCATCGTCTTTTTAAAAATCTCCCTAAAAAGCATGTCTCTAATTTTCACAGAAGGATATGATTATAAGTACTTCCCATTTTATATGTGAACATTCTCAACTTATTCAGGAAAATTTCCTTTTTAAAGAAGCAATCACAGGGATTAAGGTCACCAGGACAGAGGTCTTTCTTGACATGGTGAAACCTTCCCATCACCCACAAATACATGTGTGCGTGTGCACACACATACGCGCATGCCCACACACACACACACACACACACACACACACATCTTACACCTTCACATACCACTCGATGGAATGAAACCTTGCAAAATCTTTAAATGGTATAAAGCTGGCTGGGATTTGAATGGAGGTAAAAAATAATTTCAAATTCTGGGTGCTATTACTCAATCTGGTTACTCTACGAACCCTGTTTTATGCTGCATTTTCCCTTAGAAAATGTTGAGCCTCTTTAGTACATTAGCAAGAATCCTGTTCATCTGCCTTTCCCCAATTGTAAGTCTTTAAAATACCACCAAAGTATATTCTGAAAGGTGTGATTAATATTTCTTCTTTTTTTTAAATGTATATAAAGTTGTAAAAGCCTTGAGATTGAGCATAGTGACGAGCTAAGTTTTTGGGAATGAGCTAAGTGCAGCGAACAGCTGACATTAGTTACTCCCTGACTCTGGGCCACCTGTATTCGGAGGCAACAGTCCTGTGAGAGAGCCATGTTATCTGCCTTTTGTGATGAGGAATTTCAGGCGTGGGGAGTTTAACAGAAAGCTGGGAAGCGATTAGCTCGGTTCAAACCCGTCAGTCTTACTCAGGTGGTAGCAACCTTGGCTGGTGATTGCACTATAGGCAGATACACATGGCATAAAAATAGCCCCCTTTCGTTCCCCTTGATGAGGAAGAGCAGACGGAATACTTTATGTTCCTAAGCTAGTGCTCTAACCGCGAGCAGCAGTGTTGGCTGTGAGTTCAGAAAGCAGGTGGTGGGAACACAAGCTCCTGGAAGCCCGTCTCTCATACACACTTCTGATCTGAGAGCTGTTCATGGTCTGCCTCTTGGTCCACAAACCCCTGCATGGGTCTAGATTCCAGAATAGGACAGAGAGCGATATTGGCACCTCTGTGCACTCTGGAGATTTCTGGTGGAAAAATTCAGAAGTAATGTGAGAAATAAGCGTTCGTTTTCTCAGGGATAGTCAGGTATGAATGTCCAAACATCACAGATTGGGATCCTAGGGAAACAACCGAGAGAATATTGCTAAGTTCTTGGCTTTGTTGAGTATAGCTCAGGGGCCATGGGTCCTTGGGTACCAGAACGAAATCAGCTGTAGGCTCTGGTGTTGGGACAGTGTCTGTGTCCAGTGGGCCCCTAAGGGCTGTATCTGAGCCAGGCTTATGATGTCTCATTCTCTGTCCCTGGCAAGATTTAAGAAAAATTTCTCATAAAACAGTACTATTTTAGACTTACAAAGGTTACCTGATATTCTTCAGGTGGTCGTTCCCATAACTCCATAATTTCCAGGTTTCTTTCCTATAAAGCAGCCAAGACAGACCAGGTACATCCTGCTAAAAGCGTTCCATCAGTGAGGACTCTCCCACAAGCAAATACCATTGACTCATTGCCTAGTTGTCTGTCATTAGCATGTTTACAAAGGGATAAGGCTGAGTCACATTGCTATTCGAGGGTTGTTGCTTTGGTAAAATAAGAGAATGAATTTTTAAACCGCTGCTAACCATCTCCCCCTTATTTCTGTTCATTCTTAAACGGCTTAGATTTTGGCCAAGTTGTGTTTATTCATAATTGTGTTGATATGACTCTTAAGGAATCTAATTCCAGATGTTTCCAAGTTTCTCAGATATGGTACATATTTTGATCTGAGTCATAAATATTTGACATAGAAATTCCATTCTTTATATGATTTGTCCCAGATTTTGGAATTTTAGACTTAAAGGGGGAGAAATTTAATGCCCAGAGACTTTGGACAATTTCCCAAGGTTCAGTGGAAATGCCTTCTTCACATACAAGTTATAAGTCAAGATTAGGTCCATTCCACTACCATAAATCTTCAATTTGCTAAATCTTATTTGCAAGCTGATTATTTTCACATCAGTATCCTTTATTTATTGCTTCCATTGAGTTGTAACATTACTAAGTATTCTATGTTTTAGTAGAGAATTATGTATCATTTTATGAAAAAATAAATTTATTGACACAAAATTAGAGAGGAAGCTGGACCAAAAGTAGTACATGAGGTTGTCTTGTAAAAAAAAAACAAACAAATGAATAAAACAACTTCCTCATAATAGCACTTAAATTTAGTATCAGATAACCATAAAATTTAGTCTGAATTACTTCCAGTATCTTTAATATGATTTTTGAAAATAGTATTATTGTATAGATTATTCTTCTTCTTTGTAGATTAAAAAATATATGGAGGTATATAAATATTGAGTTACGTCTATGGACCTGACTAATGGTGAAGTTTATCAATTAAATCCTCAGACATACTTGCAAGTTCACTTCTTTTTCACTAGGAGAATGGGCTCTATAGTTTAGAAATGGAATTATCAATACTTTAATATACATAATTTGAAATGTTTATAAATAGATTGTGGCATTGGCAAAATGACATGAACATGCACTGATAAAAATGAACAGAAGATAAAGTAGATAAAACTTCATATATACAATTAAAAATTTTGTATTTTTTATATTTATAATTAAGAAATTGATGTCTCAAATGCCATTCCTATCCAAGCAACTGCTTATACAATAGAGAGGACATGAATTTTATATCTGAAGTTCTGCTTATTAAGATTTTGAGCAAAGCATTTTGTGAACACATAAGGAGCAATCATCAAAATAGATAATTGAAGTATTGTTAGCCCAATGTGCCATCGCAGATGCCAATCCTTTATTACTGTTTATAGAGGAAAGTAATGTTTTTAGAGTGAAAATAAGGACGGAATGTTTTATGCATTCCACATGCAGCATTTTTTTGGATTAATATAATAAAATTCACTGTAGTTTAAACAGAGCAAGATTAAAACACAAACATTTTTTTTCCCTGTTCTCCAAAACCACTCTCTTACAATGTTTTAAGCATCCAAAGGGGACAGAGTGAGATAAGATCTGAGAGCTCACTGAGAAAGAGCTTTATTTACATTATATCTCTGCTCTTGTTGCAGTATGAGAACGTTTTACGGAAATGTTCTAGGACTGTGATTGGTTGGCCTGCCTTCCTGGTCTTGCCTCTTCAACAGAGTCAAAATAGAGGTATCCAGGTAGGGATATGCAACTATGTGTGTTCGTCCTTAGATTTTGCTCATTCTGATAACATTGAATTATGGTTCCATGTAAACTGCAGAATTTATATGCAAAAACATGCACATATAATTTACATGACTTTCCATTGAAAAGGCTACCCTCAGTTTCCTTCCTTCATGTCCTTTGGATTATGCACATTAGGCAAATAGTGTGGCTGGGTGCCCATATGTGTTGCCCTTAAGAGCATCATAGTCTCTTAGCCATTACTATATATCTCTGTAAGATCCTGGCCATTCCAAACTGGCTGCCATTCCGAACATGCCACCCATTTATGGTAATTACATTCACCCTGCCTCGGACAGTTAAATGCTGTCATCTGGCCTCTGCTCTTCAGGGACCCATTCATCCTATTGATAACAGAATTTTGAAACATCATTTCCAACCATAAGTCCTAACCTATAGAAAATTATAGTCAGTTGAATTAATCAACAATGATAATTTCCTCTTACAAGTATATTTCTTAGACAAGCTCAGAAAGCCTGGAGGGGTTAACACATTTAGATTTCTACTGAGATACCCCCATTTCAAGTGTAGGGACTACTCCTTTCTTGGGCCCTCACTTTGACATGAAGGGATTTGAAGAACCTGAACATGTCTTTTCTGAAATGTGACTACTCATTCCACTGAGTCCTGCACCCATTTTCTCCACAATTTCTCCAGCTCCAGGTGATGAGAGTAGTCATCGGAGGCACCTGGCTGGCTCAGTCGGTTAATGGTCTAACTCTTGATTTCGACTTAGGGCTGTGAGATCGAACTCCACATTCAGCTCCCTGCTGAGTATGGAGCCTGCTTAAGGTTCTCTCTCTCTGTCTCTCTCTCTCTCCTTCCCCCCCTTCCCATCTCTGTCTCTCTCTCTCTCTTGAAAAACAAAGCAAAACAAAAACAAAAAAACAAAAATGTAGTCATGGAGCCCTCTGCCTTGCATAGCTGCTTTAAGATGATGCTAATGTGTCCCAAAGCTCTTACCTACTCTTTTGAATGCATCAAAGGTGCTCCTCAGCAACCACCACACAGTCCCACAACCCTGACAAGTACCGAGTTGTTCCTTCCTCTCCGATGCCAAAGATATGGATCAAGCCAATGAATCCCTTTCCACCCTTTCATGCCTCAATTTGGTACAGTGTAGATCCTCTGCCAGGATGGGGCCAGGTGGGATATGCCACATATGCCAATGTTCACTTAGCCGCCAAATCTGCTGGAGTCGCTCTACTGCACCTTTGAAGCTGAGGGAGCTGCCCCATGGCTCCTCCATCTGCTGAAACAGCTCTTTAGTGTGCCGCCTTCGGGGGTGGCCACAGCACCTACTCAGATGCCCCTGGACAGGGCCTGAGCAAGTGCCCGTAGACACCTTCAGCTGGGACCTCCCCATCAAGGATACTGAGAACTCAGCACCTGGACTCTAGTAGGGCCCGTTTTTCCCACGTGGGGTCCAATGGCACGGACAACGAGAGGCTGGCTTTCAGCTGTAGCATTAATTTATTTATTCAGAATAAATTGACAGCTGCTAAAAAAAAAAAAAGAAGAAGAAAAAAGAAGGCTCCCCACTCTTCTTACTTAGTCCTGTAGATTTTGCTCTAGTTAGTTGGAGGAGATTTTGAATGTTTGGATTTTTCTACTTTTGATCAGTTAAGTAGATTCTCTCTGGGGGAGAGCTCCCCTGAGCTCTCTACCACCTTTCCGTAGCTCTGCCTCATCAACTTGGCTTTGCTCCTTTTTACCAGCCTTGCATGCCATCATCCCCGCCAGGCTCCTCTGTGCTTTACTAACTCCTTGCCCCTATAACCTTCTTTGGGGGATAACTTTGGGTCATCAGGCCCCCTCACCATGTATGGAGGATCAGAAGTGGCTAAAATTTTGTGTCTCTCTTCTCTTCTTGTGGAAGCTGTCAGCTAATGATTACCTAACTTGCAGTACAAACCTCCTGCTCATTTGTCTCAAAGCATAATTTATATTACTCTTAGGCATAATTTATAGTCCAGGGCTCTCCACAATATCAGGCAGATTTGGCTTTTCCCACTTTCCTATTCTGTTTTCCATTCACTTGCACTTGCCTCCTGGGAGCACTTTTTAAATAAATTACTCACACTTGAATTCTTGGCTCAGTATCTGCCTCTGAGATGACCTGAAAAATAAATATATATATGTATATGTATATGGGTTTTTTTTTTTTTTTTTGTAGTATGCCTATGACTTTGCAGGAGCAGCCCATGACAGAAAACAAGTTCATAAAGTAAATGGGCTGTGACAATAACAGGGACAGAACCCAGTATTAAAGTCTTAGTAAAGAGTTTCACATCAAGAGATAATAAACAGGTAATAGTTAGAAATCATTAAATGATTCAATCGTGTGTTAAGTTTTGGTCTATAGGAAATCCATTTTGTCATGGAACAGCGAAATGACAATTTGTTGTCATAATGATTTAAGGAGCGAATGGAGATGAGGGAGCCCTCCCACATATGACTGAATTCTGATCCTTTGGTTTATGTGTTCCTGGATCACCAAGTGACAGCAGTGGGATTCAGGCAATGAGTCTGTATCATGAGCTTTCCCCAGGAGTTGAGAGTATGGAGGTAATATTCCTCTGTATTCCGATTCCGGAAACAACGTACAGGTAACAGAATTTCTGGATCTTTAACAATCAGGAAGGGAAATTCCCTTTCACTTCCATAAACACTTATTTCTTCTCGTTATTATCCAGTAAAATCTGAGCCACGAGACTATCATGTGTGTGCACATAGTTCTAATGAAAAATACGCAGCATCGATTTTATAACAAACTTCTATTATGAAAAGGGACTTGAAAGGAGTTCTAAACTCTGTTCAGGCTGTGATTGGGGAGGAGGCCACACAGGGCTGTTGCCAGTGGGTCTGATCCAAATACTGCATAATGCAGATCTTTTAGCCATGGGATAAGTAGGGAAGGTCAGTGAGATTAGGGCAGCCAAGGAAATTATCAGAGTCTACAGGGCTTTTGTATTCTGTTAATTTTTAAAGCAATAAACTTTCAGAAGTGACTCTTGGTCAGCAAAATCCTGGGTAGTTTACAAAATACTTTCCACTGTAACACAGAATAGAAATAATAAGCCACTCCAGAATATTCTAAGCCACTGCAACAAGTATGTTCTTCAGATTGGATAGTAGAAGAGACATATCCCTTTACCCTATTTTCTACAGTGTGCGCAAATGAGATGGTAACTCTGAACCTATTGTCAAGGAGGACTATAATTGAAGAGTCTAGAATTTGAGTAATTAGGCATGGAACAATATGTTAAGTCTCTTCCGTGGAAACATCATGTCAAATTCAAGTATTTATGGTACATTCTTGCCTGACTTTCCCCAGGTATTGATTTTCCAAGAAATTAACTAAGACACCGTAGGATTATATTAATAAGTTTAATTAATATAATTCATCATTAACTCCCTAGTGTTAGTATGAGATTTCGGCGTGTTTCTCCCTCATAATTACAAAGTTCCTGATTTTGTGTGGGTTTGACCTAGTTTGTAGTTGCTTAGTATTAGAGGATTATGCCCTTTTTGCTTGCATGTCACCATTCTAACTTCCATCCATGGTGCTCATGTGAGGATTTCCTGGGGAATTCCCACTTGTCCTAAACCACACCAGGCATTGGCTCTCAAATAGTTGGCCTGACCTGCTCACTCAGAAACCTATGGTTCACCCACAGATCAGTCATAGGGAAGAAAACATATTTCTTATCATTTGCAGTCATATCCTTCTCCATCTTGTTTTCTTAAAGACTTGTTTTCCTTCTCTGATGTCTCATACACTCTCTCTTCAATCCAATCAAAGTACTCTTCCAGCATCCTGTAGAAACATTTTCTCTGCAGCTCATCTGAGATTGTCTCCTTTGGCATCTTCCAGGATGTGACATTGGCTATTCCTTATTTACGGTGGGTTATATAAACAAGTGACAACTCGACATTAATTTCCATACCACATGAGGTGAGCTGGAACATCACCGGAAGGGGAATAAATAATATGTTTGACAATGGGAAAAGAGAAGGGTCTATACGCAATCGAGGCATGAAGACTTTTCCCAAGCTGACTCTACTTAGTGTTACGTTAACTTCTTGATAAGGATAGCTTGTCATTGGCCCACCCTGTCACCATAATTGTGAACGGTAGTTACAGCATTTGACATTTAGTATGTATATACACGTGTGTGTGTATTTATGATTCAAGTAATTCTTTTTTGTGAACTGTATACATTTCAATCAAAAATTTAATACCAGTAATTCTCCCTCCTTTTTATGTCCTTGTACTGTGTAATCTCCTCACGTCTTGATAGAAGTAGGTACATAACTGGATGGGTCCAAAAAGCGATTGTAGTAAAGTTGCCATCTGGTTTCTGCACCTGAAATTAAGTTGGCAGATTTGGACATTGGTTTCTCTATTGCCATATATAAAACTTTTTCATCAAGTTTCATTATCCTTGAGCAGATGACACTGTTGACCATTTCTTTTTAAAATTTTTTCTCCATTGGTTTTCATAAAATTGTTACTTCCTGGTTCTTCTGTGTTACTGGTCATTTCTCTTCTTTCTTCCTCTCCATCCTATTAGTCTTATTTTACTTTAAATTTTTACAGTCCTCAGGATTTTCTATTCACGGCTCCTTTTCAGATAGATTTTCTTCTCATAGAAAATGGCTTTTCAACTGGCTTATGCAAAAAGAGATTTTATTAGTTTAAGTAACAGAATAGTCTAGGGGTAGGCTGAGTTTCACTTTGTTAATCAAAATATGTTACCAAGACGCTCTTATGTTCTTTTTCCAGAATCAACTTGATTTATTGATTTTCTTCCTCCAAGTGTTTAAGTTTTGTTTTGTTGTTGTTTTGTTTTGTTTTCACTAAAAGTATGCTAGGAAGAATAGAATAGAGCCAAACTGTGAGCTTTCAAATGTAAACCTAAAGGAAAACTCCCTGGTTGCTATCCATGAAGCCCCAGAGTACATGTTCAGCCACATGTTGGCTCTCATAGTCCACATTCCTTTCCAAAAGACCATAACATGAGTGCAGTATGCGGACTAGTGTAGGTCAGTGTTTGGACATTTTGAATAGGACAGTTCTTTGTGCAGGAATGTCTGAGCATCCGATGGTAGTTTGCATTCCTTACCCTAGACAAATCATTTCAGTGGCATCTTTCCTCTAAACACCCACACACTGCCAATTGTACCCGGTGGACCAGTAAAAGGACCATCAGAATGGAAAACTACTAGTCTAGACCAATCAGAATCCATTTCTGAATGGGGTAAAATCTATCTGACCTGATGTCATAGGCTCAGAGTGCAGAAGAATAGATTTCTGATAGGAAATTCATGTTTATTATTTAATGAGAAACTGTAAGTGTTGCTGTGAATAGATGTCACTATTGGATTTATCAGCTTCTATACCATATTCCTATGTAATATCACCTTTAAGATTTTAACTATCAATATCAGGTTAATGGCCACTAAATCAATACAGCAAGATATGTCTTTTGAGATCCCGGCCATTACATATAACATAAGCTCATCTATAACTATAATCACTGTAGGGACTAATTCTGAATTTATCATTAACTCTTCATTTCAAATTTATTCTTCTATTTTAATTCACTTTCTATTAACTATCCCATGACTTTAGCACCTTCTGCACTACCAAAAATGTATTTATTACTGGAAAGATGATTTATCTAACTCAACTCATATCTTTCTGTCCATCCACTACACAACTACCAAGGTGTTTTTATACCAAGTATGATTATTTCAATACATTCTGTTACTACTGTTCCTTTATAGGAGTTAACCAACTTCAACCTCTAGATTAAATTCATCCCATGGTTTGTTTTGGTAAATAAAGTTTTAATGGGACACAGTCTTCCACATTCATTTACACATTGTCTATGACTGTTTTCATTCTACAAGAATAGAGTTGTCACCTTTTACATAGAAAGTATGTTGACATTTGCCCTGTGAATATAATCCCAGCCCATTAGCATGCCATAAATACCCTGCAACATCTTGCTTCTGTTAACATATCCTTAGCTACACATGTCTTGAAAATTATCTCACTCTATTCTTTAATACCAGATTCTGCAAATTCATTGAGTGCAATATGCTATTTCTCAAGCTCTTTATGTAGCACATCCTGTCTGCTCCATTTGACCCAAAACAGACTTCTAATCTTGTCCAGCTGTAGTTGCACTTTATTCCTAAAAATTCGTATCAAACATAGTATCTTTCAGGAAGTCTTTGTGATCGCAGGTAGATAGATGGAATTATTTTATTCCTGCTTCACGTCTCCATCCTAGACTTTATTCTATAATCAATTATATTTTCTGTCTATAAATCTATTTTTTGCATGCTGTGAAACTTTAAGATAGACTGTGCCTTACTAGTATGTTTGTCTTAACATTCCAAAACATTCTCTTTAATGTGGTGGGTTCTTAATAAATATTTGGTGAGTAAAAAACTGAATAATTTTTAATTCCAAATTGTGGATATCAAGTAAATGTCATTTCTTACACAATGGTGGCTTAACGGCCTGATTGCATTTGCACATATCTCATTTTAGACCACCATCTTGGGTTGAGTTCCATATGGTACATGTGTTAATAAAAATGCACCTCTAATATTGCTAATGTTAGCTTATACTTAATATAGGAATTCCTATCAGGATTAAGTTTGAGAGAAGGATAATGTGTTGATGATGAAGAGGAGTTACTATGTTCATTGGTGTTACTCATTCTTATGAAGATGACCCCATATTAGATATATTCACTTAAGATGACCTGAGAAGTTCCACAGAAGTTTTCTTAGCAATACAAATCCTATTTAATAAAACAGCTGCTAATGCTCATGATTTGTCTAATATTGATAATAATGCTCTTCAACATAATAAAAATAGTTTTTGGACTTAATGCAATTTCTACAATTGTTTGATTATGAAGTAGTAATTGCAGAGTTGCTGAGTAACACATTGGCAGCCCTTGCTTTGCTTCTCACGATCGGCCCCCTGCATCCAGGGTTGGGTATAGTTCACAAAACCTTTCTTCACACAGGCAGGAAACAGTTTTGCAGCTCACCCCTGCCATCTCGGGTAGATTACAATCAGTATACTTATTTAGACAATAGGAAATTTTCTACTCACGGCGAACCTCTTGAGTAGATTTGACCTGGGAAGAAGGATGTCCTAGGTGTTCACACTGCCCTTAAGTAAAGAAACTCCTCTTCCTCTGACCCTCCTTTTGGGCCAATCATCAAAACTGACTTTTTGATTGAATCCTATTCCATGTTTATTGTTTTTCTTTGTAATTTCATTTAAAAACTGCAGAGCCACCCCAATACCAAACCTGTTTACTCAAGGCCCTATTTTAGGTTTCATCATCCTTTGGACAGAAGCCTTCCTCAGTTTCCAGTTCATTTGGCATAGTGACTATTACGTACGGTTATCTGAGGAATATGTCCCATATCTTTGGGATGTCAATATTAAATTCTCCAGATTTTTTTAAAAGATTTTATTTCTTTATTTGAAAGAGAGAGAGAGAGAGAGAGAGAGCATGAGAAGGGGGAGGCTCAGAGGGAGAAGCAGACTCCCTGAGGGCAGGGAGCCTGATGCGGGACTTAATCCTGGGATGCCAGGATCATAATCTGAGCCAAAGGCACCAAACCAACTGAGCCACCCAGGTGCCCCTAAATTCTCCAGATTTATGCCTTATCTTGTCATTGGATTTTTATTTGCTTAAAATTTTGCTTAAATCACTGAGATTCTGAGGCCAGTTGACCTAATGTCAAACATACTTAAATCATGTATTTCTCTAATTCCAGTGTAACCCAGTCGGTTCCCCAGATTGAATTTGTAGGATATCCAGCTAGATCACTACATCTTCTGGTTTAGAACCAAGTATGTGGGGGTATCTCACAATACCTGTAAACCTAAAGCTAAGGCTGGTCAAAAAATACGTGAACTTACCACACAGTGGGGGGAAATAAAAATAACATGAATAATAACTCAATTTTTTTTTTTTAAGATTTTATTTATTTGACAGAGAGAAACACAGCTAGAGAGGGAATGGTAGTGGGAGAAGCAGGCTCCTCGCTGAGCAAAGAGCCCGATGTGGGGCTCGATCCCAGGACCCTGGGATCATGACCCGAGCCGAGGGCAGACGCTTAACGACTGAGCCACCCAGGTGCCCCTAATAACTCAATTTTTGTCCACAGAATATTCTCACCCTTGTAGGGAAAGTTGTCAAGTAAATAATTACATGTATTGCCAAGTGCAAATAATTGAGGGCTGAGTAGAACTATACATGAAATATAGCATAAGTTTATACAAA
The DNA here is from genome assembly GCA_028646535.1 of Procyon lotor. Classification (NCBI taxonomy): domain Eukaryota; kingdom Metazoa; phylum Chordata; class Mammalia; order Carnivora; family Procyonidae; genus Procyon; species Procyon lotor. Next base: position 44,298,362 of record CM053616.1, read on the forward strand.
AGTAATTCTTACTTTCTGATGAGATCTGGGGAATATTTATCACAGACATTTGACTTGCAATTTAAAGAATAAAATTATTTTTGTGTGTACATGTATAATATTTCATACTGATAATTCATGAAGGACACCGTTCTGAGGAAAGATGTAGTAAAAATGTACAGATATAAAAATAGAGTAAAAAATTTGACATAGTGGAGACACATATGTGATAGAAATAGACCAATTCAGGATGGATTAAATGGAGAAAAATAGGTCTGCTGAAATAATGATTAATGCTGAGGCCATACATGGTAATCGATGCTTTAGGTGTTTTTTCCCAGAGTGAATTTTTATTTCACAGCCGTAAAGTAGGCCAACGGTCCTTGTAAGTTCTCTGGTTTGTGGAACTGTCACAAAGGTCAGGTCTTGTGTATTGTGGACATTCTTCTTTGGTGACCCCAGAAGGAGTAGTCCTAAAAAAGGTTTGAGGGAAAAAAGGAAGTCTAAGAAAATACTTACGCATGAATTATTTTACTTTAACCTAAATAATTCTATCTAGCCCATATATGAAGTATTAAGAGCTTACTTATTATGTAGAAATTGATAATAAAAAAGTATACATTTCTCTTTTTCAAAATCGGGCTTAGAAGAACACTGACTGGGCTTCGTCTCTCATCACATGAAGCAGTTTTTCTTTCGTTACTTTCCCAGCTTTTCCCACATTGCACCAAATGCGTTAATGCCAGTCCCCTCAGGAACCAGACCAGTGCTATTCCAGACAGACACTTATAAGTAGGCATATTTTAAAAAATATTTTATTTATTTATTTGACAGATCACAATAGCAGAGAGGCAGGCAGAGAGAGAGGGTGAAGCAGGCTCCCCGCTGAGCAGAGAGCCCGATGCGGGGCTCGATCCCAGGAACCTGAGATCATGACCTGAGCCGAAGGCAGAGGCTTTAAGCCACTGAGCCATAAATCTGCCACTGGCAAATATCCACGTGCAAGTTTAATGCCACCTCAGATGTTTGTAAGTGAAACTTGAAGCACTCCTCTCTGAAGCTGACGATTTCCATCTTTTTGATATTTTTCGGTCCCACGGAAAAGAAAACAGAAGAGAGGATATCTTTAATGTCCTTTGCAAGGTTGTGGATTGGGGTAGAATGCGAGTTCTAAGTGTGTAAGGTTTTGCTCCAGTGGAGAGCACAATAAATTCTATTGTTATCCCTGGTGACTCTTGCAAGTCTCTGTAAGACTCTATTACTTCTAAGCACCATTGTGTAAGCTGATGACAATAAGTAAATAAAATCATTCATTCATTCGTTTGTTCGTTTGTTCATTCATTCATTCATTCTACCTGATTTGAAGCAGGAATCCTGCCCCAACACTATCTCTAAAGTACTCATGGTACTTTACTTTCAAAGTAAAGAGACATTTGCCCCAAGTTTAATACATAGAAATACTCAGGCTAAATTTTATTTACATATAAAAACCAGTTCATCAAATACCTGAAATGAGCCAACTTCAGTTTTCCTCATACTTTCTTTTTTTTTTTTTTTAGAGAGCCAGGTGTCTTATTGTGAAATGAAATCTGTAATTGAGTCTAGCATTGTATCAGTGTGTTAGAACTCCACAAATAATCCAGTAGTTTCTGCTGTGTGGTCCTCGGAGGGTACCACTCCAAGGTGGTACCAAGTGGTATTTTTTTATTTAGAAAAAAATTATCAAGTGGTATTATTTTTTATTTAAAAAAAATAGCTTTACCCTATACAGGTACTCAGTGCCACCAGTACTCTAGGTTTTAAATAATTGTGGATTTTGGTGAATTTTTATGTGCTGGAATGCATTGAGTGTTTATTTCCTACTGATTGTGCCATCCCTTGTAGAAGCCAGTGGAAACATGTGGGGATTGGCATTATTCTGATGGGGCTCTGTGGAGTGCATGCTACCGAGCAGAACATTGGTCATTTTTCTTGGGGCATTTTTAAGAATTACCTTCTAAACAATGTTTCACTTGATCTATAAAAATCTGCAAAGATTTACAGTATCTGTATATGGTATGTGGATATTACTACTTCAAAGTGAAAATGAGATTCTAAGACCAAATCTTTTGAGGATAAATTAAAACTAGCCTCTCTGGAAATTTTTCCAACACTAATTGGTACCAGTTTTAAAGTTTTCAATCATTCATGAAATTTATTGAGCACATACCATGTACCAGATATTATAATGGAATCTAGGTTAACAGTGGAAAAAACAAGCAAAACTTACTTTCTCCATGCAGTTATTGAATTCAAATACTCAGAGACTGGTTATAATTTCAGAGAGACATGTAGATTTTTCTTATAGCCATCACTCATGATTTTTGAAACATTTGAAATACAGTATTGAAATAGGATTTTATATATATATATATATATATATATACATATACGTATGTACACATACATACACACACATACACATGTATGTATCTGACAAAATAATGCTGCTGATATATTCCTAAAACAGAGACCAAAATGATACCTAGTTATAAGAAGGTGTACTGTTAGTATTGGTGGCAACTAGTAATGTAAAATTGAATAAGTCTTTATTCAATAGATCTTTATTAGATCATGATGAGTTCAGTAGATCTTTATTAGATCATGAGTTCAAATTAAAAGGACAGTTTGAGGAGAATTCAGTTATAAAAGTACATTTTAGAAGTATTCAACTACAAAACAGCAATGTAGTTTTAAAAACTTTTAGTCAATATAAATATGGACATATGGTATGAACAAAACGATTTCAAATGAGTAGTATTGAAATCTAAAAATATATTTACTGTAGTGAAAAGTGGCATATTTAAATAGTTGATACTATCTGAAAAAAACTGTGGATAAAAGTTGTGCTTCTAGTTGGGTAATGATATTGATGACCTGTAGGCAGTTTAATTCATGTAATAACTAATGAGCATATTGCACTGCAAAATATATTTTTACATATTGTGGAAGCTGAATTAAGCAGCAGTGTGAATATTGGTCCGTATTGGGATTAGCAGTTTCTTTTCTTTTCTTTTTCTTTTTTTTTTTTTTGGAATAAACAGTTTCTATTCTGGATCTTTCATGAAATGGCTATCCTCTAGAAGAACAGAGATTTCTGGCAATTATTTAAAACAGGTTCTACGTAAGGCATTAAAGTTGGAAAGAAATATAGGACAGAGAACTACATTAGTTCTTCTTACTTTTGCATGTGGTGCTCAACAAATCACTTTATCTGTTGCATCTCAGTAGGTTAGGTTTCTGTTTGCATCCTAGAAGGTTGGAAGGTTTTGATAAAAGAATAGATTTTCATGGGTAGGTTTGGGGCACAGGGAGCTGCTTTAAAGAGTTACCACCAGAGTACCGTCAGTAGGAAGTTGGAATTGGAATAAAGGTAGAGGTAAATGTCAATAGTATTTGAAACAACCTAAACCAGAAGTAAGTGATCAGGGCCAACTTTTGGTCAAGATGGAGGAGGATGTGGACGAGAAAAGCAAATGGGAACATTTGGGAGAGAAAATGAGTCCAGGTGGAGGATTGGATGATGTGGAACAAGCTCTTTAGGACACACCTGTGTGCTACGATCTGCGAAGTGCCCATCACAATCTGTTATCGAGAATATCTGTGCACCCAAGCATCACAGCATTTGAAATTCCAACGGGTACTATTTTGGCTTTTGCAGGATTTAGTTCTTTTAAAAAAAAAATTCAGTTAGATCCCCAGGCTAACTAGTTAACCATGCCCTCATTTGTGCTCCACTGTATGACACCTAAACTCTGTGTGGCCATTTATGGTCCCAAGAATAGGACCCTTCAGTGGCCGACGGCCTCCTCTTTGATAAGATGGCTTCTGGTCCTTGTTCCTTGGTTAGGCCTGTGCTCTCCCCTTCACGGAGAAGTTCACTCTTCTTTGTGTGTTCACTAAGTGTAACAACCCTCACTACACGTCTACAAAACAAAGGGCCCAGACAAGGCAGAGGCTAGTATTCTTCCGCTCAGGCACTGTACAGAACAATACTCTGATTTTGCCAGCTTACAATGTGTTATTTTCATTTTACCATTTCTGGAGAACGAAAAGCCTGCCCATCAAAATGTAAGCTAATTAATTGGCTGTCCCTAGAATTTGTTCAAAGACAGATTCCGGTTTTGTGAGGCCCGAAGCTTATGCAGTGTGGGCAATAATCTTTTAAAAATGCATACAACATTACTAAAACTAAATTAGGTACAAGGCCCTGGAAGGAGCCCATGCAATTGGAAGGCCCTGAAGCTTAATCTTCATTAGCTTCACAGTAAATCTGCCTTTGTATATAATATAATTGCTCCTCACTTATTAGCAAGCACGGAAGGGATGGTGAAATCAGCAAGTGGCTGGCCTTGGAGCTTAAGCAAAGTCAAAGACTGGCGGTTGCCATCGGTTCGATCGCTTCCACAGACCGAGGCTGAGGACATTTTCACTAAAATATCATCTGCAGAGCAGAAGTGGTCTAGGGAGCAACAGATCTCAAAACTTTGCCTTTTAATTTCCCATTCCCTACTGCCTCTGCCCTGTGGGCCTTTTATTTTTAAGGTGAACTCTTAGTGGTGTACAGCACAGGCCGAGCCTGCTTTTTAGTAGTTCGGAGTGGGCTTGGCAAACTTGCAGTGTCCACATGTATTACACTAAATATTTTAAACAGATCCTTATATACTACTGCATAATTTACCCAACTATTAATTATGCAAATGATGTTATGTATCATTACATCGAAATTATGTCAATTCTGTTATGAGTTTAATTTCATCCTCCCAAAAGATAGGTTAAAGGACGAACCCCCCTCCCAGAACCTCAGAATGTGATCTTATTTGGAAATAGGGAAACAGATATAATTAGTTAAGTTAGTATGAGGTCATAGGTGACTAGGATGGGCTCTTAATTCAATAGGATTGATGTCTTTCTAAGAAGAGCAGAGACACAGACCCACTGGGCGGGGGGACCCCACGTGATGATGGAGGCAGAGAGAGGAGACCTGCAGTTGCAAGTCGAGGAATTCTGAGGCTTACAGATGAGATGCACCACTAAGAGCTGGGTTATCCCCTACAGAGCAAGGAAGGTTCTCCCCTACAAGTGTGTCAGAGGGAGCACGGCTCTCTGGACAGCTTGATCTCAGACTTCTAGCTCCAAGAACTGTGAAAGAATCCATGTGTCATTTTAAGCCACTTAGTTTGTAGTCCTTGGTTAAGGCAGCCCTCCAATACCCTAATATGGTATCTAATACCCATTGTGGGGGACTAGGTGCTGGGCATACAGCAAAGAAACAGATAACGTACCTTTTGTTGGACAGTTGATCTCTTGAGGAGTGTTGACTGTCAACATTGTCTATCATCTATCTCGATGGTTCTTTAGATTTTCGGTTTCTTTTCTAAACACAAGTATTTCCGATTTCTCATTTGGATAAATTATATATAATGTTTATATTAGATACATGTTTTATGTGTTTTTAATTAATGCATATTATATAAAATCATCTTATAAACTAAAAAGCATACTAAATTAAGTAAAAAAAGTAGTGCTGTGCAGACGAAGTACTAGATTAGATTAGGTGCTTTTGACAGCATAGGACATGTATCACTTAGTATTCACTAAGCTTAAAGAAAAAAAAGTGATGGAGGGCTTGAGTGGCTGGCTCCATGGGGGACCTCTGTTTCAGAAAAACCATTTGTGGCCTGTTGATAAAGAATCCTATACAGTGTGTGACACAGAATAAAATTAGTGGCTAGAGTGATAGAGTACTTCAGAAGGGGTAAGAAACCTTGGGCAGAAGAAAAAAAAATTAAAAAGCAAATAACATTGGGTCCTCCTTTTGCATTGAATCATGGTCCTTGTGCTTACTACTAGATCTTAGGCACTTAGCATTGTGAATCTTTGTGCATTGTTTTCAAATCTGAGATAACGATAATTATCTTGAAAAACTATGAAGATTAATTCAGGTAATATATGTAAAACACATTATTTCATCAGACTAGGTAAGCAAATTGGTATTGTTTATCTTGCCAAGTGTAATAATGCTCCTCCCCATTCCCAATGGTATGCATATGTGTGCATGCACACAAAACAATGTTTACATCCTAATCCCAGGAACCTGTGACTATGTTAGATTATATGATAAAAGGGAGTGGACGGAATTTAAGGTTGCTAATCAGCTGACCTTAAAATAGGGAGATTATCTTAGGTTATCCAAGTATACCCGATAAAATCCAAGTCTCTTTAAGCATGAAAGAGGAAAGTACAAGAATTAGTGTCAGGTGCTTTGATATGAGAAAGACTTGACCCCACAGACCGAGGATAAGGGAAACTGGAAAGGCAGGAAAACATATTCCAAAAAGAAACGCATCCTGGCTACCATAACTATTGAATTTAGTGAAGCAGATTTTGGTCTAAGTCATTAAGTGTGTAGTAATTTGTTACAGCAGCAACTGGAAACTAATACAGTTACTATAATCTCACTAAGAAATACAGGACACTTCCTGGGACAAGGAAAGTGATGAGGCTATAATGAGGAAACACACGATCCTTCATGAAACAAAAACTAATGCAAATGTGGGCATATTGTAGGTGATTGCAGTATAGTGTGATTAAGTGCTTGATAGCAATGGAAAGTTTTCTTAACTAGAACATAAAATTTAGATTTGAGGAAGAGGTGCTGGAGGGTGGGGGTGTTGGGAGTGGTTTTCGTGCCATGCACTTGGGATTGCCTGATTCATGCCTTGGGAAAGAAGAAGGATGAGAAGTTAGGAAAAATTGAAAAGCAAAGGAGTTCTGGTTAAATAGAAATTTAGGTCCAGTGAGTTCTGATCAAATAGAAATTTAGGCCCAATGAGTTGTGACGTGATAAGTGATTAATACAATCAGAAATACAAGTGCTGTAATACAGATATCCTATTCCACACACAATTTTGCCAGATCCTATCCTTTCCTATCCTGGCTTTTCCTTCAGTGTGTTATTTATCTACTAGAGCATGCTGTTTCATACCATGGCATAGCACACCTTCCTAGCAGCTGGAGAATAATGTAGAAAACCAGCATGTTTAATCAGTCTGGAATCTGATTAAATTCATTAGGTCTAGTAACTGGCCAATTAGTATTATCTTGGGTAGATGAGATAACTTCTGGAAGCCTGTGTCTCTTGAACTGGTAAAAGAGGGATTAAAAACAAGTCCTTCTCTAATAGGGTGTTTTGAAGATTGAGTGAGTAATACAGCACCTGGAACATATTATTAAGTTACTGCAGTTACTATTATGGACTCTTACAGGTGTCAACTCAGAAAGCATGTTGAAGGCCATGTTGAAGAGTTTGAGCTTTATCTTCAGAGGAATAGAAATCCAAGGAGGATTTTTTGTAAGAGGGAAATGATCCAATTTGCATTCTAGAATAATTGTACAAATAACATAGTTGAAACACACACACTTTCCTAGCTTCCTTCTCAATATTCACTTAAACGACAGCAAACGAAGAAAAAGATACAAACCCTCACAAAGAACCCAGGAAAGGAGATAACCCTAGAGGAGAGATGTCAACAACATTTTGGGAAATGTTAAGACCAATGGATCAATAGGAACTGATTTAGCAAGGCAAAGAAAGTTGAAACCTGAATTTGTCTCATAGAGGAAACAAGAAGTAAGCCTCTTTGTAGCACTACTTTCGAAAGGCTCAGAAAACTAAGGAACCATGTTTCTACAGAATCAGGTGTTTCAGAAATGCTGAACCGATGATTGAGCAACCGGCCCCCTCAGCCACTGTTGTCTTTCCCACTCTGTAGCAAAAGAGGAGAAGTTGAATCTTTAGAAAGGCTGAGCTTAAGGGATTCTGGAAAAATAGAAACCAGCCATAGAGGGGCTAGGAGGGAAGCGCTGTGCTGTTAGAGGTAGGTTTGAATAAATGTAGGCGTATGGAAAAGTGAGAGCCCCATCGGCCTGCTGGACCTCCAGAATTCTGGCAGCCAAGCTAATTCTGTTCTGGCATTTGATGGAGTGTTCCTCTCTGGGGAATATGCCTTAGTTAAAACAAAACAAAACAAAAACCAGACTATAATCAATGGCTATTTATGCCTCCTTCAAAGAAGCTGCTGAGTCCCCAGCCTACTGTATGTGGGCTAGCACATGAATGCCTTTCTTATTACTTCCTGTTGTCCTCACTTTCTTTTTTCTACTTGGAATTTCCCACACAATCTTCCCCTTGCATTTTTTTGTTCACTGCTCTTTCCCCACTGCCACCTAGAATGTTATAGGGCACTCTCTCTTGTGCACGCACGCTGTCTCTCTGTATATACGCACATGCATATATATGTATGTATAATTATATATAAAACACAAAATATAAAATACATAATTTTTCCTCTATATATACACACACATATATGTATAATTTTATGTAATGTAAAATAATTTTTTGATAAGTTAATATTGAACAGTTAGATTTCTACCTTCCCTGCCTTATTAGCTTTGCATTCAAGGAAAAAGATCAACCCAAACAAATAGAAAAATGGAGTTCAGTAGAAATGGGGGCAATGTACTGAGCAGAAGAAAAGCTATGAAGGAAAATTACAAAATTACAAAATTAGGAAAAATAAAATATACTGCAGGCTTAGCACAAAAACATATTCTATATAAAAAAGGAAGCACATCAATAAGAAAGAGCACTTCAAAATCTATAAAAGCAAAATTTTATTTAAATAATGAAAGTTATGAATGACAGTGTTGAAAATATAGCTTGATACTAGATATGGCCAACAAATGGAAGCTTCTGTATGAAATTTTCAGATAATTTTATACTCAGTTATGAAATATTAAACACTTTCTAATAAGATTACTAACAAGGAAACAACATCCACTCTCACTACCTCTGATCAGTGTAATTATACGTCCTTTCTTGTAGAAGAAGGCAAAAAAAAAAAAGAAAAGGCATAAAGTTTAGGAAGGAAGATATTATCTCAGGTTACAGGTAATACGAGTGTTTATTTAGAAAGTCCTCCATAATCCACAAGATAACTGGCTAGTAGAATTAAATGATTTTAGAAAAATCTTAATGGAACAAGATTAATCCTCACATAAGTTATATTTTTGTAATAGCTACAAACTTATAAAAGTTAAATTTTTTTAAATAATACTAGTATTGCCTAAAATACAAAATAGGAATACATTTAACAAAAAGGAACAAAAGAGGTAAGAAAAATAAATTTGGAGCTTTCCAGAATTCAGATTTACATCCATTTTTTCCCCACCCATTAATTAACTTGGATTCTCACGCAGTCCCATGAATTGAAATAAAATACTCACGCTGTGCTCTGTTCCTTAAACGTGCCCCTGTATCACATTTCTTATGGTTAGAAGACCCTTCCACCAAATATCCACATGCTTACTCCTTCACTTAATTTGTATCTCTTTCAAATATCATACCTTCAGTGGTTACTTCTTTGTTCACTCTACCTAAGAAATCTGTGATGCAGCTTTCTATCATTTTTGCAAAAGATAATTTCTTCTTTGTAACACTTATCTTCTATCACCCCCACTAGAATATAGGTCCTATATAGATATCAGGTAGCGTGAACAAAGAAGTAACTACTGAAATACACAGGGCCATGAAAGGCAGTAACTTTATCTGTGTTATATCACGGACACTAGAAAAACACTCCTAACATATACTCATTAAGTGAATTAATTAGTTTTATCAAAAAAGAAGGGAGGCTATCTCCTAGGCAGGTAATCTATACTAATTGACAACGTGATTAATTACTATACTCAGGAGCATGGGTGGCTCAGTCATTAAAGTGTCTGCCTTGGGCTCAGGTCATAATTCCAGGGTTCTGGGATTGAGTCCCGCATGGGGCTCCCTGCTTAGCTGGATGCCTACTCTCTCTCTCCCACGCCCCCTTCTTTTGTTCCCTCTCTTGCTCTCTCTCTCTGTCAAATAAATAAATAAATAAAATCTTTTAAAAAATTACAATAGTTGTAAGGGCAAATTGCACTTTTCTCGCTCTAAAGATGAATGAAAGGATGCTCAGTAGATTTTCTTTTAGATTGTTTATTAGAGATAGAGCATGCATGCAGGGGGAGGGGCAGAGAGGGAGAGAAACTCAGGCCTACGGAGTAGGAGCTGAGCTCGGAGCTCAAGGAAGAAACTCAGCTCTGGAGCTGAGCTCGGAGCCCAAGGCAGGACTCCACCCCAGGACCCCAAGATCATGACCTGAGGTGAAATCAAGAATAAGCTGCTTAATGGACTGAACCACCGAGGTGGCCCTCCTCAGTAAGATTTTTAAATTTAACTTCAAGAATATACTAAAGACTGATATTAAAGAGTAAAGCAAATTTATTTTTGAAATACCTAATGGACAGATTCTACAGATTAGAAACACAGGAATAAAACATTTACAGATTGGAATATAGAAGTAAAAAATTCCCCAAAATGTAGACTGGGTAAGTCAGAGATTGAAGATATTTTAAAAAGTTGATTATAGTCAACATGCCTTACATATTGCAAATAAACCAGGGTTCGAAAAAAACCCCACATTCTTGGTAATTATTCTTAGTAACTCTCATTTCCCTCTTGTATGTTCAATTCCTTACATATATTAGGCCTTCAAAATGCAGCAAGTATTTGCACAGTATATAGTCATAAAAATATGCCTAAAATAGATTGACCTACATGTAAATTATAATTTTTTGCTTCTTTCTTTTAACTTGTTTTATTTTTATTACCATAAGTAAAAAGAGAGAATATGAGAACATGTTCTGAAGATAATTATTAAATGTTTCTAAAAATGATGAAAATTATGAATCTTCAAATGACAAAGCACTAAAAAATTCCAGCTGGAATAGTTAAAATAGGAATAAGTTACCTAGCCAATGAAAGTGAATATATAGAATTCCAACTGAAAAGAAAAATATAGTGAAAACAGCAAGAAAGAAAAGATATATATATATATATATATATATATATATATATATAAATAATCAACAGTTGTTAGATATACAATTGATTTCTAATATGCCATAATGAAAGTCATAAGGCAATGAGATAACATTTTCAAATTACAGAAAAATGTATGTTTGTATAGACAAAAATATCCATATTTTTACATGGTAAGGGTTAATGTCAAAGAGTTAACATTGTTTTAACTAATAACATTGTTTTTCTATGATTGATGTCACCTGGACACGAATATGCTGTCCTCCAAATGTGCATATATCCCATCTATTATCACAACTATTATCAACACAAATTGTAGCTTTCATTTTTATAACACTGGACATGAGCATCTTGATGTAAATGACCATTCAGTAACATATTTTTGTTCTATCTTCTATTTTACTTTATTAATTACTGTGGTTAGGATATAAAGATGAGTCTTCTCTATATCTCCTATACTCAAAATAAGGAAGATTGGATGCTTTCTTTCTCCTCATGGTTCCCCCCAAATTGCAGGAAATAGCACCAATCAGGTCTGTCCTTTGAAACACACACAGACACTTAGCCTAAAGGGTTAAAACAAGAAAGCAGGATTGGGGCTAATTGGTAATGAGTTACCCATTTGAGCAAAATATCAAGGTAAGAAGCAATGATAGTTCAGAAAAACAACTGTAACCATACTTCTTCTTTACTTTCAGAATTATTCAATGCATTTTCACTCGTTATTTAGTCAGCAAAAGGCCTATGTATAAAAGGATATACTTCAACTGGATGATTAAAGTTCTAAAAGCAGTGATGAGAGTCTGAAAGTGGTCTTCTTACACCCACCTATAGACTCATGCCTTAGATCTGGGGTTCTTTTATGTCATGACATATTGAGAAATCTCACACCATTGCCTCTCATCCTTTGGATCATGTCAGACTCAACATATCTCCATAGTTCATATCCTACAGAAATGACAAAATTGAAATACAAAGTAAGATGGCTAGTTGTAAATTCTCCAGGTGATGCAAATCATTTGTAAGAGCAAAGAAACGCCATTTTTTTCCTACCTGTCACCTTAAACCAGAGGTCCTGGTACTTGTGGATTAATTTAGCAGTGGTTGAAAATATTGTTAATTTTCAGATTCCTAAACTGGAAAGCAACTAATAGTTGTATACAGACTATAACAATTAACTCATGATCTGTTATTTAATCAATGATTGGATTAAGATACAGGCTGAATGATGTTTACTTTCAGAATTCAATCTGAGACCAAGAACAAATCTTTTTTCCCAAAAACCCACTCATAAGAAAAAAAATGTGCATATGGAACAGGCACATTTGGTAAAAGGTAAAAGGACATTTGATTGGAGTCTGCACATGTGGGTGTAGGTTATATAGTTATAAACTAAGTACAATACTCAGATCCTTTTTGATTGGTTCTCTCTCTTTTTTTTAATTAAGGGAGTAATTTGATCAAATAATATTTCTTGAAGAAGTGCAGCACTAGGCAAGGCAACCACATTCTGTTGGATAAAGATTTAGTGACTACCAAAACCCTTTGGGACATTAAATTGTTTTTGCTTTCTTGACATATTGCAAATGAACTTTGCTTTAAATAAATATATTCTTGATAATCCTTATATCCCTGTTAAAATATTCAGTTATTTATAAATAATAAGTCTGAAAAATATAAATGCATACATAGTACATAAAAATTTACATGAAATATATTATCCTATATGTTAGTTGTCCCTGTTGTTTTCCTGTACTTTTGTTAATTTTTATTTTGCTATAGTTTTTTTTTATTCAGTCATAAATGTTTTGCTTTTTATCTCCTTAAATTGAAGTTGGCACATTTTATATGTGTATAGTTGAAAAACGACCACATTTGTATAAAAATGTATAAAAATCTCCTTTTTTTTTTTAAAGATGGAAGCTGACTGACTTTATCAATGTATTTGACCAAAGGGAGCTGTGTTTTATCAGAATTTAATCTTCAAAATGTGAAAAAACAAAACTAGTATTAAACTCAAGGTTGCCATATTTCCTCTTAATGCCACTGTATTTAGTTACATTGACACTTGCATATTAAATATGCTCAGTTTATAAAGGTTTAAAGTTCTGTATTTTCTCCACTTAGCACATGAGTTCTAAAAACAGACATGTCTTTTTTTTAAAAGTCTTGTCACATTATTACTGCTATTGCTCAATTGTGTTTGGTGCTGTTTACACTCTCTTCATATTATGTTTGTCTTTATGATAATGAGTAAGCAAAAACCCAATTGTTTATACACTGTATACATTTATATGTTGTATAAATGTAGATGGAATAAATTCAAGAGTAAATTATCTAGAATAGTATTACCAGAAGTATTTCACTTACATCATAAAAGTGGACCTTTTGTATTTATTGCAACTCTCCTATTTTGATAAGTAAACAAATTAAAGCCTACTTATCAAAATGTGACTTGCACAGCAATTATCTCCCTGTGCCAGGGTTACATGATGATTTTTTTTTCTTCTCTTTACAACATTACTTTGGATTGAGGGATCAGCCATCAAGATCGAAATGACAAACTGATGGATGATGATCAAGGCAGAATAGAATCTTACTTGTTCTTTAATGGCTTCCATGGCCCCTTCTTTACTAGTATCAGCCAAATTTAGTTATGTCCAAAAAACCAGCAAAAGGACTTGAAGCAAAAGCAAGGAGTGGAAAGATGGATAAAGAATGTACAATATTTGCTCTGGCACCCTGGGGACACTAACTGCTTTCATGAGTTTATCCATGCTAATCATCCCAGTTCAGGTTCTGGAAGACATTCCATTGAGGAGCAGAACAACTTGTGAAATCGACCATTCAGCAAGGAATATTCAGACAGTCAGATACAATGTGTAATAGGTGAGAACAATGTGTAATCCCTGGAACCTTGGGAAAAGTTACAGGCAAAAAAGAAAAGAATATTCACTGTCAGTTTAATTTTGCTAATGTTCCACTTGAGCTCCCCTTGCTAATACATTCCAATAAAAAATGCTGTATTCATGTGAATTGACTCCACCCTAAGATTAAGTACTTATTTAGTATATCAGTGAATTATTTTCAAATTTTTCGATAAACATATCAAGGAGTCTTCACAAAGAAGGTGGAAATTTATTGTGATGCCAAGAATGTATGAAGATTTTTAAATGAATTCTATTCTATTCTATTCTATTCTATTCTATTCTATTCTATTCTATTCTATTTTTTAAAAAGATTTTATTTATTTATTTGACAGAGACACAGAAAGAGAGGGAACATAAGCTGGGGGAGAGGGAGAAGGAGGTTTCCTGCTCAGCAAGGAGCCTGATGCGGGGCTTGATCCCAGGACTTGGCTGGGATCATGACCTGAGCCGAAGGCAGACGCTTAATGACTGAGCCACCCAGACGCCTCATGAATTTGATTTTTAAAATTTTTTTAGTATAGTTGACATACAATGTTGCATTAGTTTCAAGGATACAACATAGTGATTTGACAAGTCTGTACATAATGCTATACTCTCTATAAGTTTATCTACCATCTGTCACGTACAATGCTATTACAATGTCACAGACTATATTCCTGGTGCTATACCCTTTATTCCCGTGACTTATTCTTTCCATAACTGGAGGTCTGTATTTCCTACTCCCTTTCAACCACTTTGTCTATCTTTCCACCCTTTTCCTTTTGCCTCCATCAGTTCTCTGTATTTATAGATCTGATTCTGCAGAGACTTCTAAAATAGTAATTTTACTATGTGGTCTTCTTTAATTACCTTAATAATTTTCCTAGAATAAAAAGCCATTTTTAATATGAAGCTAGAATCTTTTTAATAATAAGTTTTAAATGGGTAACTTATTAAAGATTTGTTTCACATAATATCAAAATCTTTATTTAGTAATTCATTTACAAACTTTAATTATTGATTTGCCTACTTATGAGTACAGGTTCTTTATCACCCAACATATAGACAATTATGAATTATAAAATTTAATTTACATCGTTTCTTTAAAAAATGTAATCTTGTCGATATAATTCCTGTCTTATATTAACAAAATAATAAAACTATAGTTCTATGCTAATTAACTTAAAATATAACCTATATCTTAATCCTAAACACACAGAGTTAAGAATGAAAAAGAAGGAAATAAAACCAATTTGTAGACTCTTCATATGATGAGTAGCACTATTAATACATCTTTAAATCATACACTCAGATGAGCAAATAGATTATATATTTTATTTAATCTGTATGTACATATATACGAAGAAGATGATATAATCCTTAAATCTGGGTGGTGGCACATTTCCATTTAGTTCTGTACTTTCTATAAACGATCAAACGCAGTGATGAAACATTTTTTTTAAAGTATCAAAAACAATGAATAACATGTTCTCAGAAGTTTTGCTCCTTATTTCAAGTTTATAATGTTTGCCAAGAAGAGATTATTTAGCAATTGAATAGAAGGATGAAGCAGAAGCTATGAGATCAGGTGATGGGGCAGATTTCAAAACAAGCAAGATGCTCAAGGCCTTTAAACTTGGTCACAGCAGGTGCTTCACTTGCAGAGGGATTTACAGAGCCTTTTCTTACGCTGGTAGCTTCTTTTTCGGTGCTCTTCAATTAATCCCAATTTTACCACTGAAAGTATAAACCTATGGAGAAGTTTTATGGTGAAGACTTATAAAATCATCCTCAAAGAGTTGAGAACTGAGGAACCTACACTTCACCACAGACTAATTGAAATAACTGGTGAGCTAAACAAATAGTTTTCCGTTTACATTTTTGCATGTAATTATGCCCCATGATATATAGAAATTTACCTGACATTTCGCTATTCATATTTTAACTGTTACAACCTCCCCTGTATGAAATTCCTAACACTCTTATAAAATGTATATTATTGAAGGATTAGACATTTGTTTATATAAAGGTGTGGGAAATATTAAAAGCACATCAGGGAAATAAATGTGAGCCCATCAACATAATTCTTTGATTTTATATTCATTTTTCTTCCCAAAGTTTTGTGTGTTACACTGCTTTTGTAATCATTTTGAAAAGACTACTTTCTCAGTAATGGACAGGTGCTTTCATTTCACTGATGCAAAATCTGGATTAAGTAATCATTTAAGACAACAGCTGTGTTTGGGGCATGAGGGGCAAGACAGGACAGCACATATTTTCCAAATTAGTTGTCTCAGGAGAATGTCTGTTGAGAACAATGCATGTGTTAAGTTGTATCCTTTGGACTATCACACTTATATCCCAATCTCATAAAATTTTATAAATGTCCTATCTTATGTCTTGCTAAGGGTTGGTAAATTATATTTTAAACCTAATTAGATGGTGCTGGATAGGCACTTAGGGGAAAACTTGTATTCCTATCAGCATTTTTATTTTACATATCCCTGGAAATCTGACCATTTAATATCACAAAAATAGGATATGTGGGAAAAGACACAGAACATTTGATTTTGTTCTCTTAATTTGTAAAGTTTGTCTATTTTACCTGTACATGCTATATTATCTTCAGATACTTAACCATGCCAGAAAATTATACTTCAAGTGGAAAGAATTCACAGAAATTTTCCTATTATTCCACCTGGTTCTCAAGGAATGATTGTGAGGTTTTTGGAACATGTCTATTTGCATGTAACGATTATAAAGTGATTGTTTTATAAACTGTTATCGTACATGTATTAAAATATTACGTAGTGCATCACTGCCTTTCTAGAACTAGAGTTCTTTTGATGTCTTCATCAGGAAAATAATCTATGAAAAAAGTTATCACAAAACAATCTAGGAAATCTAGGATTCCTTTAGCAGAAAAGATACACAGTTTAAATTACTATTGGGGTTCTGGGTTTATTACCTTCTAACCTTGGAGCAGGGAGCAAAGTAACATCAAAGAAAAGTGCAGAACTATTTGAGCATGCAAATATCACTCAAGATCAAGGATATGTACTGCAGACCACAGTAAAGAGCAATTCAGGAATGATGCAAGGTTTGCTTCTTAAGATATGTTTGCAAGTGGAATGCTTCAAGGCCTTCTTAGTAAAACGCCATTTGATTGCTCATGAGAATCTGTTGCCAGAGAAACAGGTCTTAATTAAGAGTATAAATAATAACATCCCTCAGGAGGGCTGTGGAAATGATCAACTATGTCAGAATATTAATGTTTTACTTTACCCCCTCCCCGCACCGTACTGTCCCTTACATCTTAATCCCTATGTTCTAAATTAAATTACTAATGAAATTTTCCATGCTTTCTGGATCTGGTGATGGTCAAGATTAAGCTAAACATTTACTTCTGGGAGTCAGCAAGACCTGTGACTCCATTAAAGTATGGAGACCGTTCTACTCTGTAAATTCCCAGATTTAATTCATAATAGAAAACACCCTTGAACTTTTTTTTTTTTTAATGCTGAGTCATACTGGTCATTCACAGAAGAGGCTTGAGCTGCTGCTATTGTAATGATTTGCATATCATCATCTCTTCTGCCTAGGCTGCATCCTGATGTAGATAGATGGAAAGTGAGACCACTGCCTGGGACCAGGAGAGCTTGTCTAGCTTTGACTGAGGTCTTTTGGGGCAGCCACAGGGGTAGCATGTAGCTACAGTTCTTGCATCTCATGGGTTGATTGAGGCAACCCCTATCACTAGTTAAAAGCTTGGTGGTTCAAGTTGTGATAAAAAACAGGATTTATATGAAGCAGTAGACTTGTGTTATGTATTGTTTGCTCAGGCTACCTTAACAAATGACCACTGACTGAGTTGCTTAAATTAAAAAAAAATCATTTTCTTACAGTTTTAGAGGTTAGGAATTCCAAGATTGAGGTGACGGTGGGATCAGTTCCTTCTGAAGCCTTTCTCCATGGCTTGTAGATGGCCGTCTTCTCCCTGGGTCTTCATGGGGTCTTGCCTCTGTGTCCACATTTACTCTTCTTCTAAAGACACAGTTATATGGACTCCAACCCACCCGAATGACCTCATTTTAACTTAATCACCCCTTTAAAGATTCTGTCTCCAAAGATAGCCACATTCTGAGGTGCTGGCATATGACATTTCGGGAACACAATTTAGCCCACAAAGCCATGTCTAGCGTTGTTGTCAAAGACATATTTGGAATGACCTCTGCCATAATCCAGACCATTCTTGTTGCTGCCAGTTAAGTGTTAAATAAAACAGAAAACAATAGATCAAATAAAAAAAAAATAGAAGGAGTCACTGTGATGGAAATATTCCTGAAAGCCCTACAACAATGTATAACCTGAATTCAGAGAAGCAGAAGATGGTGCGAGGCTTGATATCGCGTGCTTTCCTAGTGAGGGCACCTGCAGAATGTTTGCAAATATGCTGAGTGAATGCGAATTGAAAAGAAAGCAAAACATAATCCCCCTTTTCAAAGATTTTCCTTGAAATACTGCAGACATCTTACACGGATAAATGCACTAAAATACTATAAAAATGAAGCAGCTTATTCTTAATGGAACAAAGTTTAACCCTAACAGTAAATATACTTATGTATTTTTCTAAGTAGTTCAGAGTAAATATGCTCAGCTCAAGCATCCTAAGAACATTTATGAGATTCAGAATGAGAAGTGTTAATATAGGATTTTATTAAATTCACATAAGCTAAAGTGACCCCTGACCCCCCGGCGAGTTACACCCTTCTGTATTCCCCTCTCCTTGAGTGTGGGTGGAACCAGTAACTGCTTTTAGCCAAAAGAATATGGAGAAGTTTACCGGAAAGCCACTCTGGCAATTGTTATGTTACCTAAGACTCCATCTTATAGATTGGAGCAATAAATTCTCCTTCTGGCCTTGAAAACACAAATAGCCATGTTGTAATTGGCTTAGGGAGAGCCTCAGGTGGCTGCCTGGAGCCAGGAGTGGCCCTTGCCAACAGTCACTGAGTAAATGAGATCTTCCGTCAGGCGCTGGGAGAGGAGGCCTGTGGACATGCTGAGTGAGTCTGGGAGCTTGCCTTTCCCAGTTGAGATGAAAATGCAAGCCTGCGGAAACCTCGACTGCAGCCTTGTGAGACCCTGAGCAGAGAACCAAATTAAGCTTTGCTGGGACTCCTTCCTTACCCGTGGAAACTCTGGGATAACAAATGTGCATTGTTAGAAGGTCCTAAATTTTGTGGTAAGTTTTCCAAAGAAATATATAAAACTAATACATTCAAAATGTAAAAAAAAAATGTCAGGCAGTTTGTATCCTAAGACAAGGAAAATCCAAAATGTGTATTTGCGTTGGTAATAAATTTCTTTGAAAAATGGGTGAGTTTTCTGATCTCAGAATAACAGCGTTTCAAAAGCTATGATTTCACTACAAAAGCCCAGTTAACAACATAGAATCTTTAGTGCCCCTTTCTGCTGACTTATTTCCCTAAATTTGTGACTCCATTGTTTTCAAAGCACCAGACTGTGGCCTTTAATAAAGTCAGACTTCAGTTGTTGTATTCTTCCATCTCTTTTCTTGATTGTCCTCCCTTTTTCTCTCCATCTTCTCACTCAGTTTGGACCTCTGCACTCTCACTCTCTGCCTCGTCTTCTTCCTCCACCCGTCTCATTATCTGACTCCCAAACTGGGTAAAGCCTTACATGGAAGTAATAGAAGTAAATGGTTATTTGCACTAAAATTAGTTATAACTAATTGCCTGAGAGCTGTATAAAATGGTGAGGTATGTATAATGCACAATTACATCAACCAAGATTATAACAAAGCAGCGGGTTTATTAGCTCACCTTGGAAGTGTTTTTCTTCTGTAAAAAGTGTAGAATAAATAACTCTACTGATAATAATGATTAGAAATGTGATCGGTAAGTAAGATAAAAAAATACCTGGGGTAGTTACTGAGCATTGAGATAACCTTTTACCCAAAGCTACGATATATACTCTTGCAAATAGATAATAGCCTTATGCATACGTTGCTATGTATGTGTGTATAAATGGGTATGTATATATATATTTCTGTATTGCTTACAGTTTTTTTCTTTTACATTTACTTGAGTAAAGATGTAGCAGGTTGCTTTTGGATTTGTAAAAAGGTATGGCGGGCAAGGTCATTGCCATGGTTGGCCTGCAGACAGAACCAAATGGATAGTGTGCCAGTATAAGGTGAAAGAATGATAGGCTGCCTGTGAGGGTTTGTGAGCAAGGTGAGAAGCTTGAGATGATTAATCTGGTTAAGATAAACCAGGTTTATAGCCTTGAGTTCCACGATTTATGAGGGAGTGGTGACACTAAGAAAATGCAGAGATAGTTTGTTGAAAGCAGGATGAGAAAAAGGAAAACAAAACCAAACACTCTTTGAGAAAGAAAGTAGATACTATTCCAGAAAGATATAAATATAGTAAGATTCATGAGAAGGAGAAGTCATGAGATTTTGGAATAACAGATATTGCCAGGTGACACAGTTAATATTGTCTTTAATTGGTAAGGTATATTTTCTTAAA
Source organism: Procyon lotor (assembly GCA_028646535.1). NCBI lineage: Eukaryota > Metazoa > Chordata > Mammalia > Carnivora > Procyonidae > Procyon > Procyon lotor. Next base: position 44,318,767 of record CM053616.1, read on the forward strand.
ATATTTAGCCATCCTACCTCCATCCATTTAGCTGCAAAAATATGTAGAAGTCTATAATCTAGCAAGAAATGCCTTGTTATCTCTGCAACTTCTGAGACATAAGGAAAGCATTTTTCATGAAAAAACATGATTGTTTACCATTCTTGACTAATAGCATTCTTTTAGAGTGGTTATGTCACATCTACATGCAAGAACCCCCCATACACGATTTGTTGTGTGTATATAAATATCTGTTTATAGCTAACAGCCCATTGTTTAAAACAAACAAAAAGACTTTATTTCAAAGTAACTTTGGAGTTACAGAAGAGTTGTAAAGATAGTTCAAAAAGTTTCTGTGTATCCATCTCCCAGCTTCAATTAGTGTTATTTTAAATAACCATTATACACATATCAAAATGAATTTGATAGTGGTGCAACATTATTAATTAAACCATACATCTTATTTGTATTCCACCAGGTTTTCCCCAAATGTCCTTTGGATACAAGATTAAATTCAGGGTACAACATTACATCTTTTTCAACACATATCCTTATTCTTTTCTAATATGAGTTGGTTTCTTGATCTTTCCTTGTGTTTTATAGCCTTAGAACTTTTGAGAAGTATTGATCTAGTACTTTGTAGTATTTGTCCTTCAACATGGGTTTTTCTGATGTTTTCTCATGAGTGGGCTGGGGTTTTGGATTTTTTTTCCCCTTTTTTGGAGAAATACCACAAATGTAAGTGTTCTTATTCTATCAGGAATTACAGGATAAGTTCACTTATTACGGTTGATATTACAAATCATGATGACTTGGTTAATAAGATGTGTCTGCCAGGTTTCTCCACTGTAAGGTTAGTATTCCTCCTTTTCCATGCTCTATTTGTTATAAGTCATTTGCTAAAACTCAGGGCATGCTGAAGAGGAAAGGAATTTACTTCCTCTTAGAGAAAGGAGTATCAAGGAATTTGCAGACATATGTATCGAGGTAATTGAAAGTATTTGGTGCGGGTATGTTGAAGTCATGCAAATATGCACTTTTTTCTTACTCGCCTACAACCATTACTGCAATGTTATAATAGTAATTTTCTATTTCCTTTCTTTTACACTTATTATTTAGAAATCATCTGAAAGATGATTTGTCCCTTATGTTCCACTTCTCTCTCTTTCTTTCTTTCTTTCTTTCTTTCTTTCTTTCTTTCTTTCTTTCTTTCTTTCTTTCTTTCTTTCTTTCTTTCTTCTTCCTTCCTTCCTTCCTTCCTTCCTTCCTTCCTTCCTTCCTTCCTTCCTTCCTTCCTTCCTTCCTTCCTTCCTTCTTTCTTTCTCTCTCTCTCTCTCTCTCTCTCTCTCATTCTCTCTCTCTCAATTTGAGAATGAAGCTCAAACTCACGACTAGAGATCAAAAGTTGCTGTCTCCACTGACAGCCAGACAGGCACCCTTCTCCCATTTATTTCTTAATTTATTATT
>CM053616.1:44320712-44337437 GCA_028646535.1 Procyon lotor
GAGACCCCAGCTTATTGTCATTTCAGTTTATTACCTCTCCTAGTGATTAACTCCACAATTAATAATAATATATTTCTATCACTTTGTTAAATCGCCGGCTTAAGGTGGTACTCATTGATTTGCCATCATGACATAGGCATGAGATATAATTTGATGAGGAATGACTTTCTGATAACTGCATCTCTAAGTCCATCTCTAACCAAATTTTACTTGTGGTTGGAATGATATTTCCTCCAGTCCAAGTAGTCCAGGAAACTACTACAACTATTTTGTGTGTGTGTGTGCGTGTCATGATTAGAGAGTCCAGCCTGAGAGTGAAGTCAGTTTTGTGGAAAGCAGGGTCGAGGTATGGAAGAAAAATGGTCTGTTGTGGTCTAATTCAATTCAAGCAATTACCCCTCACCTAACATGGAGCTGTCCATTCAGAGCTTAAAAAAAAAAAAAAAAGCCACTAAATTATATTCATTTTTCAGTTTGAATCGTCTTTGGTAATTGATAACTAGTTATGAATTGACTGAACTGGATGACTCAATATTAAGATAATCATAATTTCCAAAGCAGTTTATGAATTCAGTCATATTAGATAAAAATAAAATCGTTCTTTCAGTGGAGCATTCTTAAATACAGTTACATTTGAAAAATAAACATCGGAATATATACAAAATTCTTTAAAAGGAGGGGAATCAAACTCTACAAGATACTTTTAGAAGCTAAAATAATATTTAAAATACTTATTTAAAAATATTTAAAGTATTTTTAGAAGCTAAAATAATCCAAGATGACTGGTGTTCTTAAGAGAGAGAAACAGAGAAACGAGCACAGAGAAGTTTCTTTGAGAAGTTACCAGATGCACTATCCAGAGAAGAAAATTGTGTTAAATTGGACTTCTTGAAAATTAAGAGTGTCTGCTTTCCAAAGAGATGGATAAGACAGGCAAAAAGACTGATACTATTTTTAAATTTGGAATCTCATGTATCAAAGCATGTGACATTCCACACTTCTATTATGTATGATTTAATGAAACATAATTGAATATAATTTCACACCATAAACAGTATTTCGATATACAGTGAGTAATCTATGTAACTTTAATTTTTGTTGTTGGTATTATTTTGATACATTGAAACGTGTTCAAATTTTTATAAAAATGAACTTTTATGAAGAGGACTTGGTCATCCATGTGGCCTCAGTACTGAAAGCAAGCATCGATATAATCCTTTTCCTTGAGTGTCATTATTAGGATTTTTATTACTCTTATAGAACCATTGTTCAAAATAGGCTACACATTGACCTTAATATGAATGGTACACTAATAACCAAATCCTCATTTTTCCCTTTTATGCCTCTGGTTCTATTGCCTAAGACCAATAGAAAATATGCATTCTTCCCTCAGCTACTTTTACTACATGTGTTCCCTTGCCTCCTTAAAGATATAATTTATTCCCTTTATTCCTTTTTTTTTTTTCTGATATATTTGTTCTTTGTAACTTATGTTAATTTCCTGGTTCTACATCAAGATGCCTTATATTCATGAACTTGAATTTTTCTTCTCACTTATTCAAACACTAAGAGCAAGTTGTCATCATAAAGACATCACTTTGCCTTTTTTTCTGAGTTATTTTTGTTTGCCTGTTGAAATTTATGCATCTTTTTTCTTTTCTAAGTCCCTGGTTTTATTGTTGGCCCATCCCATTTGATACCACCACTTTACAATGCCTCTATTTTCACAGTATGATATGCAAAACATAAACACATGACAGATGTTGTGAATTTGCCTAATTTGATTTGGGAAAAGAAACTGGGTCGTTTGTCTTAGTAAATTCAAAATACGGTTTCAGTTAAACTTTTTTGTTCTGTAAACATTAACAATTGAGACAAGCCCCCATGCCCTACTTTTTAAAATTTTTCTTTATGACTCTATCACTGCATAACTAAGAACACTCTCTAGTAAATAATACTATTGACAATATCAGTATAGATTTATATTTATTATTAAGGCTTTGTGATATCTAACAATCACAGAGACTGGTAGATAATAAGACCAATTAGGTGCACTGATTTTCTTTTACAAGATTTGCATTGTTACATAACTTTTAAAAGTGCTCATTGCTTAAAATCCATCATAGTTCACTATGTGTTTTTTTTTTTTTTCATAGTTCAATATCATTGATTTGAGTGGAGAGGATATCAAAGATGTGGCATGAAGCAAGAAGCTGGGTCTGTTTTTCCAAAAGGCCATAAATACTTAGAGAAGGTGTTTGGAATTGAGACTCTTGCCAAAATCTTGAAGCAGCCTTCAGACATGTCAAGGAATTTTACAAATAACCAAGATCCGTAATAAAGGACAAGAATAAAGGGCACACAGGATTGGAAGATACAGGTCTCACCATGGGTCTTTGTTATTTCTCAGCACATTGTTGGATGCAGGATAACACGAGGCAGATGTTATAGCCTTTGTGAGACTGCTGTCTTTGACCAAGATCAATTCCCTGGAAGATGTCTGAGTTGTATAAGGTCAGAATCAGTGCACTGGCTAACCAGGAAATGAGGTTCTGGGTTCTAAAGGGGGAATCTAGGTAGTGTACCAGATCATGCAGTATAGTTGTTACACCAGCGTGGACTGTCTTGCACCTGGGGTTGACCTAGAGTCTCTTGAGTGGGTTTTTACTGACCATGTAGTTTGAGGACCTATGGCATCATTCAGTGTAATTCTTGAACTGTTTACTTGCTTATAGGCACTTTGAAAAAACCTTAGACCCTAAAATATTTCCTCTACTAGGAAATATTAAGTAGATAATTACCTCAAATATAGGAGAAAGACCAATCAAAAGCCATTACCTTAAGCCTTTATTACAACATTACAATGTGAGACAGTTCAAGATGGCTGTTTTGTGGGGAGCCAGAAAGATTAAAGGTTTTATAAGATAGGATTGAGGAAGGTAATTCCAAGAAGAATTCATTGTTCAAATTCTTGGAAACTGTGGGGAAAACAGGGGTGTTATTCATGGGATAAGATGCAGAGACTGCATGTCCTAGTTAGGCAATGGTTGGTCAGTTTTGATTTAGCAAAAAGAGTGGAAAGGAACAGTTGAAACTAAGATATTGCAAGGGTCAGTGCAACATTTTAAGTCCTTCAGTTCTTCCTTTGGCCAGACTTTATTTTATCTTTTTTAAGGATTTCATTTATTATTTATTTGAGAGGGGGAGAGAGAGCATGAGCTGGGGGAGGGACAGAAGGAGAAGTAGACTTCCCATCATGCAGGGAGCCAGGTGCGTGGCTTGATCTGAAGACGCCAGGATTTCAACTTGAGTTGAAGGCAGGTGCTCAACCCACTGAGCTATCCAGACACCCCTGGCTGGTGTTAGTTTAAAGCATATGATGTTTAGGTCAGTTGTCAAAGTCTGGATTTTTACCTCTACTGAGATTTCCAGGAGTGCCACCCATGACCTTTGGAAAAGCTTAAATCTTGAGAGCATTCAGCAGCTCTTCCTATGACTTTGAGGACTTTATCCCTACCTATGTTCTACTTTTGCAGTTTTGCTAAGGTTATTAGTTTTGCAGGGAGAAGATATGCCAGAAACATTCTCAACAATTTTGAGTAAAATTGCTTATGTTGATTTAAGCTTACAACCAATTTTTCTGTGAACATTATAGCTGATTACGGTAGCCAACATTAGCAAAATGGAGGACAGTGGCATCCTAGGGGATATTGCACACAGCTGATTTATAAGAATGTCATTCATGATTACAATAGGAGTAAAAACACATTGTAAACAGTGAGACTATTGATAAATCTCCATGGCCTTTTGATTAATATCATGAAGCACTCTGTAATTGCCATGGATTGTCCTTGATTGATTCATGCATCAAAATCTAGAAATAAATATTAATAGCCTTTGTGCTTTTTTCCTTAACTTTAGAGATATGCAATAACTGAAGTTATTTATACAAACATTTTACTTTTTTATATATAGTGAAACTATGAAAACTGGACTTCTCAATTTGTCAGGTCACTTTATCCCATTGTGGGTTAAATTTGATATACAAAGAATTCCCACAATAGTTAAGATTTAAAAATTGGATAATGCCAACAAACTTTTTATTATCTTTCTATTTTTATTTTATTAATTTTTAAGATTTTATTTCAGAGAGAGAGAGCTTGGGTGCACACAAGCAGGGGAGAGGGGTTGAGAGAGAAGGAGAAGCAGACTTCCTGCTGAACACAGAGCCCCATGGAAGGCTCTATCCCAGGACCTTGGGATCATGACCTGAGCTGAAGGCAGAGCCGCTCAGGCCCCCCCTTTCCTTCCATTTATAAAGTGATGGACATTCAAAGATAATTTTAGGCATAAATGACAAATATATAGATTTGTTTTTCTGAATTTGTATTCTGAATTTGGAAAAGGTAAAAACAAGAATTGACAGAAGTACAGATAAGAACATAAATATGAGCATAAATTTTATTTTTTAATGTAAGAAATAATTTAAAAACTATAGCAATATGGAATAATGATTATTCAGAACATAGTGTCTTCAAAAATTAAGGACTTTTACTATCTGAAGAGAGCAATAATTTGATATTTCATATGAAAACAAATTTATTTTGTATATTATCCAGTAGTATTTTGAAATAAAAGATGTATAAACTTTTTGTCTTTATGAATGTAATGAATCATTAACACTGAACCAGTTTTTGGACCCAACATTTTATTTTTCTTTTATATTTTATTATTTTATGTTTATAATCTTTTTTTTTAATGAAGATTTTATTTATTTGACAGAGAGGAGAGAGATCACAAGTAGGCAGAAAGGCAGGCAGAGAGAGAGGGAGAAGCAGGCTCCCTGCCAAGCAGAGAGCCCAATGCGGGGCTTGATCCCAGGACCTTGAGATCATGACCTGAGCCGAAGGCAGAGGCTTTAACCTACTGAGCCACCCAGGTGCCCCGTGTTTATAATCTTAAGATGCAATTATATGTATGTGTTTAGATATACACAAATATATAATCATGTGAGTAGAATATAATATCACACTTTTAGTTTCAGCCTTAAAATACAATTAACTTCATAAACATATTAAATATATCAACATTTTATATAAAATTTCCCATCTTAAACTGTAATATATTGTATGCTATATTTTACAGTATGTATATCATATATACATACATACACATATATTCATGTATATAGTGTGTATATGTGTTTATGTGTATGTATATACATTTATAATCATCCAAAAGCATTTGCACATTCTGAAACTTTTAAGAATAAAATTCACTTAAAGTTCACATTAGTGAGTAAAATTAGTATTTTCTTCCTATTTTGATTTTGTCCACATATTCAAAGAATTTTCATTTAATTAAATCTGTATTAACCTATTTTAAATTTAAGTAAAAGGAAATATAATTTTGATGAATATTAAGTCCTCCCCTCTTTTTTTTTAAGCATTAAAAGAATTTATGGTAGTAATCCTTTAAGAAAACAACCTTTATTTAAATTGTATTTGGTAAAAGGCAATCTTATATATCTGTGCAGTAAAAGATTAATATTGTCCAGAGAGAGAGTTATTTTTTGCCCCTGGATCCTGAGAAGTCACCTCTGATTCCTTTCAATGTCCCATGTGATAAAAGGGTCTTTGTTTACTTGGGCTCTTGGTCAGAGACAGATAGTCAATGCTGACAATGTGGTTTATAGTGGGGGCTATTGATCAACCAATATCGGCTTAAACTCCGGAGGGGATGGAGGCCATCAGCCATGTGGGCAGACATTCATGGCAGTCCATGGGACCAGACCCCCAGAAAACTGTACAGTAAGGCTTGGATAAGTTTCCTCGGTGGCCAATACTCTATGTGTTTTATCAGACCTTATTTCTGTGAGAAATAGGCCCTGTCCACATGATTTTTCTTGGAGGGGAACAATTAGAAACCTGTGCCTGGTGCCCTGTGGCCCTCTTTCTATAGTTTCATCTGTATCCTTTTGGTGTAGCATTCCCTAACACTGGAAATCATGGCTTTTGTGAGTTCTGTGTGTCCTTCTAGTGAAGTATTGAGCCTGAGAGTGGTCTTGGGGAACCTCCAAACTTGCAGTCGATGTCAGAAGTGAGGGTGGCTTGGGAGACTTGTGAATTTTACCATGTTTAAAATCTAAAATATTTGTGAAAAGAATGGTAACTTACTTGAGACTTAAAATGAAGACGGAGAAATTTTAAAAGTTTAAAGCATAAGTTTAACTGTGTCAGTGAATAAACCAGCATTTTGTGTTGACATTAATTTTACATAATATAAAAGATGAATGGTATCCTAGCCCTGGGTTACTTTCTTATTCTAATTAGTCCAAGGTATCATGTATTTTTTCAGGAATAGTACATGAACCTGCATTATTTTCTAATGCAATTTATAAACCTTTGAATTCATAAACCAAATTGTAAAGACTTTGAAGTTCATCTTTAAAAGTTCTTGCCTTTTTTGTTTGAATGAGCGACCTGTTTATCTTCTAAGTAGTGAGCAAGGTTCAGAACTAGATTGCATTTCTTAGTCTCAGTTTGTTTTGTTCCTTTTTGTTTTGCTTTTTACATAGCTCATGTTGTTTTGAAACTCTGATTATTTATCCGAGCTAGATATTCCTAGAGTACAAACATAATGACAGAGGACAAAACTTTGATTAATAAATCTGTAAAATTTCCCCAGAGAAGGGAAGAGAGATGGAGAAAAACAAAAAGTAGCAGGAGAAGTAAGTAGGACCCGACTTCAGACAAATATTAAATTATCATTGGAGAAACCTAATTATATTCCTTTGCAAGGAGGAGCGAGGATTAGATGCAGGGAACTGATCTACACAATAGAATTCACATGCAGTCTCACACTCGTGCACGCACACAAACACGAGTTTATCATAGCTGGTTGAAATAAGGTGATCTCTCCATTACATGAACACTCTCTTTTAGACAGCAAAGCAAATCTCTTGAGAATTTTTCCCTCATGTGCCTCTGAATGAACAACGTTATGTTGAAAATCCTTTAAAAGGATCATTATAATTCCAGAAAGTGCTTGGGGAGTATTACGGACTATTGAATGTGCCATTTCCAAATTCTTTTTCTTTCTTTCTTTCTTTTTTTTTTTTTTAAAGATTTTATTTATTTATTTGACAGCGAGGAGAGAGATCACAGAAGTAGGCAGAGAGGCAGGCAGAGAGAGAGGGGAAAGCAGGCTCCCTGCTGAGCAGAGAGCCCAATGCTGGGCTCAATCCCAGGACCCTGAGATTATGACCTGAGCCGAAGGCAGAGGCTTTAACCCACTGAGCCACCCAGGCACCCCTGCCATTTCCAAATTCTTATGTTGAAGCCTTAACCTCAGTGTGACTGTATTTGGACATGGGGCCTCCAAGAAGTAATTGAGGTTAAATGAGATCCTAAGGAAGTTCCTTAGGATTTTGGGATCTCATAGAAATAGTGTATTTTTAAGAAGAGAGTCTGGCTAGCTCTCCTCTTCTCACATGTGCACAAAGAAGTAGGCATGTGAGCCTACAGCAAGATGGTGGCCACCCATAAGCCAAGAGAGGAGGCTTCACAATGAGACTAACCCTGCTAGCACCTACATCTTCATTTCCCAGCCTCTAGAACTGTAAGAAGTCAGTTTCTTTTATTCAAGCCATCCAGTCTCTGGAATTTTATTATGGCCACCCTAGAGGACAAATGCAATGAGATTCACCTGGTATCAGTGTTTAGTGGTGGTAACACTGTGATATGTCATAGGTGGTTGGAGGGCCACTGGCTTTGTTATCTACAGCCATTCTAGTGGTGAGAACAATTAAGAACCACTCACCCTCAGTGACAGCTGATGGTACATCTTTATCTTGTGACATGAAAGTCACCATCAGTGACGGTAATGATATAATAAAGGTGTGAGAGGTACTCTTCTAACACAAAAGACCAGGTTTTCAAACAGGTTCAGAGATCCTCTAGTTGTCTGGTCACCTCAGTCTTAAAGAGGGATAATAGCAGTGGTATTTCCAGACTTTTTTTTTTTTAAGTTTTTCAGTGTTCCAAGATTCATTGTTTATGCACCACACCCAGTGCTCCATGCAATACGTGCCCCCCTCATTACCCACCACCAGGCTCACCCATCCTCCCACCACCCTCACTTCCAGTACCCTCAGTTTGTTTCTCAGAGTCCACAGTCTCTCATGGTTCTCCTTTCCCTCCAATTTCCCCCAATTTGCTTTTCCTTTCCTTCCCCTAATGTCCTCCATGTTATTCCTTATGCTCCACAAGTAAGAGAAGCCAAATGATAATTGACTCTCCGCTTGACTTATTTCACTCTGCATAATCTCTTCCAGTTCCATCCATGTTGATACAAAAGTTGGGTAGTCATCCTTTCTAATGGAGGCATAACATTCCATTGTATATATGGACCATTTCTTCTTTATCCATTTATCTGTTGAAGAGCATCTTGGTTCTTTCCACAGTTTGGCAATTGTGGCCATTGCTGCTATGAACATTGGGGTCCATGTGGCCCTTATTTTCACTGCATCTGTATCTTTGGGGTAAATACCCAGTAGTGCAATTGCAGGGTCATACTGTTTTCATGGAAGCATCCTAGTCTGCTAAATGCGGAGTCTGGTTGTGATTCAGATCACTCGGGAAGGAGAAAAGTAGCCAGAAGCCATTAGCTTAAACTAATTGGAATATGCAAATAATTCAAGGTGTGGGATGCAAGTGGCTTATAGGACTTAAATCATGAAGAGAAAGAGTAAAGTTCAGTTTTATTCTGAAAACTTCTCTGTTCTCTGTGTAAATTCTTGGAGGGTATGGGAACTTGGATTTGTTGCTTAGCTATAGGATCTAGCAGCAGCAAGACTAGGAGCATTTTTCATTGAAAATTGAATCCTGGAATTTCTCATCTGTGATTTACTTTCAGATCCTTTGTACATTTTTTCTAATGAGCTGTCTTTGCATTATTTATTCTTATATAGTTCGTTATATCTGTATCTGTATACCTCTTCTCCCTAGGTCATACTTATCTTAATATTGCTTATTATGCTTTTTATCTTAATTATATATTTCTTTAATGTTGACACGTCAATGTCATAAGTCTTCTTTATATTTTGTACTTTGTGTTTGATTTTAAAAGTTGACACTTGATAAAGCACTTATACCTTATTACATCCTGGGCAGATTATTTATTTTACGTCCACATACCCTGCTATAGTTCTCTTTCCTTTCATGCAGTTATTATTTTCTCTGGGAATTATTAGTTTCATTTTCCCCCATCTCTTTATATTCACATTTCCAAGATAATGTCGCAATTTCATTTATCCAACTCTTAAATTTAATTATTTATTTAGCAATCATATTTTCAGTTTCCAAGAACTCTTTCTTCTTAATTTATTATGGCAATTATATTTTTTAATATCCAAGAGCTCTTTCTTTCCATAGCCTCTTGTCTCATGATATAATACATTAAGTCCCTCTGAGATACTAATTAGAGATTTTTGTTTGTTTTAGTTTATTATTAAACTTCTTGTCTTTGAATCATTGATCTTTTTTTTGGGCTTTTAATCTCTTTTTTGGGGGGAGTTGGGGAAGGGGGTGTGTTTCTTTCATACTATAGGCTTTCCTCAAATAGCCTAACTAAGATCCTCTGTCTACTCATATTTAAGAACAAGGCAATGTAGGGTTGACTATGAATTAAGTGTGTGGGTCAGCCTCCTATTGACTCGAGGATTTCATTTTGTGTGAAGATTGGGGAAAATGCCTATATACTTGCATAGATAAGATCTGTATATTTCTCCCCAAGCATTATTTCTTGAAAATTGGATTCTATGATTCTTGCCCAGAATGGTAGATATCCAGTCGCTAAGTCTTTTGTGAGGAAGTGTGATATATTATTCCTTAGACAACGTCTTAATTTCTCCCCTAATTTATAAACTTGGTAGTCAGCATTTTCTGATTCTTTTGCCTCTCAGAGCTGTAGTCGTGAATTCTTGGGGATTATAGTTCCACCAACGTCCATCAAATCCTAGATATGTGTTAAACTATCTTATAACTTGATGGTCTCCAACTTCTCTGTATTATTATGAGCTTATAATAAAACACTAATATTTTCGTGTAATTTCCATTATCTTGGAGATGAATACTCATATGTGATCATTCTGACATCTTAAACTGAAAGTTTTATTTTTTAGATTATCATTTGAGGATTAGTGAAATCTTTAGATATTTAGTATTCCTAATTATTAGATATATATGTAATTAACTTTATTACATTGTTATGAATTGGATTTTGCTGTAGAATTATATTAGGTTTCCCAAATTCATCCAGGAGATATAATTAGCTTGGCAGCTTTTAGTTTAATACTAAAACAACGATATCTACAAATTTTAATTTGTTAAATGTTAAATGTACTTGAAACAGTTCGTATACCTCTATCTGTTTAACCTTGTCTGCTACGATGGGCTGTGTATAGTTTTACACTTAAAAAAGAGATAAATACCAAAAGCAAATAGAGAGTTTTGTGAAATTCATGGGAGACATATTTACCAAAATAATTGACTAAAACATTGAAGTATAATTAAAAAGCATTAAATATGTGTTTTTTAGAGAGTATAGAAGAGTGTCACCTTGACTTTAGCATTTAAAATAAGTTTTTAAATAATGGAAATTGATAAATTCACATATCAATGAGTTAATCACTTCCCTACAGGGATAAAGTTTTAAATTCATATGAGTAAATTGTTCATCTTCTGGGGCACTTGGCTGTCTCAGTCAGTAAAGCATCACCTCTTGATCTCAGGGTCCTGAGTTCAACTACCACATTGTACATAGAGCGTACTTAAAAAAGAAAGTAGTTCATGTTCCATTATGTATGTAATCAGTATTAAAAAAAAAAATCAGTAAGAAAAGCCTGGATAGCCATGGCCGTATAGCTATATACATCGCCAAATGTATAGCACATTTATGTATTTAAGGAAACAAAATATCACATTTTGTTGTAAATATTAGATGACTGTAATGTCTCTTTAACTTAGATAAGGTAATATTTAATCTGTCAATATTCTTTAAAATGTATACACACACACACACCCCATCTTTATTCACCTGTGATGGACATTTGGGTTGCTTCTATATTTGGCTAATGTAAATAATGCTGCAGTAAACATAAAGATGCATATCTTTTAGAAATTCATATTTTCATTTTCCTTGAGTAAATAGTTATGGTTGATGTACTGAGTTATGTAGTAATTCTATTTTTATTTTTTTGAGGACTCTCCATACTGTTTTTCATAGCGACTGCACCAGCTTATGTTCCAACAGTGCATGAGGGTCCTTTTTACTTCACATTCTTGCCAAAACTTGTTATTTCCCTTACTGTTGATTTTAGCCATTCTTACAGGTTTGAGGTGGTTTTTCATTGTAGTTTTGATTTTCATTTCCCTGAATAGGGATGTCGAGCATCCTTTTTGGTGTCTGTCGGCTCTCTGTATATATTCTTTGGAAAAATATCTTTTTGTAGTCTACTCATTTTTTAATTGGTTTATTTAGGGTTTTTTTTTTTTTTTGGTATTGAGTCATAGAAGTTCTTTATATCTTTTATATCGATATATATGTGATATATCAGATATATCATTTGCAAATGTCTTCTCCTATTTGGTAGGTTTCTTATACTTTAATGGTTTCCTTCATTGTGGAAAAGGTTTTTATTTTGGTCTCATTCCAAATTTAGTTTTTCTTTTGCTTCCTTTGCTTGAGGAGACAGGAAAATGTTTCTATAGCCGCTGTCAAAGAAATCCTGCCTATGTTTTCTTCTAGGAGCTTTATTGTTTCAGGTCTCACATTTAGGTCTTTAATGCATTTTCAGTTTATTTTGGTGTATGGTCTAGGTAAATAGTCCAGTTTCATTCTTTTACGTAGCTGTCTTATTTTCCCGACACCATTTGTTGAAAATACTTTTTCCTATAGAATGTTCCTGCCTCTTTTGTCTTAGATTAATTGATCATAAAACATGGGTTTATTTCTGGACTCTCTAATCTGTTTCATTGATCTATGAGTCTGTTTTTGTGCTAGTACCATATTGTTTTGATTAGTATAGCTTTGTAGTATATCTAGAAATCTGAGGGGCGCCTGGGTTGCTCAGTCCTTACATGTCTGCCTTTGGTTTAGATCATGATCTTGGGGTCCTGGAATCCAGCCCCCTCATCATCTGGCTCCCTGCTCAGCAGGAAGCCTGCTTCTCCCTCTCACACTCCCCTGGCTTATGTTCCCTCTCTCACTATCTCTCTCTCTGTCAAATAAATAAATAAAATCTTAAGAAAGAGAGAGAGAGAGAGAGAGAGAGAGAGAGAAGAAAAAGAAAGAAAAGAAAAGAAAAAAGAAAAGAAAAAAGAAAAGAAAAGAAAAGAAAGAAAAGAAAATAAATCTGGGATTGTGATATTTCCAGGTTTGTTCTTCTCAAGATTGCTTTGGACAGAAACTTAAATTTTAAAAAATATCATATAGGAGAAAGATTACAGCATGTATTTAAAAATATAATATACACTGCATTAAATTTGTGTGAATAGTCAACGATGTTACCACTTTTAAGTTTAGGAAACTTCTTCCTTATGTTCCTATTAGAAATGGCTATTAAAGAGAACATGAATTACAAAGATTTTATCAAAACCAAAGTTCTAGGGGTGCCTGGGTGACTCAGTGGTTTAAGCCTCTGCCTTCAGCTCAGGTCGTGATCTCAGGGTCCTGGGATCAAGCTGTGCATTGGGCTCTCTGCTCAGCAGGGAGCCTGCTTCCCCTTCTCTTCCTGCCTCTCTGCCTACTTGTGATCTCTCTCCTCTCTGTCAAATAAATAAATAAAATCTTTAAAAAAAAAACACAAAAAAACCAAAGTTCTAGAAAAGAGAATTTTTAAGTATTTTATATCTATACGTATGTGTATAAATACAAACTCATATATGTGATTTCCTTATTGTGATATTAAGACAAAATAATAGGGATATGCATATTTAGTCATTGCTCTTAAAGAGCTTTCAATTTTGTAGAATTTGAAACTAGATTTTTTTCCATGAGAAGAAAAACCCCTAATGATTAGAGAAATTCTAATCACAAACATATGTACATGCAGTGGAATGTTAGCCATAAAAAAAGATTTACAACAACATGTATGAACCTAGAGAGCACAATGCTAGGTGAAATATATCAGATAAAGACAGATACCATATGATTTCACTCCTGTAGAATTTGAGAAACAAAACAAAAACCCCCAAAGATTTTTAAATATAGAGAATAAACTTGTGATTGCCAGAGGCAGGGGTTTTGGGTGGTGGAGGCAGAGGAGGGGGTGTGGATTAGGTGGACTAGATAAAAGGATTAAGAGTATACTTATCTCGATGAGTAATGAGTAATATGCATAATTGCTGAGTTATTTTATTGTACACCTGAAACTAATATAACACTATATGTTAATTATGCTTTAATTAAAAAATGTGTTTCTAATTAGCATATATAGTATATGTTAATTCATATCATTTTTATGTATATCACCAGTGTATCACCTAATGCATGATATATATTTATGTGATGTAGGGTAATATATTTTCTTTTTTTAAAGATTTTATTTATTTATTTGACAGAGAGAGAGATTACAAGTAGGCAGAGAGAGAGGGGGAAGCAGGCTCCCTGCTGAGCAGAGAGCCCGATGGGGGGCTTGATCCCAGGACCTTGAGATCATGAGCTGAGCCAAAGGCAGAGGCTTTAACTCGCTGGGCCACCTAGGCACCCCAGGGTAATATATTTTCACGTTCTGCATCACTAATGTGACTTGCATAGAGTATATGCTTTTTTAAATTAAAAAAAAAATTTTAAAGATTTTATATATTTATTTGACAGAGAGAGACAAGTACGCAGAGGCAGGCAGAGAGAGAGGGGGGAAGCAGGCTCCCTGCTGAGCAGAGAGCCTGACATGAGGCTAGATCCTGGGACCCACTGAGCCACCCAGGCACCCCTAGAGTATATGCTTAATAAGAGCATTTAAAATTCAATTTGAGGGGATTCAAGTTATTTCCCATTTCTGATAACATGTTTTTCTTTTCCGTATGACTCTTTTTCCTCTATATGTTAGATTTTCACAATCTATTTCTTGCTGTTTCTACATACGATTATTTTCTGTAAAATTTTCAAAACCAGTAATACATCTTTATTTGTATTAATTTCTCAGGTGTTTCCCATGTTTGTCTACACATCAACTACTCAAGTGATTTTTAACTTATGTTAAAATAAGATGCCATTTTATATGGCCCTGAAGATAAACAGTTTCTTAAAGTAAATATAAGAAGTCATTTAGTAGAATTTATAGTGAATCAAAAGTCCCATCACTTATGTTTCCGTACTTTCCTCTATAACCCTGTTGAGACCATATCCAATTATAGTCAAGTGTTACCAACCAACAACGAAGCACACTTAAAACAACATGAAGACTGACTCTATCTCCCAAAGCCCGAGATAGAGCTTGGTGCAAGGGTTTCCACACATAGCTGAGTTCTCTTTAAGTTTTGTAGGATCCTTACTAGTTTTAAAGTGTATAGGTGATTTCTTACACTCATAAGTCTTGATTGCTCCTTCTTTAACGCTCATGAGTGCTCTTTTCTCTTTCTCTCTCTCTATATCACCTGTCCTGCCATTATCTATTTATATGTTTATCTTTATCACCTGTCATGTCTTTCTATATCTATCTACGTTTATCTTCTCCAGATTTAGAACTTGGGAGAAAACAAAAACAAAAATGTGAACATGCCTGAAAGCACTGATTGTGTTCTCTAAACTGTAAGACGAATGAACCAGCCATTCCTGCTCTTCACTGAGGTTCCCCTGCATAGAGAATAGAGTTCAACCTCTTTGCATATCTCAGAGGTTCTATATGACCCAACTCCAATATCGTGACACAGAGCGTGACACACTCAGTTCAAACTTCATAGATCAACTCCCAGTTCCTTCGTTTAATAGCTGTGTTACCTGTGACCAAGTTTTCGCACCTATCTATAGGGCTGCCATTAAAGTTTAATTAGGTAATTTTCACTATATCACTGTAAATTGATTTTCAAATTAATTTAAAATATGTCATTTCAGCATCCATGAAATTCAGTTATTGATACAACCTGACCTCCATGCAACAAAACAAGGCACCAGATGATGAAACAACAAAATGAAAGAACAAAACAAAACAGTAATTCAGAATTAGTCCAATAAATACATATGGTGAAAGATAAAAATAAAATCAGTGGCTTATTAAATAGGATAGAAATTATTCATTTTTTCTCATCATCAAAATTGAAGGAAATCTTTTATGTGAAACTCTAGGAAGATTATTGTTAGATGCTTAAAATGAATATATAAGACAAAGAGACAGAGATGGAGTAAAATGGGGCAAGGGATGGAGAGAGAGAGAGATTCTAGAACGGAATCTCTAATGTATATTATGCTTTTACTTTCAAAATGTGCTAAAACATTAATCACTTTTTGGAAAAAAAATTACCATATATATTTTTATAATTCCCATTTATAATGTTTCTCAGATAAGAAAGATCAAGATGTAGCTACTTTAGCAAAATAAGATAAATCACTCTTTGAACAGTCGGATCTTGCAGTGTTTATTTTTCACCCTACTCTGGGGGATTTTAGTATTTCCTACCGCAAACCCATCAAGGTAGGGGGCCATTTTAAGACCTAATAACTGAAAAAGGCAAAAGGTAAATTTTGAAGAACTGGGCAAGTATTAAAAATTGGCCAAAGATGGAGTGACCAACAACATTATCAACATACAAACTTAAATATAAAATTCTGATATATTTGTGAATGTAATTATTCTGAAAGTATTAGGAGAAACTGCAAAAATTACCATCTCTTTATAAGATCCAAGAAAAGTACAGTGCAGATTACAATGAGAATATACAGTGAAAATAAAATGTTCTGCAGCTCTATAGAATTTTGAACATGGGATGATGCTCTCTCATCAGATTACTGTAGCTTTCTTCCCTGTCAGCCGCAGACTTGACCTCCTACCTTAAACATTTCCTCCTCCTGCTCCCACCCGAGAAAGGGTCATTAGCCCTATCCAGGGTAATCTTTCTTTTGAGTGAGTGAAAGTCAGTTGATTTGGTGTCCTAATTATATATACACCCCCCCACTTTTGTCACATAACACACCTATTCATAGGAATGAAACCCATCATAGCCCTTCCTATGTTTAAATGGAGGAAATTATATGCCAGGGACCAAGAATCATGAAGTCTGTCTCAGAATTTTGCTACTGTGAGCTGCATGGTGTGGTTTTAAACCAAAAAAAAGTGTCAGATATATACCAAAAACAATTACAGAGAGTTTTGTGAAATGCAAGAGAGACATATTCATCCAAATAATTGACCAAAACAAAATATAATTTAAAGGCATTAAATATGTTTTCTTTAGTAGAACTTTAGATGAAACATACCAAATATAGTTTTCAAAATAAGTTTTTTTTAGAAAATGGAAACTGGTAAATTCATATATCAATGAGTTAATCACTTACCTAATGGGATAAAATTTTAAAATTCACATTGGTAAATATTTTATCTTCTATTACTTATGTAATCAGTTCAAAAATAGCAGTAAGAAAATGCTGTATAGGGGCGCTTGGGTGGCTCAGTCGTTAAGCGTCTGCCTTCGGCTCGGGTCATGATCCCAGGGTCCTGGGATCGAGCCC
>CM053616.1:44337937-44357762 GCA_028646535.1 Procyon lotor
AAAAAACTAAAAGCTAAGGAGGGGTAATTCAAGACAGAAATAAATGGAGCCAGAAAATGGGACCCGTGTTGATTCTAGGGTAGTGTCGAAGGCTTAAGTAGATGGCTTTCAACAAGGAAGAGCAAGTGATCAATTGTATAGCACAAAACAAAAGCTAGATGATTTGAAGGAGGAGGGAAAGAACATGGTTTGAAGCCTTAAAGTGGAGCAAAGAGTAGAAATACCACAAACCCAAGGAACTGCTCCTGGGCCTGGAAATATGTTTCTTAAGACAAGTGCAGGGGTCACCACATCCTTAGGGGAGAGCCAAGGGGTCAGGTGAAGAAGACAAAGGAAATAGTAGAAGAATAGAAAATATGAGGGATTTTCTGATGAAGACCCATGAGTTCCAGAGGGCACAGTGGAAGGTGTCAGATGTTGGTCAAGATGGGATAAGATCATCTGCAGGGGACACTAGAGCTTAAGGAATGACCAACAGTCCTGGGCATTTTGTGGTGACGGAAAGAGGGAGAAAACACCCAATAAGATAAATTCCAGTGGTCTAAATGCCTTTTTTACCTGAGTATGGGCCTTGGGGTGGACAATGAGAGGTGGCCGTAGAGTTAAAAAAAGAAAATGAAACCATTGTGTCCCATTTTTCTTGTACAATAGACCCTGATGACAAAAGACACAAACACAAAACTGTTGGTAATTTACTTCCTCCCCACCACCTTCCTTCTTCATGTTGAGACCTGCAAGCTTAGTTAATAGAACTTGAGCTTTCATTTGAGGAGAAATACACTACAATAATGGAGTGGTCTAAGTTGCCTAGTGTTTTATAAGCATCAAAGATTCTTTTGACGGTGGGATGTAACACACTGATTCTCTGATGGAAGGCAGAACTCTCTCTTGCAGCTCCAAAGGAGAGAAGGCTGCTGGGTGGGGTCCATGGGGTTCTTCTGGGACAAGAGGACAGCAAGCTGTAGTTCTTGGGAGCATCTTATGTGTGGCAAGCAGCGTGGAATTTGCTAGGTTTTCGAGCTCCCAGTGGTTTTAATAATTTGAATAGTTTTGAGGACTCCAAGAACATAGGGTGTGCTATTACTAGCTGTCTGTTACCTGGGCTTAGAATGGCGAGGGGTGGTGTATGCAAGATGGCCCCAGAAAGTAAAGGCCCCAGTAAGGAGGTGTTTGGATTGTGGATTTAATCAGCTATTCAAGAAGAGAAAGTGACCAGCCTCTAGCCAGGGCCTCCAAAATCAGGTCAATACAGCACTTAAAAAAAAAAAAAGAATGGGGCACCTGGGTGGCTCAATGACTTAAGTGTCCTACTCTTGATTTTTGGCTCAGGTCATGATCTCAGGGTGGCGAGATCAAGTCACGAATCAGGCTCCTGCTCAGCGGAGAGTCTGTTTTAGATTCCCTCTCTCCCTTTGCTGCTCCCCCTGCTTTCTCTCTCACTAAAATAACTAAATCTTAAAAAATAAAGAACAAAAATAAACAAAAACAAAAACAAAGCTAAAGTGCACCCAATTGAGACAATTGCCAATCAAAGGATTTAGGACACTTTCATCTTTACCTCAAGCACTGACCTAGTTAAATTAAGCTTGATACTAAAATTAGACAGTTTTATAAAGTATCTACTTTTATTATATAGTCATACAGTTCCATTTAGGTAAGAACTTAGGAAACAATTACGATTTCTGCAAGTTTTTCTCAAGCTACAACTTCCCCCCTATAAGTGACATGGCGTGTTATTGGCGGTAGATGAAAATACCTCCCTTTCCGGTAAGATTTCAACACCAAAGCATTATTATACTAAAGTTAAATATTTTTAAAAGATTACTTATTTCCAAAGTCTCATGCATCAAACTTCTGGAGCAGAAACTGAACATGAGAGATTTACTCGGTATATTTCAACACCAATCAAATGTTATTGGCAGCTACTAGGAGTCACTCTTTCTACAAAGTGAGCATCAGAAGCTGACAGGTCTTAGGTTACTATGAAAAGTTCCTATGTGCAGTAGTTGTGAATTATAATAAATCAAAAATCATGCTTACAAGTTAAAAATGTTCAAATAGCATTTTATTGCAAATGCAACGGTTAACAGGTGTTCTTCAAAGTGACACCTGAGTACTGCTTTTTACAAGGCTCCTTAGACTCCAGCATCTGGCAATATATTATTTCTAATTTCAATTTCTCAGTGGCACACTTGGAAAGTACCAGAGTGACTGTCTTCCAATGAACATGGCCCTTGTGTCAAAATAAAAGTTCAGGCTGTAGAAAATTACAAAATTACAAAGCTCCTTATAGAAAACTGTGATCTGACTTTTGTTTTGTTTTGTTTTGCAATGCAAATAAAGAAAGCAATCTTGGTGTAATTCATCTGTGTTTGAAATCCCTTTGCATTGCAGTAAAGTGTTCTTTAATTGACTGGTAAATCATTCTATGATCAGTTTAGCAAATTGTTTCTCTCTCTCTCTCTTTCTCTTTTTTTTTTTTGTCTTTGCTGACTCTGGGGACATTGAACTGTTTTATGGTAACAGTTATTTTATTCTCCTTTCCAAGTGAACTGCCATAACCCCTACATCAGATAAACAAGTTGAAGAGGAAAACAATGTCTATGTGTGAGAATACAGATGCTCCCGGAATTGAGTAAATAAAACATCCCTGCCACAGTATTATTGAATATGAGACTCATTAGCAGCTGAAAAATTCAAGTTTTCAAAAAGGCTGATTCCCTCTAGAGAAATTTGAAAGTTAGAATGTTTGCAAATAACTACATGTAGCTTTACAGTAATTGCTCAGACCACACCAGGGGCTACACTGTGACCAGCACAGCTATGAAGCCAGTGACAATCAGTTACAGTACCCTGATAAAATGATTCGAGAAGAGAATATACTTTAAGCTTTTTGTAACGCTTTTGTGCCATTTCTTAGGTATAGCTATAACGATAGCTATAATCTTATTCCAAACATCTAGACCCAGGTATAATCATGAAGTTTATTTTTGGCTAACTTCTCTGTTTGCATCCTCTTCCCCCTTTGTTGATACTTTTACCAATTACCTATTCAGCCATTTCCTGTGTGTGCCTTTGAGAGTGACTTCACTTTCAATCTCTTATGAATTGATTCCTCTAATTGCATCATCAATTACAATTTAGTCTATCTTTGAGATCATGGAAATTCCCCAAAGCCTTCCAGGCCCAAAGGGATTCATCTCAGGGTACACCCTTCAGAGCTTTGCATTTGGACAGAGAAGCCTTCAGATTGTATTATCTAAACAACTTCTGTCTGTTCTACCTGAAAGAGCAATTCAAATCTTTTGTTTGTACTGCTCATCTATTTTTTCATTCCTCTTTGTCACCTGCACAGAGCTCTTTCCAAATGACTGAAAATTCATTTTTTCAAAGTTACATTTAACATGCTAGTACTATAATTTTGCCAAAGGAATCAGATCTGGCATACCTGTTGCTTAATATTTTCAGTCTTCCACATCTTTTATGTGCCACTTGCACGGATTCATTCCTTTATTAATTTTATACTCACCATTTGAAAAACTCCTGGCTCTGGGAGCTCTCAGTATGAATGAAGCATTATAAAATTTTATTATATTTTATTATTGCGTATACTGTTATGCCAATAAACATATTGAAGGAAAGCTATTGGTGTTTAACATGTAACAAATTCCCAGCATAATGTTATTTGAAACCTTCATTTAATGCATGACTAAACCTTGTTTCATAGACACAGTAGATTTGAATGAGAACCAGCTCAATTTTACTTATAATAACAAAGATGCTCTAATAAAAGAGAGATGTTCAATTTACTACTTGGACTCATATCTGTCATTGAAATGGAAATAATAGCTTCATGCATAAAAACACAAAGGGGGAAAGCATAGCAGGGCTATAGAAATTTAATTGCATTAAAATTCATATTATCTTTGTATTTTTAAATAGATCATGTTAAATTTCTCATTTTTCTGCCTGACATAATTCACTAAAATGAGAGTGATAGTATTCATATGGTTCAGAGGCAAAGCTTAATTATCTAATATTTTCAATTGCTTTGTGATCGTTGATCTCGGATCACTTTGATTGTTGCACTTTTTTGGTGGAAATGAATATGAAGCAATTCAATGATTCATGTCTGAGATTAAAAAATCTTTAGTCCCTTTATAGAGTTACTGTTGGGAGAAGCATACAGAGATTTAATCATGTTGATCCCACTAATATTAATGACCAAGAAAAAGTCAACCCCCAAGCAGGATAGCACAAGATTACTTACTAAAGTGAACTACTTCATATCCACTCACCATATATAAAGATTACTAAACTATTTTACAAGCTACTATTAAAGTTAATTTGAATATTCCATTAAAAATTGTGTGTTTTGAAATTTTAAAATACTAATTAATCATCGGAACACTGTAGGTGCACTTTGAGAATTTGTTATAACTCTGAAGGTAGTTTTTTAGCAGAGAGGAAAAGAGGTTTAATATATATTTGCATGTTTTCCCCCCAGTTTACTTAATCAAAAATTCTATATTTTCACCTCCCAAGGAATGTATATCTTCGTTCTTTGGGTGGACTGTGGGTACAATGTACTTTACTCTGGATTGACATATGGAAACTTTCCAGAAGAAAGAAAACATTCTACAAATCGTAGAATTCATAGAATTCATAGGACCACTTTAAAGAAAAAGGAGTTGTTGGCCTCCATGGCTAAGTCAGTCTTTGGAAACGTGTAGCTATTAATAAGCGTAGATGTTTAAAAGGCCAGTGAATAACCTCCTCGGCCCTCCTTTCTCCCTCTGAGGTCTGAGCCAGTTGGGATACAAGGTATAGGAGTCAGATAAACTCAATATATTAGGTGTGGTGAAGATAAACCAGATCGGAGGATATGACTTGAATCTGATGCGATCGCACAGATGTTCTAATAATTGTTCCAATGCATTAAACTCGTTCACCTTGTCCCAGGTGATCCACACAGTCTCTGTCCTCCCCACAGAGGACTGGTGAGTTCCCCGCAGGAGTTAGCTGAGAATGCATCCAAAGAGCGTGAGACACCGGGAATACTTTGGTCAACCGTGCCATTCCTTTCAGTCATTTCGTTCCCCAAAATTCACCTGCCAGAGAAGTGACAGTTCTCCGAGGGAAAGATGAACAATGGAACTGCTGCTCAACTTCTTCCCATAGAAGCAACACGAGGAAAGGGGAATTGATGTTCTGCCCTCAAAACAAGTCTTTCTTAGGCTGCGTTTTTGGAGCTTCTTGCCGTAATTCCCGGGAGTGGGCATTCATTAAGCTGGCCTCCTGGCTTCAGAGGTACCCTTCTAAATTGGCTTTGTGCTGTCAGACTTCTGCATTGCCAGTGGAGGCGAGGGTCTGCCCATTGAGTTTGATGAGGGGAGACAGCAAACTGAAGCAAAGGAACTTACTTCCAGCTGTTTGCTCTCCCTGTTTTTCTTGCTCTCACCAGCCAGCACTGCTCCTCTTCCACTGGGACGGCAGTGGGTCGCTTGTGCAACCCAGTCTGTAATTTCTCCAGCATGCTCAGAGCTGGTCTTTTAAGCCCTGCAGAGACAGCAGCACCACCAGGCTGGTCGCTGGCGAAGCCTCCTCAGCCTCGCCTCTTGCCTTCCTCTGCAGAGCCTCCAGGGTCCCTGAGCAGCCCCTTTGCTCAGAGCCCCTGTGACCTGCTTGGTGCCTCTCATCTGAACGTCCAGGTGGTAACAATTTCAACCTTATTCAAGGAGCGGTAGCTATTTTCCCCTTTGCTTCCATTCTTTTACCTTAATGTTCTCTTTGTTCCTTCTTAGTTCCCTAGTTAACATATTTTCATGCATAATTGATCATTCTTTAAGTCAAATTTTATCTGCTAACATAACTGATAGGGTTTCCATTCTCCTGATTAGACCTTGGTTGTTACCTTTGGCCATAATATGTCCAATATTGAGGACAGCTCTTTTGGCTTCCTTTCTCTAGGATACTCATGTCTTGGTTTAGCACAATGGTAATTTTGTGGTAAAATGCATTGTCTGTTAATATATGTCCTTCTGGAGACACTGACAATAGCAAACACATGGCAGGTTGGAGTAAGCAATACAGAGAATTTTGGAAATGCCACATCCATTGTTGTATCGATTCGATATAGCTACAGGTTGGGCTCCTGGAATTAGAATCTGAAACACATTTATATGTGCAAGATAATATTGGGGAGGACCCTCAGGATCAATATCTGTGCAAGGGGAAGGCAAGAATGGGGGTGGGAGAAGGCAAGATGTGATGTAGGTTCTGTATCTTGGCCAGCCATATGAGCTCTGGCTCTAAAGTGATCCCTTAGAATTGTCCCAAAATGAGCGGGAGGACCTCTTATTGGCTTTAGGGCATTCTAGGAAGGGTGTGATTTTGTGAGTTGTCGCTCTGCAGCTGAAGCAGTCGTTGGGGGATAGTCAACTGAAGTGAAATTGAAGCTAATGGAAGAAGGGGAGAATGGACCAGGAGGGGAAAATATTTATATCAAGGAACTTAGATTTTATATTTCTGGAACTTCATTCCTATGACGGCTGAAAGACAGACTAGGTTGGACATGGGAGGTAATGAAGGCAGGGACACACTAGGAGTCCTGAGGGTTTAAATTAATGTGGGATAGAGGACGGGTGGGTTTAAAAGAGGCTCTTTAGCATTTAGCCATGGGTAATGTGTATGGGAAGGGAAACTGGGAACATAAATTGTTTTTTTATGATTGAGTTTGTAGCACGTATAGTAAGCTGATGCTACAGCCAGAATAGAAATTAAAGAGGGGCACCTGGGTGGCTCAGTCAGTTAGGCCACTGCCGTTGGCCCAGGTCGTGATCCTAGGGTCCTGGGATCAAGCCCTGCGTCAGGCTCCTTGCTCAGCAGGGAGGATGTTTCACCTTCTCCTCCCCACTCGTGCTCTCTCTCACAAATAAATAACTAAAATGTTTTAAAAAAAATAAAGAGGATCAGATGTAGTGGAGACTATTTGGACAGACACTTTATATCTGAAGTGCCTGAAATAAATCCCACTGTAATCCTTAGACGTTTGTTGCAGAGGTCTGAAAATCAAATACCATTTCAGGCTGTTAATTGTGGGAGGTACCAACAAGTGGATAAAAGGACAGGATGAGGACACTTCAAAAATATGTGCAAAACAACACTAAAGAGATATTGTGATACATAATTTTATTGGTTCACTTGACCATAATGTCAACAAAACTTCTTATATTTTTTTTTTCAAAAGAAGATCAATTTCACTTGACATATGCATTTTTTTTTCCTTTTTGGGGGACAGTGGAGTGGGAAAGAAGTAGGGATGGAATATAAGTAAAAACTAGACTTTTATTCATGTCATTTCCTTCTCATTAGATTCAACTTAACTATCCATCCTGTCAAAATGTTTTTTCTTAAGATTTATTTATTTATTTGAGAGAGAGAGAGAAAGAGAGAGAGGGAAAGAGAGAGTGGTGGCAGAGGAGGGACAGAGGGAGAGAGAGCATCCAGAAGTACCCCCCCACACACACACCCCGGGTCAAACCCAGACACAAGGCTCCATCCCATGACCCTGAGATCATGACCGGAGCCTAAACCAAGAGTTGGTCACCTGCCTGATTGAACAGCTTAGGTGCCCCTCAAACTATTTTTGAATTTCAATTTTTATCATATAGAATTTCCACAATCTCTTTAAGTTTATGAAACCTAAATTTCATGTGCTTGTTATCCATCTCTCATTGAAATATCTGGTAAATATATTATAGATAAATGCAAAGGTCAGAACCGTCTAGATCACATTCCATTGTTATTATTATTATTAATGATAAAATGTTGGCATTGGAAATAATGACCTGTTACTAATCAAATTGTCTTCCATACAATATATACATGGCCATTTATCCCACAATCTAGTATAGGAGGCTCTAATATATGAGGTATTAAAATATAACCACAAAATATAAACCATATACCCTTATCTCAGATTATTTATTCCTTATGAAAATATGCTGAATCCAATGATCCCAGCTTACTTGAGGACCCACTACATTCTTTTTGCAAAAAGAACACACTATACATACACACTTAACTATAGCTCTGAGTATTTGTTATGCCTGCTTTTTAGACAAGGCTTATTGTGTTAGATGGCATGCACACTTTAACAATCTTTAACACAGTCACATTTTGATCTAAAAAAGTGCATTGATTGGTACACACTTAGAGAGTCCGAGCATCATTACGCATGTGCACGCAATTAGGCTATAAGGCATAGCAATTAAAAACAAGGGTTCTAAAGTTAGACTTCCTGCATTCTTATCATAATTGTCAGTTTTATAACCTTAGGAAAGTTGCTTACGCACTGTGTACCTTGTTTTGGATCATGTATCAAATGGGAATAGTAGTGCTTTCCTTTGAATCTTGCTGTGAGATCCCAATGAGCTAGTAAATGCCGGTCCTGTAGGATAACTTACACTGAGAAAACACTCAGTAAATAGTCTATATTATTAGCTACCTTACCGTTTACAATATAGGATTCTACCATCTGAATATAGGAAAATCGAACCATTCTAGTTTGGGTGAACATTTAAATAATTACCAACATGACGCCTTTACAAATCATGGCAGCTGTAGAGGTTATACCCTGATGCTCCTTTGTACAAGTTTCTCTAAGTATATACCTATAAACAAAATAAATTGTTTACAGGTTATAAATATCTTTGATTTTTTAAAAAATTATTTTCTGAAAAAAATTATTTTCTGAAGTAGTTGCACTAAGTTACGTTCCATCAGCAATATATGAGAAATCTTATTTCACATCCTCAAAAACACTTCCTTTTTATTCAGACTCTTAAATTTTGCCAATCTACTGGGTGTGCAAAGATATATCCTTGGGGATTCACCACTCTGATTCTCAGAAAACTGAGCCTCTGTTGAGAATGTATTGCCCATTTGGAGTTCCTCTTTTGTGAAGTCTGTGTCTAAATATTTGCCCATATTTCTCTGAGGCTGTCTGTCATTTTGTTTTTGATGAATAGGAGTTCTTTAAATATTCTGGATCCATGTCTCTCTGGTTGTATATGTAGCAAATATCTTCTCTCAATCTGTGGTTTGTATTGCTAGAGGTTGTCTTTTGGTAACAGATTTGCTTATTTTAGTGCTTAATAAACTTATTAAATTTATTTAAATAAATTGGGTTTCATATTTAGCTCTATTATTCCAGGAATTGGGGTTTATATGTGGTTTGAAATAAAGGCCCAATATATTTTTTCATATAAACAATTGTTCTGAATCGTTTATTGAAAAGACCAAAGAAAATAAGTGAACCACAGCGTCATGCACTAACTTGTGTTCTCAAGAGGAGCAAAAAATAGAAAGCAAACTTAAAATTTATACACTTAAGTTTGCTGTATAGATAACATTTTAAATTTAAAAATATAAGTTTTTACTTTCAACGTTTAAAATTTGCATCTTGGGGCATGTAGGTGGCAGGTTCTCTTAAGCATGGGGCTCTTGGTTTCTGCTCTGCTCTCAATCTCGGGGCTGTGAAATTGAGCCCCACTTGGGTCTCCAAGCTCCAGGAATCTACTTGGAACTTTCTCTCTCTCTCCCTCTCTCCTCCTATCTCCATGCTCCCATGCACTCTTTCTCTCTGTCTCTCTCTTTAAAATAAATAATCTTTTTTAAAAAATTTAAAAAATAAAATTTACTTCTTAGTTTTGTTGGGGAACAAAATGATGAGGTATAAAACAGACATTTAAAATCTCTAGTATTTTGAGATTCAAGTGCATTTTACAAATGAATAAAATTTCTAATCTATTGTAATTTTAAGGTGGATTTTTCATATTTTATTTAAAGACATTTTTATGTTAGTATGCAGGAAAAATACTTTTTATGTTTTTTTGTGTATCCTTGGGCTTTACAAGACCTTGAGTTAGTCTAAAAGTTTGCATTTCTTTTCTTGGATTTTTCTAGGCATATTGTCTTCAGATAATGACTCTTTTTTTGTTTCTACTTGTCTACTCTTTGACTTTTTTATTCATACCTGCCTTTATAGATTCATTGGTCAACTGTCTTCTTTGGGTGCCTTTCTTCAAAACTTCGTGTATAGCTTTGAATGTGAAGAGTAGAAGAGTAAAACTCTGTTTTTTAAAGCCACCTTTTGAAAGTCTTTTTAAAAGGGCACCTGGGTGGCTCAGACGTTTAAGTGTCTGCCTTTGGTTGGGGTCATGATCCCAGGGTCCCGGGATCAAGCCCCAGGTCAGGGTCCCTGCTTGGTACGGGGTCTGCTTCTCCCTCTCCTTCTGACCCTCCCCACAGCTTATGCTCACCCACTCTCTCCCTCAAATGAATAAAAAAAACATTTTTTAAAGACATTTTATATATATTTTCATTGACAAATGTTGATTAGAATTCATGTGTTTTTTAAGATATTAGCCTAGGTTCATTTTCAATTTTTTATTCCATTATATGCTAATATATATTTTATTTAGCTACATTTAAATATGTATGGAATATTTACAGTATTTACATGTATGGTTGTAGAAACACTGTTTTTCATTGTGAAAGTCCTAAAATCCTCATCAAAAGATAAAAAATATAAATACTAATATTCTTTAAGATACAAATGTAATCAATTATTGTATGGTCTAATTTATATGAACATAAAAAATAATCATCATATATTAACTTTTCTCAAATTGAAGATATTTTACATATCTTCACATAACCTTGTTTAACATTTCCTGATAGTTAAATGAATATGAATAAGGTATTATTATTTAGACTAGATATATTTATGTTAGAGAGATACGATATTTAAATGAATTTCTTTGGAAAATTTGCATCTTTATATCCTTTGTACATTTGGGACCATAATTACTACTTCTAGAGCTATTGTGAATCATGAGCCTTGAAAAATGTCAAGCTTTTCCTAACTATACTGTCACACATGGTGTTCTCTCTAATTGAAAAGTTACTCCCAGAAATCTTCATTTCACTTAAACTTCTTCTGGTTTCCAATCTCCCATAAATGGCATCTTCTCGGAAAAACGTACATGGAGCTTTTTGTCTCCACCCTGTTTATTATCCATTACGTATTGATTGAAAAAAAAGTTAGATTTCTTGAGGTCTTTGTCTTATCTTATAGCTCAAGCTTTTCTTTTCGAGTGATTTCCAGAGTAAAAAAATTCCTGCCTGAAAAAGGGATTATAATGGTGACTGATCTTTATCAAGTGTGGTTTGTAAGGTAATTACTAGGTACAGAGGAGTAAATGACAGTGACAGGATTTAAACAAGAGGTGGATTTCCAGAGTCATTTGTTTTTTAAGATTTTATTTATTTATTTATTTGACAAAGAGAAAGAGAGACAATGAGAGAGGGAACATAAGCAGGGGGATAGGGAGAGGGAGAAGCAGGCTTCCCGCTGAGCAAGGAGCCCGACGAGGGGCTCAATCCCAGGACCCTCAGATCATGACCTGAGCCAAAGGCAGAGGTTTTAACCCACTGAGCCACCCAGGAGTCCCTGCCGTACTGTTGTAATTACTGAAGCTTTGTTATATATATTTTGAAGTTAAGGAGTGTGATGCTCTGAGCTTTGCTCTATCTCTATAGATAGAGATATAGATTAACACAATGTATAAATCATTAATAATTTATAATTTAATAATAATATTAATATCAAAATTATAATAATTAATCACAATGATCTATTAATATAGATTAACACAATCTATAAGATTGTGTTAACTCTGCAGTCTTTTGTGGTTCCGTATAAATGTTAGGATTATGTTCATATTTATGTAAAAAAATACCATTGGGAATTTGATGAGGGTGACATTTGATTTGTAGATGGCTTTTCATAGCATGGGGATTTTAAAATATTAGTTCTTTTAATCCATGAAGACAGATGTCTTTCTATTGGCCACATCTCTGCCCCAAAGTCTTCATAGCCTTTCCATTTCACTCAGAATAGGGATCAAGAATCTTGGTCTTTGTACAACACAGCTAGTCCAAATTGCAAGGTGCTGAAAATTTAGTGTGTGGGGGAAATAAATATGAATATGAATATAAACATATAATGTACCTAATAATTTTTGAATTAATTACATGTTGAAATGATTTTTATTTTTCCTACATTATGCTTAACAAAATATATTATTAAAATTAATTACACTTTGTTCTGATTACTTATTTAATGTGGATACTAGAAGTTTAAACTTACGCATATCACTCACCTTACATTTCTGCTCTGCACACCTGCTCCCCCTTCACGCGTGTATAGTCTCTTGTACTTTCCTCCTTGCTTATTCTGCTCTGGCCACTTTGGTCTCCTTACTGCTCCTCAAATATTTCAGGGCTGCTATTCAGGGTCCTTAAACATCCCAGGGACTATTTCTAAAAAGCATCTAAAAAAATAAAAATAAAAAAATAAATAGCATCTAAATTTTCACTAGACAATCAGTGCTAAAGGTATTGCAGAATTAAGTCTATAATCTAGGACTGATTGTGATGAATAATCCAAAAGCATTTCAGCATGTCTTTAAGCGTAATAGTATTTTAGCTTTTAAATTATGCAGTATACTCAGTTTTATGAGGTTCAATACGTGTTGCCCAAATATTGCTCAGAAAGTAGTATCTGTTAAATGCATGACCAGTAATACATACACGGACCAAATATCAACTGTAAAAGATTCAAGGTCATTGTGAGCATTTGAGCATGTTCTGTAATTAGGTCAAAATGAAAGCAAAATAAAAGATAGCTAAATAAAACTTTTTTTGCTTTGCCTCAAATAAATTCCTCTTAGTACACTTTTAATGCAATGATTAGAAAAATGTTGATTATATTCCACACTGAAAAGATGAATTGAAACCTCCCATGGATGCACATTAATTTAGGAAAGAAGAAGAGACTTTCAAAAATAATTTGATGTGCAAATAATGAAGTCTTTCAAATTCCTTATTTATAAAATAAAGATTAAAAAAGCACTTCCAGGACACTTCTCAATTAATGAGTTCTTAAAATTATTATTAAAATTATTATTATCGATAACATAATCCTCTTTAAGTTGGACTTTTCTTTCGATAAAGCAAATACGGAAATCACGCTAATTTGTGATGAGAAATGTAAGGAGAACAACAAATCATTTAAAAAGACAAGATTCTTGGACTGTTTTGACTTGGCTTTGAAGACAGTAAAATCACAATAGCAATTGTAGATTTATTTTAAGTTAAATCCCCAAAGGTTTTATAGAGGATGCCTAGGGGTGCCTGGGTGGCTCAGCTCAGTGGGTTAAAGCCTCTGCCTTCGGCTCAGATCATGATCCCAGGGTCCTGGGATCAAGCCCAGGATCAAGCTCTGCTCATTGGGGAGCCTGCTTCCCCGTCTCTCTCTGCCTGTCTCTCTGCCTACTTGTGATCTCTCTCCTCTTTGTCAAATAAAATAAAATAAAATAAAATAAAAAAAAATAAAAGCTTTTTAAAAAAAGGATGCCTAAATATTTTTGCAAATTTAAACAATGGCAATCTTTGAAATTGAGACTGGTATTACATATTAAATATAATAAATAAAAATTAAAAATGTATTATAAGAAAGTAAATATTGTGCTTAATTTCTCATGCTCTTTATGTACAAATATGTACTTCTCATTCATTGGGATTTTTAGAAAATCATTTAAAATTTTTAATTTATAACAGAGAATATTCACTTATATCACAACCTTAATACATGTTATTTATAACATAAAAGAAATGTGCATGTGGAAAGTTTAAAAAGTACTCTAGAAGATTTACTGGAGAACTTCAGACTCAACTAATTTGAGTCTGATTTTGCAAATCAGAGACTATCACTCTTAATATTCCAATCACTGAAGGAGAGAGACAGACACAGAGTGATTATATAATGAACATATTTCATATTTGCATAATTTAGATGCATTGCATATACAGATTTATGTAGAATTTATAGTATATTCATTTTAATTACAATATATAAATTTAAGAATCTATCCATATATAAGGAAATGCAGGCATATATCATTTTATTGCCCTTCATTGACTGCATTTTGCAGACACTTCATTTTTTACAAATTGAAGGTTCGTGGCAACTCTGAGTGGAGGAAGTCTATTGGTGCCATTTTTTGGGTAGCATTTGCTCACTTCATGTCCCTGTGTCACATTTTGTTAATTCCTGCAATATTTCAAACTTTTTGATTACTATTATATTTGTTATGGTGATCTGTGATCTTTGATGTCACAATTGTAATTGTTTTGGGGGGCACCAGGAACAGCATCCATATAAGACATAGAAGACAACATAAAAGACAACAAATTTAATGGATGTGTTGTGTGTGTTCTGACTGCTCCACCAACTGGCCATCCCTCCATATCTGCCTCTCTCCCCAAGTCTCCCTATTCCCACCTCCCCCAAGTTGAAAATAGGCCAGTTAATAACTTTACATTTGTTTCTAAATGTTCAATTGAAAGGAAGAATCACGTGTCTCTCACTTTAAATCAAAGGCTAGAAATGGTTAAACTTAGTGAGGAGGATATGTCAAAAGTGGAGATAGCCCCCAAATTAGGCCTCTTCTGTAAACAATTAATGAAGGTGAACATTCTGTATATGCAATGCAAATGAAAAATTCTTGAAGGAAATTAAGAAAGCTAGTACCATGAACACATGAATGATAAGAAAGTGAAACAGGTTTATTGCCGATAGGGAGAAAGTTGTAGTGGTCTGGATAGACTATCAAACCAGCCACAGCACTCCCTTAAGCCAAAGCCTAATCCAGAGAGAGGCCCTAACTCTCTTCAATTCTGTGAAGGCTGAGAGGTGAAGAAGCTACAGGAGAAAAGTTTGAAGCTAGCAAAAGTTGGTTCATGAGGTTTAAGGAAAGAAGCTTCTCTAATAACATAGAAAAGTGCAAGTGAACACACAGCACGTACTGATACACAAGTTACAAGTTCTCCAGAAGATCCAGCTGAGATCCTGAATGAATGTGGCTACATGAAACAACAGATTTTCAATGTAGATGAAGCATCTTCTTTATTTTGGAAGAAGATGCCATCTAGGACTTTCATACCCAGAGTGGAGAAATCAACACCTGCCTACAAAGCTTCAAAAACAGGCTGACTTTCTTGTTAGGAAAGAAAGCTGGTGACTTTAAGTTGAATCCAGGGCTCTTTTGCCATTCTGAAAATCCTAGGGCCCTTAAGAATGATACTAGATCTACTCTGCCTATGCTCTGTGCATGGAACAGCAAAGCCTGGATGATGGCACGTGTTTATGCTATGGCTTACTGAGTATTTTTAAGTCCCCTAGTGAGACCCCAGTGCTCAGAAAATAGGATTCCTTTTAAAATATTCTTGATCATTGACAATGCACTTGGTCATCCAAGAGTTCCAGTGGAGCTGTACAATGAGATCAATGTTGTTTTCATGCCTACTGACACAACATGCACAGCTCATGGATCAAGGAGTAATTTTGGCTATAGCTGCCATAGATAATGATTCCTCTGATGGATCTGGGCACAGTAAATTGAAAACCTGGAAAAGAGTCACCATTCTAGATGCTGTAAGAGCTCTCATGATTCATGGAAAGAAGCCAGTCAATATTAACGGGAGTTTGGAAGGTGTTGACTCCATCCCTCATGTATGACTTTAAGGAGTTTAAGACTTCAGTGGAGGATGTCACTGCAGATGTGGTGGGAATAGCAGGAGAACTAGAATCAGAAGTGAAGCTTGAAGATATGGCTGAATTGCTGCAAGCTCATGATACAGTTGAACAGATGAGGAGTTGCTTCTTATGGAAGAAGGAAGAAAAAGTAATTTCTTGGGATAGACTGTACTCCTGGTGAAGATGCTGTGAAATTGTTGAAGTGACAATAAAATAGAATATCTCCCATAAACTTAGTTAGTAAAGCAGCCATGGATTTTGAGAGGATTGACCTCCAGTTTTGCAAGAAGTTCTACTGTGGGTAAAATTCTATCAAACAGCATCACATGCTACAGGCAAATCATTCATAAAAGGAAGAGTTCATCAGTGCAGTAAATTTCATTATTGTCTTATTTTAAGAAATTGTCACAGCCACCCCCAATCTTCAACAGCCACCACCCTGACCAGTCAGGAGCCATCAACATCAAGACAAGACCCTCCACCTGCAATGGACTTGTTGAAAGCTAGGATTATGGTTAGCATTTTTTTTTAAGCAATAAAGTATCTTTAAGTTAAGGTATGCACATTTTTAAACATAATGTTATTGCACACTTAATAGAGTACAGTATACTATAAACATAATTTTTACAGGCACTGGAAAACCAAAAAATTCATTTGATTAGCTTTATTGTGATATTTGCTTTATTTTGGTGATCTGGAAGTAAACCCTCAATATTCTGAGGTATGCCTGTAAATCTTCCACTTAGCACTTTAAAAAAAAATCTCTGCTTATAGGGGCAAAGTAAGTTACAGAAAACCTTCTGGTCAAACTTAGGAAGAAAACTTACTTTTTGTCAGATGGATGGAAATGATTTCATGTCTGCAAGATTAAATTTGGTACCTTTGCAATAAAACAACCAGAAAAAGCAACAGCTTTTTAAAAAAGTGCAAAAGGATTTGCTTGACAGTTTATGAGTTATAGTGCAGGTGTATGAAGAAAAATGTATACTTTCTTTAAAAAAAATTAGAAACTTAACAGGAAGAATGGCCATCTCAGATTTTTAAAAAATATATTATAAGAAAAAATGACATCTTAAGACACAGTTTAGTTCTTAAACTTAATTGAGACTTTCTTTTTTTTTTTTAAAGATTTTATTTATTTATTTGACACAGAGAGAGAGATCACAAGTAGGCAAAGAGGCAGACAGAGAGAGAGGGGGGGAAGCAGGCTCCCCGCTCAGCAGAGAGCCCAATGCAGGGCTCGATCCCAGGACCCTGAGATCATGACCTGAGCCGAAGGCAGAGGCTTTAACCCACTGAGCCACCCAGGCGCCCCTAATTGAGACTTTCTTGACTCTTGCCTATTTGATAATTCTGGTGATGATCATAGTAATTATGGTAATAACAATAAAAATGAGGAGAAGGAGGAGGAGGAAAAGAAAAAGAAGACCAAATATATTGACAGTGTTAAGGGAGAATACTTTTCTAGGCATGGATTTTTAAAGAGTAAAGCTAAGTTTTACCAATTTATCCTGGTCACTAATTTTTATCATTTCTGAGTCAGTGCACAGTCAACTTATCAGGTGTTCAAAGCAAGCTGCTGGTCGTGTCTACAAGGAAGTCTAAATATAAAATTGCCATGTTATCATATTGCTAATGGGTACCACTGAATAATTCAGCACCAATAATAAAAAGGAATAAAAAATCTGTCCTATATTTCTACATTATGATTCAGGAGAGTAATTTACTTCTAATAACCAAGGTAAATGCCTTTTATTTTTCTCTGGAAGATTTTTTAAAAATATTCTGCTTTTGCTTTATTTGTGATGTTAGAAAAAAAAAGGAGGAGTGGGATAACAGGAAAAGAATTAAGCTAGAGACTCAAGATTTATCAAGTGGTTGATGCTGTGTCACTCAGTTTCAGGAGAGAGATATGGACTTGAGATAGAATTTAGTGTCTCTTTTCTGTTATAGATAGTAAAATCTGGAAGAATAAAGCAAGTAGCTTGGGACAAAAATGATAGAGTTCTCAGAGATCATCACAACTATTTTTGTTTTCCTGTTTCTCTGGTTTCTTTTTCTTTTAACCTGTAATGAGAATCGAGGTGAGGAAGAAGATGGCACATCAAGGAAAACTGTGCTAACCTATCATCTCAAAAGTATCTTCCAGAAAGCAAAAAGTATTCCCAAGTCAGTATTTAGAACTCCTTGGATGATTTGTCAGTTAAACATCACTCTTATAAATACAATTTTATTTTCTATGTAAGCTCCATTAATATGGTGCGTGTGTGTGTGTGTATATTTAAATATATGCAAAGTTTATAGAAAGCATTTTGACAGTCCATTAAATATTACAATCAAAAAATGGCTCGTGGTACATAGTGACTTAGTGATATTAATATGTGTCCATGTCGATATTTTTAAGTGTTTATCTCTCTATATGTTCAAATTTCCCCCTTTTTATAAGGATGTAGTCATTTTGGATGTAGTCAATCACCACCCTAGTGATTTCAGCTTAACTTGACTATCTGCAAAATCCCTATATTCAGATAAGGTCCTACTCACAAATACTGGGGGATAGAATTTTAAAAATACGTTTGGGGCCACATTTCAACTCATAACACATGTTGATATATCAAAGGCTCTCATTAAATTTCTGGTTAAGATGTTGTTGTGAGTTTACACTATGAGGATCCCTCTCTGACCTAATCATTAAGTAATAATATATTCACTACCAAAGTAACAGGAAAAGGATAAAAAGCCAAAGTAAAATGGCATAGCCACAACCAAAAACAGGATAGCTGTGTCTTTGGACCACAGAGGAAGCATAAACATGAAAGGGTTAGGGGAGAATCTCTGAAGGCTGATCCATCTCCATCAATAGCATTTGAGTAGAAGAAATCTCTAGGCAAGACTTCAACATAGATTAGATACAGCTGAAGAGATAATTAATATTTTGGATGGTGGCACTCATGATATCATCAATGAAATAGATTTAGTATAGTATCAGGTTAAGTGATAAAATTATTATCTTTAATATATTTATTATATATAAGTTATATAATTCATATATAATGTTAAATTATATATGAATTGAATGTGTATAATTCAACTTAAATACATAGTGATCAGAAAGATGAGGTCCAGTATGCATATAATGGTAATTTAGAAGAAACTAAGACTCAGGCCAGCATAGTATTAATAGTAGATAAAAATTGTCTTAAAGAAAGATAGTTGCACAGATTTAAAGTGCACAGAAGGAAGAATTTTTAAAAACTCAAATTACTGTTCTCTTAAACCCTGCCATTTCTCTACACACACACACACACACACACACACACAGAGTAGATTTATGATCGTATATGCAGAAAATCCTAGGGAATCTATCATTGAATAAGTATTTAATGAGTACTTATTATGGTAAATATTATTTTCAAATAATACAAATTAAAAGTTACATTAAACATACAAGTTATCTGTGGTCATCTTACATTGTGACATTAAAGGGAAAGACATAAACAGGGCATTTGAAAGTGATTATGAGGATGCTCTTGTTGGGAGTGGGAATGAGAAGGCAGGTCTGGTATTGGTATTAGACCAAGGCTGGATGGTATTAGAAGGAACCACGGGGTAGGTAACATCTGAGCTGAGAGCACGGAGGTCCTCAGACTATGTTAGAGTTAGCCGGTGGTAGACATGGTAAGGAAAGAGGCGTGTCAACAAGGGGAAGTCTTGAGTTTTTACTTAGGAATACCAAATAATGGGGTGCCTAGGTGCCTCACTCGGTTAGTCATCTGACTCTTGGTTTCAGCTCAGATCATGATCTCAGTGTTGTGAGATCATAAGATTGAGTCTCACCTGGGGCTCCATCCTCAGCAGGGAGTCTGCTTGGAATTCTCTCCCTTTCTCCTTCACACTCAGTCCCCTCCTCTCTTTCTCTCTCAAATAAATACAATCTTTAAAAAAAAATAGTCAATAATGATCAGTTCACTGAGTTGAGAAGGAGTGTAGGTGGGACAAATTGTGAGAGAAAGCAAGACAGTGAGAGTTAAAAAAAAAAAAAGCAACAAAAGCAAAAAACAAAAGTATTTTTTAAAACTATATTCATGGAGTTTATAACAATAAGATAGGATGCTAGCAGCCAGGGAGTCAAAAACTGACAGTTTTAGCATATATATT
>CM053616.1:44357862-44375177 GCA_028646535.1 Procyon lotor
ATTGCAATTCTTTTAAAATTAAAGGTTCATCTTATTAAAAAAAAGTTCATCTTGTGACTTAAGTTTCATGATGCCGTTATACAAAAATAACAGCCCCCATATATAGTGTATTTGTGTAAGGAAATTTATTTTAGTACTGTTTGGAGTGGCTGACAACAAACATCAAAGAAACAAACCAAAGGAAACTATACAGACAAGTGAAAAAATTTAATTTGGCCAAAAAAGAGAAGAAGAAGAGGAGGAGGAGGAGGAGAAAAGGAAGAAAAAAGAGAAAAGATTTATGAAAAGAAGAAAAAAGGAGAAGTTTATCAGTGGAGAACTTGAAGAAAAAGGGAGGAAGATTTTAATCTTCACTCCCTCTTAAGGAATAGATGTTCTTCATAGCTATGACAAGACATACTAGCTGAAATAAAACTCCATAATTTCCAGTAACAGGGTTAGTTAATCCGTATTTTTCCTTGTTATTAATGATCAAATGTCTTGGTTTGGGGCCCTGGAGGCACATATGTGAACTTTAAAGAGGGTATATAAGCTTTATGATTCGCCATAATTCTCTGATGAGTTTTGAAAGGAAGAGTGGTTATAGATAAATGTGAGGGTGCTTTACTCAGGAAGTTTCCAGTTACTAGACTAAGACAGATGAGAACTGACATCAGTATTCTCTCAAGTCTGTGGATGTTCTGAGCCTAGTACCCTGTGCAATTGTATCTCGTATCATGCCCCACTTATCAGTACACTGTTGTAAGCTTCAACTAATTTTACACAACTTAAGTTCCTCAGCATACTGGACAGAGCGCCTTTCATCGACTTCCCAGATCTACCTGCTATGTCTCACTTGACCCAAATCTTGTTTTGAAACTGTACTGAAATTGTCACTCTCCCTCAACAAAATCCGTACGTTAACCACTGGACCTGAATGCATTATCACCCAGCTGCCTGGTTCATATTTCCATTGTTAGCAAAACCTCATTTTTCTTTTATTTCATTTTTTTCTCTGGGCTGAACATTTCTGGGCAAACTCAGAAAGAGGTATCCACCATCCTTTGTGTAATGACTATCGTTCATAGCTTCATTGCAGAAGACTACTTACGACACTCATTTGTCCATTTCTCTTTTCACTTCTTTGTGAAATCCTGGTTGCCAGAAAATACCTCGTATCTCTTTTGGTGAGGGAACAACAAGCCCAGTTGTGTATGGGGTGCATGGGTGGCTCAGTTGGTTAAGTCACTGACTCTCGATTTCCACTTAGGTCCCATTCTCAGAGTTAGGAGATGAGGCCCCAAGTCTGTGGGACTCTGTGCTCAGCGGGGTGTCTGCTTATCTCTCTCCCTCTGCTCCTCCCACTGCTCTCTTGTTCTCTCTCTCTCTCTCTCTCAGAAAAACAAATAAATAAAATCCTTCTTTTTAAAGAGTTCCCATTATGTGTAGTAAATCAACATACAACTATTCAATTATTAACTAAATAAGCACTCACAATGTGTGTTGAAGTAATGGCTTTATCCTTATAAAGGCCTGGAAAGTTGTAGTTTAAAAAATCGGCTTTTAATATATTTTCTGTGATAATTTAAATTTATATCACAGGACCTGAAGATATGCTGAAAGGGAAAAATTTCAACAAGTGTCCTGTCTGCACTTTGTGTTTAAGAGAAATTATGTCACATTCTGACCAAGAAATTTGAAGCAAAAGACAAAACAAAAATTTTAAAAAGCTATGTATCCTGACATATCATTATTTAAGCTAATTTCTGCTTATGTTTAAAAATATCCAGTTTTCTTGGAATATGGACCATGTAATTATATTCTTTTGTTTTTTCCTGAATCAAAGGCTTTATATTGGATAGAAAGTTCCCAGCTTGCTCTAGTACACCATCATTACTAGTCAGAGTATAAATAATTAGTA
Organism: Procyon lotor; assembly: GCA_028646535.1. Lineage (NCBI taxonomy): Eukaryota > Metazoa > Chordata > Mammalia > Carnivora > Procyonidae > Procyon > Procyon lotor. Next base: position 44,359,763 of record CM053616.1, read on the forward strand.
CTGGTAATAGAAGCATTCTGGCTGAGTTGCCAAATTCCTTGTGCTCAAGTAGAAAATATAGGTTTGGATTTTGAGATGAGATCATGGAAGGCATCAGATATATAATTTAAAAAATCGAGTGACTAGAAAAAGTAACTAGAGTCATGGAGAAAATTTATATCTAAATGTTCCTTGCATGGGTATAGGCATCTGGAAACAGGAAAAAGATTTTTTCTTTTCTTTTCTTTTGTATAAAAGTTAGAGGTATATGTGCATTCACATGCACAAAAAGGATACATATACTATATATGGTAATTGTGTCTGTTTATAAGGTTTGTATCGCTAAGACAAGTAAGTCAGCTATGTCATAGAGGACAAACTGAGGGTTGCAGGAGGGGAGGCAGAGAAGGGAATGGGCTAAATGAGTGATAGGCATTAAGGAGGCCATTCCTTGTGATGAGCACTGGGTGTTGTATGTAAGTGATGAATCACAAAATTCTACTCCTGAAACTAATATTATACTATATGTTAACTAGAGTTTAAATAAAAACCTGAAACATTAAAAATAAATACATACATTCACACATGCATAAAAATTTATTTTCTTCTGAATAATTTATAAATATTGAAATGTGTTGAATTTTTAACTGATTTTATTAGAAATATCTGATTTGGAGATACAGCTCCATTGAACAGGTATTGCCTGAGAATTCCTTCTACTTTACTAGTAGCTTAGTAAATACCATTATTCCCTGGCTCTAATATCACTTTGTCTTGAATTATTTTTTTAACTCTTCAAACAATTTTTTCAGGGAGGTTGTTTGAGAAATAAAGTTTCTGTAATCTTGGATATATTTTTTATATTTTCATTAGATGTGGAAATTTGAGAAAATTGTTGTTACTATAGTAATACAGTACATCATGTGAAATCATACTATTTATTGTGATCTTGGATTTATGCCGTAGAAAAATAGGCAACAGAATAAAACTCTAAATCAAAACATTTTAAATGGTGTTTGCCACCTCATGATATCTTGGTCATGTTGGAAATTTTTAAAAATCAGAATTAATAAAACAATACAGATTACCTAGGTCACATATTCTTAAACTGAATTCTTTGAGTTCTATAGAATTTTATAAGGTCTAAGCATAACAGCTAGATATGTACTAGGCTGTTTTTTACTCTTTCATCATTTGGAGAAATCTGAAGCTTCCATTGTGTCTCAGAGGGCTCTGTATCTTCCAATAGTTTGCATCATTAGTATAGTATAAATCATAATAGGGTACACTCAATCTTACACAACCTCAGGGAGATAACTGGTATCTATTTAAAAAGTTCTTTGTTTTAAACTATAATTTGTTCACCCATACTTTCTATACTTAATTTGTTTAGAGAGAAACCAAAGAAATCAGTGTGCCAAGAGGAACTTTTATAAAGAAGTATTTTTAAAAATCATATTTTTATTTTGAAATACTATCATCTCTAAGTTTTTTTTCTCTGCATCCTTCAACTTTTACTTTACTTCATGGGGTACAAACCTAGAACCATTTTGATTATATTTTTTTCAAATATGTGGCAACTTATCAATTTTCTCCTCAAAACATGGCCCTTCATAATGGTTTATAGGCTACAGAAGAAATTGTGTTTGTCCCCTTACTCATTCTATCTTATGCAGTTAAAAGAAGAAATTTTATTTTTTTGTAGCTCCTTTATATTGCTGGCTTGTATTGAAACTGAACAACTAGGAGCTTTACTCTTTTTTCCCCCTCACATTCTGCTGTTTAAAAGATTTAATAATCATTTAATATTTTCTATTGCCTGTGAGCTCACAAAGCATTTTACTTTATTTTTAATTTATTTATTCATTTTAGAGCGTACAAGAGAGAGAGAACAGGAACAGGAGGGACAAAGGGAGAGGGAAAGAGAGTCCCAAGCAGACTCCACGCTGAATGTGGAGCCCCATGCAGCGCTCAGTCTCATACCCCTGAGATCATGGCCTGAGCCGAAACCTAGAGTTGGATGCTTAACCAACTGGGCCACCCAGGCGCCCCTCACAAAGCATTTTATAGGCAATATCTCCTTTACTTCTCAAAATAACCCAAGAAGAATACTGTTACTGATTCTAATCATAGCCATAGGGGTAAATAAATCGTCAGAGAGTAAATCTTTCCCCCCTTGAGGATCCTTGACCTTCTTCACTGAGATATCTAAATATCCAAGTCCAGGAATTTACAAGTCCAAAAATACAAGTCCAGCAATTTACATTTATATCCACATAACTTCATCTTGACAGATTTGTGTCATCATTGGAAGTTATCATTTATTTTCAGATCCTCATTATGTTTCTATTGTATATAATTAAATCATATGATAGCAATGGTTTATTCAGTTGATAAACCTCATAGGATATGCTAAACAGCAGGATTAATAAAACATGCAGGATGGACTATTGACTCAGGTCATTAGCAAATTTCCTCTAGTTGATATTAATTCATTAATCATTATCCTTTGGGTATAGCTACATAATTAGGTGCACATTCACTAATCAAATTACTATTTATCCCATATATTCCTATTGTATTCACAAATATATTCTGAAATAATTTACCTTCTTTTTAATCTTAGTCTTGTAATGGCTTGAACTATGCATATGGTTAAGAGAAGTTTTTTTTTCTACCCAAAATGAGACTATCCATGTCAAAATTCTCTGCCAGATATTTCCTGTGTCACAGTTCAGCAAAAAAAAAAAAAAAAAAAAAAAAATTAAAGATTTTATTTATTTATTTGACGAGAGAGAGAGAGAGAGAGAGAGATCACAAGTAGGCAGAGAGGCAGGCAGAGAGAGAGGGGGAAGCAGGCTTCTTGCTGAGCAGAGAGCCTGATGCAGGACTCGATCCAAGGACCCCGAGATCATGACCTGAGCCGAAGGCAGAGGCTGTAACCCACTGAGCCACCCAGGTGCTCCTCAGCAAAAAATATTTAAGTTTAGTGATTCTGTTCTTTCTGGAAATGGCTAGATATCTTATCCTATATTAAATAATACTGCTAATAATGAAAATAACAACTAACGTCTATTGACTGTACATCTGTGCCAGACAACAGGACAACATTTATGTGGATCATCGCATTTAATCCTCTCCAGGATCTCTGGGGCAAATCCAGCTATTATCCCCATTTCACGAACTGGAAGTAATACATAAGGGAATCTCCGTATCTCCATAGGGTGAAATGAAGGAGACCCTATGTTAAAGAAGCTACTTATAGTAGAAGAATATTCATCCAGGGGCGCCTGGGTGGCTCAGTGGGTTAAAGCCTCTGCCTTCGGCTCAGGTCATGATCTCAGGGTCCTGGGATCAAGCCCCACATCGGGCTCTCTACTCAGCAGGGAGCCTGCTTCCCTCTCCCTCTTCCTACTTGTGCTGTCTCTCTCTCTGTCAAATAAAAAATTAAAAAAAAAATCTTTAAAAAATTAAAAAAAAAAAAAAAGAATATTCATCCAGTAAATGGTGAGCTTTATGATTGTGTCTTATTTTATCTTGTTTCCCATCACCTAATGGCGGTTCCCAGGAAATTCTGTATAAATGAATATGAAGGCGTAGTTTCCAACAATGACAGGTTTTGCTTCATGACACATCTATTTTATTTTAGGATACATCATCAATAGAGTCCAACATCATTCTGCTGTTCACGGCCAAGCCGGCCCTTCTGCGGATGGCATCATCCAGTGTGACTTTGCCCACATGTTGTGTCATCAAGTGTGACTTTTTCAAAACGTCGCTGAATGTGAATGCTTGGGCTTGACCCTCACAGTTCTGGAATGGATAATAGCTCTTTTTCTAACAACTCTTTTTCGCAACCTAAGGGAAAAAGTAAGAAGAATCTTTAATTGTCTCAAGAGTGATGTAGGAGCAAAATGAAATGGTTCCCAAAGCTACAGACTCTGTTCTAATAAAAAGATTTACTTCCTCTATTTTTTTTAAATTGTAACAAAAAATATATAAATATAAAATTTATTATTTTATCTTTAAGTGCCAGTCCTGTGACAATAAGTGCGTCCACAGTGCTGTGCGACCATCATCACAATCCGTCTCCAGAACTTTTCATCTTTCCAAACCCAGACTCTATACTCATTAATAATAACCCCTCATTCCTCTAAGAAGGAACTATTTGTTGTAAAGAAATTTAATTTGGAAGATCATTAAAACTGGGTAAAATGAAATTACACTGTAAGAAAGGGTCGCTTCTGAAGTCTAACCCATTTGTGTGTGTGTGTGTGTGTGTGTGTGTGTGTGTGTATTCTATGAAAAATCTGCCTGAGAATATAAGTATTTTCCTTTTTATACTATGTAATTCATAGATTAATTTACTTCAGTTTCATGCTCAAAAAAGTTTACTATAATTTTATGTGTTATAGTTAATATTCTGATCAAAGAGGGTTAGTACCAAAATCAGTAATAGTTGTTAGGATACATGTAGGAAAACAGGCTCTGTTTCTATAACTAAAAAGAAATGTAGGTACAGGAAATTAAGGGTGTGTCATTTATATTGTGAAGGGTACAGTGACATGGAGGAAGTCCTACCTTGATAATGGAAATGGATTTGTGGAGAACTGAACTTCTTTGGCAGTAAAAGCAGCTTTAACAAATCTGGTACGATCGTGATTCTAGGGAGTAGAAGTCTTAAAATTGCAGAGCAAAGGAAGACCCGGAAAGAAATTGTTTTACCCAATTAAATAAAACTATTTTAAATTATTTAACATAAGACTTTATATATTTAAAAGTACTTTGAGTGTCCCTTATAATTCTTTAAAGAAATACTCCTGTTTTAGAAATATGGTCGGATATCCTCTTTAGCTGACCAAGGGAATTCTATGAACAAGCCTGGCAGTACACTGATTTTACAGGTAACAAATATATAAGGTCAAGATTTTTTAAAATGCTTATTTCCACTTGACTAAAATGAAAAAAGGAAATGAATCAATTTATTTTGATTTATGAAATGTCATGACCTATTTGGATAAACATTATTGAGATCATTGCCTTGAATTCCTGGAAACCTCTTACAGCCTAGGCACCTTTTTTTACTCTTGAGTTCCTCATCAAGCTCTTTTGCATTTCATTTAGGTAGTAAAAGCAGTGGAGCTGCATCATTTAGTAACTTATTTCACCCTCCATAAACTCCATTTTCTGCCTTCAAGGGTACAATAGCATTAGCAGTTGGCTTTTTTTTTTTTTTTTTTGAGACCCAAAATGTCTTAGGTTTCAGGACTAAGCAAGTTGTCCATAAATGTATTTTCTAGTCCATTTGTTACATCTGCAGTAATAAATGTCCACATTTGGCAATTCTCAGTAATAAAATGTTTGTTTAAGTGTACCAGACATTTAAATCAGTAGAAGAACTTTCTCGCATGTTATATACAATGTTCTCACTGTATCTGGTCTAGTATTAACATGTCCCGGGTTTTAATGGGTTTCATTTATGGTATTCCTGCCCTAAAAAAGAAACCTTGCAAGAGAAATTAATATGTTTTGGTTTATGAAGTTTCATATGCCATTTTTATTAGCTTTCTAGCCTTGCGGTCAGGTGTATTTTAATGAAAACAAGCATTCACAATATCCCGCCCTCTGAAACACTGGTTTTAGTTTTCTTCCTTTGGACACCTAAATATTCCCATTAATAGCTATCACTGACAACACTCTTGTATCAAATATATCTTGAGCCTGGCCCCTGAAGAATACCCATTATGAAATTTGCAAGGAATATTTTCTATAAAGTTCGGCTTGATTTTAGCGTTTGTCTGATTTTATGTTACAAAGCAAACACTTTCTGACCTCAGCGACTTTTTCAAAATATTGTCTGTGAGACAGAATAAAAGCCCAACTTTGAAATCCTGTGAGAAGTATATCGAGTTTGTCATTTAATTACTCTTTTTATAAACAATATCATTTTCATTTGAGTTTTTCTCAACCTACTGCTTCTTGATTATTTGTGTTGTCCCGGGAAACTAGATATCTTGATTTTTAATGACTTAAACTATTTCAGAGTGAGGTGAATATATCTTCATATGTATCTATATAAACAATATGAAAATAGTCAATTTGAAATAACTATTTTTAGGGGAATTCCAGAAATTTAAACATTTATTTTTAAAAAATTAACATTTATTTTAGATGCATAGAGACCAATATATTGTGCTCTTTCCCTTGATGGTTCTTGGGAAGAAGGAGTTAATGAATGGATATGCTAATTTTTAACTACAGAGTACTAACTAAATTGTTAGCATGTTCCCTAACATGCCTATGTTAGGGAACATGTAGTCTCTGCTTCTAACCTCTATTGAGTTAAATTTCAGGATTCAGATTAAAGCTCTTTAATCCCTAGAAAACCTTTACATCTGGAAATCTATGAAACTGCATGTTATAGGATCTATGAAAATTTTCAGGAAATAATGTTTATTTAGGAATGCATCATTTGAAAAGAGTAAACGTTCCAATCCTAATTCTTGATAAAAAATGGTTATAGACAAAAAGTAACAGAAAAAACTATAGGAATTAAAAATTGGTCATTTTAAGCTAGTTTCTTTAACTAGAATAACAAGGATAGTGACCATTACTAATGGAAATAGTATTTACTGAGTTCATATTACATGTGAAATACGCATGTTCTCATTTAATCCAGCACTCGAGTCCCCGTTGTAAAATTACTGATTGGAATCAGTGTCACTCTGCCGCAGCATTCTTAGGTCAGTTGGAGTCCTGTCTGGAAAATGAAAACTACTTTAGGTATTTCTAATCCGGTTAGTTTTCACTTGGTTAAAGTGACTTGGTTGCAACTGCATTGGAAAGGCTAGAGGAGCGAAAGAGAAGAGAGAGTTGTTATCAAACAAAGATCATGAAGCTTTTACAGCTCAGATGGAAACTCAGCCCATATGGACCATTAAACTGCTCAGGGTCCCAGTTTCCAGCCCAGCTGCTATTAGAAGAGCATCACCAGTGATGAGAAAAATGGTGGTCCACTCTCCTGCTGAGAGCCCAGACCCCTGGGGTCACCCTCAAGTCCCTCAATGCTTCTGTTGCTAACACAGGAATCATCAGGAACAGAAAAAGAAATGCTGTTTCCTTTTCTGACTCTTTCCTTTGGTCTGACCTCAGTTGGCAGGATGTGTGAGAGGCAGCTCACTCCAGGAATGTGGGGAAAGAGTTTGGTTATTGGCTCTTTTTGTTTTGTTGGCTTGTGTGTTTGCTTTTGTTTTTTGGTAGGCTTACAACCCTGATGCTACAGAGAATAGAATAGAGAAGGAGAATGTGAGGCTGAGAGAAAATTGATAGAACCCAGCACAAATGTTACCGTGCCTAGTAAAAGAAGGAACTCCTGTCATCTGTGAGTGAATCTGGGGGATGTTATGATAATTGAAAGAAACCAGACACAGAGAGACAAATACTGTACGATCCCACTTTTATATGGTGGTTTTGAGTTTGGGGTGTGGTGGAAATGGGGAGAATTTGGCAAAGGGTATAGACTCTCAGGTATAAGATGTAGAAGTTCTGGAGAGCTAATATATAGCAAAGTGACTGTATTTAATAATGGATGCTTGAGGGACACCTGGGTGACTCGGTTGGTTAAGTGTCTGCCTTTGGCTCAGGTCATGATCCCACAGTCCTGGAATCCAGTCCTGCACTGGGCTCCTTGCTCAGGGATAGCCTGCTTCTCCCTCTCCCTGCTGCTCGCCCTGCTTGTGCACTCACTCTCTCTGACAAAATAAAATCTTTAAGAAAAATAATGTATCCTTTAAATTTGCTGTACTTAATAATGTATACTTGAAATTTAATGAGAGTAGGTATCAAGTGTTCTCACCACACACACACTCAGATATTTTATATATATGTAAAACTGTATAAAGTGATGGATATATTATTTAGCTCAACCCTTTCATGAGGTATACATATATCAAAACATGTTCTATACCATATATGTCATAGTTAAATAAATCTGGGACAAAAATTAATAGAAAACAAAGGATCTAATACTTAGCTTTGGATAGATTAAGAAAATCCAAAATTCTGAGTCATCTTTTCTAATCAACTTTGGGCAAAATGCAGAAGATAGTCATATTTATCCGAGTAATTCTTGATGGACAACAGTTTGGCCTGTAAGCCGTTTTACCTCTGTATCATGAAATACTACATGTGAAAAGTGTATCCCCTCCTTGGAGCAGAGGGCAGTTAAGATGTCCTTTTACTCTTGTGCTTTTATTTTTCTCTCTTACATACTTTTCTGGATTAATCTCACTCATGTTCATGACTTAAACTACCATCTCTATATACCAACTCTCGTGATTTGGTCCCAATGAATTCTCTCTTCAATGGTTTACAGAACTTTTCAGTGATAAGTTCTTTTAAAAATCACATCTAAATGTTTATCCCCTTAAAGAAGCTTTAAAGATAGACCAATATTACATAAGATGTCATGATTTTTAAAAATCCTGTCTTAGAGGCGCGTAGGTGGTTCAGTCAGTTAGGATCTCCCTTCAGCTCAGGCTGTGGTCCTGGGGTCCTGGGGTCTTGGAATCAAGCCCCATGTCCAGCTCCCTCTTCTGTCAGCAGCTCCCCCTGCTTGTGCTCTTTCTGTAGAATAAATGAATGAAGTCTTTAAAAGAAACAATTCTATCTTAGTCTATTCAGACTGCTATAACAAAAATACCATAAACTGGATGTCTGATCAATAGCAAGCACTTATGTCTCACGGTTCTCAAGGCTGGGCTGTCCAGTACTGCCAGATTCAGTGTCTGATGAGGACCTAAGGGTGAGGGGAGCTCCGTAGGGTCTTGTGTAAGTACACTAATCCCATTCATGAAGGCTCCAACCTCATAACCTAAGTACTTCCCAGAGACCTCACTTTCTAATGCTATCACACTGAACATTAGGTTTCAACATACAATTTTGAGGACACAAACATTCACTCCATAGCAAATTTAATTTTTTTTTTTTGGTAGTAATATTCTTACCTTTATCTTTTTAAAAAAAACTATAGATTTTTTGGGGGGTTGCCATGGGATTTCATAAAAATTCTGTCTTTAACTTTGAACAACTCAATTATAACTTAGATATGATGTATCAGGACCTTTTTAGTTCACTATTATTATTTTGTTATATAATTTGGATTTTTCTCTGTAATCAATCATAACCTCACAAAAATATGAGTTTTTCCTTCCTATGCTTTTTCTTCTATTTCTCTTTTTCTCACCTTATTTCACTGGCTAAGATATCCTATATAATGCTAAATAAAAACAGCAATGAAATGCATTGTTTTTTCCCCCTAAGGGAAAATAATGTAAATATTCCTTTATTATGTATCATTAAATTATTTTTTTTGTCTTTCTTTTTCAGAGACCTTTTTATTAAATTAAAGAAGTTCCCTTCAATGAATACAACAGCAGTGATTCTATTGAGGTAAGAATGCATTATTTTTTGTCCTTTTTCCTATTAATGTGGTAAATTTATCAATTGATTTTCAAATGTTAAAACATTTTTCCATTCCTGTAATACACTCAATTTCTCATGATGGATTTTGGTTTCTATATCACTGGATTTGATTTGCTAATATTTTGGTCAAGATTTTATATCTATGTTTATAACAAGGTGGAATCTACCCTTGGTTTTTGTTTGCAATGCCCTCACCAGGATTTGATATTAGAGTCAAAACCTGTGATACAAAATATGCTGAAAAATGTCCCCCTCTTCTTCTGTCCTTTTCAAATATTTGAGTGATACTGGATTGCTTTATAAAAAGTTAGTAAAATTACTGATGAAATTGAAGCATGAACTTGTTACCATAAGAAAGTTTTTAGTAACCAATTTTATCTCACTAACAAGTATTAAATTATTTTGAATTCTATTTATTCTTTTGTCAAGTTATAAATTACGTTTTTCAGGGTATTCGTCTTATTTTCACTTTCAAACTCGTTAATTTGAAGTTGGTCATAGTATTTTCTTAGTATATGAAGTGATGCCTGATGCTTGGGTTTTCTTTCTATATTCAGAGTCTCTGGCTTTTCCAGTGGAGCTAGCTGAGTGCCCTTGGTTTCTTTCTATTTCATATTTGAACAGTATTAGTTGGGTTTATCAAGTTAATTAATATTTATAAAAACTATTCTTAACTGTTTTCTATTTTATGTTGTGAATTTTACTGATTTCTGCTATTATTTTGCTTTTCTGCTAAGATGCTGCTCTCCTATTCTTTGAGTTTCTTAAAATGAAATTTTAGATCATTGCTTTTAAACTTTTTGACATTAAGTTTATAAATTTTCCCGTAAGCAACTCTTTACCTGCATGTGATAGGTTTTGATGTATTTTTATTAAGATTCAGGTTAAAAAATATTTTCTAGTTTTGTGACTCCTTTTTTATTTTGTTCTGTTGGTCATTTAGAAATAACTTGCTTTGTTTCTAAAGTGCTTTGAGATCCCCCACTCTTTTTGTAAATGATTGTTCTCTTCCCAGTAGTGTTAGAGAGCATACACGGAATGATGGCAATCCTTTTTAATGTATTGAGGCTTGCTTTACAAAGCAACATGTGGTCAGTTGTGGAGAAAGTTACATATGTTCTTAAAAAGTTTGTGAACTATGTTTTTTTAAATGATTCTGCCAATCATAGGGATCATAATTAGTACTACATTATCCATCTTATTATTAGTTTTATATTGTTTCTTACTCTGTGTTTCATGTATTTTTATATGTTGGTACATTTCTATTTCTTTATTAATCGCTTAATAAAGTGGGTCGTTGTAGTGATGAGTTTTGGCGCACTTACTCTCTGATGATTGCCCCTCAGCTGATCTGTTGGAGTCCCGTGACTCTAAGTGTGTCTCTGGTCTTTCTGCAGACTCTTGCTATACTTGGCAGGCATGAAGTGGCCAACGTGGATTACAACAAAAATGACTAAATAGGCTCAAAGTCATGATGATGTTTCAGGTTCAACAGTCACCACCAACTAATCAAATTGGTGTCTGTAACCTGTAGTTTAGCTTCTGGTTGGCTCCATATGGCTCCTCAGTCCATTCTTGATATAATGACGGGGCCAGAACAGGCAGGTTTATCCAGGCTATACTATAGGGGGTGCGATGTTTCTGAATTTTCAATCAGTTGGGAGGAAGGAAGGAGACAATGAGGACTTTGCATTTGACCCTGTTAAATTTGACATCTAATTTGAGATTATTCTCACATAATTTTAAGGCTTTAGAATGTCTTATTTTGGCTGTCTTCTTGTTTACATTATATATTTGAACATTATGATACTTGCAAATTTGATACAGAGAATTGTATTTGCTAGGTAATGAAATATTACTTAATAGAAAGTAATTTATTTCCATAGTCAACAAAATATTCCGTTTTATACATAAATGAGAAGACAAATTTGAGAGGTATCCTATAAATGAAAATGAATTCCCCTAATATTTTCCATACCTCCTCTGTTATGTTCTTTCTCTGCGGGCACTCACTTTAATATCTTATGTCTTGCTATTAGTGTCATCCAGTTAAGGAATGAGAAAAATGTCTTTAATTTAATATAAATTGTTATATATGTAGCATATACCTATGAATATTAAGTATTAAGAATGTCATATTCATTAAACACCTATTATTCACATTTTTCTTTGGAATAGTGAGATTGTATGTGAGAAGTAACTGGCTTTGGAGGTGTCTTAAATACTTCATTTTTTATTATAAATTCAAATATACCTCCCACAGTCTATAACCTATAATTTTCGAGGTCAGACATCTAACTGCTAAACTTTAAATTCAGTCCATATATCTATCGTATACTTATTATAATAATATTATTACTATGAAAATATTTGCTGATAGATCTTATTGTGTTAAACTAAATTATCATAAGTAATTATTCTTCAAAACAGTTTCATTTTCATTGTTCCCAATTGCATATTCTACGCAGCTCTCATTTTCTTCAGGCAGAGAAGATTTCATCAGGTGAATACAGTTTAATAAAAACTCTTGTTCACAAGTGTTTCTGATTGGCCTGTGGTTATTTGTGTAAGCATCTGGTAGAGAGCCGCATTAAGTACAATCACGGGTCTCAGGCCGAGTGTGAAGTAGGCAGGTTGTCATCAGTATTTTATGCACCTTATTTTGTAGGTTTAGTGTCCTCTTCAGAATTTCTACACCAAGGGGCACCTGGGTGGCTCAGTCATTGGGCGTCTGCCCTCAGCTCAGGTCATGATCCCAGGGTCCTGGGATCGAGCCCCGCATCGGGCTCCCTGCTCGGCAGGAAGCCTGCTTCTCCCGCTACCATTCCCTCTGCTTGTGTTCCCTCTCTCACTGTGTTTCTCTCTGTCAAATAAATAAAATCTTTAAAAAAAAAAAAAAGAATTTCTACACCAAAAGGCCCTGTTCTTATTTACTTTTCTTCTCCCAGTTTCTCTCTGTAAGTTAGCTGCAGGACTGGGCTATAGTAGGATGTTGGATGGCATCCCAGTTACTTGGCCTTGATTAGCGAATGGGTTCTAAACTCAGTTTCCACAACTACGTAACCTTGGGAAAACAGTCCAGCTCCCTAATGTCCATCTGTGAGATGCACAATACCAAACACATACTTTTGTTTTGGGATGAGATAATGCATATTAAGATTTTAACATAGCACCTGGAACACAGTAATCATTCACTGAATGTTTACTGCTGGGGTTTTGCCAGGTGTGAACTGCTCTAACACTGGTCTCAATGGTGTAACTGCTCAAACACAGAATAAGCCCGTGTTCTCTCCGAAAACAGTGCTGAGTGGCTGTTACTGTGTGAAAGGGTGAGCTTAGCTTCTTGCAAGTCATTCAGCGACCCAGAGTGCTTTCTTCCTCTTCCTCCTCCCACACCCCAACTTCTCCCCTTCCTTCTTCTTCCCAGTGATGATGATTCCTCTTTGTGAGTATCGTTGTAACTTACTCTTTGGGGTCTTCCTTCCTTCCAGAATTCTGTCTTATTGGAGCACTACTCATCTGATAATACAATCAGACTACCAGGTCTGCCTCCTGATGGTTGTATGTCCTACCTTTCAGTCTTCATCTTTAACTAAAGCTTAATGATCTTTATGCAAATGAGTAACAGAGGAGGCCAAGCATCCCCTGGGAGGCGCCCACTGGAAAGGCTTGTGAGAGGAGAGATGTTCTCAGGTCATATCATTTTAACTCCCTACTGGTCTGGTCCAAATTTTTTGGTTCTGTTTTTTTAAGGTACATATGCAGCTTCTCAATCATTCCCTATTCTTAAGTGACTATACTAATAGCACATGGAGATTTGAAGCACATTTTAGTTCATTTGTTAAGAAAGCTCTGAAAAATGTACTACTTTTTATTCATTAGTTATTATTTCATTTACTATTTATTATTTCATTTGAAAACAACTGAAGCAATCAGAAGATTAAACCACTGCAGGTTTTGAACTGTCAAATCTGTTAACCTATCCACATAGACACACATTCTCCCTTCTTCCTTTTACCATGGATGAATACACTGCTGTCCTACTCAGGGCCTCGAACACATGGGAATCCAACCCCCTTTGCGGGGGACAGATAGGCTCAGGTGAGTTTGAATCCTCTTCATGTAATAAGTTTGTTAGTAATGGGTGGGGCTCTTCAGAGCATGGAGCTTGGGGCAGGGGGCCTCTTGCCCAAGTGTTCCAGGAGGTCCTGTCTGCATAAGAAGATTATTTTGACCCAAGTGGATCAGTTCAATCAATGTAGAATGTTCTCATTTCCTCTAACCTCACAATAATATTTAACTTGTAGGATATAGTATCTCTTGTTTTGTTGTGTTTTGTTTTGTTTTTTCCTCTTCCTTAGTGTCTGATCCTTTTCACTTTCCATAGCTGCTTGCTAGACTTACCTTCTGGTCCATTCTTTCAACTGGAACCTGCATTAAGTATTTCCTTAGACTTTTCTGAAAATGCAACTTGTGTTGAATGGCACAAAAATGGACATTTACACACTTACTGTTCACTTTGTGAGTGATCACTGAATCAACAGCTAGACCACTGGTGCTAAGTAGGAATTACCTGAAGATAGTTTAAAATTTACTGGTATCTGGGCATCCCTCTCTCTCAAAGGTTAAACTTGGAGACTGGTGCTGCCCCAGTAGATTTTAAAGATCACCAGGTGATTATAATTCAAAATGAGGGCTGAGAACCAGTGGATTAGATTTAAGACATACTCATGATTAGCTTTATCTTTAGGATTAGATAAAGGAGGTCAAGATGTCCTAGAAAGTCAGCCCTTAAAAAGAAAAACAGTAAAACAATAATGGCAATAATAATAATAATTAATAATAATAATAAAACCTTACCTGTTTTAGTAAGTGATCTACCCTCAAATTTCCATCATTGGTTGGAAGGAAATCACCCAGAAGTTTTCTCGTTCAGGCGATCGGCAGACTGTCTTCTACTTGGAGAAGTCACTTGATTGGCCTCGTAGAGGTCAGATAGACATCACTATTCAGTGAGGTTGGAGTAGGAGGCTGAGTTCAAAATTGAAAACATGGCCCTTATGTGCAACTGTCTAAGAAAACATTTGTAATGAAAAGTCCTATGGAAATACTCTAGTGGAACTGATTTCTGTTGGTCTATTTTAATGTAAAAAACAAAGAATATGTATGTTTTGCTTTTAGAATTTATTTTTAAATTTACTTAAGCTGTACATATGATTTTACAGAACTTCCCAGAATAGCATCCACTATTTCTAAGTTTAAAACTGGGGAAAGAATTCTATTTCATTACATTTAGAGCCCATTATTCTTATTAACTTACTTCCCTGCAATGCATCTTCACATTAAAAAAAGAGGTCGTAAGAGTTAAAATGAGTTTCTACTTTTAGGCATAAAATCTCCTGACAGCATTTAGCATGTAAAAGACGTTCCATCAGCGTTATTTCTCTTGATCAAAGTTATGTGATTACCAGTTTTTTAGAATTAGATTAAATCCTAAAGCTCCTGCCATTCAGGGGCCCTTTCAAGTATATTTTAGGATATTTGTTCACTTTCTTAATGCATTTTTACACGAGGTAAAATTCAGGAAGTAGCTGGTAAAGTGCTAAATACAATCTAATCTCAGAAGTGCGATGTCCACTCAAAAAATTTGTCAGCAGTGTTTTCTTAGGCCATTGATTCTTTAGAAGATAGAATAAAAAATTATGAAAATTCATTTCAGAGCAGCTCTCTTGTGGAAACCATGCCATCGGCTGCCTCATTAAATGACAACCAGAAAATTTACAAGTGAGAAAAATGTTTGCCTTCAAGCATGGGCATTGTTAGTAGAAATGCAAGTCCCAAGTGTGGTTTGAGCCTATTTTCTCTGATACGGTAGAATGTAATCAGATAAAATAACCTCTGTAGGACATTATATATAGTTGATGGTGAACTATTCTCACAGTTCTCAGGTAGA
>CM053616.1:44375677-44417839 GCA_028646535.1 Procyon lotor
TTTATGGGAAAATATTAATATTTCCAAATTTAGAGAAGATAAAATTCTATTCACACAATTTGAGAACTGAGGAGATTTACTCAAAATATTTGCTTAGGATATAGTGGTGGTACTAAGAGAATCCAGGTGTTACTAGTTCAAACCTAAGGTTTTATTTAGCAAAGAACCATTAACAACAATAAGAAACCATAAAACAAAAACCCAAAGCTGCATTGTTGACAGATTCCACTCAGCAAACATTGCTGTACACTGTTAAAGGTAAAAATCATCAATAACATTGATTTATCATGATAACATTCAGGTCAGTAAATGTTAAGGACTATTGAATAAGATAATGCTAATTAAGTAACCACTATTACTGCAGCCTACAGAAATAGTGACATTCCATTTGTCATTGAATTAGGGCTGTATCTTGGAATGTGCTCTTCTTTTCTCTACATATAAAACATACTATTTACGAATTAAATAGCATTGTGGAATTGGTTTGATTTTGTCATTGCATTTAAGAACCTACCATTCACACAAGTAAAAACCCATTTATTTTCTCTTCTGAAGCACTTATTTGGTGCTAGGTAATCACTGTACCTTTGTTGTGAGGAGTGTCTCAAGAGTATACTCCATTATTGATATACTTAGTCACAGAAGACCAATATGTTGAAAGGCGTATAAATCAAAAACACATACGCAGAAATATTTTGATCGAATTTTTAAAATTTTTTATTTTTAATCTGCCAATATACTGTCATCAACTGTATCAAAGATAGAAAAGCACTTGGAAATGTCTGTAGCAGGCAAATGGATATGCTGTTGAATTTGCAAAAGAAATTTTCTTTTTTCTTATTTTAACAAAAGGAAACAATTCTCATTTTTTTGTGGAATTTATATACTGAGGATCTAGAGATACAACATTGCATTCACATCAAAAACTGTTCAAAAATTAAAGCTTTATTTTTTTTTAAGATTTTATTTATTTATGTGAGAGAGAGAGAGCAGGAGCAGGGGGAGGAGCAGAGCGAGAAGCAGGCTCCCCACTGAGCAGGGAGACAGAGGGCTCCATCCCAAAATCCTGGGATCCTGACCTAAATCTAAGGCAGATGTTTAACTGACTTAACTGTGACTTAACTGAGTCACCCAGGTACTCCCCAAATTAAGGCTTTAAATTGTTGTTTTTTTGTATTTAAAAATATTTTATTCTATTTTAATGTACATGTATACACCAGATAAGCTTTTGCAAGTTAAGTATTTAATAGTTTGAAAATTTTTATCAGTAATAAGTGTAAGTGAAATTTCTTGTTTAAATTTTGTTTTGTTCCCAAAATCCAATTGCTTTTACCATTTATATTGTTTTAGTAGTCAAATTAATAATTTTACTAGCAGTAATTTATCGCTGACTAAAAGAGAAACTTTGCTGTATTTTCCCAGAGCTACTTACAAACTCTTGAAATTGTTATATTTAATTGTAAATTATACTACATTACATTGATCTTTATATAGAATTCTAGGTAACTGAAGGAGGAAGATAAAATATTCTAAATTAGTTCATTCCATAGGGCATTTAGAGAGACCATGAATATGGTCTGTATACATATACAACTGGTGTATATGCCATACATCTCTGCTCATCAGTTACCCAGTCTGTGTTACAGAATAAATTGGTTTCTTGAGGCATTTCTAAGCACCAATTTGAAATAATTTCTATCAACTGTTTTTATGAATTGCTCTCCTTAGTTTATTGGTATCTTAAAATATTTACTAAATAAATATTTTGAAAAAAGTTTTTGAAATGAAACATTCTGGTTTACAAATAATAGTTTCAAAGTTTCATTTATTATTTAACCCATGGGTTATTCAGAAGTGTTTGCTCAGTCAGTTTAGTGTCTCACTCTTGATTTTGGTTCGGGTTATGATTTTAGGGTCATGAGCTTGAGCCCTTGGAGCCCTCATGGGGCTCCATGCTGGGTGTGAAGTCTGCTTGGAATTCTCTCCCTCTGTGCACTGCTCCACCCCAATTCCCAGCTCCTCCTTCTCTGTCTCACTTTAAAAAAAAATTAAAGAAGTGCTTTGTTTTGTTTCAAAATATCTGGGGATTTTCAAACTATTTTCCTGTTACTTGTGTCTCATTTAATCCCATATGGTCAGAGGACAAACTTTACATGACGTGAATCCTTTTAAATTTACTGAGATTTATTTTATGATGCAGAATGTTTTCTCATGGTAAATCTTCCCTGTTCACTTAAATGTGGATGTATACTTGAAGGATGGAAGATTTTGTGAATGTTAATTAGGTCAGGTTGGTTGATAGTGTTGTTCAAGTTTTCCACATCCGTAATGGTTTTCTCTCTGCTGGTTTTATCAATTATTGAGAGAGGTGTATTGAACCAACAAATATAATTGTTAATTTCTCTATTTTTCTATACAGTTTTATCAGTTTTAGCTTCATGCACTTTGACTTTCTATTATTAACTGCATACGTATTTATAATTGCTATGTGTTCTTTTTTGTTTTTTGTTTTCGTTTTAAAGATTTTATTTATTTATTTGTCAGAGAGAGAGAAAGAGAGAGCACAAACAGTGGGAATGGCAGGCAGAGGAAGAAGTAGAGTTCCTGCTGAGCAAGGAACCTGATGCAGGACTTGATCCCAGGACCCTGGGATCGTGACCTCAGCCAAAGGCAGATCCTTAACCAGCTGAGCCACGCAGGTGTTCCTAGAGTAGTTATATGTTCCTAATAGGTTTATTCTTTTTTCATCAAGAAATGGCACTTTTTATTCCTAGCACTGTTCTTTGCTTTAATGTCTATTGGGTTGAGATTAATATAGCCACTCCAAATTAAAAATATGAGTTAGCATATTAGCATCTTTTTGTTTGTAAGACTTAACTTTTTTAGAGCAGTTTTAGGTTTACAACTAAATTGAGAGGAAAGTACAGAGATTTCCCCTAGACCCCCTGCTCCCACACATTCATTGTCTCCCCATTATCAACATTTCCCACCAGATCAGTACTTTTTTTTTCCCCTGTAACCAATGATGAATCTATATGGACACACATAATCACTTAACGTCTCTAGTTTACCTTAGGGTTCAGTCGTGGTGATGTACATTCTAAGGGTTCAGGCAAATGTATAATGACATGTGTCTATCGTTGTGATATCATACTGAATATTTTCACTAGCTTCCAAGTCCTCTGTCCTATACCTATTCATGTCTCCCCTTCCCCAAACCCCTCCGCTAGGACATTAAGACCACACTTTTTTTATTGTTTTTGTAGTTTTGCCTTTTCTAGAATGCCATATAGTTGGAATCATACAGTATATAGCTTTTCCAAATTGATTTCTTTCACTTAGTACTATGCATTTACGGCTCCCCCATGTCTTGATGACTCATTGCTGGTGTAGCTCAGAATAGTATTCCATGGTCTGGATGAACCACAGTGTATTCACCTATTCACCTACCGAAAGACATCTTAGTTGTCCTTTTTTTCATCATTTTGCATTTAACTTATTTGAGTCTATATTTAAAGTGGGTTTCCTGAAGGCACCATAAAGGTGGGCATTGATATTTTTTTCCAATCTGAAATATCATTTTAAATTTATTGTTTATTTTTTTTTTAAAGATTTTATTTATTTGACAGAGAGAAACACAGCAAGAGCGGGAACACAAGCAGAGGGAATGGTAGTGGGAGAAGCAGGCTTCCTGCTGAGCAGAGAGCCCGAAGCGGGGCTCGATCCCAGGACCCTGGGATCATGACCTGGGCCGAAGGCAGACGCTTAACGACTGAGCCACCTAGGTGCTCCTAAATTTATTGTTTATTACTGCTATATCATCATATTGGTCTTTTGCTCATCTCATTTGTTCTTACTTCCCTTTTTTATCTTTTTTCCCCACTTTTTTTAGATTCTTTGAGTAGTTCTGTGATTTATTTTCATTTCTACTCTGCCTTTTTAGTTATACCTCTTTGGTTTTGTTTGGGTCACTACTGTAGGTATTGTAATATATGTCTTTAATTTATCACAGCTGAACTTTAAAAAAATTAACAATATGCCACTTAAAATATAAGGACCTTAGAACAGTATTCTCCTGGCTTCCTCCTGTCCTTTGTACTGTTACATGCAATTTACTTGTACATATCTTTTATTTTTTTTATTTTTGTTTTTTAAAAAGATTTTATTTATTTATTTGACAGAGAGAGAGAGACAGCGAGAGAGGAAGCACAAGCAGGGGCAGTGGGAGAAGGAGAAGTAGGCTTCCTGCTGAGTGGGGAGCCCTATGCGGGGCTCCATTCCAGTGCTGTGCATTCATGACTTGAGCTGAAGGCAGATGCTTAATGACTGAGCCACCCAGGAGCCCCTACCTGTACATATCTTTTAAACAGAAAGAACACATTGTCTTTATTTTTGCTTAATCATGATTTCCCATTGTCATCTAGCTTCTATAGTATGCCTACTCTTGTCTTGTTCCTGTGTACATAATGTGTTTATTCTTTGCCTGCTCTCATCGCTTCTCGGCCTTTTGGCCAAGATCAAGTGTATTCTTTGCCTGCTCTTAAAATTCTCTTTATTATTGGTTTTTGACACTTCACTGTTAAATTAGAATGTGCCTTAGTTGTTGCTGTTTTTCTCATAAGGACTTTTCTGGTTAATTGAGCTTTTGGCATTTTGTGTTTGTATTTTTTGTCACATTTGGAAAATTTGAGACAATTGATTTTTCAATACTTTTTTTTTTTTTTTTAAGATTTCATTTTCTTATTTGACAGAGAGAAAGATCCCAAGTAGGCAGAAAGGTAGGCAGAGAGAGAGCGGGAAGCAGGCTCCCTGCTGAACAGAGAGCCTGATGCGGAGCTTGATCCCAGGACCCTGAGATCATGACCTGAGCCGAAGGCAGAGGCTTTAACCCACTGAGCCATCCAGGTGCCCCTTTTCAGTACTTTCTGATCACCTTCCTCTCCCTCCTCCGTCTTCAGCTGCACATGTATTACATCACTTGATACCATCTCATAGGTTGTTTATTCTGTCTACAGATATTTCCAGACTTGTTTCTATCTCTCAGTCATTTTGGATAATTTCTGTTGCTGCGCACTTAAATCCATTGATCTTTCCTCTGTGTCATACAATCTGCTATTGACCCAGATGATGTAATTTTTACCCCACATATTGCATTTTTAATCTCTGGAAGTGTGACTTGGATTCTTAAATATTTATTTCATTGTTCTCATCAAGTCCAGGCCTTCTTTTCCTTCCACATATATATGGAGCAGACTGATGACCGTGCTCATTTAGATCTTGTCTGTTACTTTTATTTTCTCTGTCAATTCATGGTGTTTGTATTGATTGTTTCCTCTTTTTTTGCATGGGTCATATTTTCCTGCTCTTTTGTGTACATGGAAATTTTTTATTCGTTGCCAAACTTTGTGTTTTTAGATAATAAAGTGATGGATTTTGTTCTATTCCTATATATACTTTTGGATTTTCATCCTCAACTACAGTTACACTAGCAGGAATCAGTTATATTCTTTCTGAAATTGCTTTTATGATGAGGGGAAGTTTAAAGCAGTCGTTAATATTGGGTTAATTTTATTAAACCATTAAGATGGAGTGTTTTATGTCTCTACCCAGTCAGTGTTCTTTGGATTACAGGGTCTTTTGTTTCTGTCTGATGGGGACAGGGAGTATTTCTAGGTTTGTGTGATTTCCATGGGCATTATTTCTCATCTTTTCCAAGGTTTTTTCCATAGCCATGGGTAGTATCTATATGGATATCAAGAATCAGTCAGTCAAGCACTGAGACCAGGGTTCACGACTACCCCTCTTTAGAACTCCTGAGCTTTTTCTCTGTGTGGCTTCTCCAGTACTTTCTCCTATAAATTTTAACTACTTTGGGTCTGTGAACTATCAACTTTGTTTCGGGGCACCTGGGTGGCTCAGTGGATTAAAGCCTCTGCCTTCGGCTCAGGTCATGATCTCAGGGTCCTGGGATCAAGCCCCGCATTGGGCTCTCTGCTCAGTAGGGAGCCTCCTTCTCCCTCCTTCTCTGCCTGCCTCTCTGCCTACTTGTGATCTCTCTCTCTCTGTCAAATAAATAAATAAAATCTTAAAAAAAAAAAAAACAACACAACAACTTTGTTTCTTCCTCCCAGTGAGTAGGGCAGATTCTGTATTATATATGTATGTATTTTTATATTATATTCACTTATATATATTTAAGAAAGCTTGTTTTTAAAAAATCTTATATTTTTGTGTTAATAAAAAAATGATGGAGCAACTGGGTGGCACAGCCAGTTAAGGGTTGGACTTTTGGTTTTGACTCAGGTAGTGATCTCAGGGTTGTGAGATCGAGTCCCGTGTCAGGCTCTGCACTCAGCCGGAGTCTCCTTGGGTTTCTCTCTCTCTCCTTCTCCCTCTGCCCCTCCTGCTCATGCTCCCTCTCTCTCAAATAAGTAAATGAATCTTTTTAAAAAATGATTCCTTTGATTACCTCAATTAAACCTCAAAAAAATCACTCTGTGTATAACCACTCTGGGTGATTATTCTTATTTTCTCTGTATAATAAGTGAGGAGCTGATGCAGAAAGATGAGATTTTTGACCCAGGTCAAACTCCTGGTAAGTGCTCAAGTGGCATTTGAAGCCCCTTAGCATCTGTGTAGCACTTTAGGTCCATACTGACATATACCAAGAGCCAAATTAGCTTCTAGGAAGACACCTCCCCACATTGTCTCTATTATCTAAGATATGGGAGTTTAGAGCTAAGATTTCTGACTCTCCAGCCATTGGTCTATCTTCTTTTCTGCCTGTAGAAATCATTTAACTATGTTTCTCTGAGTTTCTATTGCTATGAAAGTCATCACATGAAAGCCATAACTGTTAATAGATTTTGGTAGATAGGAAATACCTTTATATAAAATTTTTGACACATCTCAGTGCATATTTACTTAAAGCAACAGGATTAATTTCAGAGTTTTTCCAACATGCCACCTATTCTGAACAGGAATTGTGAGGCTATCACAGGAATAGACTTAAGTTAACATACTTCCAGAAATTTACTATTAGCCACAGATACCTATAAGTTGCTTCTTATGGTATCCAATCATGCATTTACAATTAAACAAAATATGTTAAATATATCAATCACTACTACTGTTTATTACAACCAAATACTTTATAAGGGTAAAGCTTTTTGTATTTCATTGTTACAATGTGCATTAAACCCCAAAGGAAAGAGAGTGGAGAATTTAGCAAATACAAAGTAAATTCACTTTTACTGTCTCTGTCATTCTTCAAGAAAGTACATAACTCTGTAAAGTTTTTTTGGAATTAGCCTTGTGCATTGTGTATATCTAAACTCCAGCCACAAATAGCAAAGTTTTGTGAAGAAAATTATTGCCTCATAACAATCTTTAATTTTAATTGTACTCTTATAATCAGATCATAGTTTGTCTTTCTCTCCTGAAGAGGATTTTCTTCTAATCCAATTTAGTTACTTGTTATTTTGTATTTGAAATCTGCCTTTACTCTTAACTTTTGATTAAAAAATAATTTAGATCTCAAAAGTGTTTGTAAAATTGCCTATCTTAACACAGATATAATAATGCCAATGTCTCTAAGTGTCTCTCCTCTATTTAATAAATTAAATGTTGAACATTTTTCTAATTTTAATATGGCTAATAAATCCTCCCAATTAATATATTACATTTGTCTTTCTACAGTAAATCTGATGTTGTTTATATGCAAAGTAAAATACAATAAAAGGAAAATTTAATTTTCCAAACTAGGAAAAATTTAGGAAGATATATTTTATAAGAAGGAAAGATTTAAAGAGAATAAAGAGGAGCATATTTGTTGATAATTGTGATCAAATCCAGGTCTTTTCTTTATCATTCAATCTATCTTGTATCGTTTTCACTATTCCAGTGTACAGATAATAGACCCAGTATCATCAGGCACCAAAAGAATGAAGAGTTTGGTCACTTCTTAAATTAATCATCTATAATTAGCAGAATAATATCTGTCATAAGCTATAGATATTATATATTCTATGATACTACCTCATTTGATTACTGTGCCTTCAAAGTATGTATCATTTAACTACATTTGTCATGCTCATTTATATATGTAAATACACACTGGCATCAACATTTAAAATAATGACTTAGGGGTGCCTGAGTGGCTCAGTTGTTTAAATTTACAACTCTTGATTTCAGCTCACATCATGTTCTCAGGATTGTGGGATCAAGCCCTGCATTGGGCTCTGCACTGGGCACAGAGTCTGCTTAAGATTCTCTCTCCTGCTGTCTCTCTCTCTCTCTCCTTCTCTAAAAAAAATTTACTTAAATTTGATTCATTGTTTAGTGTACATCTCATAGATACTACTTGAAGACAATAAATGTAAAGGTTAGTCTTCCCTTTTAATGGCAGCATAATATTCCTAGCATGGATATTCACATTGTTTTACTGGAAAAAAATCAGGTTGTTTCTAATATTTTTTACTATGAGCATTTCTGGAAGAAGTGTTTCCATACCCATTCATCTATTTACTGATGCTTTTTAAAATATAGCATATTATCCCCACATTATTGTATGGAATGGCTCATTTCACCTGTTCACTTTACTTAATCAACAGTCCTGAATATTGTCAACTTTTATTGAATATATAATATGTGAAAATAGTATTAAATCACATGACAAATTTGCATCTCCATTTTTATTGTTCCAGATACACAAAACAAAATAAGACATCCAGAATACGTGCCTACCCTTCTTCTACTTGAAATGATCTGTCACAAAAACTTTCATCTACATGTTATATAAAGGAGAATCTACAGGACCATTTGTTCACATAAATATTAAGAAACCAAGATTATAA
This sequence comes from Procyon lotor, assembly GCA_028646535.1. Taxonomy (NCBI): domain Eukaryota; kingdom Metazoa; phylum Chordata; class Mammalia; order Carnivora; family Procyonidae; genus Procyon; species Procyon lotor. The sequence continues at coordinate 44,384,533 of CM053616.1, forward strand.
TTATATGGGTCCTTATCTTATAATCCAAACACAGGTATATAACTACTATTGAATTTGGAAAATTCAAACTCTATGACTGCTGCAAACAATATAGAAAGTGAGAAGCTAGAAACCTATGAGAGAATGGGGTGGAAGACTAGTTCTGTAGGCTAACCCCACCAATAGTTCACTATGTATTCCTGAGCAAATCACACTGTAAAAAAGCCACAGTTTTATTCTTTCTACAGATAGGGAATTGGGTTAAATGAATCTAAATTCCTTCAAAAGCATTTAACATCCTATCCTATATTTTCACAGATTGCTTCCATAGAAGTATCCTTCCCTAATCTCCCAAATGACTGGAAAGTACTTGAATTAGTTTGCTAATAAGTACCCCAACTGAGCAGTTTAAACAAACGAATCGTTTTCTCACCATTATAGAGGCTGGAAGTCTAGAGGAAGATATCAGCAGGGGTGTTCCTTCTGAGCTTGTCAAGCCAGAGAGGCTTCCAAGCCTCGTTCCTTGGCTTATAGATGCTTATATTCTCCCCGTGTCTTCATATGACGTCTTCCTTCTATACATGTCTCTGTCGCAATGTCCTCTTCTTATAATGACACCAGTCACATTGTTAAAACTCACCTTCATGACCTCATTTTAACTTAATTATTCTGTGAAGACTGTATCCAAATACGTTCACATTCTGAGGTACTGGCGGTTAGGAATTCAATACATGAAGTTTGTGGGGGACCTGATCTACTATAACACATTTGTTACATATCAGATGTTCAGATACATGAAGATCATTTTTCTGTGCTCTCTCTCTGCCTGTTACATAACTTTTTGTCAAAACTACCTTATTATTATAGCCATATAGCAAGTTTTGATATTTTGCATGTAAGGTCTTTATTCTCTTTTCAAGTGTATCTTAGCTATTCTTGTCTATTTACAATTTTGTATTAATGGTTGAATCATTTAGCAATGTGGGGGATCTAGGCCATTTAGGAGGAAAACTTTGGGAAGTGAAAATTTTTGATTACTCAAATTATATGAGATTAGATTTGTATACATTTAGAGATATATTAAACCATTAGGATACTTCATCTAGAAATATTGAGAGTAAATATGTCCAAGTAAATCAGTTTTTCTTTGAATCACACATAGTAGGGAGAAATGAGGAATCTTGAAATCATCTTAGAGGAAGCAAAAGACAGCTCTGTTTATCTCAACATAGGGTGCTAATAGAATTTACAACTGTAGGATTTATTCAGTTTGCAACTGTGCAAGTCATGAGAAGTTAAAAATAATTTCCTGAATAACTGTCATAAATGTTTGTGCTTAAGGGGAGCTATCTCCTACCTTGAGCAATAATGCATACACAGCTTGCCACAAAATATCTTTGGGGGACACATTCTAGCTAACTCATATAATTTCTAAGCTATTCCTACAAATGGTTTTAATGTAATTTCCTTGTCATCTGTTATTTCTAGGTATATACCCTCTATGCAAAAGTCCATGCTGTTTCCCTCTTTCCATGAGGCTGGTATTTCTCTATGTTTTTTAACCTTTTCATTATACAATGTCATGTTTAATGGATAGGTTGTTTTCTGCAGATAATTTCCTCTTTGAGATCTTTTTAAAATTTTTGTTTTTGGGATTTTTGAGATTTTGGGTTTTTTTTTAAATCATTTTGGCCAGGGAGTATTTTCACTGAAAAGTCATGGCTGGGGGCACCTGGGTGGCTCAGTGGGTTAAAGCCTCTGCCTTCGGCTCAGGTCATGATCTCAGCATCCTGGGATTGAGCCCCATCTTGGGTTCTCTGCTCAGCAGGGAGCCTGCTTCCTCCTCTCCCTCTGCCTGCCTCTCTGCCTACTTGTGATCTCTCTCTCTCTCTCAAATAAATAAATAAAATCTTTTAAAAAAAAGTTATGGCTGGGATAGAAATGACAAAGTTAAGTACTTTTTGGAAAGCCAATATTAACAGCATCTGACTCACAGTTTGATACTTTGTACAGTTAAAAGTTGCTTTGTAAGAAAGACGACATAGAAATTGGTAGGGGTAGTGTGTGAAGGAGAGAAACTAGGTGGTTTAAAGATAAATATTTTTAATTTTTTTTAGGGCATAAATCTCATTTGTGTGCTAAAAAGAGTTATAGTCTAAAACAACAAATCTCAGAGCAATATAATAGAGTAAGTATATAAATATACAAGTAAAAATGAGTAGTGGGTATTTTCAAAAATCTTGTCTTTCGATTGAAAACCGGTGTGTTTAGAACATAAGTAAAAAGATATGAAATCTTAGTTCCATATTTGCATATAGATGTGTATGTGTCTAAAAATTATAATTCACCCAAAAACCATTGTTGCTATTGTTGTTGCTTCTCGAGCTGCTGCTTTGGTTGTAGCTCACCTCCATTAAGGGACCAAAGCCTCCCATCAGGGCTTATTGTGCCCCAACTCACAGTAATTCAGATTTTCCCTTTTTCTGATAGTGTCTTCTATTCATATATTTTACTCTGGACCCTCTGAGCTGAAGTCTGTGGCAGAGTATGATAAGCTGTTTAGGATGACATATGTCTGTTCACTCCTTTGTCAGCCCTCATTTATCATCTCGATGCACTTGGCACTTGACACACGTGTTCTAATTTAATCCCTCCCACAATAGTATGAGGCAGTAGTTCCCCCCATCCACACTTTTGATAAAGGTGAGATTTTCACTAATGAAGGGATGTCATAAAGAAACAGGTTTTATCATCATCAGGCCGTTAGCAGGTAGATTGAACATAGGGACTTTGTCCATTTCTACTGCCTTTCCCTTAAATGATTTTTGAAAGTTTCCTTTAGGCTACACTGAACATCACTCCTGCTGTGTCTCTGTCAAATTTTGTCCCTTCCAATTCTAAGATTGCTTAAATTTTTCATTCTGTAATCTTCTGTGATTACCCACTGATTTATGTGAAACTGGGTGAGTCAGCTTACATGTAAAATGACTGAAATTAATAAACTATTTTAAAGTTTTCTTCAATGGACCTAGAAAGACTTTAAAGTAAGAGTAATTTAAATTTTTCACCATTTTTATGTTTTTATTTGGGTCTCCAAATTTCCCTATTTATTTTTGAAATGAGACACCATGATAATTCTTTTTGAAATATAATTTCAAATATTTTGAATATTTGAAATATAAGTGTGAAAGTATGAACAGAAACTACATTTGAAAATAATGGCAGAAATACTTGACTAGAAGAATTTGGAAATTTGGACCAAAAGATACAAATAAAGTTTTTGCTTCTTTGTTTATTTTTCTGCCAGAGACTTGGTATATATTTATGGATACTTTAAGTATTTTGAACCTTATTTTTTACATTGGTCAAAACTGACTTTAAACTATTTGTACTTATAGTTATATCATAACACCTGTAAGAGTATTTAAAATAATAAAATTCATAGTTATATGATCAGGATACTATTCATAGTATCTGGACAGCTTATGAGATTTATCATTTCTTACAGAGGAAATAGATAGGCATTATTTTTCTCCATATTAAATGCTGTGTCCTGTGGAACCTTAAGGAAATTGACCAGTGATAAATAATTCCTGTGTATTGCTGAATACACTCTGTTACATGTGTCCATCTATCACATATTCACTTAACTGTAATGGTCAATTTTTTTTAAGAAGTGTAATTGTCATGCTGAGAAAAGCAAGAAAACTGAATCTTAAAAAGTGCTCACTTAAAACCAGTGAGCCAAAAGGAGTGTGCAAGAATTAAAACTTAACAATGAATAAATGTAACAAATGGAAAATAGTTACAAATATAGTAGATATTCCTCCAGTGGCATAAATAAGCACTATAAATCTAACTACTAGATAAAAAAAGAGTTATAAGTATATTCATAACAATAAAGCATCTAAAAACTAATAAAATGTATATGAGTAATCACCATAGAAATAGCATCTATTTGGCTTTGAAAGTATAGAATTAAGTCATATTTAAACATTTAATTATTATACTTATATAAAAATTCACCTCAGTGAACTGAGATAAAAAAGACTGATGGACAGCTTTACATGTTAGTAGTGAGTATATAATTGGGTTACATTATTTAGGATGACCGTGAAATAAGTTTTCATTAGATATTAAAATTTCCGGTTTACTCCATAATTTTCCTGTTGTAAAGACAGTTTGACATTAAAAATTGTTCTTCTCACATCACCCTTAAGTGATTTCAGTACATAAAATCCTCCTCTAGCTCTTCACTTATCTAAATGTCACATTTACATAATGCCCAAAATAAAATATATTGTTTTTATATAGGTATGTGGCTTTTGTTACCTTACTCCAGTAAAGGAAGCATCTGTCTATCATCTATCTATCTGTGTAACTATCTATCATTTATCTCATGCTGTTAGAATTTGTATTGCTCTAATTAGTGAATACTAATACTACCTGTTGAAATAAATATAATTTTTAATTTTTTAATTTTTAATTTTTATTTTTTTAAAGATTTTATTTATTTATTTGACAGAGAGATTACAAGTAGGCAGAGAGGCAGGCAGAGAGCGAGAGGGAATATCATTTTTTAATATGGCACATGGGAGTAGATAAAATTTGCATGAGAATGAAATGAGCTGATGATCCATTTGTCAATCAGCCTTTATTATTAAAATAGATCTTAAACCTTTACCAGATACCATATTGTAGACAATTCATGACTTTGACATGACTTCTTCATTTTCTGTCCTGTATCACTTGAGTGGGGGAGGGCACAGAAGTCTTCCCAGGCTGCTTGTTACGGCTGAATCTGCCCACCCCAGGGGCTCTGGATGGGAGCAGTGAGTCTCAGGCCCTGTGGCTGGTTTCCCAGCTAAGTGTTGCTGTGGATTCTGTTGATCTGCTCGGCAGTGGTGCCAAGCCATCCTGACGTTGTCATAGGAACTCTCATCTCATTCAGGGGAGGAGTGAGCCTGTCTGAGCTTGTGTTCTGTGCTTACATTGGACCCCAACTTCAGCCTGAGCCTCCCTTTTTTTGTTGGATGGGGCACACAAAATGCCCTGCCACTTTATTCTAAGCCAATTTGTGTTCTGCTTTTCAGAGACCTCCTTTGCTCATCTCTCGTATTATTTTCAGGGATTACAGTTGTGTTGAGCGGGGTGAGTGTAGAGAAATGAATCTCTGCTATCCTGTCTGGTCTCACGCCTCTCAGTTCTTTGCTGTCATAGGCTTTCTCCAAAAACCATATTTCGAAGGAGACACAATCTGTATGCATCTGTGTATGTGTGTATGCGTGTGTGTGTGCGTGCACATGCACATTAGTAAGAGGGCATCTTATATTAAATCACCCATTATTGTGGCACTTGTATAGTTTTTCATGATATTTTCAGTCATTTCAAAACTACCTGTGTTGATGAAATGCTATTTGCATCAAAAAAGATTTAGAGTGATTGTATCTTTCTATGAATGGAAAATATTACCAAAATATTCTTTTCCTGCTTAACATTTAAATTTTGAAAATTACTCTGAATTCACCCACTTTGAAGTGAATTCTCCCACTTTGCTATCCATATGATCTTTGATATGTTACTCAATTTTTACTGCTTCAGTTTGTAACAGCATCAAATCAAGGCTTTGGAACCAATAACACCTAGGTAAAAATGCTACAGTCTTTCTGCGATGACTGTGTAATGTTGGGAAATAGGCTTTACCCCTCTTCATCTCCAATTGTCATATTGAAGTAGAATTGTAATACAAACTATCCCATGGGTTTCTATGATGAGTGACTACGTAAGCATACTGATCTCATGGCAAGATTTTCATATATGTTAGTGATGATGATAATTATTTTTAATAGAAGAGAATTACTCTATTTTCTTACTATTAAATTACTATAATATAACTTCATTTTAAAGTTCATTTTTAGTCAGCTTCTGTGATAACCTAATAGTTGTTTTGTTCATCATTATATTTTATTTGTTGATATACTTATGAACCCACATAACAATTTGCTTCCGTATGTATCACTTAAAGAGGGGGTCATATTTTATTTCAAATTAAATCTGGTTTAATTTATTACTGGTGTTCAGAATGTACAATCTACTCATTTTTTTTAAAGATTTTATTTATTTATTTGACAAGGAGAGAGAGATCACAGGTAGGCAGAGAGGCAGGCGGGGTGGGGGGGGCCCCCTGCTGAGCAGAGACCCAGACGTGGGGCTCAATCCCCGGACCCTGAGATCATGACCTGAACTGAAAGCAGAGGCTTTAACCCACTGAGCCACCCAGGCGCCCCACCATCTACTCATTCTTAATTTCTTTCTTTATTCACTAATTAATTTTGGCAATAAAACCTTTGGCTTCTAAATTTAATAGGTCCCAGTTCTGTGAATGGTTTACAAGGAGACCTAGGTGTGCTGGTGCTCAGGTTGAAATTTAACTTGAACAGGAAAGTGACGTCTAGTGGGGAGATGCAAGGAAAAAATGAGCACATTTCAAGGAGTAATTCGCAAAATTGAATATTAAATTCCTAAATGTTTAATAGGCATTGTGCTAACATGTTAATTTATATTTCTCAGAAATATTTCATGCTAAGTGATATTGTTACTATGTATTGAACTTATGCCCTTTTATATTCTCTGTAAATTCACAAAGACGCTTGTATGAAGGACATCTTTGAGATTTATAGTAATATTTCTCTTTAGTGCTTTCTCCCTCATTTGTCTCAGTTTCTTGAGAACAGGATCCGTGCCATTTTGATTTTTTTTTTTCCTGGACATATAGCCCACCATCCAGCACACCTTTGGTTAAATGAGTAAATGAATAAATTTATGACCTTTAAAAGTTAAAGAGACTATATCAGCCTTCCTAGTGAGAAGTCCTCACAGAGACTATATTTTGTGTCCATAAAATCAAACTATTATTGGTGAGATTTGGTTTAAATGGAGAGTCAAGTTGTATTTTAAGATCCTAAGCACTGAGCTGTCCGATCTATGAGAATGCTTATTCACTCAATTGAGTTTGCAGTCTAAGTGGGAGAAGAAGTATGGTGTGCATTTGACAATCAAGGTGTGTATGTGTGTATGTGTTTTGGGGAAAGATAGATTTGTTATAGGTGGTTTTCTTGTTTTGTTTTCTGTTTGTTTTTTAGAGAGGGAGATTGAGGGGAGGGATAGAGGTAGAGGGAGAGAGAGAATCTTAAGCAGACTCCATGCCCAGCGTGGAGCCCAACGCAGGGCTCGATTTTACAATCCTGAGATCGTGACCTGAGTCCACATTAAGAGTAGGCTGCTTGGCCAACTGAGCCACTCAGGTGCCCTGACTGATATAGGATTTTACTGAGAATAGAGGGAGGCTCTACGAGGGTTGTTTTTTCTTTACTTTTTTGTTTTTGTTTTTTGGCTCTAGAGTGGTTTTCATTTTGAAGTTTTTAGTTTTATACATAACTGGGCAATTTCAGAAAATAGGATTTAATGTGTCCAGATTGACATATTTTTATGGGTTTGGCAGTAACATCAAGGAGTGTATATGAATAATACTTCTTTGATTTATTTCCAGTAAGGCTTCCTGATGTATTTATATCTCAAAAGTCTGTGGGATGTGTAGTTACGGGTACTTCAATGTCTATATACACAGGTGTTTTGGAAACACAAAACTTGATGGACACTTATTTTAACAAAAATATCAGTACACAATTATGCTTTAGGTAAGGAAGTCCCACATTAATAAGTGTTTTATTCAGAAAATGCATAGTCGTGTGTTCTTTAAGAAATGATACATTTTTGTATTTATAAAACTTTTTAGGTGTTCTTGAGTTTCCATTATGAGAATATATTTGCTTAAGGTTCTATTTGCTGCTTTAAAAGCTATCTATTTTGCATGGAAATGGTGACTTTTATGATGTATAAAAACTTCTAAAGCTGTCACTCACGCTGGTAAAAATATAAGAATCATAGAAAGCTTGATTTTAAATATGCATATTTTAGGAAGATTAACATTCTGGCGTGATCTGTATAGAATAGGTTAATCAGTTCATAGATTTACTGTAAAACTTTTCTGCTTTTTTACTAACAAATAAAGCTACAGAAACAATAAACAAATAGTTTACTCATTTATAAGTTATGTAACACGCTCCATTGCTTGCTCATAAGCATTGGTAACATTTCTCATATTAGAAATAGCAGAGCTTATATGGGTGGAAAAGTTGTTTTAAGCCATTTTATTAGCAATACATATTTTGAAAATATTCCTATTGGTACTTTTTCCTGCTTATTAACATAAAAAGATGTTCTCACATAGTTCTGGATTCATGTAACTACAGAGGCAATACTCAGTAATTTACTTGGCCTCACATTCTTCAGAGTCACCTAAGAAAATGTATTTTACATTAGGTAGCATTTAAGCTGTGTATTTCTAATTTTTCTTCCCTAGAGCATACAGTATTTTTCACAGCTAAGAAGCTATATTTCTACTAATTAACCTCTTGGTTTTAGAGTTTTCTTAGTATTATTAATCCTAAATCATAAGATGTAGTGACTTATTATTGGAATTTGATAAGCATTAAAGACTTGACACTTTAAGAGAAACAGAAAAGAAATATGCTACTGATGTATTATATATTTTTCCAGAAATATGCAATAAGAAAAATTATTATTATGATGAAAACTTTAAATTTCTTTCTTTAGGCACAGATAATTATTTTTTAAATGCAAAAGATGATAGAAATTGAGAAAATAAAATATAGTATAATGATGTACCTGAAGTAGTAAGTATGCTCTCTGTTCATTAAATAAAAAATATATGGAGAACACTAATGTATAAAAGAATTCTATTAGTAAAAATATATAGAAAAAAATGGATCTCTGCTCAGTATTTATATTTTCTAAGTTATAGTTTCATCACAAAAATATATTTTTGCTTATATAAAATTATTTAAATACATATCTTTATTTTTTATTTCCCCACTTCCATCTATATATTTTACAGTCTTGAAAAATTTAAACAGAATAAGACAAAGATATGTACATTTTATACATATCTCTCTATATTTTTAAAAAACAATCTTTCATCATAGGTTTATAAGTTTTTCTTTTTCTTTTCTTTTTTTTTTTTTTTAAGATTTTATTTATTTATTTCACAGAAAGAGGGAGATCACAAGTAGGCAGAGAGGCAAGCGGAGAGAGAGGAGGAAGCAGGCTCCCCGCCGATCAGAGAGCCCAATGTGGGGCTCGATCCCAGGACCCTGAGATCATGACCTGAGCTGAAGGCAGAGGCTTAACCCACTAAGCCACCCAGGCACCCCATTCTTTTTCTTTTTTTAAAGATTTTATTTATTTGACAGAGAGAGACACAGCAAGAGAGGGAACACAAGCAGGGGGAGTGGGAGAGGGAGAAGCAGGCTTTCTGCCCCACAGGGAGCTTGATGAGCTGCTGGATCCCAGGACACTGGTATCATGACCTGAGCTGAAGGCAGATGCTTAATGACTGAGCCACCCAGGTGCCCCAAGTTTTTCAAAAATTATAAGAAAAACATTTATAATTCGTAAATGTTTGTATTGAAGGCAAAAGTTTACTTGAAGTTGAATTCATCTCTTAGGAGGTTACAAAAATGTTTTTCTTTTTCCTAAAATATGATGAATCTTAAATATCAGGATATATCAAGTTAAAAGGTGACTTAACACACCACTATAGAATGATGGAATTTGTCTATTTTCTCAAGTATAGTAAATCCCCCCTCAAGAGTTTTCAATCTCTGTATGTTTGGTGGAAGACTTTTCTGGAGCACAGATAAAAAAGTTGCTCCAGTGTGAACTGTAGTCCAACGGTTAAAGGTCTAGCTGTCCTCTAAAAACCACAGTGGGAGTTAATGTTCCAAATGTATATATTATGAAGTCTTTGGACACATGTGAGTCACAAATTCAGTTCAGAATACAGGTCACAGGGGAGTGGAGCTTATAATCTTGCTTTTGGGGATTTGGTTTTTGGTTTTGTTTTGCTTTGTTTTCCCAGAAAGGTAGGGAGGAGAAAGGGAAAGCCCTTGGCAATACTGACCCTTGGCAATACCCCAACTGGGACAATAAAGTGGCAATCTCTCGGATTGGCTGATGCAGGTCTTAGCAATATGGTGAGCTTTCTTTCTTTCTTTCTTTTTTTTTTTTTTAAATATTTCATTTATTTATTTGAGAGAGAGAGAGAGAGAGAGAAAGAGTGAGAAAGTGAGAGAGAAGCAGACTCCTTGTGGAGCTGGGAGCCTGATGCAGGATTCGATCCCGGAACTCCAGGATCATGACCTGAGCCAAAGGCAGTCGCTTAACCAACTGAGCCACCCAGGTGCCCTATGGTGAGCTTTCTTAAAGAGGAATGAGTCAGTGGGTAATACAAGGTGTTTTCAAGTTTCTACACTGTGCTCACTTAGCAGTGATAGACTTAGGCTGCCTACATTGAAGAGGTACCAGGCACAAGGCATCAGAATTGGAGGTAATGGGCCAAGTGTCAACTGAGGGGTCTGGGTGGCACCGTGGGATCTGCTGGGAAGCAGTGTTGGCTCAGGCTGCTGCAGGTCACAGACACCCGTCCACAGTGACTCAGCCAACAAGGATTTATCTTTCCTATGAAGTCGCTTGTCAACTTCAGCAGGCTCCCACGTCCTCACTCCCCCAGGACCCATCTCCATTTTTGCTTTTCTATCATTTGTGACTTTTTCCCTCCATCACAAGATGGTTTTGTGCCCCCAGGAGAAGAGGCAAAACTTCACACACACACACACACACACACACACACACACACACACACACACACTTGCTAAGTTTTTTAGAAGCTCTTCTAGTAACTTCTAGTAACTTCTTAGCGTTCAGACCTGCCATTTCATGGTTGGTAGGTGCAAATGATTCTGGAAACATTTTATTTCAGAGACACTGCTGCCCAAAACTCAAGTAGAGTTTTATTGGTAAAAAAGAAGGGAATGGACATTTCGTGGGCAATCAGCAGGGTCTGTCCCAATTATATCAGGAGGCTGGAAGCCTGGTGGCCTCACTTGAGCCAAAATTGACACTAGTCTACTAATATGCAATTAATTTGCATCTGAATGTATCCCTTGTCCACTCTGTTCTGAGGAAATAAAATGTCCTTTTATTGTCTCATCCACATTGGGAATGAAGTTTCAAAATAACTATTGTAGAATACATTCTTACTATATTAGAAAAAAATCTCAACATTAATGGATATTTTATATTCAGTAACATAAAATTGGTAAAATTAGTTTTATATACCAGGCTGTTATATTTTTAAAATATAATAATAATTGATTGGAATGACTGTAAAAGGAGGGTCTACTATTAAAGAGATTTAAAAATTTAATGCAATAAGGGGCTTAATAATTGGCTGACATTTGAGAGGATTCCAAATTTCTGATGCTCCAATTTTCCTTTCTTCCAGTGATATAATATCAGTAGAGTATGATTCACCAAGACTCAATATCTGAAAGTATTAAGATGTCCTTTTACATTTAAAGCAACTGTGACAGCTGTCTGGCAATCACGAGGAATAATGATGTGGAGGACTTTCTGGCTTGGGCATCAACTGATGTCATTTGTCATCTCGAGGTTTCATTCCTGCTAAAATGCCCATGGAAATTATAGGAATAAATTTATTTTGCTTGGAGTTATATATAGAGATAATTTCATACTTAGGAAAATGATATAAATTTATTGAAAGCATGTCAGAGAAATGTAGTCGATGAAGAAAACTATCAGAAAAAAGAGCATTTGATCAGGAAAACTATCAGTTATGCAGTGTGGTGACCATTGCAAATTATGCATTCTATCTCACTCATAATCTCACTCTAATTTGCACCCATTTGTGCATGATGGATTAAACATTGTGGACCATAATAATTTTGGTTTAGATCCATAAAATTTGAAGATGCTCCAGCCATTAAGACTTTCTAGATTTAAGGGAAAAAAAGGCATTATTTTTATTTTCCAAGTGTAAACCGAGCATAAGACTGTAGATATTGAGACCATTAATAATTCTGAGAATTTATAGATTGAGTGTAAAATTTAAGTGGTTTTCTTTATTTTATATTCAAATGATTATTCGTTAAAAAGTGCTTTTATTTAGCCTAAAGTTCTTTTTTTGACCGTCATTATGTCATGGAAATACTTTTGCATTAAAAATGCCGGTTAGTTTCCAGAGAGCAAGGTATAATAGTGACATTTCATTGGTACTGTTCATTGCATATTGGCCTGGATGTTTAAATGCCAGATCCTGTCTTGGGGGTTCTCTTGTGGAGGGTGATTCTACCTAAACCTCCCCAGTTTCAGAAATAGTTTCCTCTAAGGGTCAAATTGTGACTCAAACCAGGACCTGAGTGTTTTGTGTTACATTTGTTTCAAATCACTTTGTGTAGGGACTGAACTTATATCACATCACTGGGGCCATATCAGGGAATGGAAGTGAGGCAGATTCAAGGCTATCTAAGTTCTTAAACTCAACTTTGGGCTCCTCTAAGATTCTGTGGATGGATTTTTAAGTTATCTGTAAACTCTGACCACTATAACCTATTTTTCACCTTTATGCTTCTTTCAGTAAAATGTCTATTTTTTTAACCAAATTCTCAAAAGAATGACCCGTAAATATTAAAAATGCCTGGTTCGGGGGCGTCTGTATGGCACAGTCGGTTAAACTTCTGACTCTTGATTAGGCTCAGTCCTGATCGCAGGGTCCCAGGCTCCAGCTGCATGTCAAGCTCCCTCTGAGCTCAAGGCAAATTCCTCTTGAGACTCTTTCACCTCCCACCCTTGCCCTGCCCCTCCCCACCCACCTCCCCCCATTTCCCCCGGCTCATGCATGGTCACACACAGGTGTGCTCTCTCTGTCTCTCTCTCAAAACAAAACAAGACAAGACAAAAAAACCCACCTCATCCATACACACTCCCTCAGTCAGTAAGAGGAGGGCAGGCTTCAGAAGTAGATCTTCTGAGTTCCTCCTCAGGGCATTTGGCATTAACCCCACTGCTTCTGATGTGGTGAAGGAAGTTTTTCTCTGGTGAAGGAACGTTATCCTCCTTTTTTTCCTGAGATGTAGTGAATATCTGTGTTTTCTAGACATGTTTGCAAGCTTGGACTACGTATATTCAGAGATAAGAACCTCTCTGAAAGGGGAAAAAAACAAAGCCAATGAAAGTCGTATATTGGGAGTGTGTGTGTGTGAGAGAGAGAGAGAGAATGCATGTCTTACGGTAAGAGTGCTGGGCACGCTCGTATTCTCTGGAGTGAAGCTCTTGCTATACCCCTCTATCCCCAGGGATCCTTCGCCCTCATGCTGCCCAAGACTCCCCATTTCAAGCAGGCAATTTTCCAAGGGAACGGAGGAGAGCCCTTGCCTACTGCTCTCCCTCGATTGCTTGAAAATAATCAAGAAAACAAGTCTATGCACAGAAATATTCAAAATGCCCACCTTCTGTCTGTCATGGGTAGTCTCTCTCCCTTTCCATCTGAAAAGGAGTACAAAATAAACATACTTGTATGAATGTCTGAACAGATCTTAGCACCGCGATATTATAAACCAAGTGACATTTATATCTGTGTGCCCTTCCAAACCTTTTACGCGGTTTAAGTGCAGTGGGCCGTCGTTTAATGCAAGCGGAGAAAAGACACAAATGGATATATATATACAAAGTTAAGCCTACTCAGTGGCAGGATAAATCACTTGTTATTTTACATTTTAATACATCAACCATTCCTTAAAGCTAGTTGTGTTTCTAAATAATTATAGACTCCACTTGAGTTACATATCCTGAGCATAAATGCTTTTTCTGAGATGGTCCCACTTGTGCTTGCCTGAGAAGCGTTGTGGAATCCTGTTCAGCACTCTTGCCTCAGCTCTCCTTCCTGTGATGCCAATTACTCATACACTGTTGACCACTGGTTTTGTCATTTAAATCTGCAGCTGACATGACTATGCAGATGAGATATTTTTGCATGCAGTGCATGTGCCTTTGTAAAGTGCACTGCATCGAGCTTTCTGGAGAGAAATGAAGTCTGTTCATTCACTTTCATATTCTTGATATGTGCAGAAAGAAACGCATGGAAAATAAAGTGTTCTATAAAGCCTAACTAGCTTTAATTTTTAAAAAGTTTTAGGGAAAATGATTCATTGTTGAAATCAACTGATTTATATTATGTCATAGCTAAAATTGAGTTCCGCAATCTGTATACACACAGTGAGGAGATTTTTAACCAAAATTTGATAATACAGAAGAAAAATGTAGGCTACGTATTAGCTTGTGCTGCTGTAAGAAAATACCGTAGATGAAGTGCCCTGAGAAATAGACATTTATTTCCCACTGTGCGGGAGTGTAGGAGATCGGAACTCAAAATACCAGTGAGCGCCCTCTCCTGGCATGTGCTAGAAAACCTTGCCGGACCCCCACAGGAGAGGGAGCAAGAGTGCTGGTCTCTCCCCTAAGGACAGTGCCACCATGGGGCCCCCATACTTACGACTTCATCTACACCTAACTCCTTCTCAAAGGCTCACCTCCAAACAGCGTCATATTAGCTGGTAGGACTGAAATATATGACGGAGGGGGTGACGCATACATTCCCTATGAGGCTATTAAATATCTAGGTCAGTCTACCCCTTTTCTTCTTCAGGTACTTTACATTATGAAAGGTAGCTTTCAGTATTTAAGGATTTTCTCTGTCGAGGGAAAATGGAAGTCATCTTTCTCACCCTGTGCCCATATTATGTATTTATAACTTTATCGTTACAGTCATTTCATATGTAATCTCAAAGCTCCATTCAATCCCAGTAGGCACAGAGAGCACTGTGTGTCCTGTGGGCACGCAGATCTCACTATGCCTCCCTCCTGGGGTTCACACACCCTGCTCAAGGGTGAGTGGAACCTGGGACTTGCTTCCAATCAGCAGAATAGGGTAAAGGGGAAGAAATGTATGTCGGACTCTATAGTGAGCAGACTGATTTTCTTTTCTTGGCTTGTTTTGAAGAAGCAAACAGCCATGAATCTTAACAACCACATGGAAATAATTTCTGTCGACAGCCTGAAGGAACTTGTACGTGAATCCTTCCGCAGTTGAGCCTCTCATCAAATCAAAGGTCTGGCTGCCACCGGGATGCAGCTTAGTGAGAACCCAGCTAAACCATGCCCAGATTCCTGACCCATGGAAACTTCTAGATAAGAAATGTGCATTGTTCTAAGCTGCTTAATTTATGACAGTGGTTAAACAACAATAGGAAACATATACAATTCATTATACCCATTTTCAGTAGAGGAAACCATTACCAGATAGCTAGATGGTTGTCCCAAGAAAAGATGAGTAAATTGAACTTTTAAAAATATCCATCTAACCGTAGGCTAACACATTTATCGTGTGTCACAATCATTCTCTTTAATCCTAGTTGCCTCCGAGTGACACAGAAAACTGTTCTTTCCGGGTGGAATCTTTAATTCACTGTGGTGGGTGGCGATTGTCCTATCTGCCGCGGTTTCTGGGAAGGCATAGCAGAGGGAGAACCCAAGAGTTGAGGGTGGGTCTCCCTTGCAGGATCCACTGCGAGGCAGTCAGGACCCCCTCCCTCACACAAGCTTCCACCTCCTTCCACGGCCCTGCAACTTCCCTAAAGAGGGCTGAGCTGTTTAGGGACAAACCACTTGGTTCTGCTTATCTATGGGATAAACACACATATATATATATATTTAGGAAATATGATAAACCGCATATATCTGTAAACTAAAGATGAGTGTTTTGTACTGGACCTCCTATGAAGGAAGGAAAGCCACTGGGTAGCTTTATCGCATAAACAAAATGACAATGACACATAGTTTTAAGATGATTTTGTGTGTGTGTGTGTGTGTGTGTGTGTGTGTGTGTGTGTGATTTGACGTTTCTTAGAAAAGAGAGAAGAGTCAACCTACTTCAGGAGGCTCCCTAATACTGATCTGTATGTCAAGTCTTAATATAGGAGGGTCTTAAAAAAAAAACAACAGCGCTATATTAGTTTCAGGTGTACGATATATGAGGTTCTTACAGAAGCAAAATCAAGATGCTGTCCCCCACCTTTCCCGAAATACCATTTCCCTTTTTGTGCTGCAGTGTTAAGTTTCTTTAATTATCCTTCCTGAGTGAGGCAGTGGCATGAGGCTGGGTGAAGGGGATTCTTTCCCTCCTGACTGCAATCAGGAGCTAAAGGGAAGGACATTTTAAAAGCAACAACTTCAATAATTTAAGATATTTTACAAAGTATTGCATAATGATGTCTTCGAATATATGAAGAGCAGCCTCCTTGCTATAAAACTTATGCAGAGATGATTTTTGACTCTGTTTTTGTATCACTGCTGAGGACAGAGGCACAGTCTCTTGCTGTTCATCGCTGGTGCTCAGTATCAATCACAAAAACAACTACCAACCAGGCTCAGAAGAAGAATAGAAAAGACGGAAAGAAAGCAGATGGAGGAGAAAGGTTGTGGCACTTGCTTCTTCCCTGCCAGGTGCATATATTCTTTGAAAACTCATCGCACTATATCAAAGATGAGTGGTGTAGTAGGAAATTAAGTTGCTTCTCTTTGGGTCGTGTTGGGTAGGCTATGGATCTTTCCAGAAAACCGTTACATCTTGCTGTTCCTCCTGCTCTCCTAATCATCTGCCCAGGAATCTCTGCTGCATAATAACTGTGTGCAAAAATCAGAACATATGGTGCAGAAAACTAATTACTATATCAATATTTCACTTTGTTGTCAGTGATGGAATCTTTGTGGCAATTCTACAACTGTAACTAAGTAGCAATGCCAGCGTGTTAAATACTGTCAGTCGTGATATATCTACTCTACCGAACTTGGTGTTATGGCAGTGTCTCGGGGAGTTGTGCTTTCGCTGTATTTATGAAGGAGTCTAACCTCTAGAGGGGCGCTAACTGACCTCTTAAACTGTCATCCTTCATCATGATCAAGCCTAATTAGGAGCCATATGCTCCCATGGTTTGCACAACGGAGCTACAACTTAAAGTAAAACCTGCTCAAAATCCAGGCTGTAAATGGAAAATATTACTTAGTGTAAGGATATGCTCATCACTCAAACAAAGCTGTCTGGCAGACAGTTGAAATATGGGTACAGATGAACACTGGGTGTTGGTGATGGTGAAGATGATGATGATGGTGGTGGTGCTACCTGTTAACATGTATTGATGATTCATCATGTACTACACGCGTTTAGTATAGTATAATCTAGTGTATAGTGTATGCACATTCTGCAAAGATTATCTCATTAAGCACTTAAAAGATTTATCAGACAGGCATTTTGATGAGTGTCTATTTAGCAGGTGAGGAGACTAAGGCAAGGAGTTTTAAATGTCTGACCTCACATCAACCTACGAAGCGAATTGCAAAGGTGGGATTTAGATACAGTTATTCTGAAATGAGATCCTCAACAATACTCTACTGCTCTCATCCAATCGGTGTGACTATATTTATCAACACCATGCCATATTTTACCCCATTGAGAGAACATTGTGTAGGTCATATTGACACAATTTGGGGAGAATAGTGACTATGTAATTTTGATCCGGAAATTCTGTTTCTGGACATTTTCCCAACATATATTTGTGTGTGTATGTGTGTGTGTGTGTGTGTGTGTGTGTGTGTGTGTGTGTGTGTGTGGTGTGTACATAAGTCCGTGTGGCATAGTCGTAGTACAAGACTGGAGACGATATACAATTCAGTAGTTCGCAGTAGGTAATTACGATAAATCAGCATGGTGAAATACAACACAGCCATTCACAAGAATAAGGTAAGCCTATCAGTTCAGATACGGTGCGATTGCTATGATATATTATTGAAGTCGAAAGTCAAAATGAAAACAATGCTGCAGTAATGAGCTTCTAGCTAGCTGCATGCCAACAACAACAAAAAATGCCGGACAGATCAAAATTTAAGAGAGCAATTCAGGGTCTTTGAGTCTAGTAGGCGAGGCACACTGATGTTTATATTCTTCTTCATTTGTTTTTGAATTTCTTACATAAGCAGACTATCGTAATGAAAATCAAGTACTCGAGGTAACAGGTAAATTTGCAGAAAGGAAAACTGAACAGGCGCCAGGTTCACCTGCAGTGAATCATTTGCTCACAGGCGGACTCTGCGTCCTGTCTTGAAGCCGTCAGTGTTACCTGAGCAGAGAGGTTGGCAGGACGCGTCTGAGGCGGCGGGGACAGGAGAGCAGGCTGCAGACTGCCAGGTTTGGAAGTGTCCCGCCAATCAACCAGTTCCTCCTGAACATTATCCTCTCCGCTGATTTTCTGCGGTGGCTCCTAGCTGACTCTCCCCTCTATTTCGCTCCAAGGACTAGACTACGTCGGAGTCATGTCAAGTGCAGAAAATGAAGGAAATTGTCTAACACATGATACCACTGGATAGTGGCAGAGATGGAATTAAACTGCCGATTTCCTGCTGTCGTATCATTTCTGTTTTACACTATATATAGGAGAAGGTACATTTCACTTCCTGGAATAGGATGAGGAGAGAATGGGGAGAGATACAGCAGTACCGAGCATGCTGAACGCAAACAAACAAAGCTCTGTGCCGAATGTGATGCCGTGGTCCGCGTCCCCCATAGAATTTTCTGGACACAAACCTGCTTTCAATAAAAAACGTAATTCTAGCGTAAGGTGCCCCAGGCTTTTAGTGGTGCTTGGTACACTTTGATGGTGCATGAATAAAATGTGCTAATAAGTTTCTGAGTGCGCAGAAACCATCGCCACAATGACAGGTTTCAGCATTTATTGTAGGAAACAAGCTGAGGGATGCTTTTCCAGGCCTTGGCTCAGTGCAGCTCTGGTCAGGGGGACTTTCAGACGGATGGCCAGACGTTTTGGTTTTTATAATGAGCTCCCTAACCTAGATTGACAAGTCTCCTTTTGTGAATTACGTGAGATATATAACTGGGACCTCATGCTCGCAAAAGGCAAGATAGGACTAAAATTACCCCATGCAGATAATTGCCTCTGCCTCCACTCTCCTTATCTTCTTCTGGTGCTGAATGCGGATCCCATTTCACATACACACATGTGCACACACAATGCACGCACACACACAAATAATACTATGTCATATATATATTATATGTATTATATGTACTTCTGGAGGCACAAGATCTTTTTTTTTCTAGATTCCATTGATTTCTCTCATCAGAGAAGTTAGTGAAGTTTCTAACAGTTTTAGTAAATGTAGAATAGCATTACCTTATTTGAGGATTTTGGGGAAATGGCCTGTGTGCACACGCATTCTCTGCACACCTGCTAATCAGTAGATGTTATATATGCTTGTTTTTATGTGTGCCTCATTCCCCCTTCCTTCTTGAGGTCTTGAAGGTAATAGGCACCATAATTAACTTTGTAGATGGGTTTTCTTGAAAAGTATGGCAAACCTGAACATACTGCAGTAATGTGCCCTTAAGGATGACACTGAAGTAAGTATGCTAAGGAATCTAGAAAAGAAAGAATGCCAAAAAGGCATGGATACGAATGTTACCTCGGTTCTAGATTATGAACAGAAAGAAAGGGAAAATAACATTAAGTAAAAGACAAAGGAAGCTCCTGTATTGCTTTTGTTTCTCTCTATACTAAACTCTTTAATTTGCCTCCTGCTTCCAGGTCAAGACTAACAAAACTCACACTTTTAAACTACATTATATGTTAAATGGATTGGCCTGAGAATATATCTACCATTAAAAATATATACATAATAATATATATATTAATATATATAACATATACAATATATATAATTATATATATAATTTAATATATAAATAAAAATATATATTATATATATTATGTATATAATATATAATTATTTAATATATTTAAAATATATATTTATTTATAATATGTAATATATAAATAAGTATATATATTATTTAACATATACATTTATATATTTATATATATTTATATTTATATATTTATTTATATATATATTTAGGACTCCCGCACTTACTTATAAAATTTTAACCCTTTAAATCTCACTTTCTAGTTTTTTTTTAATTTCCTGATGCTTTGGCAGTATAATATGGGTAATATAGAATATAGAACCACCAATCAATTCTGTTTCTCCTTGTCTCTGCAATAAAACATGGTGATGTTAATTCCAAAAGATTCTTAGAATAAAATATTCTGTCATCTAATTTAACTTGAAAAAATCTCATTTGTTATAAAATGAATTATTTTTAAAATATATTTAATATAATTTATCACTAATAGTTGAATGCCTCTTACTTAACAATATGTTATTCTGACTAAAGGGACTTTCCTAGTATATGGTTGTGTCTATTGTATTTGGTAGAATTGTGAATTTTCAAATATATGTGTGTGCACACATGATCGGGGATACTAAGATTTTTTAATTAAAATTATTGAGCCTGATAGGGAAGCATTATTTTAATTAAAAAAAATAAAACAAAAGCTACTTCAGGCTAAATTTATATTAAATTCTTCAACAGGATCAGTTCAGTTATACTTTAACTTGTAATCTACGTCTTTCTATGCTGACAGAAACCAGAGCAATAAACCATCTTATCAAAGACAATTTTTTCTAACTTAACCTGATCGTTTGCTTTCCTGAATGTATTTTTTCTGATAAGTAGTTAAAACACCTCCCATCTGGCTTATTACTGAAAATGAATTCATAGCTGCTTCTTTACCCAAGAATTTAGGGAAGTCATAAGAAATAGCTACATAGATCATGTCCTTAAAAAGAATGGCCAATATTATTTTCCTCCTGAGCTGTATCAGGTAAAGGTACTGGTTTCGTTAGACAGGCAATATTATAGATGCAAACATTTTATTCTTTACCATATTTGTCAGTGTAACAATAAACTACAGAGAATTACTAAAGTAGAGAACACTGGATTTTGACCACCCCTAACATCAATCCTGCCGTAGTACATAAAAGATAGTAGCTATGAGCCTTTTCTAGGCATTCATACAAACATTTTCCTTTTGAAGCTTAGCTAACGTATAGAAGTTAAAAGACTTGGCCATTTGTGAGAATTATACCTGTTTGGTTTCTTCAATCCCAGTTTTTCCATTAAACTTCTGAATTTAAAAAGTAGAAAACAGTATTTCTTATTGATTTTAAAGATACCTTCAAGGAAATATGAACTGGATCTCATAAAGTAAATGGAATTTTAAAACTTCCTTAGAGAATCCAGAGATAAGGTTACAGTAGTTACACAATAATCATGTGATTTCTTTTCAACAGATAATCCCATTGCATTTTGCAAAGTGATTCCTTTTCATTTCTGTTGGTTCTTCCTTGGAAACTTTTAGTTTCCTTTTCTCTTACTCGAGCCCTGCTGTTTCTTACCTGGAGCATCACTGACCTTCTCTTAGTCCCCTCCCTTCGTTGAGTGTCACCTCTTCCAGTTCACCGAATACTTAACTTTCCCCCAAGTCCAGATTTATTTTCTTACCTTAGAGGAAAACTTGAGAAGCTTCACTTTCTCCAGGAAAACACTGAGCCACTAGAATTTGCCACTGAAATCTTAGTAGAATTTACTACTTCCCCATCTATTTTTTTCCTCTATGTATCTGCTCATCTATTCAGTTCATGTCCACACCCTTCATTAAATATCACTGGTGTGGGAGGCACTACTCGTAGACAGGTTTGGGGGATGTAGAGATGAGCAGGGCGAGAGCCTTTCTCTTGGGAAACATGAAGTCTAGACCACAAATCACAACGGACACCGAAATGCAGACTCCTGTGGAAGGACACAACATTTCTGAAATAGTTGCTGACAACAACATATATATGCTATATACATATATATATATATGCTGTCAGCATCCCTCTCAATATATAATATTGAGATATTATATTATATATAATATATATAATACAATTATAATATAATATTGAATATATATACTGAATATATATACTGTATATAGACATATATATACTGAATATATATTCAGTATATATACAGAATAATATATACATACAGAATAATATATATACAGATATATATTAGATATATATACAGAATAATATATATATATATACAGAATATATATACTGAATAATAACCTCAATAATATATATACATAATGCTGTCAGCATCCCTCTCAAACCTTTTGGTAGACTTTTAATAAATCACTTACAGCTTCTTTCCCTTTCAGTCGAACAGGACCAGGCCTCAGGATAGGATCTGATGAGTTTACTGTGTGTGAGTGTGAATTT
This sequence comes from Procyon lotor, assembly GCA_028646535.1. Taxonomy (NCBI): domain Eukaryota; kingdom Metazoa; phylum Chordata; class Mammalia; order Carnivora; family Procyonidae; genus Procyon; species Procyon lotor. The sequence goes on from CM053616.1 coordinate 44,406,754, forward strand.
TGGGAAGGCAACCTGTCCTCTAACGTTTACATCTTATACTTTTCCTGTTTGTTGGCTAAATTGGCTCTACTAAACAAACTTTCTAACAAGTTTACCAGTGAGAGAAAAATTTATAAAGAGAGAAGGACTATGAAGGTCAACTATTATGTTTTTACTACTTTTTGTGTAGGCTTATGAAAATTCATAATGGCCACACAAATGGGAGAACAAACAAGCTATAATTTCAGAGCTGATATAGCAAGGAATCGGACACAATCACTTGCGTTTGGCAGAGACGCAAAGGCAGACAAAGCATGGGAAAAGCTTTGTAGTAGGAAAAAGTGGAGGCTTCAGATTTGCTCTAATTGGAGGATGTTGCACAGGGATGTTGGGGGTGGCTAACTAGAGGCAGGACATCAGATGTCATTGATTTGAGGAGCATACTTAGCATTCTTTGGTTGGTCATGAGTTGAAAGTAGGGCTGGTAGAGGGGACTATCAACACAGGGAATTTGCTAGTCATTGACCAAATCTTGACCAAGCCTGATCTCCCTGTGACAGTTGCCACAAAAGTATAGTTTGATCTGTCAGGCTAGGTGCTACTAAAGTTGTGGGTCAAAGTTCTTTTTGCCATGTATGGTCTGCCAATTATCCACTTGTATATTCATTCTCCCAGACTTGAGTTAGAGTACACTGGCAAGTTAATACTTAATTTTGTATCCTGTTGCCACATAGTGAAATTTTACCAACAACAAAAAAATTGCTCAGCAAACTAATTAATAATTCTTTAACTCTATGACTTCAGCTCTATTAGCATGAGGTTCTTATCAAGCATGACACCCTTATTAACTGAGCTATTTCAAGGAGAGACGCAAGTTAATCTCTGTATTGAAGAGCCGTAGTACTCTCTCAAGTCAGATGTGGAAATGTTTTCAATTTCATAAAGAACATGTGTGAAATCACAGTAATTCAAAGAACGTTTTTGTGCTCTGGTCCTGGAAGAGCGATGCTAAAGTACAGTGAGTTATGTAATAAGTCTGTGATTACGCCTCAGCTGGACCATCTTAATGCTTCATTTATTAATATCTCTCAGGTGCAGATTTATGTTATTCACACATAATTGTAGGAATAATGAAAAAACTGAAGTGTAAATATGCATTAAACTGAGAAGTATCACTCTTGTCAATACTGATTGGACATTCATGTACCTACTTTGTGTACTCCCTGTAAGAAATCACATTAAGTCAAAGCAAAATCACAATTTGCTTTGAGAACATGTTGATATATCAGATATGTCCCAGATACCTATTTCTTAGCATAAAGATAGTCTGATGAACCCATCTCTAAGTGGACAATGGTTTCCTTGGGCCAGAATAAATTTCCTCCTGTACTGTGCCTCTAAATTCAACACTTGCTTAAATGACTTTATTTTTTTACAGATTCCTCCCATTACAAATTTTTTATTGTGAAAATATGTTTTAAAAAATTTGTTTACATTTTTTAAAAGATTTTATTTATTTATTTGAGAGAGAGCAAGAGAGAGTGAGGGAGTGTCAGGGAGGGGCCGAGGGAGAGGAAGAAGCCTCTTTTTTTTTTTCTTTTCAAACTGATTTATTTCACAACACTTTTCTTTGGTTGTTCATATGCAAACAGCTTCAGAAATCAAATCTGCAAGTCTAAAATTAAGATGACACAGCAGAGCATATGCATCATTCATGATTTCATAGTGTTCCCTCGCCTGATTTACAGTTGTCAAAATTAACATTACATGACATGATCCATCACGTGTTTTACTCAATGCTGCATTTGCCAAATCATGACAAATGCAATTAAAACTAATTTTAAGTCATTTCAACTTTTCCATGTTTTAGCTCCTTTCTACCCTTTCCTTTCTTTCTGCCAAGGTATCTTATAAACCTTATATGATTCCATATATGACATCTTTTTAATGATAATTTCTTCATAATTTCCAACATAATCTTTTTTCATATTTTTATTTTTTAATCACAGAGTTGGTTTATCTCACTTTCCTTTCTTTGGTAAATCTCCTTTATTACATAGAAAACCCCACATTTTTCTGAGGTAAGTCATAGGATTCTGTCATGGAGGAGTGGTTGTAGACATAAGCCTCTGATATTTAAATATATTAAAATATAAATAAATTTTATCTGAATCCACCTTTCTTTCAAATGCAGTATCTTATGAGTCAGGAAACAAGGATGAAACAAGAAATACTGGTAATAAATGATTTTCAATAAAAATCTATGATGCATTAATTCTTCAGGAAACTCTATGATGTATTTGAAGATCAAAATACTCAGTGATGGCTGTCACATATTGGCTGCTGAGCAGGGCACCCAACTCAGGGCTCCATCCCAGGACCCTGGGATCATGACCTGAGCCAAAGTCAGACACTTAACTGATTGAGTCACCCAGGCACTCTTGTCAAAATCTTTCTTAGGGTTATTTTAAAATTTCTTTGATTAAAATTTGTGTTTGGGAGGCACCTGGATGGCTCAGTCAGCTAAGTGTCTCTCTTTTGCTCAGGTCGTGATAATCTCACAGTCCCAGGTTCAAGCCAGACATAGGGCTCCCTGCTCTTCAAGGAGTGTGCCTCTTCCCCTTCCTCTGCCTACCACTCCCCTACTTGTGTGCCCTACCTCTCAATCTGTGCCAAATAAATAAATAAAATCTTAATAAAATAAAGTAAAATAAAATTTGTCTTAGATTATTATCACTCAGGTGGCAATATCTGAATATTGATATATATCTGCTTTGATGTTTTCACTTCCCTACCGTAGTTCCATGTTTCACTCTACCATTCTTAATCCTTTTCCGCAGTTTGAGAGATAAACTTCTTGAAATCTATCTGAAATCACCTGTTTCTACCACCAGTAGCTTTTGCTTTACCATTTGTCCCAAGTCTGTTATATTTTATTGTTGTTAAAGTCACAAAGGAATTTTTCATAATTATATCTATGAGACAGATTTTGGTCCTGATTTTGCTTGACATTGCTGAACATTTGATTCCTCCAAAGACCTCTTATCCCACTCTATGCACAGCCATGGCAGCCTTCATACATGAGAAAGAGCCTTATTCTTTCTTTATTTTTTTAAAGATTTTATTTATTTACTTGACAGAGAGAGATCACAAGCAGGCAGAGAGGCAGGCAGAGAGAGGAGGGGGAAACAGGCTCCCCACTGAGCAGAGAGCCCAATGCGGGGCTCCATCCCAGGACCCTGAGATCATGACCTGAGCAGAAGGCAGAGGCTTTAACCCACTGAGCCACCCAGGCGCCCCAGAAAAAGAGCCTTATTCTTTAAATGACAGAAACTGGAATGAATAAAGACTTTGTATTTGGAATGTGGGCTATCCTGTCTCAAAAACTCATTAACACTTGTACCCCTGAGAGGCTGGAGAAAATATAGCCAGACAAAAAGAGAAGGAAGGAAGAAAAAAGGAAGGGAGGGAAGGAGGAAATGAGGGAGGGAGGGATGGAGGAAGGAAGGAAAGAGAAGAAGGAGAGATTCACAGAAGTTTCAGAATACTATTCCTAGATTTTTTTTCTGGAAGGTTAAGCTAAATAAAAGGACTAACTCTGGGGTTGGCAGCTACATGAATGATTATAAATGTTTTCCATAGACAGATGTGGGGAAGAAATGGTAGAATATTCCGTAAGTGGTTTCTTTCTAAGGAAAAGATATAGGAAGTCTGATGGGGTGTTACAGAAATGTGGGAAGGCTGAATCCTATGAGTTGTATATTTAAATAAATAGTTGAATAATATTCAAATTCCCAAGCAGTCAAGAAAATATAAATTAAAATAATGAGATACCATTTCCCACTTCTTTGAGAATAATTAAAAAAGGAAGATATCGCCAATGGGGATGTCAGCATTATGGTGCTCCGATACATTATCTTGGAAATGTAAATTGTTACACTTTGTAAAGAGCTTTTAAATAATACATTTTACAACTAAAAGTGTATTTATTTCAACCCCAAATCCCACTCCTGGGAATCTATCCTATATAAACATTAGCCCATGTACTTAAAGATCTGTGTACCAAAACATTATTTATAGTAGCAAATAGAATCAAATTAATACCCATCATGGGAGAACAGCTGAATAAATGATGATACATCTAGTGATAATGTTCAAAATATGAAAACAAGTAAAAGTATGAATTTACATAAGTATGTCAAAATTAAATATATTCATTTTATTAAATAAGAACTATATGATAAAACTGCTTATCAAATGATATGTTAGTACACATTGCTCACCAAATCATTTCAATAATCTCTGAAGTATTTATAAATTTAAAAAATATTTTAAAGATTTATTTATTTGAGAGAGAGAGAGCAGGTGCACGTGCAGGTGGGTAAGAGGGACGGAGGGAGAGAATCTCAAGTGGAGTCTTTACTGAGCTCAGAGCCCGCCGCAGAGTTTGCTCTCAGGACCCAGAGATCACGGTCTGAGCCAAAACCCAAAAGTCTTTTTTTTTTTTTAATTTTATTTATTTATTTGACAGAGAGAGATCACAAGTAGGCAGAGAGGCAGGCAGAGAGAGGCGGGGGAAGCGGGGTCCCTGCTGAGCAGAGAGCCCAATGCGGGGCTCGATCCCAGGACCCTGAGATCATGACCTGAGCTGAAGGCAGAGGCTTTAACCCACTGAGCCACTCAGGCGCCCAGAACTCAAAAGTCTTGACACTTAACTGACTGTGTCACCCAGGCGCCCCCATTTATAGATTTTTTAAAAATAACTTATTTGAATATTTATTTGAGGTGAATGTCCTTAATTAAATACTTCTCTGTATTGGGCTACAGTCTGACGCATGAAACTGCACTCACTTTTTTCATGATGCAACAATAAATTGGTTGTCATCTGTCAGCCTCTCAAAATCAATGAAGATTCTTTCATCTTCTAACTTAACAATTGTATTAAAATAATTTGACCCTTTGATAATGTAAATTATGTTTGGTACATCCATTATCAACCTATTAACAAATAGTTAACAGGATTGTCTATTTACCTGCATAAAGCATATATATGGCAAAATTTAAGAGTGTCGACTCTCTTGCCTCTACTCCTAAATTTGAGCGACCCCCCTGCTTCTATTTCTTTATATGCACAATGAATATGACAGCCTAATTTCATGGATTTCAAGTTAGATAATTTAATTTCAGCATGATGCCTGACTCAGGCCACATTAACTTGGCATTCATGCTTTTGTCGGGTGGGCTATGGGTATATTTTAATAACCTCCCCAAAGACCTCTTTTTTGGAGAAGAATTTAATAGGGACAAGTCATCTCTGGCTCCCATGGCAACTTCCAAATACAGGAATGTCTCCCATACCTGGGAGGCTTACAGCACCCGCTCACTTGCTTTCCCTTTCCCTTTTGGCTTCCCTAGAAATCCAGCAGGCAGGGTTTTTTTTTTTTTCCTTCTTTTCTTCTTTAATTAACATGTAATGTATTATTTGTTTCAGGTACAGGTCTGTGAATCATCAGTCCTTCACCAATCACAGCACTCCCCATAGCACACACCCTCCCCAGTGTCCATCCCCCAGCCACCCCATCCCTCTCCCTCCCCTCCAGCAGCCCTCAGTTTGTTTCCTGAAATTAAGAGTCTCTTATGGTTTGTCGCCCTCCCCGGTCCCATCTTGTTTCATTTTTCCCTCCCTTCCCCCCATGGCCCCCTGCCCTGCCTCTCAAATTCCTCATATCAGAGAGATCATATGATAATTGTCTTTCTCTGATTGACTTATTTCATTTAGCATAATACCCTCTAGTTCCATCCACATCATTGCAAATGGCAAGAGTTCATGGGTTTTTTTTGATGGCTGCATAGTATTCCATCATGTGTGTATGTGTGTATGGCTGCATAGTATTCCATCATGTGTGTATGTGTGTGTATACACACACACACATACACAAACACCACATCTTTTTTCTTTTTCTTTTTTTAAAGATTTTATTTATTTATTTATTTGACAGAGAGAGAGAGATCACAAGTAGGCAGAGAGGCAGGCAGAGGGAGAGGGGGAAGCAGGCTCCCTGCTGAGCAGAGATCCCAGTGCGGGGCTCGATCCCAGAGCCCTGAGATCACGGCCTGAGCCGAAGGCAGAGACTTTGACCCACTGAGCCCCCCAGGCGCCCCTACATACCACATCTTTATCCATTCATCTGTTGATGGACGTCTAGCCTCTTTCCTGCTACTGTGAACTTTACAGCAAGCAGTTTCAGTGAAACTGAATGAGGGCTAATTCCAGGGAGCACTGACCCCTGGTGGGTTCCGCTGTTTTAGGGGATACATGGGGCATTGCCCACAGTTGTGCTGGCACAGTCAGACTCACTGGCTCCAACCCTGAGACCTTGGCGCATTCTGCACAGGGAACTTGAGGGCCCACCTGGCTGTGTGGGGCATGTGGTGGGTTCTTGAAAGACAAACCAAGTAAGCGCTGGATGTGTGGGGGAAACTGAGACCAGTCAGACTAAAAGTTTAAACGTTGTAACTGACTTTTCAGCTGCAACGAAGATCTCTGCTAGAAAAATCCATAGTGTGGTAAAAAAGAATTTTGAAATTACATTTCCTGTCTACCTATCTATCTGTCTGTCTATCTATCATCTCCTATCTACCTGTCTACATGTACCCCTATTTATGTGCATAAACAATATATGTGAAAAGAATCATTCATTCAGAATAATTAAATTGCAAGTGATTCTCATTTTCTTCATAATAAATTTCAGAAAATTTACTTTTTTCAATAAGCACAGATGGTTTGTATAATATCAAAGAACACAACTGTTACAGAAATCCAAAGCCCAGTCCCTGTTTTTCCTGGAGTGAATGAGCTGCCCATCCTTAGATGGGCCATGTGGCTTCATACAGTGAGAGCCTCAAAGGCATATTTAGCATTTATGAAGGAGTGACTCTGCCCAGACATTATTAAAAGGACCTCATGCACATGTGTGGTCACTGAATTCTCACAACATCCCAAATGCTCAGATAAAACCCTTTATGTGCGTTACCTCTTCTATCAGAAAGCCTGGAGCCAAGTCACGTACTTAACAGAATGGCATAAACTCCAAACATTATTTTCATGTGAAATAATGATTAAAAGAAAAAACTGAGAAGACATTGACATCATTGTTTCGGAGTCAAGCACTTTATACAAAATTGACAGACAAATACAAGTGGAAAAAATATACAGTTAATGTGAAAATCAAAGACATGATTTCTAATCTCTAATACTTCAAGTTAAAAAGAAAAAAAATCAGTAATCTGATAGCAATAGAAATAAAATCAGTGGAAAGAAGTATGATACAGCAATTATGTCTCTGGCCTCTGAGTTCACCCTATGTTAAATTTTGGTCACTCAAAATGCAGATTTTACCATACTTGTCATAAACAAAAATTTGGATCCATAATAAAATGATCTAATTTACTGCACTATTTTGAAAGCTAAATAAAGCCGTCTGCATTTTAAAAATGTTTACTTTGCATTGCCTGAAATGTAGTAGTTCATTAGCAAGTTTTTGTGGCCAATGATCATGATTATTAACCTACAGTTCAAATAACACTTACTAAAAATGTCATTAAATGACAATCAAATGCATAAAAGGGAAGTTCGTTGGATTTGTAACTTTATTTTTTCTGTCAAATTAAAAAACAATACTAAAAATAACACCTGACAGGGTTAATAATGGTCTTGTTTAATTAAACCTTAGTACCAAAATAATTTGATTCTTATACTTCAATATCTACAGATACAATAATACTATTTTAAGTGAGTTATGATACATTCCAAATAGTCAAGATGATTCTCTGTTGTTTCCCCTTAGGTCTAGAGATAAGTTGTCTAAAAATAACAATGGTGAGTTTTTAGCTTGGCTTCTATTTTTGTAATTATTCCCAATTTTATTTAACTCTTAAAAGGTCAGAATGCTGTATGTCTGCTGAGTGGAATTTACAACTGTTTTTTTTTTTTTTTCTCTTGGAGATAAGAGATGCACACACTCTACCTATTCTACATCTATGTCTTAGTCATAGGTAACTCTGTGTATTTCTTTTCTTTTTTTTTTTTTTAAAGATTTTATTTATTTATTTATTTGACAGAGAGAGAGAGATCACAAGTAGGCAGAGAGGCAGACGGGGGGGTGGGGGGGAAGGCGGGAAGCAGGCTCCCTGCTGAGCAGAGAGCCAGATGCAGGGCTCAATCCCAGGACTCCGAGATCATGACCTGAGCCGAAGGGCAGTGGCTTTAACCCACTGAGCCACCCAGGTGCCCCACTCTGTGTATTTCTATAGGAAGATAAACATACCTATCTCTCTGTATCTGTTTTGTTGGTTTTTTGTTTTAGTGTCATCACTGCAATAAGTGTGGGGAGAAATCAGTTCATACCAAGACAACTCATGTTGCCAAGTGAACAGTGTTCATTAACCATTGAAATGTGCTTTCTGCACTCCCTATCCAAGTCGCTTGCATATGTTTTGGTGAGCACCTGACTTTTTCTGATTGGTACTTAGCTCTGTATATATTATAGGCTCAGCCCCTCATTGATTATATGTATTGCAGATACTAACTCCCAACGCGTGGCCTGCTTTTTCACTCTTTAAATGATAATGACAGAAATCCAATTTTAATATGGTCCAGTTTATCTATATTACATTAATGATTAAAGTTTTTTTATGTGAGACTGAAGAAGTGCTTAAGACACTCTAAGCCAATTTCTTAAATTCTCTATGCAATCCACATGATCGTTAACACTTTTCATAGTGAAATTAATGATTTATCTGGAAATAAATTTTGTAGAGTTTGATGTGGTATAGCCGTTTCTTTTTCATTGCTTCTCCTCCTTTTGAACTTGAACATGCAGTTGAACAAGACCCTCCTTTCCACACTGCTATGTGTCATGTCACATAGCATGTCATGTCATGTCATGTCACACGACTACATATGAGTGCCTGGTTCTGGGGTCCCCTGTCTATCCTGTATCACTCTTTAAACCTCATCAAAATGGTATATTCACAATTTTACTAGTTTTAAGAATAAAATTCCTCCATGTGCCTATTCTGTGAAGCTGGCTGAAAAATCTCTGATGGTAATTAGATTATTTAGCTGGCCCAACCTGGACTTTTATCCATAACAGTTAATCTTTGTGGTAGATTGCATCTGATTGCAGCTGTGATTCTATAAATATTTTGATAGCAATTATCTTTATTTTATATTATAAAATGTAAGATTTAAGACTTTACTGAAATATGTATATATACATATATATATCTTGTAATGCAGTTTCTATATATACATAGTGTTTTTCATTTCTGATATTGCCACAAATACTGTTTTTTTTTTTCTAATTCATCAGGCAGATTTGGGGCTGGGTGGAGTTTGTAAATGGTGTTTTACTCAAAAAAGGGGAAAGTATTTTAAAGTTGTAGCACAGAAGAAGAGTATTCTAGTTAAAACATTGTAAGATATAGAAATAAGGACAATTTGTAGTAGATTGAGAATATTATCTTTCTCAGACTACAGTGAGTATACCAGAATACTCTGGCATTTATTTGAGCATAGCGCTCTACACACCACATATGAGTAGTTCCCACCTGGCTGGAAAGTCAAGGGCATGGAGCTGGTTCTCTGGCTTCTGAAAGAATACACTGGAACAGTTCTTATGCATTTCTTGGTAACTAACACAACCTCTTCACTTCTCCCATTATGCTCATTCCTTAGGCAATGCCATATTTCCCTTCAAAATGTAAGTCAGTGAAATAATAAATAACTAACTAAACAATAATAAATAAAACTACTTAATAGAGTCATAAATAAAACCACCTAATTTCCCAAAGAAATAAACCATAAAATGTAGGTAAACTAAGAAAAGTTTAAGAAAGAGGTGCGTGGGTGGCTCAGTCTTTTTTTTTTTTTTTTTAAGATTTTATTTATTTGCCAGAGAGAAACACAGTGAGAGAGGGAACACAAGCAGAGGGAATGGTAGCGGGAGAAGCAGGCTTCCTGCCGAGCAAGGAGCCCAATGCGGGGCTCGATCCCAGGACCCTGGGATCATGACCTGAGCCGAAAGCAGACGCTTAACGACTGCGCCACCCAGGCACCCCTCAGTCTGTTAAGGGTCTGCCTTCCGCTCAGGTCATGACTCCAGGGTCCTGGGATCAAGCCCCACATCAAGATTCCTGCTCAGCGGGGAACCTGCTTCTCCCTTTCCCTCTGCCCCTCCCCCATTGCCCCCCATTCATGCTCTCTCTCTCTCTCTCTCAAATAAATAAAATCTTTAAAAAAAAAGATGAACATGTTAAAATGAAACATAATTTAATTATGTTTCCAGGATTTGATTTAATTATGACACATATCTTCACTGAAATAGTTGTGGATCTTAACGCATTTAAATGTAAGTATAATGCTAAATTTTCAAATACTATGTATATGAGAGACATGGTGAGATTATCTCATTTAATATATTAAATCATTTTTTTAAGATGGAAACCTGTGTCTTCCTCTCACCTCTGTTTCCAGGGCCTTACATCCTCCTTTACCTGTTTCACTGTATCTTCTCTCCAATTACTGTTCTCATATTAAATTTCCCTACAATTTATTTATTTACAATGTTTGTTGCTCGTTGTCTACCAGATCACCACCTGCCCTCTGACTTCTAAGAAAGCAGGGATCATAAACTGTTTCATTCATTCATGTTGCAGATATCTAGGAGAGAGTATTTTAGTTATACTTTTAAACACCACGCTCAGGACAGATCTTACAGAAGTGATATTTGGAAATTACTTGAAAGAAAAAAGAAATGTTGGCAAAGATGTGGAGAGAGGGGGACCCTCTTACACTGTTGGTGGGAATGCAAGCTGGTGCAGCCACTCTGGAAAACAGTATGGAGGTTCCTCAAGAAGTTAAAAATAGAGCTACCCTATGACCTGGCAATTGCACTACTGTGTATTTACCCCAAAGATACAGATGTAATGAAAAGAAGGGTCACATGCACCCCTTCTGAGCGGCTCATAGTAGCAATGTCCACAATAGCCAAATTGTGGAAGGAGCCAAGATGTCCTTCAACAGACAAATGGATAAAGATGTGGT
>CM053616.1:44418339-44442723 GCA_028646535.1 Procyon lotor
TGGCAATTGCACTACTGTGTATTTACCCCAAAGATACAGATGTAATGAAAAGAAGGGTCACATGCACCCCTTCTGAGCGGCTCATAGTAGCAATGTCCACAATAGCCAAATTGTGGAAGGAGCCAAGATGTCCTTCAACAGACAAATGGATAAAGATGTGGTTCATATGTACAATGGAATATTACTCAGCCATCAGAAAGGATGAATACCTACCATTTACATCGATGTGGATGGAACGGAAGAGTATTATGCTGAGCAAAATAAGTCAATCAGAGAAAGACAGTTATATGGTTTCACTCATACGTGAAATATAAGAAACAGGGCCGAGGATTGTAGGGGAAGGGAGGGAAAACAAAATGGAAAGAAATCAGAGAAGGAGACAAACCATGACATACTCTTACTTATGGGAAACAGACTGAGGGCTGCTGGAGGGGGGGTGGGTGAGGGGATGGGGTAGTTGGCTGGGCATTAAGGAGGGTGATGAGCACAGGGTGCTATATGCAACTGATGCATTCTTGAACTCTACATCTGAAACTAATGATGAACTATATGTTGGATAATTGAATTTAAATTTAAATATATATATATTTATAATATATATCTATATATCTTTAAATATATATATGTTTGTATATATATATATATCTTTAAAAAACAATAAGGTTAGTCATGCAAATATTAGGGATATATAATAAGAACCAAAAAACTCAGATTTTGTGTGGGAGATTTGTATACTTGTATGTCAGAATGACAACAAAGATTCCAGGGACCCTGGGATCTGGGTAGTGAGGGGCCAGGCAGAGAGAGAAAAGGTGGCGTGGCGGCACTGAGTCTCACAGGCTCATATCATACTTTTGTTTTTTACTCTGTGTGAAATGAGAAATATCGATGCGTTTTGAACAGAGGAAAGACATGAGCTGACTTATGCTTTAATGTAGGCACTCAGTAAATATCGAGTGGAATTGAACTGAATTGATTTTGAGGGGAAAAAAGCTACAGCTCTCGCAAGTTCAGCAACTTATCAGGCACTGATATATAACAAAAATCAAAAAATGATTTTTGGGAAATGTATCTAGAACAATGGGGATAAAGTTAATTTATATGAAATAGTGGCTGAAGTTTAGAATGTTGATTTTTACTTAATGATCTAAAAGTAATTTCCCAAGAGAATGTCTGTAGAAAGTGTACACACACACACACACACACACACACACACACACACACAGACGGCGTGCACACAGCCTCCTGTGGAAGGTGGAAGTGGTCAGTGTTTTACAAAAGACGTTTGCAATGGGGAGATAAACTGTCAAACACAGACCCATGGTTATAGTAGCACCTCTGGAATTCTCCTTCTGGATTATTTATAGTGGATACTATTAGCTGCAAGCTTTTGTTAGCCATACAGAAAATGTTTTTGTGTTTTTTAAAAGACTTTTTAATTTTTTATTTATTTCCGAGTGAGTGTGAGTGAAGGGAAGGGCAGAGAGAGAGGGAGAGGGAGAATCTCAAGTAGACTCCCCACTGAGTGTGGAGCCTCACCTGGACCTGGATCTCCTAAGCCTGTGATCATAACCTGAGCCTAAAACAAGAGCTAAGTACTTAATCGATTGAGCCACCCAGACCCCCAATGTTTTTGTATTTTAAAGATGTTATAAAAAGTCAAATGTATTCTTTCCTTTTGTGCTAAAATTTTTATCACAAGATGATGTATCAGAATTAGGTGCATGCATTTAAACATTTAACAGATTTTATTTGCTCACAGGATATTTCTTTATTGATATATACAAAATACAATATTTTAATTAATTGGAATACATCGTTGGGATTTTCCTATGATGGAAAATTATCATTTTGTCTTTAATACCCACATTTTTGTATGTCTTATTTTTTTAATTTGATTGGGGGGTTTTTTGTTGTTTTTAAATTTTTCTTTAATGTTTTATTTGAGAGAGAGAGAGAGAGAGAGGGTGAGCGGCCTTGGGGGGGAGGGGCAGAGGCAGAGCCAGAAGCAGAATCCCTGCTGAGCATAGAGCCCTAAATGGGGCTCATTCCCAGGACCCTGAGATCATGACCTGAACTGAAGCGGATGCTTAACTGACTGAGCCATCCAGGCACCCTACTTCATAATTTTTTTAATTTGAGTCCAGTCGACATGCAACGTTACATTAGTTTCAGGTGCACAACCATGATTGAACTTCTCTGTGTGCGGTGCTGTGCTCACCACAAGTGTAGCCACCATCTGTCACCATCCAACACCTTTAATGCCTACTTTAATTCATTTTTAGGAAACAGCTTTTAGACTCTACCAGTCCTCACGACTGTTGGCAGTGGGAGCTATTCCCAGAGCAGTAGTGGAATTAACAATGGCATTAGTACAGCCTACCAACAAGGAAATAAACAAAAACAGAACATGCTTCTATTAGGGACACTACTGAGAAAAATCAATGTTTTCCTAAAGGAAAAAAAAAAGTACCAATGGAGGAAGAGTGTTTTCTCAGGTTTCTCAAGGGGCATTTAGCTAGAAACTAAACTATGGATGCGCCTGACGTATATGATGGTTTGACTTGTGATTTTTTTGACTTTACAATGGCTTGAAGGCATTCGATGTTCAATAGAAAGTGTACTTGAAATTTTGAATATGGATCCTTTCCTGGCTTAGCAATGTGTGCAGTAGGATTATCTCTCTTGCTGCTAGGCAGCTGCCACAGCCCCTAGTTGGCCAGTGATCCCAGGGGTCAACAGCCAACATGCTGACAACCACTCTGCACCCACACGGTCATCTCTGTTGTACTTCCGGTATGGTACTCGGTAAATCACATGAGATATTCAATACTATGTTTTCATATGGGTTTTGTTACATGGTCCTGCCCAACTGTGGACTAATAGAAGTGTTCTGAGTATGTTTCAGGTAGACTAGGTGAAGCTGTGATGTTCAGTACTGTGTATTAAATGCATTTTCAATTTACAATATTTTCAACTTCAGATAGGTGTTTCCAGACATCACAAATTGAAGAAGAGTTTTGCATAATTACAAAAGTTTAAACACTTGAAGTGTAACCTGTGAAAAACCAATAGAAGAAAGTAACAAAAAATATAGGGGAGAAATCTGAATTATTGGAGACAAATGGGTATACTCTCTTGTAAGTTATTTTGAGGTTATAAAGAAATTCTTTTTTTTTTTTAAAGATTTTATTTATTTGACAGAGAGAGATCACAAGCAGGCAGAGAGGCAGGCAGAGAGAGAGGGGGGAAGCGGGCTCCCCGCCAAGCAGAGAGCCCGATGCAGGGCTCGATCCCAGGACCCTGAGATCATGACCTGAGCCGAAGGCAGACGCTTAATGACTGAGCCACCCAGGCGCCCCGGTTATAAAGAAATTCTTTAGGAAAATCAACAAATATTGATTTTAATAATAGGGAATTTGAGGATAGTTTGAGAATTTTGTGATTTCAATCATTTACTCAGAAATTCATATTAATAGAACATATTGAAACTTTACTTCTATCAGTACTCTATAAAGTAACCTGGAGCAACCCTGTGACCGAGGCAACTAGAGATGCTTGACATATATATTTTTGACAAAAAACTGATAAATAATTCAACAATAGCATTTTTATATTAAAGGAAATTCCAGAGGTCCCCTTTAAGGCATGAGAAAAATTATACCATTTGTTAGGAGATACACACACACACACACACACACACACACACATATGTATATACATATGTACTTTTTACTTAATGATCTAAAAGTAATTTAGATCTAAATTACTAATTACTAAATTACTAATTTAGATGTAAATTAGTAATGATCTAAAAGTAATTTAGGTATATATATATATATACATATATATATATACACACACACACATATATATATGCCTAAGTAGTGATTGTATATCTGTTCATATAAAAATAAATGCATTTAAAGAGTTCTAAAGTCTTTTTCCTGAGCAAGGATCAACAAGAGTAAAACTTTATTTTAGACCCTGACTACTAATGAGTATGTTGGAAAATCATTTAAATTAAATTAAATCATTAAATTAAAACCATTTAAATAACTGTAATGGTATATGTAGGACAGGGAAAGAGAACAATGAAACACACCCAATCAGATAAGAAAGGAAAGCATGAAAGAAGATATTTAAGTAGTAAAATACATCTGGAATCCAAATAAAGAGTAATAGAAATTTTTAAAAATCTTTGAGCAATTACATTACATATAATTGGAAAAATTCTCCAAATTAAGTCTTAAGGCTTAAGTGCAAAAAAGAACCAAATGCTGATGATTAAAAAAAAAAAAAAACAAAATATACCTGATATCACTGTATTAATGCCAATAAGTGTTTAATGGCAGATAGGATTACTAATAAGAGAGGTCATTATGATATAAGTTTTAATTCACAGGGAATTTGTAGTGTTAGATATCCACATGCAATTAGTAACATTTCAATTTCATATGACAAAAATAAATAAAAAGGAAAAAGTCAAATCCAAAATTTATAAGTAAATACAACCATACTTCTTTCTTTCTTTCTTTTTTTTTTTTTTAACATTTTATTTATTTGACAGAAAGAAACACAGCGAGAGAGGGAACACAAGCAGAGGGAATGGTAGCGGGAGAAGCAGGTTTCCTGCCGAGCAGGGAGCCCGATGCGGGGCTCGATCCCAGGACCCTGGGATCATGACCTGAGCTGAAGGCAGACGCTTAACGACTGAGCCACCCAGGCACCCCACCATACTTCTTTCAAAAGCTTACTGAATATGAAAAAGAATTACACAGCAATGAGACAACTCGCATGCTATTTTTTGATAGATTTGACATAAATAAAACATCACAACAGCCCAAAAGACACTTTACTTTCAAGAACCTAAGGATTATATAAGAAACCTAATAATATGCTAGTGTTGTGAAACAAGTTTCAACAAATTTATGATGACTAAATTATACAGAAAATTTCCTCTGACGATAGTCGAAATAAGTTGAAAAGCAGTAATGGAAAATGAGACAGTCTTATATGTTTAATAATTAATAATTAAGAAGCATACTTCTAGTAATTTATGGGCCAAAGAAGAACATGTAGTGGTAATTAGAAAGTTTATTAATTTAGGGCGCCTGGGTGAATCAGTGGGTTAAAGCCTCCGCCTTCGGCTCAGGTCATGATCTCAGAGGCCTGGGATGAAGCCCCACATTGGGCTCTCTGCTCAGCGGGGAGCCTGCTTCCCCCCTCTCTCTGCCTACTTGTGTTCTCTCTCCTCTCTGTCAAATAAGTAAATAAAATCTTTGAAAAAAATAGAATGTTTATTAATTTAAAAATAATAAAATATATTCTTTGTGGGATGATTTTTAAGTAATCCCTAGAAGAAATATGTAGCTTCAAAATCAAAAAAGAAGAAAGACTAGGAGCACTTGGGTGGTTTATTCATTAAGCATCTGCTTTTGGCTTAAGTTATGATCCCAGGGTCCTGGGATCAAGCCCTGAATTGGTCTCACTGCTTGGCAGGAAGCCTGCTTCTCCCTCTTCCACTCCCCTAGCTTGTGTTCCCTCTTTCACTATGTCTCTCTGTCAAATATATAAATAAAATCTCCAAAAAAATTTCAAAAAGAAGAATGACTAAAAATTAATGATCTTAGATTCCATCTCAGGAAAATATGGAAAGAACATAATTACACGCATATAAAATAGAAAACAGGGAGTTATAAAAATAAGGAATTAATGAAAGAGCCAATAACACTAAAAACAAGTTTAAAATTCCTCCTTGGTTGTGAGGACTAGTGATTCTGGGTTCCCTGGCAGTTACAAGTTGGTTATTAGGTAAAACTAAAAAAATTCAATTTTATTTTATTTTATTTTTTTAAAGATTTTATTTATTTATTTGACAGAGAGAGAGCGCAAGTAAGCAGAACATCAGGCAGAGGGAGAGAGAGAAGCAGGCTCTCTGCTGAGCAGGGAGTCCCATACAGGGCTCGATCCCAAGACCCTAGAATCATGACGTGAGCCTCAGGCAGCTGCTTAACCAACTGAGTCACCCAAGCGCCCCTAAAATTCAATATTAAATAAAAATTTAACATAATAAAATATGACAAGACTGAAAAACAAAAGAACAAAGAAGTTAAGGTATGTGTATAACAGGATGCCACTGCACAAAGTTGGGGTAATTTAAGCATCAGAAAGAAAAATACCTGAAATTTGTTTAAACTTGCCAAACAGGATAGAATGCATGAGACTGTACTTCTACATGAAACTTAGAGGATGCTATGAAAGCCAGTCATTGTCTGAAAACCACAGAATGAAAATGTTTTATATTTTCTGTATGGACTATACCCCAGATCTACCAAACAGTAGATGAAGACTGCCAGAATTATAATGCTGCTATTTTATAATGAACAGCTAAAAAACATTTCAGGACAATGATCGCAAACAACTATTGAAATCAATAGGTAATAAAAGAAAAAAACCGTGATAGTGAATTTTATAATGGAGGTATTAGTCTCACAATGCCTGAACACACTGATTTTCATATCAAAAAATAGTGACTACCAAACATTTTATGTTTACAGTGCATTAAACCAGGAAGTATAGAACTTGCCAAAATAAGAAACCAAATCTGATCATGCCTCTAGATCTAAATAGCACTTTAACAGAAGTATATGGGTCAGAAAAACATATTAAGTAACACCAAGGAGACAGTCAGCAAGATCCAAAATGTGTTAGAAAGAAAAAAGAGAGAGAGAGAAAAAGAGAGAGAGAGGGAGGAAGGGGGGATGGAGGGAGGAAAGAAGGAAGGAAGGAAGGAAGGGAGGGAGGGAAGAGGGAGGGAGGGAATAAATTAGGTAGGTGGGGAATAGACTGAAAGACTCTATGCATATGAACCAAACAGAGTGTGAAGGTGTTTGGATTGCAATTCACATCAACGAATCATAAAATAAGTAGGTATTTATTTATTGGAGGATATATATTGGGGAACACTGAGGGGAACTGAAGATTAGTTTTTATGATATTAAGTCATGATTGTTAACTTTTGCAGGTATAAAAATGGAATTGGGGAGTACTGCAAAATAGTCATTGGGAGATGGGGAGGACAGATACCGTAATATGGGCTATGTGTGGGTAGTTGTTAGATCAGGTGATGACCCACAGCAATACATTGCACTAGTATCTTTACTTTTATGGATGTTTGAAATGTTCAGAAAAAAAAGTTTAAAATCAGTGTAATTCTCTAACAGAGAAAAAAAAGTAAAATCACATCGTTGTAAGTAAATTTATGATATGAAAATTCTAACAAATGAAAAAGGAGGATCATTAATCTGAAAAAAATGCAGACAAAGAATTCTAGGAGACGGCATACTAAATGTTGAACTACTAATGGAGGTGCTTGGTCTTACTATCTGTATTTATGGAGTTTCTAGAGGATACAGTAAATCAAAAGAGAGTATAAAATGGACAAAAATAGATAGACAAACAATAAAATGTTAATCTTTGTAGACATTTGATTATATAGAAAATTTAAAATATTATACAAATTATTAGTAAGTGAGGTAAGGTTGTCAGATACAAAATCAGTGTACAGAAATCAGTCAAATTTTTATACTAGAATTAACTAAATGAAAATATAATTTTACCATTTACAACACCCTAAAAATCAAAGTCCTAGTAATAAACACATAAACATGTGTAATTTTTTTGCTCAGAAAACACTCAGTTATGTAGGGAGAAAAAAAATAAATGGATGGATGGATTGTAATGATGGATTGAAACACTCCATGTTTTCTTTAAACAGTCAATTTTCATGAAAATGTACTCCAGAAATTTAGCGTTATACCAAATAACAAATATAAATTCCAGATGGTTATTTTCCCCCAAACAGAATGCAGTGTTTCCATGGCAATGAAAGGAATCAACATTAGACAAGACAATTAAAGAAGAAGTAAAGACAAGTTTTCTAGGTATCAAGAGTTCTGTGCATCTGCCTCATTTAAGAGAGTCTGGTACTGACCCAGGGATAGAAGGACACAATAAGGAAACAGAGTAGAGGCTCCAGAGGAAGGCACACATGCATAGGGACTCTATCTTGACGCATACAGCCCCATAGAACAATGAGGAAAGAACACTCTTTTCAGTTGGAAAACTGTAATTTCTGGTGCTGAGCTCCTACCATACATAGCATTAATTCCAAGTTGACTGTAGATTTAAATTATGAAAGACCTCTAGAAAATAATATAGAAGAAAAACTTCACATCCTTGGGGTAAGATTTTTTAAATTGCACATTACTCCTAATATAAGGGAAATGATGGATAATTTGGAGTATATTGAAATTAAGTTTTGTTCATTAAAAGCAACTGTTAAGAAAGTGATAAACAAAATATTAGCTATGAGAAGATATGTGCACACATGTATACAACTAAAGTTGTGGCCCAGAACACACAAAGACTTCCTAAAAACTATTTTAAAAACAGCGTTCAGTAAATAAATGGACACAAAACCTGAAGACATACCTTGAAATGGGAATGTGTGCAACTTTGCTAATAATCAAGTAGATAAAATTTAAAGTGAAAACTGGCATGGTAAGAGAATCGTATGACAGGTAGCCCACAATAGGATTATTTTTCCCGTATTAATGATCTGTGAATGTGCCCTGTAGCATATGGGTTCACTGAAGTGTTTACAAACAGCCATATGATATTTTGCTTTTGGATGACTAACTGCTGTAGCAAGTAGTACAGGTTTTAAGATGGTACGGTTAGACTGGGCGCTGAATGTCATTACCTATCATCTGAAAGCTGAGCAAGGTCTTAACCAGGTAGGGAGGGCTGTTGGAGTTAACAGAATGAATATTAAACTCGGGGCGCACATCCTCTCTTTCTCCTTCCTGAACAGAAAGAAGCATGTGACACTTTCTCATCATTAACCAGAACCTTATCTTTTGGGAGAAAAACCGTCAGCCACCTGGACCAAAAGACCCACGGGGCCAAAGTAAAACACTAGGACATTGGCGGATGGGTTATTTTTAATCCGATTCAAGACTGGCAGGCTATGAGTGGAAGTATGTATTTGAAGTAAAGGGGGAAGGGTGAGAAACATTTCTCTAGATAAAGAACTGAAGGGTCTGTCACAGCTTCATTTGTGTCAGTTCTGTGTTTTCTGGTGACATTAACTGGTTAACCTATTTCTATAGGGCGTGTAGCCCTTCTGTTGCCTTAGGAGATGTGTTGTCTTTCTATGGATTTTCTGCCAGCAGTTTCTAAATTCTGTGCGATTCCCACTTTCTCTTTCTCTCCTGACGTGATGATGCCTTTCCACTAGGCTGAAATTTTTATCAGAATAATTAACTTTGAAGTTGAGGTTTAAAATATAATAATAATAATAGTAATAATAATAATAATAATACATTTCTCCTGACAATCCCTATAATAAGATTGTCAAGCATTCGACTTCCTGTTTATGTTGTGGTTCCAAGCTCTGTGTCCAGTTTCCTTACCTTCTCAAAGGTCCTAGACAAAAGCACTGAAGGAAGCAAACACAGGGCAGACCGAGAAATTACAAGGAACTCAGTGTTCTTGACGAAGTTAGAGTGAGGAGCACGGAGAAGACTCCCACACTTTGGGTTGGAGGTGGAGGATGGTCGGATATTTGATCCAATCCCCCATGAGCACTGAAAATGAAGTTTCTCTTTAATTTGGCAAGACTGTATGTTGTTGTTTCATAGCTTTCTAATCGTGAACACATCCTTTCCGTTATACCACTGTGTTCTCTAGACTCATTTCTCTACAGTTTACATTTTATGACTTTAAACTATTTCGAGAATCCCTTAGATGTACTTTTCTAAGATTTTGGCAGAAGGATAAATGTCAATTTTTCAGTCATCCAAAATTATGGAATTAAGGAAGAGGATTTTTACTTCAGATTGGGTATCAAAATGATATAAAAATATCTTAGAATAGTGATGAGTAAGTATCATTGTATAGATACTAACTATTCAATTTCTTCAAAATTGAATCATAAATTTTTAAAATCATAGATAAAGCCGTATCAATTTATGGCCTAAAGCATGCATAAAAGATAAGCAAAAATTATGCTGCCTTTTCATATTAAAAAGTCTGTATTTCACAGTCTCCACAGAGGTGTTTTTTTCCTTATTTTATCTTTGGTTTAATTTAAATGGCAAGGAGGAACTTCTTCAATTTTTTTTTCCCTGCTACTTCATGAAGAGCACATTCTGTTTAATCCGTCATTTCACTGGGGTTGTTTGTTTGCTTTTTAGTATATAGTTGGCATGTCTCTACTTCTGTTTCAAAGGAATGCAGAAACATTTTTTCAAAGAAGAGAAAGAAAGCATTTTTTTGTTGTTGTTAAAAAAAGATATTTCTCATAGAGAAGATAATCTTGAATTATTGATAGGCTCACCCATTCCAAAGGGTTGACCGGGGTGACTGTGGTTGCTGTCTGCTTTCCTCTGGCTTCTGCCTTAGGCAACTCCTGCTAGTTGCTCTGTACCCTGCCAGAAACACCAGCCTTGTTCTCTGCTCCTTTTTCCTGCAGGGCAGTTTTTGAAGGCTTGACTAGTTTACCGGTACAAAGCAATAACCCAAGTAAAACACAAAAGCTCCTATCCTCCTATGAGGGGATCTTGGCAATGGATGAATGCTGGTCACAATGATGACTTGGACTAGGGAAGAAACCACCTACTAACACATCATCACAGGAATAGCTACAAAACTAGTCTAAGAATTATTTTCCTGACATAAACAATGAATGAAATAGTTTTACCATAAACTGTTTTCATTTTCCACAAGGTGATTAAGAAATGTTGAGAGAGAGACAGAGACAGAGACAGAGACAGAGACAGAGACAGAGACAGAGAGAGGTTTTTATTTAAAGAATGAGGATTTCCTTTAGTTAAAATTGGCTGCTCTTATTTGAGGGAGGAACACGTAAGGAAGGGGTAAGCAGTGAGAGATACATGGGCACATAGGTTCATTTTTTTAAAAAAAGAGATTCGGGCAGAAAAAAATTTCCCAAGATTGTGGTCTATTTTTGCCCCATGGATGAAGTTAAAGATTAAGAAAGAATGCAGTACTCTTTGTCATTTTTTTATTTTCCCAAGTGTTGATCAATGTTCATATTTTTACCTTACCAGTCATGGAAAATGGAGGAAGGCATCACATCCTTATGTCAGAGAATGCTGATATAGTGACCCAGAGACATTCTTTTCTCTTAATCCATGAGGCTGAGGGATAGAATAATATGCCAAGATTCATATTTGCCAGATAGAATCAAATGTAATTTATTCTTAGAGCATCTCCAGCGTGCCTAGAACTGGTTTGCCATCTCCATTGCTGTGAAGCCAAGCCAATGAGAATGACCTCTCCATTTGTTTTGTTAATATCATCTTATCCTTACCCACCTGAAGTATCTTCAACAAGTAGTTGTATTCTTGGAAAGTGAAAATATTATTGTATTTGCTTTGCTGCTATTCTCTGTAGGATTATTGTGTCAAGGTTAATGTATTAAATGTGACCATATAAATCATACTGAAGTTTCAGCTTTCCCAAGGAATTCCAATTGTGTAAGTGATAACTGAGCATAAACAAATATTGAACTCTAGTTTGTAGCATACACGATAAAGTATGAAAGGTACAGTGGGACTCTCTTAAAAATAAGAAACATTAATGTATGAATATAGGCTTGGATAGATATATATGCAGTAAACAAGATAAAGTTATCATTGCAGAAATTGGGTAGTGATTGTATCCATATTCACCATATGCTTCCTGCAAATTTTCTATTTCAAAGTTTTTGTGATGAAGTGTTGGGAAATTTAAATTGTGATGTATACCAAATAATGACATGCTGCTCATTATAGATGCTTATGCATGAAACTCTCAATAAATTTTACTGAATCCTCATAAATCAGTGACTTTCTATAACCTTCTTTACTTTTTTTAACTTTTTATTTAAATCCTAGGTAATTGATACAGTGTAGTATTAGTTTCAGGTGTACAATATAGTGACTCAGCACTTTCATACACCACAGGGTGCTCATCAGAAGTGTCCTCCTTCATCTCCATCACCTACTTCACCCATCCCTTCCTGCCCACCTCCCTTCTGGTAACCATTAGTTTGTTCTCCATAGTTAAGGGTCTGTTTCATGGTTTATCTCTCTTTTTCCTTTATTCATTTTGTTTCTTAAACTCCACATAAGAGTGAAATGATATGGTATTTATCTTTCTCTGATTGACATATTTCACTTAGTATAAAACTCTCTAGCTCCATCCATGTCGCTGCAAAGGGCAAGATTTCATTCTTTTTAATGGCTGAGTAATATTCCACTGTATATAATATATGTGTGTATATACCAGATCTTTTTTATCCATTCATCAGTCAGTAGACACTTGGACTGTTTCTAACTTTTGGCTATTGTAGATATTGCTTCTAAAAACATCGGGGTGTCTGTACCCTTTTAGATTAGTATTTTTGTGTTCTTCAGAGAAATGCAAATCAGAACCACAATGAGATGTCATCTCACACCTGTCAGAATGGTTAAAATCAACAACACAAGACACGACAGGTATTGGCAAGGATGCAGAGAAAGGGGAACCCTCTTGGTGGAAATGCAGACCAGTGCAGTCACTGTTGAAAACAGTATGGAGGTTCCTCAAAATGTTGAAAATACAGCTACCCTATGACCCAGCAATTATACTACCCAAATTTACCCAAAGAATACAAAAATTCTATATCGTTCTTTAATAATATGTCATCTAACAAGTAGGAAACCTCGTAAGTCAGTGGATTCCTTAGTGACTACTTTAGAAATGAAAAGAGGACTCTAGACTGTATGGTGAGTTCTTAAAACAATTACTCTCTATGCAAACAGAAAATTAGTCATGTAGGAGTCACTATTCTGAGGGCATTTCCTGAGCATATTTGGGAGTAAAGTACCTGCCTGGGCACTTGCGTACACCAATTCATAAAATATTCTCTGGATTTCTGGTCCCAGCTCAGTGTGGCAACAAAAGTGGAAAACTCTTAAATGCCCTCTCAGTGTGCTTGAACATAGTTGCCTTAGTGATCTACAAAGAGAATATTTCTTTCAAATAGTTCCTCCACATCCCACCCATTAAAAATGGAGCTTTGACTAGATAGAATTCAATTTCCTTTTATTTTTAAAGATTTTTATTTACTTATTTTAGGGAGAGAGAAAGAGAGAGCGAGGAGGTAGGGGAGCAGAGAGGGAGGGGGAGGAAGGGGGGAAGAATCTCATGAGACCCTGTCCTGTGCTTGGAGCCCCACTTGTGGCTCGATCTCAAACCCTGAGATCATGACCTGAGCTGAAACCAAGAGTCGGATGCTTAACCAGCTGAACCACCCCGGTGCCCCTAGATAGAATTTTGAACTATTCTAATTTTAATTGCCTGTGATTTCCAAAGACTTAAGGAGTCAAACTGTGGAAAACATATATTCTGGTATCAGAAACAAGATACAATTCTGAAATTTGCCTTAAGTTGTATATGTTTTGTTATTTTGTCCACCCACACAGGATATATATGTATGTAGAAGGAGTGATCAAAAAGTGAACGAACACAGTGACCAAGTTTCTAAGACCTTATCAGATATTAATTGCTAAGGAAAAATACTGCACTCATGTTTTGTGAATCTGTAAACCGTCTTTCTCAAAGGCAATATGGTAGAGCAGGTACCGCCTCTATGCAGTCTTGGAGAATGCTAAAAAGAAATGTGCTTTAGGAGTTGTATCTATTATGTGAGATGCCGAGCACAACTTGCACTACTATTGTGAGGGGCTTTTAAGAGAAATGTCAGTCCTCACAGCAAGTGATGAGATTTGACATATGGCATCAAAGCATCATTAAAACCACACCTGCTGCAGAAGAAGCTACGTCTTTCAAGAGATTTTCAAGCAGAAAAGGTTACACTGAAAATCCAAAAGGCTAAGGCTTATTTCTTTTCTTTGCAGACAATTAAATGCTCTAAAGAAAAAGTAATTGCACAAATATATTTAAGAAAAAAAATATCTCCCTTTGCAGCATACTGGCTTTTAAAAAACTTCATGTATGTACTATCCCTAGAACATACAATACAATCTAATGCAACTTATTCACACATTCTGATTGTGAGATAGTTTTATAATGTAACTTACCATACAGGGGGCTAAAAATGCCAAGGTCTTGCTATTTGGGCCAAATCTGCTTTTTAGAACTTTTCACTTACGTTCGGTATTATGATTCCAGTTATAAAAAGGAAGGCAGTATCATTTCCTGGGCATTAATAACTACATGGCAATGGCTTACATATTTTATCTTCTTGTCTTATGTGGTGATGCATTTAGATGAGGATATTTGTCAGGGTGGTAAAAAAATTTTCCTCATGCTTATACAACCCAAGTGGACAGTGTTGGAATGGAAGTCTGGGTAGGTCAGATGCAAAAAGCGTATCCTTGTTTCTTTATGCTATGCCCTTTACTGGGTTCCCAGTTGGAGTATAGGTAGCAAAGGAAAATAAGTGTTGGTCTCTTAGCTGAAATGCTTTATAATGTTGTTTGTGAGATGGAGTATGTTCATAAAAGGAAAAGAAACATGAGGAATCATGTGTTGACCACGAAGTGGCTAGCACGGGCAACAAGCCTGCCCCCATCACGTGGGGAGACAGCCAGGCGCCCAGATATTCCAGAAAGCCTCCCACAGGGCGGATGTGACCCCACTTGGGGTTAGAGAAATAGCAAGGATTTAAGTAAAAAGCACTAGGGACGCAATATTAACAGGAATGCTGTGCACATTGTTGTCTGTAAATATGAGCAGTTTAGTAAGCCCCTGAGATGGCTTCCGTTTCTACTAGAAACAGAAGTAGACCGAAATATATTTACTCTTCATGCCTCCAGTGCCAACAGATTGTCCTGATATCAGCCAGATCTCTTATCGCAACACATGACGGATGGAAATGGTAAATATTTTTATAGTAAAATGGTCATATTATCAAAATTTCATCATTGTTAAGAAATATTTATATCTCAGTAAGGGAAAAATGTCTCCTACAAATAGAAAGTAGTACAATTTTCCATGTGAAATCAAATTTTAATTCTACTCTCCTAGGAAGAATGAAGGACGCCTTTACAGCTATAGCTGAAAGAGCAAATGATGGGCTATATGTAGTGAAAGGATAATTGAAATATCAGCCCAATGACATGCATACCCAAATCCTGCATTTCAGGACACATGTAAAGGAAACACAACCACTGAATCATTTAAAGTAATTTGAGGACACACACAGTTCAATTTTACCAAGTATTTCATCATTTAAAAATAAAATCAGAATATTTACTGTGTGCAGATAACGTGCTAACTACTGAGCCTGAAATAATGAGTAAAAAACAGACACATTGCCTGCTTACTGGGTGAAAATGAAGGGGGGTGATGGATAGTCTATGTTAAAACCCCATAAGGACATGCAAAATTTAAAACTGTGAAATCCTTTAGAAGGATTATGAAAGCATACAAGAAGGGGTCCTGAATCAATGTGGGTCTGATGGGATTTAAATAAAATAGAATTCAAGAAAAGCTGGTTCTGGAGAGAGAAAACATACATTAGGTCCCTGATTCGGGATCGAGAACTGGATATTTAAAGAAATGAAAGCCAATCTTTGTGGAAGAAGAGACAGTGATGGGGAAGTAGAGCAAATGTTATTTGGCTCCAGAAGTGGGTGGGTTAAAAATGTTATAATCACATTTTCTTTCCGATGGCTAGACATTAGGATCGCATTTTCAAGCAATCCCTGTGGCTCAAGTATGGAGAACAAACTGGGCAGAGGAGGTTGCAAAGGGGTAACTTTGGTGCCAGACATAAGATGTGACAGCTAACTGATGGGGGGTTGGCAGGTCTGGGGAGGAGGTCTTGGGTTCGAGGGCTGGAAACAAGGGGCTTCTGTTTCCTGAGGAGTTGGCGAAGTCTGCACCTGCTGCTTCCCTCTCAGTCACAGCAGTCGGAGGGAAAGGCTTGGAACTGGGGTGGCATATGTTGGGGAGTCTGGGGGAGACAGAGAGGAGGTGACCCAATATGGGAAGGACGGGATAGCAGCTTGAACAGAGATCGGTGGCCCGGGGAAGACATGGTTGTGAGGAATGACTTCTGTTGTTCCTTCCTCTTCTCTGCACTGAACAGCATGGAACTCTGTCCTATCACCAACAAGAGCGGAAAAACAGAGTGGGTGCCCATCTCTGTTCTGCCAGATCAGCAGCTCCCAGTGCCTACTGGAGTGGGGTGTGGTGAGCCTCTACTTCGGAGGCTGCTGCATGGTCCTCCCTCCTAGCTGCCTCTCCACCCTGCACAGGCTCTGCAGGGAAAGGCGGGGCTGGAGGCGCAGTGCCCTGCGCTGTGTGCGAGGGCAGTAAGGGGACAATGGCAAGGGACAGTCTCTAAGGGCAGTTTCACCTTTGATGGAGGACAGAGGACCAGAAATCAAAGCCACCAAACCTTGGCTATGGGGCTATACCCTTTCCTCCCTGGGACACCATTCCAAGATTCTTAAATTCGTATCAACTGACAAAAATTAAGAAAATGAGATTTGTCCCTCCCCATTTCCTTAGCCTCTACCACCACGCCTGGGAATACATAAACATTTAGTATGTCTGATTCCTAAAAGAGGAAAATAAGCTCACACACACACACTCGAGCATGTGCGTGCATGTGCGAGCGCACACACACATACAACACTATTCAAAACCTGCTTAAAGGGACATAATATGTTGTAATCTCAGGGAATTTAGCTGAAATTTAAGTGAAAATGCTACCCTATCAAGTGAAAAAAATGTAAATAGGTAATTTTTCTGAAAAAAAAGAAACAGGAAAAATAAAATTCGTATCGCAAACTTGGCAGGACTCAGAGAGGAAGTCTTTAGATATATCAGATCTGTCTGGTTTCTGAGATAAATTTATCTTCCTTGGAGTCAAATATACTCAGATATTTTATCTTGATGCCTGTAAATATTTGAATTATGTGCTTACCCCTCCCTTGCCAACGTTTCTCCGTTCTGGGTTTAAATTCACCCAAGAGAATTCTGATAATTTGTCTACATAGGTAGATTTAATGGAGAGAATGTGCTAGAAAAATACTATGACTGGTTTCTTGTTAAGTCTATTTATCTTCGTAACAGAATGAAAGGCATTTTCAATTTCGACATCAATCTCAGAGTCTTGGCTAATGTGACTCTCTCAGGAGAGAGGCAGAAGTGCAGATGCTGACTGTCAAGTTCTCCTACTCTGAAATAAGGCCAGGTTATGGCTCCCAGCAAATTAATTTAGGTGATTGGCTAATTGCAGCTCTCCTGGGAGACAGCTGTCCTTTTTCCCCACCCCTCTCATTGACATCCACCAGCATTGGAATACACAGCATATCTTCCCCATCTTCATGCAAGAAGTAATGACTAAGCAATACTTAGGGAACCAATGTTCCTTCTAAATAAGTTATCCATCTCCAATTATCTAGACTATTTTAGCCAACATCATTTGAGAAGAGTGATTAAAATGGGATGAGGTTGACTAACTTGATCAATCTCTTAAAAATTAATTGCTCTACGAGAAAGAAAACAGATTTGAGTTTCCTAATTTTTTTTTTATCATTAAGAAATATATTGGTGAATTATGCTTCTGACCAAGATAGAGTAATAGGGACTGGGTTTACTGGTCTGCCTGAAATGACCTAAAGCAATAGAAAAAATGTATAAAATAAATTCAATTACCATCTCCATCACAGTGGACATCAAACAATAAAGAACAGTTGAGAAGCAGAAAATGAAGAAGACAAACCCTAGAACTGCCCCAGTTGACAGCCTTGACAGGGTCTCCCACTGTAAGGACAGAGTGTGTATTTTCTGGGGTAGCTACAACACAGTGGCCCAGAATGAATGGCTGATAATTCAAAACAATTCAAATGTACTATCCTACAGTTTCATATATTAGGAGACTTCCATGGGTCATAATGAACTATATGAAGGTTGCAGCAGATCTGCATTTCTTTCTGGCAGTTGTAGAGAATTTATGTTTAGCCTTTTCCAGCTTCTGTAAGCTTCCCGCTTTTCTTGGCTCATGTCCCTTTTTCTCCATCTTCAAAGTCAGTGCCAACAGACAATTCCTTCTCATACTGCATGTCTCTGGCCCTCTTTTCTGCCTTTATCTCCTTCAAAGGTCCTTGTTCTTATTTTGGTCCCATGCAGAAAATCCAGCATATTCTCACTGTTATAGTTTGACAACCTTACTTGCATATGCAATCCTTAAATCTCCTTTTGTGGATGACAGTCAACATATAGGTAAACAGATACTTTTTCTTATTATGTAAATTCCTTTAAGAGGTAATTGATTTTTCAAAACAAACAATAATAGTGTAAAGTGGGTTTTGTAACACGGAAAAGTGAAATGTGTGTCAACGATAGGATAAAGGCTAGGACAGAGCTCATGGAAGTCATCAGATTCTACTGTAAGTTGTAGGTTCTGCAGTAGGATTCTTACACAGTGCATTAGTGTAGAAACTTTCAAAGGTAGACGGCTAAGTTAAGATGCACGTTCTAATCTCTGTCTGAAAAGAGAAGAATGAGAGCCAATATGTTGCCCTTTTACTGTGACTTAATAAATTTAATTTCACTTTTACACTGATGATTTTTTCTTAGTTTATCCATCTTTCAGAGTAACGTCTCTTCTTGGTTGAATAAGACCATAAAAGTGAATTTATTAAGGGAACAGATGTTCAACTTGTGAAACATCTAGTAGAAGGCCTATAGTCATATAGCTTTATAAGTTATACTTCCTTTTCTTTCCTTTCTTTTCTCTCTTCTCCATGTTATTCCTATTACTACCGTGCAGAGCACATCTCCACTGGGGTGACATCCTCTGGACAGGACCTTGTCTCATTTTTTTACTGCTATGGATCCACCCCCTGGCTTTTCACAGTTTTCCAACAAATATTTGAATAGGCTTTTATGCTT
This sequence comes from Procyon lotor, assembly GCA_028646535.1. NCBI lineage: Eukaryota > Metazoa > Chordata > Mammalia > Carnivora > Procyonidae > Procyon > Procyon lotor. Next base: position 44,437,327 of record CM053616.1, read on the forward strand.
GCATTTTTTTACCTCCAGAGTAGTTGCTTACTAAATTCCTTTATTTATTTCAAAATATGAATATCTAATTCTTTTCTGACAATGTAGAAGTCAGGGCGATTGATTACATTTTTTCAGCCCCTGACCCTACATCTCTACACTGATGGAGGTGTTTCCCCCTTGTTTACGATGAGGAAGTGTGGGGAAGGGGCTTCCTGATTTTTTATCAAGATGTGCACATAATCATTCTAGAGAGTGTTTCCCCACAGCTCAGCTGAGGACACTGGGCTTGTTGGTGGAAAGTAAATAATCATCCATCTAGTTTAGTTGCCTCTCCCCTTTACAATCGCTCCACCAAAGTCATCTCCATGGCATTCTGGAAATTCCTTTTGCTAAAGTTGTCCTCCCTTATTTCTCCACAGTTCCTCTTTCTTTCTTTTGCTTTACCTTTGCTGAGGTTCCTTTTGTGACTTGGAAACAGGAATCCGGTGTGGATCAAGGAAGTCCCTTTTAGTTTCAAGTGGAATTGCTGTAGAAGAAATGGAAAACCAGAGTTTGAGAAAGCTCCCATTCTGGGGATTAAATAATTTCGTCTACATCTTAAAATTGGAGATGTATTTATAATTTGGTAAAATTACTGTCACTCTGAAGTTGTATGTCTGTAGTTCTCAGACAGTATTTTCTGAAAACTACTTGTCCCACATTAGGCTCCAAATAAAACGACAAAGTCCGTGTCTATTACCTTGGTAATTAAGGTTACGGGCTCTATCGGTCCTTCATAACCTTGGGTTTATCCTCTGGCATAGGTGGTAAAATCAGTGAAAAAGGTCACTATAGACAAGAGATAGCATTCTGGCCCCTTACTCCCTTCCAATCTATGATTTCCAATCTTTTTATAAGCAATATTGACAAGCATTTTTCCTTAGTTTTATCAGAGAGCGTTTCTTCCCTTTCCTACTCAAAATATATAACTAGTGTATGGCTTTTCATACGTGCTCCCCAAATCTACACTTTTAAGAATGAATTTTCCTTCTCACAATGTAATTTCATCACAGTCTTCAAATCCCAGTGTGTCTGCCCTTCCAAGAAAAATTCTGAATTCTCCGTTCAATTTAGTAGTCTGTCCCTTTTGTCACCAATTGTCCTTTGAAGTCTCTTTATAAGAGTTTCTTTCTTTATTAGTTTGTTTTCTTGGTGCACATGATTGAGCCACTACTTCAGATGCTCATTTGAAACAGCAAGATTATCAACCCAGGGACCATGCAGTCCTTAATGGATTTTTTTTTTTTTTGAATCTAACATCCTTCTCTTCACCAAGTTAACCAAGCCTAATATTCATCAAAAGAAGTACTGAGAAAGGGAATGAGACTTGTTAACAGCATTCCCATCAACCAAAGAAAAAGAATAAAAAAAAAACCTCTCCACTTTTTTATGTTGTAGTTTATTATGTACAATATATAATGCATTTTAGCTCATGAAACCTGTTTACCTGAATATATTATAATAAGAAATATTATTATGTATTTAAAATTCTCTCGATGTAAAGATAATAGACTCAAATGGCTTGGATATAATGTCTATCTCAATCCTGGCAGATATTTCATTTTTATGTAATTTCTTTCCCTTCAAGATACTACAATTGAAAATAAAATGAGTGGGTGACAGGTGTTTCTCCTTTACTCTCCCATACTCCTTTGCCACTCCAGCTGAGAGATCTCATAAAAATGTCAGCTCTCCACTGGCAAAGCGCGCTGCACCTGTTTGCCATGTGCTTAGTGACTACTAACATTTATATATCGCTGTATTCCGAGTCAAATAAATTGATAGAATGCAACTCAAAAGCACAGCGCGTTGCATCTCTAATGCTCTTTAAATAGAAATGTTTTCTCTCCCAATCTTAATGCAAAAGAGCCATTCCTTATTCCATTCAGTAAAAACATGGCCACTTTGATATTCAATTTAATTTGGAAAATGGTGCTGAAAAATATTAAAATAAGATATATGCACTTATCCAGGCAAAGTCTCTCTAATCTACTTCAGAATTGCTTACTAATGGCATGGAATATGGTAGGCCAGCTGAGATTTCATTCTCTACTAAGGCTTGCACGAGTTAATAATTTGTCAATTTATACAATTTCCATTAGAGATGTAAAAAGCTGTAGGTGATGGTAGGAAGGCACACTGATGTGTGTAAGCGGTCCTTTGGCTCTGCCTCCCATTTTCGTGAAAACTTTTAAATACTTGACATCTGAGGTTGGTTTTTGGTGTGTTTTTGCCCTAGCTTACTCTCACATAACAAGTGTATGCTCAATTTACTGGAGTAATATGAGAAAAAAAAAAAAACATCTAAATTGTCCTTTAGAAAAAATTATACTTTTCTATAACAATAGTAAAGATAGATTTCTAAAAACTAATGAATGAGATGACAATGAGATGAATGTAGTGGAATCTAATTTTTAAATACATACTTTACACTCAGATTTTAAATCCATGCTTAATCTTTCTCATAGATGACTGGAAACCTTTTCGCTTAAGGGACGACGTATCATTCCAGAGGGCTGCTAACTGCATTTCGTATGCCTTGTCCCATATTTGTAAGTTAGGATGTGTGAGTTTCCTTTGCGGTCCTTATTTTGTTTTTAATGAATTTTAATCTCCATGTCCACGTAGGCATTGTCACCAAAGTCTAGCCAGAGAACACAGATGTAAAAGACCTTAGTGGACTGAAACATAGAATAAACAGAATGCTCATGAATGATCCTGCTGTCTCCAATGAGACACGTGCTAATTAGCATTTCCATGAGTGAATAAACACCCAGCATACACAAATTACATCCTGTACGTCAACAGGGTTGGGTGAGTAATAACCTTCTGCAGATAATACTTTGGGATGGATCCTGCGTCAAGATCTGCATTCGTGATCAGTGGAGAACAATGTCAAGATCGGTTTACTAGCCTCTCAAACTGTATAGACTAAAGTAAAACAAATATTGCTATATTTGACCTGCAGCTACAAAATGGTGTATGCGTTATTGATATTTTTGTGATTAACAATCAGTAAATTGAATTTCTAGGAAAATTAGAAACTTCAGCTGGAAAGCAACTGGCTTGGGTTGTAAGAACCACCCATAAGTAGCACTTGTACTTCAAAATTTAATTAACTGTTAACATAGAAAAATGATTTAATATCAAGTAAGTGCAAAAGATACAACCATATTAATGCATACACATTAAAGGTGTATTTTATACATTTGTTGTTTTAAAATAAATTAATAATTGATATGACCGATGTTTTTGAAATTATAGATTTCTTCTCATTAAAAATGTGTTTAGTGTTGAGAAGAAGAATCTTGACTCTAGAGATAATGAGTCAATGTTTTGTTAAATAATTCCCTGTTGAGGTCTCTATCAAGAGAAATTACCAGTATCAAGTGAAAGAAGTATAATTTTTATGTCCTAAATGAACTTTATGTTATTTCTTCCAGAGAGCATGATTTGAAGGTCAAAATCAGTTATATTCCAAATAAATAATCCTGGGCAAATAAGTTTAATATAAGCTTTGGGGGTAATTATGACTTCTTCATTAGACTACATCAAGGGCATGCAGAAATGTAAGAATAGTTCTTGGAGATTCTCATACTCCAGTAAAATGAGGAAACTGCCTAACCTAACCAGTTTGTAAGGTTTGGCTTGGGGTCCACTTTATATCTTAACAAAGATAATGATGAATTATCAGTCTTCAGTATAAAGTTGTTTCTCTGTTTGTATTTTTCCTTTCAGGGTATCTTAGGACAAAAGTAGATTCAGGACATTTTCAAAAGCTTTGTTATATTCACAAATGTCTTAATGCTATAGGTTCATTCGTAATGTATAAAAAATTTATATGAGACATTCAGAGGTATAATTATTAGCTTAGATGCATATAACAGTTAAATTCCAGTTACTCATTATTTTATGAGTTTGGGATAATTATCTGATAATTATATGGTTATTCCTATATTTAACAAGCAATAATATGGTGTCATAAAATAATTATTTTTTTGCTCACAATTTTTAAATTTTGTTCTCTGGGATAAAATGGATGATGTGGGAAACCTAAGTTAGAAGAGACCACATAAAACTCCAAGGGGTGTGTGTGTGTGTGTGTGTGTGTGTGTGTGTGTGTGTGTGTGTATTCCTCTGCCACAAAAGCATTTTCTAGTATTTGGAAAACCAGGAGTGAACAATTTAATAGCAAAGAGGTTCTGAAAGTTTAATTCAGGGGCATCTTGTATGTTCTCACATTTTCATCACCCTTTAAGGGTTATCTAAATAAACTGTCATCTATTAATAATTCCCTATACTCCATATAAAAATATATTCTCACTTAGATGAACATCTGTATAATTTGCATTTTCTTTTGGGTTATTTGTTATATGTGTTTATATCACCATTAAAATTGCAAGACGAGGATCTAAATTACTCACCATTTATGTCTCCCAGTGTTTTTACCTAATGTCTCATACAAACGTGGCATTCAGGGATATTTATTGTATTAAATAGTATCTATTAATAGGATATGAAATCTTAAAAAATATTGTTTTCAAGACTAGAAATGACTAATCATCAAAATGAAATCCATCATTCAGCAGGCAAAGAAGTTGCATCTATATGCCAGTCTGTTTTTTTACTGTTTATATCCCTATATACACAAGTGACTGACTTTAATTTCTCTATGAATCAAATACCCATCTGTTAAAACATTTCAGGTATAAGTTATATTGAAGCTTTCACTTCCAAACTGATTATTTCAACTTAATATGGAAACCCGTACTTCCAGTCAGGTGAAATAAATGCACCAATGGTGTGTAAAACCCTAAATTGGACAGTAGAATTCTTTTGGCAGTTAGAATACTGACCCCACAGATGGCTACAGTTCAAAAACTTGAATATTCTATTTCTTTCTGTGGATATATATAATGCAGATATTTGGAAAAGTCACAATGGTACGCTAGTATCCAAGTTTAATAAGTGAAAATAATGAAGTTTAATTAGTATATAAATTTCCCAAATGAAAATCCATACTTACAGTCAGTTTTCTCAGACGTAGGCTGTGGGCTCTTTACGGAACCTTATTATCATGGAAGAGGAGTCTCATGGATGAGAAATCATATTTTCTTTCTATTAAATAATTTCTATTATTTTTGTTTTCGCAGTGTGTATTGCTTTAACAGTTTGGACTCCTAGTAATTGGGGTGAGATAGCATGATTCTGGGCTTGCCTCTGTTTAGGTGTGTATTCTTAAGCTTTCAAACTTTCTAAACCAGTTTTGTAATCTGTTAAATAAAGGGTTTGAATAGAAAAGGACTATATACTGCAACAATTAATATTATTGACTCTGGACTCCAAAGTCTTGACCTGAAGTTCCAGCTCTACTAC
>CM053616.1:44443223-44463357 GCA_028646535.1 Procyon lotor
CCTAATGATTTTATAATATAGAAGTTCAAAGTCCATTATAACTAAATGTATAGAAATCATAAATAAATGACTTTAAATACACTGAATGATCATCTGAGTTCACATCACAAATGAATTCAGTTTTAGTGGATTTAGGGTACATTCACTAAAATTGCATTTTATTTGCATTAAATGCAAAGTACTCTATCAACAAAATGTGATTTGCAAGATTAAATGAGCACAAATGTACTCCTCAGAGTGTGTAGAGTGCTGTAGATGATCATATACACAAATAAATATATCACACTGAAAAAAGCAGTTAATAAACTATAACACACACATTTTGTACATGTATATGCATATGCATATATGTGTGTAAATACATATATATTCTTTCACATACATGTGCACATACATATATTCATATATATGAAAGATACATAGAGTTTTCTGCTCACATGAGTGAAAACCCAGCGCTGTGTGATATCAACATAGCAGTTTTGCCAGCAAAATGGAGAAATAAGATAAAGCTTAACCCCATATAAGAGGACATTTTGACAGGGACCATTCTTAACATGAATTGAACGTATTTAAATAATTGAGACAATAAATAAAGTGGTTAAGCATAAAATATTTCAACTGCCTAGAACTCTAGGGACTCTGTCTAAGCCTGATCCTCTAGTACATTTAAAAATTATGAATGCAATTATCCAATTTGACAAATGTTACTAAGTGCATCCCATCCTCACAGATTTAAAAAATTCTTTTGCTATTATGTAATTTTGTTAAAAAGCTACAACTACAACCACCTTGCTGAATCTTACATTATTTCATACTAAATAATTTCTTTTTTTTAGTACATTGACTTTCTATGTTAAGGAAGAAACAGACAATTGAAACACCATGTAAAACTAAAAAGGCCTCTAGAATTTGAATCAAAAAGCATGACCGAAGGTGACCTGTGATAGGACATGCGATTTGCTTTAGATTATTAGGGACATTGTTACCTTTCAATTTCCTGTTTTACCATAGACACTCAAAATGTGTCTTTGCTAAGACTGGAAGAAGGAAAATTCCAGCAATTTCCTTCTGGGAGATGAAATGAGTTACTTATCTTTTATTTTTGCACAAATACATACTTTCTTTTTTTTTTTTTTTAAGATTTTATTTATTTATTTTACAGAGAGAGAGATCACAAGTAGGCAGAGAGACAGGCAGAGAGAGAGGGAGAAGCAGGCTCCCTGCTGAGCAGAGAGCCCGATGCGGGGCTTGATTCCCAGACCCTGAGATCATGACCTGAGCCGAAGGCAGAGATTTTAACCCACTGAGCCACCCAGGCGCCCCATGATTTTTTTTTTTTAAGATTTTATTTATTTATTTATTCGACAGAGAGAGATCACAAGTAGGCAGAGAGGCAGGCAGAGAGAGAGAGGGAAGCAGGCTCCCTGCTGAGCAGAGAGCCCGATGTGGGGCTCGATGTGGGGCTCGATCCCAGGACCCTGAGATCATGACCTGAGCCGAAGGCAGAGGCTTTAACCCACTGAGCCACCCAGGCGCCCCTACATACTTTCTTTATAAATAGGTAAGCCAGTTAGACACGCAAACCTTGTACTGAAGTTAGGAATAATGATGACTCCTGAGTGTATAACTTTCTGCAAGTGAGAGCCTGGCTACCTTTACAACAGCAACAATGAAGAAGCACAAAGTATGATATAGGTGTTGCTATTGTTTCGTGTGGCCTCAGGGAGAACCACCCACTTTTTAATGATCGATAACCTAGATGAAATGTAAATAAATAATTTGCTTACATTTGCACCACAAGAAGTAAAGAGCAGTGTGGAGAAAGTTGTGTTTAAGAGCGTAAAATTTTCTGTGTGACGGTAAATAATAGTTGAAAGAATATGAAATTGATTTAAAAGTAAAACGGGTGTGGAAAATAACTTTTACTCGTAACAAGATCTGAAAATAAATCAGAACTGAAAGTGAATCGTTAAGGTTTATATAATGTGCTTTTTTATTCACACCATATAAGAAAGGTGTATTCTGTAGCATATTATTTGCTATATAATTTCTTTTTAAGTCTGTATTACTTTATAAAGGTATAAAATTTCATGAAACTACAGGATGTGTTCAGAATAAATCAAGCAGTAACTTAAGCAAAAAACATATTCAAATACAAGAGCTTTTACAACCTACTTTGTTTTGTATAATTATATTATTTTGGAGGGTTGGACAGTTGAGATGTACAATTATATTATTAAGTGCAGTTGAAAATGAATTTATGTTGTTCAGGAAATAATTAACATGCAATATGAGAATTTGAAGAAAATGCTTTGCTACACATTTTTAAATTTAATCCTTTCCTGTAATGTCAAAGCAAAATCAAAGTGTCCATTTTAAAGGAGTCATGTCATCTATCTATAGAAGGAGACTACTTCAAAGTCATCTAGAGTAAGCCTGTTCCTTTAATATTTTGTTGAAAGTTTAGTGATCTAATACTTCCTAGTACTTCAGACCAAATACCAAAAAAGATTTTGTTTAAGAAAAACTTAATTCTATAGTAATATTTGTGAAGCTACATAGCTACTGAGTTCCAGAAAGAGGGGAAGGAAGGAAGAAAGAAAGGAAGAGAGAAAGAAGCCATTGAGAGAGAGCTCATTCACAGAAGATAATAAAAATATTTTATTTTTGTTGTTACATTTCATTTCTTATACCTAATCTTTGAAAAAAAATAATTTTCTTGATTATCTGCCTGCATTTAAAAAATACTATGCCTGTTTGTATCTCTGAGAACCCTGTAAGGTAGGTAGAACATGAGAAATTAAATTACTTGCTGATGTCTACATAAATGCGTAAGGTTCAGAGATAGATTTGTTCCTTTAATAGTGAAGAATAGCAATATTGAAAGTCTGATGTGATTTTAAAAAATCATTTCCTCCAAGTGTGATTTTGTATTCTTCAAGTACCAAAGGATTTGTCTGATAAATGTAATCCAATAACCCAGAATGTATAACTCATTGCAATATATATTTACACAGACTACAAGATATTAATTTTATATTTAGAACACATTGACAAAAGCAACTGTTAATTATAATAAATAACACAACTGAAAAAGTTAAAACTATTTTTGGTTTTTGTTTGATTCTTCTGGTTTGGGGCCATTTATAGAAAAGTCTCCTTTTTGCAACTTTGAACATGTTCTGTTAAGGGAAAAAAGACAGGAGGCAGATTTTCAATCCCTCCAATTTGAGTTTTGGAAAGAATATAGAGTGAATGTGAAAGGAGATATTTTACCAATACCAATGTGTGTTTTAGGGAGGACGTTATTTGGGAGAATGAAGACAGGAGACTAGTTCCTAAAGGCAAATACTACTTTAGTTAAAAAACAAAAAAAAAAGCATCAGGAGTGAGGAAGAATTAACTCTATTTCTCCTTATTTTAGAAGTTTACAAAAGTCACATGTAAATATCTCAGTTCAAGTAGGTGTTTTTATATTATTACATAACAAGGGTATAAACCACACATGATACTATTTTTAATCATATGCTAATACTTTTAAAACCGATTCTCTAAAAGACATATATGTTGAGCAATGAAACACTTTTACTTGCAATTTTGTTAAAGGATTCAATTTCACCTTTGAAACCACTTCAAGTAAGGTGCTAGATTTAGATTAGTGCCTATTGTTTGTAACCAATTAATAGATCCAGAGACTGATAAATGAAAGCATAACATTATTAATGTAAGCTGGACTAGAGGGAACAGTTTGACTCCAACCACCATTAGATGTCCCACCACTTTTCTCCAAAAAGGATGCCTACAAGTGCAAGAATAACCTATGGAAAGGGAAAGAAGGAAGGAAGGAAGGAAGGAAGGAAGGAAGGAAGGAAGGAAGGAAGGAAGGGAGGGAGGGAGGGAGGGAGGGAGGGAGGGAGGGAGGGAGAGAACAGATGGACACATACTCCATTCCCATCTGAGTCTTCAGACGCGTCACCCTGCCTCATAAGGGAAGGAGAGATGTTAAAGATTGTTTCCCAATAATGTGTTGGTGTTATTACTTTATGGTCTAGGTTTGAAATTTGAATTGAAGGGGGAAGAATAATATCCCCAGTAGAAATGATATAAAATTACACATTTTGGAGGGATCAAGGGGGAAAAAAAAGACTTTAATGGCTAGCAATCTTTCAATTCAAATTTCATGACCAAGTTTCCTACCTTGTATATTTTGCAAATACTATGGAGAAGGTCGATATATATAAGCAAAAATCAGAGGACATTCCAACAGAAAGCACTGCCCTTCGACAAAACTTTTCTTTATATTTTTAAATAAATCTGTAGACATTTACTTCTAATTGTGAACTATATAAAGATATGTATTCATACTGATATATTCTTTTTTATTGAAGTATAATTGACATTTAACATTATATTAGTTTCAGGTGTGCAACATAATGATTTGATATTTCTATATTGCAAAATGATCACCACCATAAGTCTAGTTAACATCCATTATTATCCATTGTATTCCTCAGACCACTCCATTATATTGTACTTTTTCTAACATTTTCCTGACTTTGAAAATTATTTTACACTTGCAATCTCTCCATTCTCTGTTGCACAGAGTGCATTAAAAATGGGAGCAGAAAAAAAAAATGGGAGCAGATGATCTAAAAGAAATATCCAGAGAGCATTTCCGCCAACGCATACATTTTCAAATTTCAACAATTAATGTAATACATAGATCTTCCATGAAAGAGAAGCAATATAAATTTAAAAATAAAAATAAAGTAGATATTATTCTTCCCTCTCCTGGATCATATTAGTGCTCACTATCCAAATCAATGGTGTTGATTTGGGGAGAGGGGCCTGGGGAAAGGTCCGTTCCCAAGGAGACTTCCAGGAATGTACTCGGACTTTTGCGGTTACCGGACCTGGTAACAGTGTTGCAGCTGGTATCCCGGGCATAGAGGCCACACTTAGAACACACAGGACAGCATCTGCAACAATGAATGGTTTGGTCCAAAACATCAACAGAATCAAGATTGAGAATTCCAAGTGTAGATGAAGCAATGATGAGACAACAGATGCTCTTTTACTGTGACCCAATCTCTCCATCTGAAATGCCAGCTTGATTGTTAATCAGGATTTACAATGAACAATGCTAAATAGCTATTAAAAAATAGCAACATGCAGAAATCAGGCATCGGTCCGATTTTTATGGTCGTTTGCATGACGCTTATAGTGAAGATGTTTAATTCATCATTGGGGGCAAATTGAAATCTTTAGGATAAAACAATACCTGTAATTCAGTTCACTTGTTGTTGCAAACATAAAGCAATTTCAAATACAGGCAAATGCAAACCATATTTGTTTATATGCCACTGGATGATTTCTCCTCAAAATATTCTTTCAATATTGTGAAGGTCTGTTTTATAAGCTAACTTGTAAAGTAATTATTTCATATAAATTAAAAAAAATACATAGCTACAGAAACAACAACAACAGAACTTCTTTACTGGCTGAACATGGAAATGTGATTTTATATTGTGCTCCCTCTGGGTCCTCTTTAACATACTCAACCTTTGCATCAGACTTACCAGTGTGTTTTTTTTTAATACATCTCTATAAAGACAAACTGAAATTCTAGCAATGCTACTTCAAGACAGTAGGTCAGCATGGAAAAATGTTAACTTTCACGTGGATACAGGTATACGTATTATTTCATGACCTAGAAAAATAAGTTTAAAACTTGAGTATATTTTAAATTTCAATAATCCAGCTGTCTTGCATTTTTGAAAAAGCATTATTTTCAAACAGTTATGATGCCTGATGTTCTGAAATGCTGTCTGGAAGCCATTTAAAATAAATCCAGGGAGTGTAATTTAAATCATCATAGTTTCAAATGTCTACCAAATTAAGAATGCATTGTTCAGAAAAAAAATTGGTAAGAATTGTTCAATTCTCAATTTTTTTGGTGTTAGACGTTCTTACAAACAAAATGCTATGTAACAAAATAGTGCTTACAACTACTCTTGCTGCTATGTTGTGTATCACCAAAGCCACTATTTAAAATAATCTTTATCAGCTTTAAAAGCTACACATGCCAGTATATGCAGTGTCCTGAAAAGTATATCAGCAACTCAGTATTGGCCAAAGACTGAGTTCTGAGGACACTTCATTAAATAATGTTGCCTTTAGTAATAGATAGTGGCTCTATAAGAACATACCTTGCTTTGAATTATGCCAAACATGATTTTCTTTTCTTTTCTTTTAAAGACTTATTTATTTGAGAGAGACAGAGAGGATGAGTGCAAGGGGGGGGGCGCAGCAGAGGGACAGAGAAACCCTAAGCAGACTCGTGGAGCCCACGCGGGGCTCAGTCTCAGGACCCTGAGATCGTGACCTGAGCTAAATCCAAGAGTCAGACCCTAAACCAATTGCACCAACCAGGAGCCGCCAGACTTGATTTTCAACTGAGCTTCCATTTATTTAGCAAATAGTAAGAGAAGAAGTAATTACAAGTGATAGTTGAAATAATTAAGAAAGATTACAAGTATACATAATTCCCTCAAGATCCATGTATATCTATTCTTGTTTTAATAGCAGAGTTTGCTTGAATTAGATGTTTCTAATTTGGATTTAGTTATACAAAGGTATACTTTTAGTATGCTTTTACTTGAATTTTAATTTAATTTTAGCATAATTTTACGATGCTTGAGAGTCTAGTGGTGGCAACTGTCTCAACTACGTGGTGATACATGAAATTTTTACCATATCATGAATCCATTGTTATTTAATAAAATTCTCATAGCCCTGAGAGGAAAATTTAAACTCTGACCCATTATTTATCCACTGCTAGGATTGACGATTTTCTCTATTTGTGGCAGGTAATGACAGGAATCTTGGAGTCATGGGGGTAAAAGGAATGAATGGAGTATTTGCTTTTTCTTCTTTACCCACCACCAAGATCTTGTTCAAACATCATTGCTTATGAACTTCCACCCATCGCCCTCCAAAATTATCCTGCATTGTCTACTTCTAAATGAAAGTAGGTGATGAATAACAAATGCAACATTCATCTGAAGTGTGAGAATGAATGACCATGATGTATTGTTAAATATTAGCTATTCTATTTAGTTTTTTGCTTTTCCTGTTACCATATACAAGAGTAGCATTCATGTTATAATGCTGAAAAGATAAACATTATAACACGGTGTACATTTTATACAAATGGCATACATGCTCTTTCAGAGCACTGTTAAGTGCAGAGAAATCACAACATTTTTGGTTTCTTAAGACATGTTGATTAAAAAAAAAATGGCCCCTGAATGCAACATGAATTTGCCAAAAACAGGAGGAAATAAGTGCAGATTGACTTATGGAAGGAATAAGATGAGCTAGATATTGACGTTTTATCTAACATGGTAGCAAGGGGGTCAGAGAGCCACTTAACAGTGATGAGTGAGAATCAGCAAGACTTCAAGCTCTTTGCCTGTGAAGTATGTTGCAGTGGGAGATGCCAAAATGTTTCCAGGAGTCTGGTTATTGCAATGGAATCGACCGTTTTCCCTTTAATTGTAGAGATTCATGAAAGTAAGGTTAAAGTTGGAGGAAATACCTGGATGTGTTCACTCAAAGTACTTATATCCAAGTGGAAATGAATTATTTGGGTCAGAAGTTGAAAGGAGAGCTCTGAGCTTGAGGGACACTTTAGACAGAACTGCCCACTGTATGGAGAAAAAGGGTAAAATATATGACCTGTATGACACTTGCTGAGTTTTCGTAAGTATTTTAATTTTAATTATGTGGTCTTTAATTTTTGTGTGTTGCTTTGTGGTTTTTGTTTGTTTGTTTGTTTGTTTTTGGCTGGCCGGCTCTGAGTTCAGATTCTATATCCCATAGGAGAGCACACACTTGCCCATCTTGCTCAGATGCATCATTGGAACTTAGGACATTGCCTGCAGCCAACAAACAGTTATTTTTTTATAATTAATGAATGAGAAGAAAAATAACCGTGTGCCAATAACCAGTGACATTGTAAACTTCTGCAAAGAAACATTCATGTATCCTTCTGCTTCTTAGCAGAAAGTCCAGATTCCTTTCCTGAAGTATCTTTCCACCGTGAACTATCTAGAGATTTATGGGTATTGGTAAATCCAAAGGACTTAAGTCACCATCTGACCAGACACTAGAAAGAACTGGCATCTAGGCAGTCCCTTGTCAATATTTTTCCTCTTCACAGATTTGCTGTTATGGATTAGTCCTGGGTAATAACATGGATTCTTGTTCACATTACGGTGGTGCACATTTCTCAACCTACTGACGTCTACCTGGGTTTTTCAAGAAACAGATGGCATCACTCCTTAGACCACTATTCAGAGTATATTCTAGGATGTGTGATGTCAGGTTTATAGGAGAAATAAAAAAGTGCACACGCCCAGCCACAGACCTGGTTGTCTCCTAGGGCCCAGGTTAAAGAAGGCATCAAGGTCTGCTTTCACGTCAAGGCCTCAGAGGCAAGTTTCCTTTGTTCTGTGTCAATTTTTTACAATGTATTAAAAGAAGAAAGAATCCAAAATAGACAGCATATTCTCTATCATTATCATCAGGAATATTTCCTATGAATCTATCCTATTAACGATCTACTTCCAAAGATGGCAAGGTGCTCTCTTTCATCCTAAGAGAGTTTCTCTTCATGTTTTCTAAATGACTTTATCTTCTAAGGGAATACAACCTCTGATAGGACATTTACTTACATAAGATTTGAAAAAAAATAATATGGATCACAGAATAAGAAGAAAATCTGAGTGTATGATTGGGGAGAAATATTTTTGGAGAATTTCATATTTGAATGGACTTGGATAGATTAGTTCAATTTTTTACAGTTAGAGATTGAAGAGATTTTTTTTTTTTGCCAAGTAGAGTGGATATCTCAGTAAAGTTATCTCATAGGACATAGTTGGAGAAGAGATAAAATCATTATATTTTAGTTTGTTCAAGTTAAGCAAGGGCCTATACTTGAAAACTAGACTGGAAAAAATAGATCAGAAGTAGATTGTGGATAGCTTAAATTCTATGCTGAAAGATTTGTGAAGGCATTGACAAGTCTTTGGGCATTTTGAGTAAGGAAATTACATAAATGGTGTATTTGGATAGTAAGAAAAGAAAATTGAAAGTACATTAGATGCAGTAAGAATTTTCCAGAATCCCAGAATGTAGTTAACACTGCTAAAATAATGCAAGTGAAGAAATTAAAGGTAAGTATTGAGACTGTTGGGTCAGCAGATGTAGAAAAAACTTCTATATACAGAGGGTATGAGGATCATGTTATTATGGGAGTAAGTGTGGCTTTGAAAATGAGGAATGCCATTTAAAAATGACAGAAAATATATAATGTGGGAGAAAAAGACTGCAGAGCAAAATTTAAAAAAACTAAAAGATCCCAATATTGATCATTAGTTATTCTCAAGGTAATTCCTCATTACAAATACTTAAGAAAGTTCACCCTTAAAATCCAAATGAAAACATTATAAAAAAGACTAGAGCTCAAGGTATAGATTGCTGGATATGTCTAAATATGAATTGGGCCATTAACAACCTAATTCTACAGAAATCCTACAGGTAAGTAAGTATTTCCACTGACAACATGAATTGAACCATCGAACAAATTCAGCACTTTGCAAAGTATTTTATCCAAAGCTATACTTACTGAAAAAAACCTAAAAATGTTACTAAAAGATCCACTGGATTTGTGTGGCATCAACTTCCAAAACAAATCATAAGTGACCAAATTGTCATCCTTAGCAAGTCTTTAAGATCGTGGTTTGTTAAACTAGGTAACTAAAACTTGTAAAGAAAGTTTTTAAACGTCCTCTTGTATATATGAGAAATAAATAGTATAAGAGATCATATACAAATATCTTTATAGACTTAGTTAAGTTCAAAATACACAGTCATAACAACAATGTTGCTAACAATTCTTTTCACAAAAAATTTGAACCCAGACTGTCAAGATTTAATACAAATGTAAGAACATTAATAATATTTATAGTAAGAAAATAACAATATCACACAATATTTGCAATACTTCCAAAATATTTTTGATGATAAAATTCTGGTTTCTCAGATAAGCAGTTTCCTTTTTGTGACATGTAAAAATCAGTGATTATTTTAATATGAAAAATAAGAGTATGCTTTGGGAAAGGTATCAATTTTAAAACCTAAAACTTTATTATAATTTTGAACAGCACATGTATATATTAAAGAAAAATCTAAGATTTCTCAATTTATTTATTCTCCTTTCTACACAAGTACAATGCAGGCTGATTTTAGCTGCCAAATGCACGGATGATTGATGTCTGAGGGAGACAATGCAGTTGTGAAACCTGTTTTGCTTATGCAGGGCAACAAAGTAAAAATATTTGTTAGTATGTAGTTCAAAAAATATATATTGCATTTTTAAGGCAGCATTTCTATACCTTTTGTTTCCATTCATATAAAATTATTAAAATATACGTCCTAGATTGGAAAAAACAGAAATTTGGGAAAGACTTTTGAAAGAGATTCATGAAGAAAAATATCTCTCTTCAATAATACATTCTTTGTCAAGTTTTGTATTATCCAAGCAGATTTGCATAAAGACCACGGAAAGGGAGTTCACTTGAATAGTGGAGGAAGCCACTCGCATGGCTAGAGCATTGGACAGGATTCAATAGGAGCCATTTCCCTAAATCAACAATTTTAAGCATCTTTGTGTCCCTATGTAAGATGTTCATCAGAGCACAATTCTTCTCACCTCCTAAAATTACCATAGATACAAATGATACACTGATTTGTATTTGTTGGTACTAGTATTTTTTTCAACCCTCAGTTTGTCAGTTATTTCTTTTCCTGTTGTTTCCCCCCGACCCCAGAAACTCATACTTATTTAAAAATCTTTCAGGGACACTTGGGGGTTCAGTTGGTTAAGCATCTACCTTTGGCTCAGCTCATGACCTCTGGGTCCTGGGACAGAGCTCTGCATTGGGCTCCTTCTCAGCCAGGAGTCGCCTCCTCCCTCTCCCCTCCACCATTCTCTGTCTCTGTCTCTCTCAAATACAGGAATAAAATATTTAAAAATAATAATACAGCCTTTCATTTAGGGAAACAAATCAATACCTTTATTCACACACGCATACAGTTTATACAGTATATTAAATATAAAAATGTAAATATTTTTAATATTTTAAAGTTATTTTTCCTGATGAATCTTACTTGGCAAATAAATAAGTAAAATTATATAATTCAATATTAATAAAGGTTACAAATTACTTACTGAGGTTAGACTATAATTATGAGTCAAATTTCTTATTTTTAACCCAGTACCCAGTATTCTAGAGGTCAAAAACATTAATATTGTGTGCAACATTATTTTTTATTTATCTCCTATGAATTTTTCTATGTATTTCCTATTTCCTATGTAGTTTTGTTTTGTTTTGTTTTCATTTTAGTGGTAAAACTACAAATCCTAATACTGGAAAGATAGCGAGTGCATTCCAATGCCCTGGAAATTTCTTGCCATGCCCAGGCAAAGTTGTTCATGTTTTGTTGCCTGAATGTACTTTCTCCCATGTCGGATTCTCTATACCATGCTATTGCGTTAGGACACATAGTTCTGTGTTTAGAATTTCACTCTACATTATCACAACACAAATATTGAATTATCATTTACTTATTCTTTCTGAAAGCTCTATGACATGCACTCTAGTACACACCATGCGCTGCCTAAAATGTCTT
This sequence comes from Procyon lotor, assembly GCA_028646535.1. Taxonomy (NCBI): domain Eukaryota; kingdom Metazoa; phylum Chordata; class Mammalia; order Carnivora; family Procyonidae; genus Procyon; species Procyon lotor. The sequence continues at coordinate 44,454,981 of CM053616.1, forward strand.
CCTTTACTTCTCATGACTACCCATGATACTGTACCTCTTACATAAAAGGTTGTCGTTAAACATTTCCCACCTTACCAAACTTGCCTCACCCTGCACTAAACACTGCTGTGATTTTATACATGCTGAACAGCAGTTATTGGTTTAACAGTTGTCTCTTACCCCAGCCTTTGCACTCTGGGAGGTCACGGATATTTGTAGCCTCTGGACAGAAAAGGTGCTTAGCATATAGAAACTACTGAACAATTGAAATTGATGAAAGAATGAATAAATGAATGATTAAAATAGTAAACTACAATTATTGGTACACATTAGGGAAAAACTTAAAGTATAATATTGTTTAAAATATCTTGATGTAGAGAAAAATAAGTAATGAAATATTTTTCTGAAGGTTATCCTTCTAGCTCTCAATTTTGTCTTGTTTATGCAGATCCATAACCAAGTTTGTATATTATCATTTTGGAGATTATAGAACCTTTTGTGATTCTGAAAGACTATCTCCCCCAAGAAATTCATGCATGATAATTTGCATCTAACTTTAAGATTTCAGAGACCCTTTGATATTGAACCAAGCATCCAAGGATGTAATATTTTAAACCCCTAGTTAAAGAATTACCTTCTAGTATACGAGCTTTAATTTGGGGCAATAAGCACACATGCTTACTTTGATGATACCATACCAAAGTTGAATAATCAAGTAGTATATATTTAAAACATTAACCATAAATGCCATCACTTAAAATTCCACTTCAAAAACACATCCTCTTGCAGAGGAAAGTAATATTAGCATATCCATTTCATGTTCATTTTCAAGATACAAAAATTTCAAATTCGACTCTCAAACAAAGAAATTGTTTCCTCTGTAACTGGCAGCTTAGAAAACGAAACAAAACAAAACTACTAAAAATATTTCAGTCCCACTCCATTTTAGAAGGAATAAGTCTTCTCAGTATCATCTAGTCACTCTTAATCAGTAATTTTAAAATATCAAAGCCTTACTCACTATTTCCCATTTCTATCATCCTGAATTCGACTTGGCTAAGTTCCATGTTGCTAAATGAATGTCCAAACTAATCTTCTTCCATGAAAATCAAGTCTGCCATTGTGTCTTAAGAGGAGACCCAGACCCTAGACCTCTGAAAAGAAAACTGCTACTTCTCTCTAGATTTAGAGACAGATTCAATCTCAGGAAGACATTGGATGGCATGATAAACTGTCCTCAGGGTAACAGGATAGGAAGAGTAATAAAGTACAAGAGTACTTTATTAGGTATCAGAGGTAGATAGGATGTCAAGATAAGTATCATTTTTTTTTCACTAAAAATACTTTAAAAAATATACTGTATGCCAAGTTGAGTACTAGACCCTGTGGTCCAAAGGTAACATTAAACATATTCCTTGTCCTCAAGGAGTCTAACCATCAAGTGACCAAGATGATCAAGTAGAAAATTAGCGCAGAGAATAATAAATCCCAAAGGAAGGCGAAGAGATGACAGGAAGTATATGCTACCGAGAAAGCAACAAATAATGTAAAGTGGAGATATTTTTTCATCCAAAAGGTACCGTAGATGTTCCTATGGGAGCAAAGTTTTCATATATGGATTGGATATTTTTATTAGCAATGTACCTTTTACTAAGAAAGAATGGTCTCTAAATATTTGGTCTGCATTTTATAGTTGATATTTGGCTGAATGTCTGCGGGTTTAAGGTCTTGTCTGTGTAAGAGCAATCATTGTATGTAAGCCAACTATTTCCTTTCCCATTAAGACAGTGTTAACTGCACACACACACACACACACACACACACACACACAGTGAAAAGGGAAAAATATAAGGCAGTGACAAGTATTCAGATAAATTAACATAACTTTAATTAGATAAATTATTTAGCTAAGAGCTACTGAATTTAAATGGTTTTTTTCCAAAGTATATTTTAATGTAGATACCTAGTAAAGAATATGAATCGTTAGGGGCGCCTGGGTGGCTCAGTGGGTTAAAGCCTCTGCTTTAGGCTCAGGTCATGATCTCAGGGTTCTGGGATCGAGCCCCGCACTGGGATCTCTGCTCAGCAGGGAGCCTGCTTCCCCCTCTCTCTCTGCCTGCCTCTCTGCCTGCTTGTGATCTCTCTTTCTCTCTGTCAGATAAATAAATAAAATCTTTTTAAAAAAAGAATATGAATCATTAGGTCATATTCACAAAACAGATTGATAACCAATATGCCTAACTAGAGTAAGCTAAGAGTGTGTAGAAGGAGACGAGGCAGGAGCTGCCAATACCCCAAGAGCTAATGAGGACCTCTGTGCATTCCTAAGGCTGAGAGATCTCTAGGGCGCACCGTGGGTGTAGGATTTCAGAACCAGGGTCACTCCCGTCTCTTTTCACCATCCACCCACCCACCCCACACAGACCCCATGCTTCAATCAAAGCAAAGGATGATCTACTTTCTATCTGTTTATATACTGGTATTCAAACTAATTACTGTTTCTAAAAGTAGATTCCTCAGTTAAATTAAATAACAAATATAAATAAATCAACTCTAATTGCCTTCAGGAATGAGTTACTTGCCACCCTCCCCGCCCCCCACAACATGGATACAGTTTTTTAAATGGCTAGGATTCATTAAGTGCCATTGTACTTCACTTTAGCCATTATTTAATTTTATGAGCACCTATACCGAAGGCACCTGTCATTCCAATTTTATTAATTCATAAATGTGGCATGGGCAAGTTAAATAAATTCCTTGTTGTGTCTACGCTAATAAGTCATAGTTACTGATCTGTCTGGTATACCCCACTCTGATCTAGGGCTCAAACAATAAGTCTATATTAATGTGATCCCATCTGGATGAAAGAACATCCTTCTGGGTTCATTATGATGCTTCTGGGAAGAAAACGGGCCGCCTTTAAAACTTTCTCTCCCCTCAAGGATGACTATGGAAGGTTTAACCTTTGTGAGTAGAATATTTTGCAACTTCACCTGATGGAACAGTGTCACTGTGCATTGGTGTTGCTATATCCTAATCATGATCTAGAAATGTTTCTAGTAGGTTCTAACTAGTTTTCTACATTGATCAGTGGATATTAACCTGAAAATTAGAGACTGCAGTGGGAGAAAATCAACCAGGTGTGGGCCCTAAGGTGGTACATGAAGGGAAAAAACAACCCAAAAAACCCAAAAAAACAAAACCAAGTTTATAACCTACTAAAAGCTGGTCTGCTTTTTAGTTAACCATGCAATGGAAATTCTAAAATATTTCACTGATAAAATATTGATGCTCACTGGGCTTACCCGTCCTCCCCTTAATAAGTTATGTGGAATCTGTCTGCATAGACAACTATTGCTGTGTGACTAGCAGAATAGGTCAACACGGCCTCAGCCTCAGTAGCTTCCCTGCCAGCCTTGGCTGGGTCTTGGGGGATCGCCATCACCCATAACCAGAGCATGTCTTAGGTGCAACAGGGCCTCCAGAAGCTGTCTCCCAAGGACAAGAGGCCTCTGGCACTTACATACTGGATACACCCCTGTTCCTCTCTGCATCCATGAAATGTCCTACTGGTGAAGAATCAGGTGCTCTATGAGTCTGTTTTGACAATCTTTTTTTTTTTTTAACATTTTATTTATTTATTTGAGAGAGAGAGAATGAGAGAGAGAGAACGAGAGAGCATGAAGTGTGGTCAGACGGAGAAGCAAACTCCCTACAGAGCAGGGAGCCCGATGCGGGATTCGATCCTGGGACTCTAGGATCATGACCTGAGCCAAAGGCAGTCGCTTAACCAACTGAGCCCCCCAGGTGCCCCTCTGTTTTGACAATCTGAGCCTTTCGATCACAAGATCCTACGCAGGCATTACGTTATCTAATTGAAGTCATTTTAAAATATTCTATTATTCATTTTCAAATAATTAAGTACTGGAAAGATGAAAGGAATAATGAGTGTGCTATGTTAGATGCATGAGTTTTTGATGTACCAAAGAAGATGAGAAATAAGAAAACCATCAGATGAGAAAAATCTCTATATAGCGTACACCAGAATCTAATTCCCAAAGGGCCTACGAGCAATGCCATTTGTTACAAAGCAGAGGATCGGCATATTTTCACATGTTAGGTATGTAGGCAGTGCTGTTCCTGGATGCATTGAATTAAAAAAATAAATTCAAGAATACCAATTACAATAATCTACACTTAAATTGGTAGATTAGTACCCATAAGAAGAAAAAGAAAAGGGCGCCCGACTGGCTCAGTCAGTAGAGCATGGGACCACTGAGCTCAGAGTTGTGAGTTCAAGCCCCAACTTGAGTGTAGAGATTACTTTAAAAAGAAAGAAGGAAGGAAGGAAGGAAGGAAGGAAGGAAGGAAGGAAGGAAGGAAGGAAGGAAGGAAGGAAGGAGGGAGAAAGAGAGAGAGAGAGAGAAAGAAAGAGAAGAAAGAGAAGAAAGAAAGGAAGGAAGGAAGGAAGGAAGGAAGGAAGGAAGGAAGGAAGGAAGGAAGGAAGGAAGGAAGGAAGGAGGGAAGGAAAGAAAAGAAAAAGAAAGAAAAGAAAAGAAAGGATGAGGAAAAAAGGCGAATCAACCTAAACATAATTTGGTCTGAATAGATAAGCAGGTTAGCCAGAATCAAGTCAAAAGTTGCACTGAGGTCGTGAGTCTGGAGTGACTGGAAATGTCTAAGACAATGACAGAGGGAGAAATGTTTGAAAGGAAACCAGAATAGAAAGATGGTTGGGAGGAAGAAAAAAAAAATGAGACATTTAATTTATGGTGACATTCACTGGGGAAAATAAAATGGTGCAGACATTAACGAAACAGATCAACGACCGAGCCAGGAATAAAACCCCAAATCCTAACACCAATAATTCTATCACAGAGCCATCCCACAGACAGGCCATCTCGAAAACAACAAACACTAGTTTTTTTAAATGAAGTATAATTAACATGCAGTGTTATATTAGTTTCAGGTGTATTTTATTTTCTGACTGAAAGGGTCACACAAAAATCTGTCTTTTTTGACAGTTAAATCAGTGGAGTCTTGTGTTCAGGAAATAGGTAACTTGTTGGAGGATTTCCATAAACACACTTGGTAGCTACATGTTATTGAACATTGTTACTTAAAAACAATCTTTTTATTAAGTTTTCAAAAGCTTTGTTAAAAACACCCAAGGTTTCCTCATGGTTGCAGAGGCCTGCTCTGGTCATCTCATCTGTGCTATTAAAATTCTGAGGAAGGAAACACTGGTACACATTAAATTGAATAAGAGTCACAATGAAGGCCTGTAGCCCCCGCTTCTGTGTATGAAGATCAAAGGCTCATTTCTAAGACATGGTTTATATCAATTTCCAGTCAAAAATTTGCTAACCTGCTTTCATCGTTTGCTAAAATACAAATCTTAGATTTAGGCCAAAAAAAATGTATAAGGTGCTTCACAGCTGTTTATTTTAATTCTTGTTTTTTAGTGAATTTATTTGACTTATAATTTATACAGCATGACCTACTTTCATTAGGGAGAAAGGCACCTAAATGTGTCAGAGTCCTCCACACCTTTTCCACACTACAGCTCTAAGGATTTACTGTTTGAATGTTTTATAAAATATTATAACATTGTGATTAGCCTTTCAGGTATGTGACACAATTAATCTCCTGATGCTTTAAGGCACTTGAAGGGACTTGCTTTGTATCTTCAGTTAAAAACATAACATACACAGAGTATCAGTTCAAAAAGGGTTGTAAGAAGGAGAAAAGGAAAGTGAAGGGAGGAAGGGAGGGAAAAGGGGAGATAGGAAGGGAGGGAAGGAGGGAAAAGGAAAAGAAGGAGAAAAGGAGGGAGAGAAACGGGGGAGGGAAGGAGAGAGGGAGCAAGAAAAACTTAAGAACTGGATGTTCTGATTGATGTTAATAATGTGAAAATGGTCAAACTGCTTATTTGCACTGTGACTGTCCAACAGATTTTCAAAAAATTTTAAACTGTATTTAAGAAGTATAGGAATTACTTCCATTGCACATTTGTTTAAATAGTGCCTTCAAAGCGGAGTGGTATTTCCAGAGCGATCAATATAATCTTGGGCTTAGAGGCTCCATATTGGGTGAGTGTATTCTTATCTGATAAGGAAGATGGTATAAAAACACATCCTTTTCATGTTTTCAGATGATAATATTTTTAATATGAAGCCAAATCATTTTGTTTGCTATCTTCTTCCACAGGTTATTCAAAATAGCAGGATCAGAGAAAGCCGAAAACTAGTTTCTTGTTTGGAATAAATCAGAGAAGCACCTCAATTAGCCACCTGCAATCCTTCAGTATTCTTTTAGCATCTGATCAAGAAAATATTATTTACTGTTATGATTAATAAAAACAGCCTGCCAAGTATCTGCTGTTTAATGGGGAAATAATGGGCAACATTAAGGAAGGGAAACGCTATACATATGCATGATATTTTGACATTGCAATTCATTCAGAGCCTGGCTCTGTCACTATGGAAAGCAAACAGTCAGGAAAAGGAAACAGAATTCATCTACAAATCATCTTCATCTGAGAACTTTGTTTGACCCTAGAGCTAACCTTATTTAAATGGTTACAGATTCCTGGGCCAGTTATCAAGTCCTAATCCTGGAAGAAGACTCCGGCAGTATCCCTCCTAGAGATGAAATAATCAGCAGCACTTAGTACAGCATCCCTGTACCTCCTTCTGCTCTCTATCTCAGCTACTTTCTCTGTATGAATGTTTGTTGACTGACCCAATCTCTCATTTGCCCTGCATACCTGATCATCTCATCATCCAGCTCTGTCTGCATGGCCTTGGTTGAGTCCCTTCCTTCAGAATCTGCCAGTTGCCTTTCTGATTTTTTCTCTTACTCCTCTCCCCTCAACTTGGTTACTGTGAATTTGCATATGGGATTACTTTCTACACACACCCATCCACATCAGAATCTTTGTGATTGCTCTCCCTTATGCATGAATATCCTCCATACAAAGGTGTATGTGGATCCATCACTGTCTTACTTCAATGTTACGCATGGTCACATATCGAGCTTATTACCCAAATGTTCAATTGGCAAAATTAATTTTAACTCCTCTTCTCCAAATCTGTTCCACCAGAAGACTTGTCCATATCTCCCATTTCCTTCTGTGTCTCTATCACATACATCCTTCAGGAAATCCTACCAGCACTATCTTTAACATATATATATATCAGAATTTAAACACTTTATACCATTTCCATGGTTACCAGGTCAATTTGAGTCACCATCTCTTCCCATCTACCTTACAGCAATTACCTGCTAATAGTTGTCCTTTTTCTATGCTCATTCACAGATAGTCTACTTTAGAGAAATAGTTAAGTGATTCTGCAAAATAAATGTCAATTATGTCCCTTTTCAGCATCAAACCCTGCAGGGCCTCCCCACTGCATGCAAAGTAAAAGCCAACATACCCCCATAAACTACGATACCTATCTGATCTTAAAACACACTCAGACCATAAAATATTTTCTATCTAAATCACTGTAGCTCTAGCTACATTGGCCTTCTTGATCTTCTTTGATTATAACAATTACTCTTAAAATTAAGCCTTCCCGCCAGCTACTGTGTCTTCTGCAGGAAAAGCCGATCTTCTATGCGTGCATCGTGGGCCCCCTAAGCCTCTTCAAGTCTTTACTTACATACCCCTTCTTGATGAAGTATATATGTGCTTTCTACCAAACATTTCAGGAACAGTTAATTCCTATTTGTTGAAGATTTTTGAGGAAATTGAAATGAAGTGAGAGTTGGCCAGATCATTTAGTGAGACTGGTGTAGTCAAATTTATAAAAAGGCAATACATTAAAAGAAAATTATAGATCGACTTCATGTATGAAGGTAGACATAAAAATTTCCATAACACTATTTCATAACAAATTTCAACTGTGAATTAAAAATATGTATAATGTAAACTAGAGTTTATTTTAAGGATGGCAAGGATGATTCAACAAAAAAATATCTATTAATGCATTTTACCATGTTAATAGGTGAAAGGTGAAAAAATATGCAAAACAAGCAATACAGAAAAATATAATTGATAAAGCTATAGCATGTATTATAAGGAAAACTACAGTTGTGAAATTTACTATTAAACATTAAGAGTAAAAGAAACCAGTGAGATTACCTAACAGATATTCAGATATGTTAATAGATATTAACGTATATTAACATCACAAAGCAACAGTAATTAAAGGAGTGAGGTATTAGTGCAAGAGCAGCCAAACAGACCAATATGACAACATGAATAGATAAAACTCAGGTTAATATATTTAACGTGGAAGCAGACAACACAGTAGAGATGATCCAGGCAATAAAAGATGATATGAGTAAATAATGAGAAAATGATGCACTGTTCAGTGATTAATTTTGGAAA
>CM053616.1:44463857-44560027 GCA_028646535.1 Procyon lotor
TGGTGTCAGCAGGGCTGGTTCCTTTCTGGAGTCTCTTGGAAAGTATCTGTTTCCTTGCCTTTTCCAGCTTCTGGGGGCCTCTGGCATTCTTTGGCCCCTGACTCTGTTCTTTCCAAACCAGCAACACTGCATTTCTCTCTCTCTCTCTTTTTTTTTTTTTTTTAAGATTTTATTTATTTGACAGAGAGAAACACAGTGAGAGAGGGAACACAAGCAGAGGGAATGGTAGTGGGAGAAGCAGGCTTCCCACAGAGCAGGGAGCCCGAGGCGGGGCTCGATCCCAGGACTCTGGGATCATGACCTGAGCTGAAGGCAGCCGCTTAATGACTGAGCCACCCAGGTGCCCCTCTCTCTTTTCTCCCCGTAACGTCTCCCTCTGACCCGACCTCTGCAGAGGCAGGTTCTGTAAATTTGGTTAAATTGGGCCCCCTGGATAATTCAGGCTCACCTCCCATTTCAGAGTCTTTAACTTTTTTTTTTTTTGAAGATTTTATTTATTTATTAGAGAGAGAGTGCAAGAGAGGGAGAGAGCATGAGAGAGAGACAGAGACAGAGAGGGAGAAGCAGACTCCCTGCTGAGCAGAGAGCCTGGTGCGAGACTCGATCCCAGGACCTGGAATCATGACCTGAGCCAAAGGCAGATGCTTAACCGACTGAGCCACCCAGGTGCCCCCAGAATCTTTACCCTTAATCACATTGGCAATGCCTCTTTCAAAGTACAATGTAACATACCTTTTGCCTGAGAACAGGACTGGACTTTTCCGGTGGGAGGCTCAGGTGTTCTGCCTTCCACACTTTGTAAAAAGAACTTTTACTCCCTAGTTGTTCAGTGAATGGGAAAATGATACTATTACATATTGTTCTAGCTTAAAAGTATCTTGATGCATGAAAGAATTTACTGTATTGAAACATTCAAATTTTATAACAAGCATGCAAGCAGACTGGGAATCACAGAACACAGTAATAAGATCAAGGGTAAATGGCCTCTGTAGTCACAAATATGTATTTCATGCACAATTAGGTGAATAAATTTCTTCTCTGAGTCTATCAGATATGCAATCCACAAATGGAAGTCAGTGGTGGTTTTCATTTCCATAAATTTCATAAAATGCATTGACCCTTCTTGCCTTGGACACATTTCTAGGTGAGCAGCCATGAAATTCACTGTGCTCATTCTGAGCAACCACACCAGACAAGTAACCCTAAGAGGAGAATTTAAAACTAATACCATCCCTTTAGCTCTGTCCTTATTCTCTGATCAGGATGTTTAGATATATAGGATGAACTCTTTTCCTGGTAGCATAGCATCTGTCTTATTTTCAGATAAAATAATCATTTGAGGGCTCAGTGGCTCAGTGGGTTAAAGCCACTGCCTTCGGCTCAGGTCATGATCTCAGGGTTCTGGGATCAAGCCCCGCATCGGGCTCTCTGCTCAGCGGGGAGCCTGCTTCTCCCTCTCTCTCTGCCTGCCTCTCTGCCTACTTGTGATATCTCTCTCTGTGTCAAATAAATAAATAAAATATTTTTTTAAAAATTAAAAAAAATAATCATTTGAGGACTAGTACATTTAGGGAGTTCAGGGGGACATGGGCATCTCTAGAGTGGAACATCGTGGCTAGCGTGTTAACACTGTGCAGTGGAGAAGACACAGATTTCCGAGAGGTCAGGCAAATTATGTGAGAAAATCTTTATTGTAACAGCAACAACAAGAAAACCTGTAACTCCTGACTGCTTTAGTAAAGCTCGTAATTTAGGGTATGAAATTTAAAGTGCCACCAGGAACCTGAGTTTAAGAACTTGGAGTAAAATGGGGTTACAATTCTCCCTTTGGATCAATGGCAACTTTGTGTGTGTGTGTGTGTGTGTGTGTGTGTGTGTGTGTGTGTGTAAGCGTGCATGTGTCCTTGACGAAAGAAATGAATTGATCAAATTGATTCAACAAAAGTATCAAAACTATTCTCCTCATTAACAATTAAAAGATGCATATTTTAGCAAACACCTTGTCACCAGATCTGTAGCTATGATACAATTGTGGTTCCATTGTTGGTTCAACCACTCTAGAAAATAGGAAGGCTGTATGTACAGTAACGTAAGCATGTGTACTGAGGAAATATGAAAATAAGTGTGAGCCTATTTAATTAAACAATGCTATTTTAAAAATAGAGACAAAACTCTTTCTCTTTAGGATCCAGAGGCATTCACCTGAGTTTTATAGAAATAAAGTAGAATTCACCTCTGTTTGTAGGAGCAGGAAAACAGTGACCACCATCAAGCTAACAAGAAGATATTCAGAGTAAAAAGAGATTGACCCTTACCCCTTCTCATTTCTTTCTTCTTTTTTTTTTTAAGATTTTATTTATTTATTTGAGAGAAAAAGTGAGAGAGAGCACAAGCAGGGGAGAGCAGCAGAGGGAGAGGGAGAAGCAGACTCCCCGCTGAGCAGGGAGTCCAGTGTGGGGCTCAATCCCAGGACACTGGGATCATGACCTGCACGGAAGGCAGATGCTTAACTGCCTGAGCCACCCAGGAGCCCCTCTTTCATTTCTAACTGAAAAATCTCCTAGTTGGTTCCATAGAGCTAGTGGTTTTGGACACTGATTTAATTCCCAATTTTTCTGGAAAAAACCCCATGTGAGTTGCTGTATTTGGGAGTGTATACCAACAAGAATAACAAGAGGCAACATCTTTCGGTCAGGTTTGAATCTGTTGAGACTATGGGAATTAAAAAGAAGTCTGAGAATTAAAGAAGAAGGCATCGAGGGGAAAGGAGAGAGATGAGAATTTATTCATCTTAATATCCCCTACACTGTATTTTATAATTAATTTATATTTTTAACAGAAGTTTTCGAAGGATTAAGTTTGGAGCAATCAGCACTAATAGTTAGCCTTTCACAATTTCAGGAAAGTTTTGGAGAATTTGCCTTGCAAAACCCTTTATATGTGATTATATTTATGTCATGTCACATATTTAAGTTATTGAGTAAATTTATTTGAATATTTTTGGTCCTCCAGCACAATGCACTGCTTATATTTATAACATTGCGAAAGAGAATTGTGCAGAAAATGAGCTTTAGAGATATTCAGTCCTAGAATCCGGCACGGCCTCATTCTGTGGCCATGGGGGATTTGTTATTGTCCCAGAGTGTCCATCTCTGTGGGGATAATATATAAGTTATATATATAATATATGTATTACACACACACACACACACACACACACACACACACGTGGAGATTAAATAAACTCATAAACATGAAAATGCCCAGAAAATAGGCAGTCAAAAAAATCACTTACTTTCAAAATTTGAATTTCATTACAGTAGCAATGAGATATCACTACTTATCAGATGCCCCAAATCCCACGCAGTGACAACAGCAAAAGCTGGTGAGAATGGGGAGTGACAGGAACTCTCTTTCCTTGCTGGTGAGAATGCGCAATAGGACAGCCACATTGGAAGATAGCTGGGCAGTTTTATATAAAACTAAATGTACTCTTTTCATTGGATCCAGCAGCTGTGCTCCTTGGTATTTACCCAAAGAAGTTGGAATCCTCGAGTGTCCACACAAACCCTGCACAAGCAGCTTTATTCATAATTGCAGAAACTTGGGACCAACCAAGATGTCTTTTTGGAGTTGTCTTTCCATACAATGGAATATCATTCAGTGCTAAAAGGAAATGAGTTATCAAGTCATGAGAAGGCATGGAAGAAGTTTAAATCCATATTATTCAGTAAATGAAGTTGATCTGAAATGGCTTTGTACTGTATGATTCTAACCCTTCTGTACATGGCAAAATGATGGAGACAGTAAAAAGATCAGTGATTTTCAAGTCTGGGAGGAGGTGGAGAATAGAGGACATTTAGACATTTAGAGAAAATAATCCCTGTGATACCAGAATGATGGATGCATGGCATTATACATTTGTCTAAAGCCATAGATTATTTAACCCAAAGAATGAAGTCTAAGACAAATTATGGATTTGGGGTGATAATGATGTGTCATTATAGGTTCATCATTTGTAACAAATGTACCACTCTGGTTGGGGATGTTCATAATGGAGAGGGGGATTATGCATACGTGGGAGCAGGGGCTATAAAGGAAATCTCTGTACATTCCTCTCAATTTTGCAGTGAACCTCATACTGCTCCAAAAATATTGCTTTAAAAAATTAAATGTCACAAGAACTATTTCCTCTCTAGAATTTCAAAATCAGATGATACAATATTTTTGGTGAGAACATACATACATACTTACATGAAAATGCCACTGACCTAAAATGTAATGAAGAATTCATGTTAAGCTGGATAATTTGTCAATGTTGATTTACTTTACTTTAGTGAGTATCTCAAATTATCCATATGCCTTTCCTTGAAACATTTTCTTTTACTGGTAAAATATTACAATAAAAACATAATTAGTTATTGTGCTAGATTACATAGATGGGTTTTAATTTTCACATGTTAAATGTAAATTAGTTCATATTTTTCAATTATGCTTACAAAAAAGTGTGTGTATTTCTCCATTCCACTGGTGTATTATGACCAGTTGTGTTTTTACAGTGAGTTTATTGTGGCTTAAGATATGCACTAACATGCTATTTTATCCTTTCCCTCTTCTGTTCGTTCTTTCCCCAGTGAAACACTGAATTCTAAATGACCATCTGTCTAAAGAGCTTGTGTTGTAAAAAGAATTGATTTATTTACAAGGCACATCTTGGCAAATATTCTTAGATCTTATCTAAAGTCTCAGGAAAACCAGAAACTCTTTCATCATTGGTAGGATCAAATGAAAGTATGTCACCTCACTTTGTGTCATCAACAAGGAGCATATAAAATATCTAAACTATATGACAGAGCCTAAAACCCAGGTTTGTCAAATTTTTGGGGCAGTTGCATATGGCCAAAGAACAATATTAGAACAGTTCTATGTGCCTAGTTCCCCACCTAAAAAAAACCCAAAAAACAAAAAACAATCACCACAATCTTAATTAAGGCAATTGCTTTATGTCGAACACATAGAGAAACACACAGGCACACAGAGACAATGCCAAACACAAATGGCCAACGAATGAAATCACATGATGAACAAACCAAATTCACTTCTGTGGAATAAACATTTTCTTTAAAGGAAGTAACTGTACACTGATGTTAATCATACAAAGGATATTTAAAAACTATTATTCTATTAAACATTTGGACTCAGATAAAAAGGAATCTACAGGGATCATGGATTTGTATTTTGGATAATTTCAGATATGGCACCCCTACTTTCTTTTACAAAGAAACACAGGCCATGGAAAAATTCCAATACTCAATATATTTTCGTTTAAAATATGCAGTGTTTTAAGGTGATTCTGTAATATTCAATGATATTATCAGTATTGCCAAATACTCAGCTCTGGCATGTAGATTAGCCAGTAAAGGGAAAATAACTCAGTTTCTCATCTCTGTTCTGAAATGAAGACTCCCAGTAATGAGAGACCAAAAGGAAGGCAGTTCTGTGATGGTCAGATCTGGAGAAGGAGATTATCAGAGGGCTCGACAGGGTACTGAGGTGCACTGGTACTTACTTCAGATGATGCTCCAACCCTCAGTGTGCAATGACATAAAAACAAACCAATCAACCAAAAGCATTTAGGCAGCAATACCTGAGTCTTCAAGGGAAAGGATTGATTGATTGGCAGTACATTTGTTATCAGTCTTATCTTATCTTACTGGAGGAAGAAAGTTTGAATCAAAGTGATTTCTCCCTTGGGGCAAAAAGAGGTAGATTAAAAGAGGTACAAATCACATTTCTATCTTTTCCTCTATATTCATTGCACATAGTAAATAATACTTTAGGAAAAAAAATTATATATATACACACACACACACACACAATAGCCTCTGTGTTCACAAAAGTCTTGTACTTCCATTAATTAAATGATGCCTAGGGATAATTAAAATATGCTATTCATTAATCAAATATTCCAGAAGCCATTTTCTAATAATCCATTATTAGGGGACTAATTTAACAAAATTAGTTTTCTTCAGCTGGACCCCAACTTGGGAAAACTGAACCACCATCAGAAACTAGTAATAGAAAAAAAAAAGAAAAAGAAATTAGTAATAGGTCTTGGAATTGCAAAGAACAAGAAATTGCTCAGTTTTGCTTTTGCTTTTGTTTTTGGCCTTATTTACACTTTTCAGAAATGAAAATATTAATCACTCTTATATTTTTTATTTTTGTCTTTATGAAAATGTTTTCCAAATTTTCATCTCCATTCTTATTGGCACATCTCATATGTATTCTTATACATTAATCTTACATAATTTAGCCCCTCCAGGACATTTTAACTGAGATGCTCTATTCTATCATCAAAGTCAATGTATCAGAAAGCCACTTTTTTTTACCTGTGTGGGACTTATAATAATAAAAAGGATTACTATATTTTTATGCCATTTTATTATCTACATAAGACTATTTTGAGGGGCGCCTGGGTGGCTCAGTGGGTTAAAGCCTCTGCCTTTGACTCAGGTCATGATCTCAGGGTCCTGGGATCGATTCTCCCTCTCTCTCTGCCTGCCTCTCTGTCTACTTGTGATCGCTCTCTCTCTCCCTGTCAAATAAATAAAAATCTTAAAAAAAAAAAAAAAAAAAAAGACTATTTTGAGTGTTGTCTGTAAGGCAAAACACACATTAATAACTTGGCAAAGACCACATAGTGACACAACTAAAATACAAAACTTCATCTCTTTTCAACATATGTGTTCATTCAACATATATTTACTGAGCACTAGGAAGTTGTATTGGCTCCGGGGATATAAGCATGACCATGAAACATTTCCTTCCTTTGTAGAGTTTATGTTACACTTTGATATTGAATTAGCTTCCTAATTGGTCTCCTTCTTCTTTGTTCCCTTTCTTTATACATCCTCTTACACCATTTTGACAAATTGAATTTCTAAGGTATCATAGAACATGTGTTCCCCCACAACCCAATAATATAAATGATGGTGTTATTAACCACAAACTGAAGTTCAACTGTCTTAGCTCAACACTTATGGCCTATGTTGATTTGTCTGATATTTCCAACAACCTTCTTGTCTATCAATACTAGTGCACTCATTATTGTACCAAACTATCTTGTAGACTATTCCGTGCATGTCTTGGCTGATGTCAATTATCTTCATTAGCCTTATCCATTTACCTATGAGAGACTTATCACCAAAGCCTCAGTTGAGTCCTTGACATCGATAGTCTCGGCGAAGATCAAATTTTCTAATATATCATAGCAGTGACAAGTTGTATGATTGTGGTACTTACAATAGTTTTATAATTATTTTTCTTTTGTATTTTTATGTGTCTCCTCAAATAGATAATTCAAAAAAGAGTTTTTACTACATTTTAGCATAATTTGTTATAAAATATGATTTACTAAATAACAGTATAACAATACTTTGTTTAATTGAATACTCTACTGATTTGTCAGTTCTGTTATTCATTATGGTATGTACCATATTAGGTGCTAGCAGCTAGGTACAAATGGAAAACAGAACGAATGACTACTCACAATAATAAAAGTAACACTCAAATAAATGGTATAATGTTCACAATGCTTATCATTGCATGTGGCATTGAATTTTGCCAATATATGTTTATTTTAATCTGACAGTAACCTAAATAAATCTTTTAATAAATGTAATTGTCTTTAAATGATATTATATTATTTTAATCAATAATCCATGTAATCTTTATGAAGAAACATAGGCATGAATGTAATCAATGTATTAATAGTTATTCTTTTTAAATTTTTTTATTAATAGTTATTCTTGTTTGGTTCTAGCCAAGATCTATTTTTATTCTCTCTCTGCATCCATCAACAATTTGCCTAAAATGAGAAAATATCAAATGTTGAAGGAAGATATGAAGTTATATACTCAGGAGAAATTCAGGATATGACAGACAAAACAATGCAATTATGAAAAGGAAAATAATTTAGCAGAAATCCAATAAAACCTCAGTAGTCATTTTTGAATTAACTTGGGAATGTTATCAGGTAGAGAAAGAAACATTAGTATTTAGTAGTTATATTAAAATTCATTCAGTAATAAAAAGAACACGCCTTAAGCAAATCAAAAAGAGAAAACTAATAACTTTGAGTCAATTAGAGTAATTAGATGACACTAGGAAGACAATAGAGGAGTTTAAATGGCCTACCCTCCCCAGAATGAACAAACTCAACTCCGTATTTTTGTCTATAAAACTGTTCTTTCCTTTACATTATCTTTTCATCTCTTTTCCTTAAATTTAAAAATATTACATATAGTTGTAAATTGCAACTTAGTATTTCTTTTCAGTTGTGTTCACTGACATATTTATTAGATAAATTTATTACATATGTCTTAGTACAGCTCAAGTAAAGATGAAAGCACATCACACTTTTGTTGAATGCCTCCCTCGTGAAGAATACTATGCCTACTATAGTCTTGCATGCAATTCAAAGATCATAACTCAAGTAATGGAAGTTTAAGTATATCATATAATATCAACATTTGACAAATAGAAAAGCAAAGATGGTGTGTGAACCTGTCAAATTATTTAAGTACAATGCAAATGAAACAAAGACTAATAGCAAACAATGAATTTATGCATTAAAATTAATAGATGAAACATGGAATAAGATGACAAATGAAGTTATGAAGATGTGACAAAACCACCCCACCAAAACACAAATGGAGGAAGTTGATTACATATTAGGAAAAATCTAACATTCTCCTTTCTAATATAATGGATCTTTTAAAAAGCTAATAAATAATTTGGAAGTAAAAGGATTAGGAGACTTCTACCAAGCAAATGGCCAAAGAGAGTGTAGGAGACCTTGTAAGACTATGAAACAATGGAGAAGCCAACATTTTATAATGATGAGCATACAATCTAAAACAAAGATCCAGCATTTATCTCATGAAGCAAATAACATAACTATGAATAAAAAATCATAGTAACTACAAGAGAAATAGGGTGACATACTGTAAGAATAAGAAGCTTTAAATGTCTTATCTTAGGGCACAATTCACAGAGGTAATAGAGGGATCCGCCTCCAAAATAAAGAATACACTTGTCAGCTGCTTGTAGATATTGAAAAATTAACTATTTTGAAATCACAAGGATAATAATTGGAAAAGTACAATAAGTAAATGGGAAATCAAAAAGAGGAAGTAAATATTTAGTTAAATAATATAAACATTCAGTTTAGAAATCTGGACAAAATGTTTTTCTTTGAAAATATATATTATTGTAATTTACCACCAGTGCACCAACTCACCACAGGAATTATTAAAAATAAACTGTAAGCAAGACTTACCATATTAAAAAAAAAAAGACTTACCATATATATCTCATGAAATTTATCAAACAAACAACCAGGCTAAATATCATAAGAAGAGATTATTTCAAATTGTCAGAGTGTTTTAATTTGCAAATTCATTTAACTCATATAAAATGCTGAGAGAGCAACCAATGGTTCCATTGTTTTTAACAAAGCCACCACTACAATAATAAAACAATAAATATAATAAAGCTCAAATACCTTAGAATATTCACAATTAGGAATATAAATATTTTCCTAGATAATATATGAACAATAAAAATTTCAGATTATTTTGAGGTCAATTAGGTATTTTCTCATCTATAAGACAAGAAACAGACACAAAAATATGTAAGATTTCAGTACATCAACTCATGGGGGGCAGATGGATCATTTAACTAATATCTATGGCAAGATTTGGTACTTTTAGAAAAAAAATATGCTACCCAACTCCTTGAAGTAGATAAATTCCAGATTTAGTAGAGATTATTTTACTTTTTAATGTATTCATACCTACATCCAGAAACATTTACATAAATTACTAAATTTAACAAATATGCTTTTTTTCTGCAAATACATTCCCCCTCCCTTTTTTTGGCTCCACTCTCCTTGTTTTTCATCTATTCTATATAGAAAAGCCATCCTCACATATTTCCTATATTAATACACTAAGATGGATTTTTCCGTATTTTATCCCTGTTTATATAAACTTATGTAGACAAATATGCATATCATATGTATGGACTATTTTCAGTCATAATTTGTTTTACAAAAAAAGGGATGATTTTTGTGCCCTGCTTTTCTTCTCAGCAAAACCTCATAGAAATGCCTGTCAGTTAGCTTATCAATGCTAACTTGCTCCTTTCAAGGACTTTGTTGCTGATAGCAAATTCTGTGAGTGCTTTTAGGAATGTCTTTTGTGTTTTTGTTTTCAGCCATTATACTGTGATACTCCTTATTGTAGTTTTCTTTGTATTTATACAGTTTAGGATCTGGAGAGCTTTTGCATATGTTATTTGATGTCTCTTATCAATTTTGTAAATTCTCAGACATTGTTTCTTCAAATACTACAAATTTTCTGTTACTTTTCTCCTTTCCTTCTTGAATTTCATGCTCCTTAAAAGAGATTTTTATCTTTTTTCCCTTTAAAGGCTTCAAATTAGTTATTTTCTCTCAACCTGACTGTTACTTCCTTAGTCTTGTCATTCTTATTGATAACGAGCCTTGTTTTTTAAGTTTGCCTGATAACAAAGCCAATTATATAGAACCCAATGGGTCATTTCCTAACATCAGAGTTTTTTTTTTCCCCTTAATTTTCCCTCATTTTTTCTTGTATTGGTGTGTCTTGTTATTTTTGAATGAATGCCAACTATTTTGTGTGGAGAACAGTGGAGATTTTGCCTTCTCTCATGATTGCTCTAGAATTAAGATATCTAAAGCCCTGGTGACTATATAGCTCTTCAATCCCATTTGATTATTTTTCCTTTATTTGATTCTTTTATAAGAAAATTTCTACTTATTTTCCACTTTCCTAGTTGTTTCCGAAGGGACATTAATCTTTCACAAGCAAACACATCATCACCAAAAGTAGATGATCCTTAGTTTTGTAAAATACTATTCCTATCTGTTAGGTTAGTAGATAATAATGTGAAAATGTATAACTGAAACTTTTTCTTTATTCCTGATGATAGTATGTAAATTGGTTAAGAAACTTTTTCCAGTCTATTTTGATAATATATATATATATATATTTTTTAAAGATTTTATTTATTTGACAGAGAGAAACACAGCGAGAGAGGGAACACAAGCAGAGGGAATGGTAGCGGGAGAAGCAGGCTTCCCGCAGAGCAGGGAGCCCGATGTGGGGCTCGATTCCAGGACCCTGGGATCATGACCTGAGCGGAAGGCAGACGCTTAATGACTGAGCCACCCAGGCGCCCCTATTTTGATAATATATTTAAAGTTCAGAATTATACACAATTTTTACCTAACAATTGCCTTCTTTTTCTATGGAAATCTGTGCTTTGGAAATCCATATTTAAAAAATACTCATACAATGCTACAAAGATGGATGTAAAGGATTTTATGTGGCTATTGGCATAAATATTGATTGATAGATGCCTCTGTAATCACACAATAGATTATCAGAATGTTTAATATATAATACTAAGTATAAAGTTAGATCTTTGACTTGTTTTGACGGTATCTAACTTACACAAAGTACACATATTTAATTGAGTAGAATGTATTGAGATTATTTTCATAAATAATTGTAAAAGATCTAAAATACAGTTTTTCAAATAGGCTATGCAATATAAAAATTATATTTTATAATATGGATTCAAAAACATGAATTTGATTATGCAGGTAGAGTTTTGACACTCAAGTCTGAAGCAAAAAAGCATAGTTAACATTTAAAGGTTTCTCAACATTGAACTTTCCTTCTCCTTTAAAATATTACTGCTACTATATATGCTTAATAATTCTATAACAGAAGTTCAGGTTTTCCAGTCTTACATATTGCCAGTGGTTGATTAAGCAAACCTATCAATTCTAAAGATTTGAATTAATTAAGGAACTCGTGGTTTAAAATGAACAGCTCAGTCACATATTCCATTTTCAGTTTCTCTTCTTTTGTTGTTATTAATTGTAAAATATTAGCACTTTGTTTTGAGGTCATAAAAGTCAAGGCTAACACCAGAGAGAAGCTTCCAGCAGGGATGATGAGCCAATCAAATGCCTCTCTGCTCAGCATGAGGCTTCTTCAGTTGCAAAAGTAAAATGAATCAACCATTGAATTTACCCAACAAGCTAATAGCTATACTGTAGTGGCTAAATCATGATATCTCTGTCATTAAATTTTGAATGTTAAGTAACTTTATAAAATAGGTAGATACTAAAATTATAAAATCAAATATCATAGTAATAAGAAAGACAATAAAAAATGAGATTGCCTAATTTGGTAATTTGCAATTTTCTTTGCATTTTCAAGATTATATTATATATCATAGATAAGGAGGTAATTTATGCATGGGCTTTTTTGTTGGGGGTAGTGCATCTTGTTCTAAAAAGCATTAGAATCATATATATCACTTTAATCGCTCTTATAAAGCACTTCTATGCCTTCTTATTAGAAGTATATCTGTAAAAGTTCATCATTTTACAGACTCATGTTAAACTGAAGTAGTTTTCATTTGGGATAAATCATCAATACTGATTTAAAATTAAGACATTTGTGAATTTCCCATTAGTATAGACACGTGCCTTTTTTCTTATTTTCAATCACCCTGAATATTTTAATTTCAACCAAATTAACAAATCAGAAAAAAATGTTAAGTGCCAATAAAATTAGATTATAAGAAAAAAATAAGCTACATGATTATATATTGTATATGCCATAGTTAGGTGTCTGTACATTATTATAGTATGTTTTTTTTAATTGGTGTGCTTATTAGTTGTTTTTCACATAAAAATTTAGATGTTTTACATAGAAATTTCTCTTCAACATTGAATTTAAGTAATTATTTGTTCCTATAATCAAAGTATTGGTTAGAGTGAATTCATACATACCCAGGCACATAATCTGCCAATCCTTCTCTAGACCACACAACATTAACGTAAAACAAACCAGCCAAAAGTACTATAAATCTTGTACTTAAAATTTTAATGCAAGTTGATAAATTGTCAGTTTAAAATTAAGGCTGATTAATGATGGGGCATGCCAAAGAGATATAGGAGCAGATTGAAAGATCTCCCAATGGGCTAAGCTGGGAAAATTGAGCCAGTAGAATTGGATGACAATTGAAAGTATGTAATAAAGAGTCTGTGAGTTCATATTGATATAAGTAAATGATTGAATAAATAAATAAGTGGAAGAGAATGAGCAAATCTTCTGTGCAGAAGTCCAAAGAATTTGTATAGCTATTCCTTTGTTAAGAAGGTAGAGCATTATTACGTTTCACTCTTTAAATGTGGGCTGTGCCTGGTGACCTCCTTCCAAGGAGGATGGTGTAGGAAGGGAGAAAAAAATAGAGTAATTTTATACTGGAGAAATCTGATCACTACCTTGGTCAGGTGATCAAGTTTAACTTCAACAAGGATGTTGATGCACACATACATGTTGATTGCATGTATGTTCCCTCAGTATAATGTAGAGATTGGTACTTTCCATCTTGTTATCTTCTGCAAGCACCATTATGCCAATCTAATCATGAGGCAAACCAGACAAGTTCTTATTGAGGTACATTCTGCAAAATGCCTGACTGCTACTCCTCAAGACAGTCAAGGTTTTCAAAGACAGGAATTTTGAGAAATTGTCACAGTCAAGAGACATGACAAGTCAATGTAACACGGTGTCTTATGCAGGATCCTGAAACAGGAAATGGGCACTAGGTAAAAACCAAGGAAACCAAGAAAGAGTAGGAACATTAGTTAATAATAATGTATCAGTAGTGGTTCCTAAAATGTGACAAAGAACACCATAATAACATTAAGATGTTTGTGTTTTTAATTAATGTTAATAATAACATTAATAACAAGATCACTGTATTATCTTCACAGCTTTTCTTTAAATCATTATGTGGTAGGTTTGTTTAGAAGGTGTTCTTTTATCTATTAATTCATTTAATCCTCACAAGACTTCTATAGTATATATAGTATATATAGTATAGTATATATAGTATATATAGTATATACTATATATAGTATATATAGACTTCTATAGTATTGATATTATTCAATTATCCTTTGGATAGAAAATTAAGCCTTAGAAAGGTTTTACATCTTTCTGTACATAACACAAGTATTATATTGCAGAAAAGTGACTTGAGTCCATGTGAGTTTTGTAAATCCTTTCTGCAATAACCTAAATCATAAAATGTCCCTACTGTTGGGGTCATTGGATCATTCAACAATATCTTTGAAACATTTGTTAAAGTTATCCAGTGATATGTACAGCATTATATATTGGGATGTATATTGGAATGAGTCTTAACAAGATGTAATCAGGTTTCTGAAGATGAAAATGTGGTTTAGAGGTTAAGTGGGTATCAGAACAAATTTTCTAGGGTCAAATACTATTGTAACACTTAGCAGCTCAGTGACCTGGCCAGGTTCTCTGTGGCTTGTTCACTCTCTTCTGTAAAACTGGAATCATCCATAGCATATATTTCAAAAGGCTGCTGAGAAAATTAAATGTTATATATTTAAAATATTTACAATTCCAAGCCCATAATAAATATCCAGTGATTGGTATATTTTATAAAAATACTTTAAATAGGACACTTACCAACTAGTCATCAAATAATTATTTTGGGCACATTTAAGGCTATCAATCTGGAAATCTTGCTAAAGGATGGTTTGGACAATATAACAGATAAAATGAATGTGATGAAAAAACACATTTATGAAATTAAACAGTCCAAAATGATATATGCCAGCTTTTGCTTCATGAATCAAACATAGCTCTTGCTGTTCTGTGGGGAGTGTCCAAGAGCCCTTTGATTTCTTATTGAAATAAATATCCTTATTGAAGTTTCAGAATAACTCTATGGTGTAAAATTTTGGTTGTGATCATCTTTCTTTCAAAATTATTTAATATTCAGTATTCCCTTGGATTATAGTTGACCATCTGTTATTGTCAATAAAATGGTTTCCAAAAGATCTTAAGACTCTCACAGATGGTTTGCATTTACTTCATTTAATTCTACTTGTATCTGCACTCTTTATTCCAGCTACTTTATGTGCCATTACATAGAGATTTTAGGCAAATATCATTAGGCATTTAGCAGATACACTCTGTTCTACAACAGGATCCAGGCATCCTTACTGACATGGTTCCATCATAGTGATGTGTACACTCTCATGTACAGGTGCTTTTTTTCTGTGAAATAGACTTCCAAAGTGGAACTTATAAAGCAAATCTAACATGAATTTATAACTTTGATAAAACTATACCTGATTACTTTACAAACATGAGGGTTATTCATACTTTTACCATCAGTTTATAAGATAGTTTTTCATTTCTCTTTTTGGGTTCTCTACCCCTCCTACCCTACTATCCAAAGACAAGGGGTGGAAAAGATAATTTACACTCTTACTTGAATCTGTATGTTATAGATTACTAACCAGGTTAGTACTTTATCTTATTTTATGAACCCTTTGAATTACCTGTTTTCTGGTTGACACACTATCCTTTGCTTCTTGTTTTTCTTATTTTATTTAAAGTTTCTCTCCTTTTTCTTTTCTTTTCTTTTTAGAGATTTATTTATTTATGTGAAAAAGAAAAAGAGAGAGAGAGAGAGCATGTGAGAGAGTGGGAGGAGGAGCAGAGGGAGAGAATCTCAAACAGACTCCCCATTGAGTGGGGAGCCCAGTGGGTGGCTTGATTACTCTGAGATCACAACCTGAGCCAAAACCAAGAGTGAGAGGCTCTACCAACTGAGTCACCCAGGTGCCCCTTCTCTTCTTCTCTTCTTTCTTCTTTCTGCCTTATTCTTATCACCTTATTGAAGTCTATCTCTCTCCCTCTCTCTCTCTCTCTCTTTCTATATATAAATATATGTTATAAATAGTAAACCATTAGTCTACAACTTTTTTCATACATTTTTGCCTGGTATAAATTTGCCATTTGATTTTAAATATAGTATACTTTGATCTATGTTCTGAAGTTAGAGTTTCCTTTATTTTCCTCTGGGAAGCCAATTTTATACAGTATTTATTAAATAAGCTATTATTTAGTCTCATATAACATATAAAATCATCATACAATAATTGGGTAAATTTCTACCTTCTATCATGTTTTTTCAGTGACTTAAAATATAGTTTAATCTACTAGAATGAAACCTTCATTATATTTACTCATTGGTTCAGGTAGGATTGTAATTCTTATAGTAAGTTACTTAAATTCTCTGCTTCAGAAGACTCTGTAAAATAGGAGTAGTAATAGCAGTTACCTCATAGGAATATTTTGAGGATTAAATAAAATGATACATCAAAGTAGTGTTAATAGTACCCAACACCAGTTAAGTAGTAATTCCTTAAAAATACATGATTGAAGCTTTGGCTTTACCCCCTTTTATCAGTGACTATCAGCAAGTTTTGTATAGCTTTTCACCACTTAACCATTTTATGCTTATGTTCTTATAAATTTGGGAAATAATATTAAATATTATTTCTTTAATTAAAATATCTACTTAAATTTATTTTACTATCCATTTATTTTTTTCTAAATTAAATATTAAAAGCTGTAATATTTCACCTGAGTACTGATTGAGTCACCTTCTACATTTCTAAACAGAATTTGGGCACATTTTCTTTGTGTCCAAAAATATGGCTAATATTTTGTTTTGCAATTTCCCCCTACATTTTAGTTTAATTATATATCTGCTTGTAGGGAAAAGAGGTTTTTATTGTAGATGCAAAATACTACATACACATATGTCTCCCATTAACAGCTAGCAGAGGTAACACATAAGCACCTCTTCCCCAATAGCTGTTTAAATGTCCAAAGATCTGAATCAAAAGCTATTTGAAAACAGTAAAATGTTATATGTCACTGAAGAGATGGAGAATGCACGTGTTCTAAATCTTCTTTTTCTAATGCTTAGAGTACTGTTCTGTTTTAGATGTAAAGCTTTCCTTTAATGAATGTGAGATAGAGTATATAATGCTGTGTTGGGAATACTACCCATATCTAGTGATGAAAACCAATTGTATTAGTTAACACTTTGCTATTAAAGGTTAGGTATATGTGCAAAGATATTATAAAATACTGGTTATGAGAACATAAGAGGATGATTTTACTTTATGTGTATGTGTGTGTGAGAGAGAAAGAGCATTTCACACATTCCTTGCATTAATTACAGGGCTTTGAGAAGGTGACAATGTTAGAATCCACAGCAATTAAGTTGACTGGATAAGCTCCCAGTTAAAAGGAATAAGAATAAAATAGCACATTGAAAACAATGTAGAAACAGTCAAATTAACTGTAAATTTGCACACGAAGAGGAACACATATCTGTGTGAAGTATTTAAAGCAGTATGTTTTATCCTTATTTCAATAAAAGTATATAGTTACATGTGATATCTGTATGTCAGGGCTAAGGGATCTCGCAGAAATATTGCTCAAAATGTCAATTACTGAACAGAACAAGATGCAGGGTACTAGCTTGTACCATTACCACTAAAAAACAACACCCCCCCCAAACCTACATACAAAATCATAAATGACCCCTGGATCAAGAAAAGGATCTTTTGGGAAGAGTTATCCTCTAAATAGCTCAGTAATGGTAAATATTTGGAGGATACAACAGAGAGACTTGGAGAAAAATCCCATTTTAGATTTTTACCTAGCAAGTCTCATATTCTTCATGGAGAGAGGTGTTGAGGAAAGTATGGCCCAGTGACTCCATTACTCTGGGCTGGGTTTTTATTGTTGTCATTCCTCGGTGAGTTCCAGGTTGAACATAAATTATGAAAGGGACTCAATGAGTTGGTGAGAAAACAGATTTTCCAGCAGTATTTATTGCCATTCTGGTACTACGGAAATTGTGTGCACGTCATAGCAGATGTGCTCATCTGCTCAGCAGAGGTTAGAAGACACAGGAAAGTTATATATAATAAATTTTATAGGCATTTCCTTCTATAGAATTGAGACTCACCTTTGAGACTCGTTTGATTTCTTCTATAACATTTTGCTTAACAAACATTATTTCTTCTTAGGAAAATGCAAAGTAAATAGAAATTAAGCTGCCATAGATTCATAACTTTTCAGAATTTCATACAGTTGAATATGTCTGGATTCATGGGTCATTTCGAGACAGACTATTGTTAAGTCACCTTTACCTCTATCCAAAGGATTTCTGAATCTTAGCTCACTAGAAACACTGACTATATTTTGTCTTGATTGGTTTTGCAGTTTGGGGTCCTATTTGAAATCCTGTGCTTTAACATGATGTATCTTTGGATCATCTTGTGATATACAATCACTGTCAGAAGAAAGGGGTTAGGAAAAGTCAGGCAAGCACTGAACAGAAGATTAAAGGGAGCAAACAAGTTATAATTAAGTTTAATTTTCATTTTCAGGAATAGTTTAAAGCCAAAGATAAAGGCAGCAACACATCAGTGATGACAGAGTCATCATTGATTGTCATCATTGATTTATATTATTATATAAAATGATATAAATCAATGATATAACTATATCATTTATATAGCTCCTCTATATAAAGACAAGCTATAACACATAAGTCATGGCACCTCCTTTACATAAGGCTCACTAATGGCAATAATATACTGCTTAAAAAAAAGAGCAACAAACCTAATTAGATGGTTGGAATACTGAGCCTGTAGGTATACTTGTAATTCATAGTTCTGCAAATGATTTATATGATGTAAGTGAAGTATAACAAGTCTTAGAGCACTTCCTTTTATTAATAAAAAATGAGTCACTTTCGTGAAGTTTTGAGCATTGTATTCGTTTCCTATTGCTTGTATATCAAATTACAAACTAGATAGCTTAAATAACAGATATTTAAAGGACCTACATGCCTACAACAGGTCCGCGGTGGGTTAAGGGTTGAGAGGGAATGCAGTCAGTGGGATTGGTGAGAGGAAAGGAATAGATGAGCCCTAGTAGAAAAGAATTAGTCAAGTTGGCAAAAACAGGGAAAGGGGATTTTCTAGAAAGAAGGATGTGAGAGAGAGAGAGAGAGAGAGAGAGAGAGAGAATGAGGGAGCTTGTCAAGAACAGTTAGAGGGGAGTATTTGAGGAAGTGAGTAATGATTTGTGAGCTCCACAGGCTGTGGGCCTCAATCCTGACTATTGTTCGGCAGCGCTCAGGAACTTTTAATAAATCTGGTGTCTAGATCCTCCATCAGGTTGGCTTGGTACATATTGGACTCTAATCATGGGTAGTTATAAGATTAATGCCATTTTATTTTAATGTATATTCAGAATGAAAAACACTGAATTTCCAGAGACTTTTCAATTCTATCCAAATATTGTAGAAAACAAATGAAGGATTTTAAAGAGTCCAGACATAACAGTTAAATTTCTACTTTTTTTTTTGAAGATTTTACTTATTTATTTGACAGAGAGAGAGATATCACAAATAGGCAGAGAGGCAGGCAGAGAGAGAGGGGGAAGCAAGCTCCCCACTGAGCAGAGAGCCTGATGCCGGGCTCGATCCCAGGACCCTGAGATCATGACCTGAGCCGAAGGCAGAGGCTTTAACACACTGAGCCACCCAGGAGCCTCAAATTTCTACTTTAGAAAGATAAATATGGCAAGTGCTAGACTTACCCAAGATCAGAAATATGAAGAATGAGAAAGAATCTCTTATTTTAAATCAGAAATTACAAGGCCTGACTAAAGGTAATGACATTTTCATCCCTAAATGGGGTTGATGGATGCATGGATAAATGAAGGTTAATGGATACAAGTAAATTTTGAGTGATACTTTGAGAGTGAACTTAAAGGACATAACATTTCCCATATGTAATAATTTTTACATTTATATCCTCAGACTTGACTTCCCAATAAATCTATATATCTACATGACTTCTGCAATTGGATGCCATAGAGATACTTTAAATTTCACATAGTGAAAATAAAAATCTTGATTAATTATTCCTCTTTTCCCACTATCTATCTGTCTATACAAATACCTATTGTATTTATGGCAAATTTGTTCTTCCATTCGTTCTGGGAGAATATTTTGGAATTATCCCTATCATACTTCCTTTCTGTTCACCCCACAACTAAACCAGCAAAAAATCCTGGGCTCTCTACCTCAATACTATTTGCAGAATGTCATCACTCCTCACAACTTTCACCATGACCACTCTGGTTCACAGCTAATGGGTCTTAGTTGACCTGTTACAATAGATCCTTAATAGATATTTATGTGTTGGACTTTGCCTTTCTTCCCTAAGATTCAGAGATTCTTCTAAAATATAAGTAAAGAATTGTCACTTTCCTACTTAGGGTACTCCCATGGCCACTCATTCCTCTCAGAGTAAAAGCCACGTCTTTATCAACTAATACCACTTTGATGTCTCCCTGAAACCAAAGTCCATAATTGTATCCACAAATTATCATGCTTGTTAACTTAAACAAATGTAAGGAAAAATAAGTAGGATTTCTATGATCTTCATATCTCTAAAAAGTGATGATTGGTCGCCTGGATGGCTCGGTCATTAAACATCTACCTTTGGCTCAGGGCATGATCCCAGAGTCCTGGGATCAAAGCCCACATCTGGCTCCCTGTTCCATGGGAAGCTTACTTCTCCCTCTCTCACTCCCCCTGTTTGTGGTTCCTCTCTCTGTGTGTCTCTCTCTGTCAAATGAATAAATAAAATCTTTTAAAAAAATTTAAAAAAAAAGAATGATGATTGTAAAGGTGCCTTGAGGCCTATAAGATATTTATGGATTTAAGTACTAGTTGACATTTGGGCATGTATACATTTAAATAGATAATAGAAACATATTCATTTATGCCCTATATCTTTTAAGCTGATAACTTTGCAAATTGGTAAGAATAAACATAAACAAAATTACCCATCATGTAGAATTTAAGTCTTTGAAAATAATAAATGGAAATATGTTTTACTGTGAATCATAGAAATTTACTACTAAGCAATTACTAATAAACAATAATACAAATTACTACTAAGATGTAATTTTTAGGATCAGGACTTCACTATTCTAAATGAACATTTTACAATTTTATTGTATTAATTGAGTCAATGAACATTTTAAAATTTTATTGTGTTAATTATTTTAACATCTAGTGATATTTTATGGAGTAAGATGGAGACATTAAAAAATTATTTGAGTACTTTGTCCATTAAATCATTCTTTTATTTACAGCCATAAAATCATTGATTTAATGTTCGATCACTCAATCTCTCAAGTACAAAGATGTTGTAAAATATTGAACTCTGACAAATGTCTAAAAATATTGAATAAAGAAGGCAAAAGGTTTACTGAAAGTGATTCTTTGTTTATAGTCAAGGGAAACATACATTTTGTACTTTCCATTTTCTGTTTTTCTGGGGATAAAATATTTAGTGTGGCAGTGTAAACTATATTCTTAGAGAGCTAGAGCTAACATAGCTAAAATGGCTTAGAGCTCTAAATACCTTAGGGTTTGCTTAAAGGCAGTAAGTTGGAGTAGTTTTCCTCCCTGTTGTAAAATACTCTTAGACAGCTGAAAAGCAAGATAGAAATGACAAACAGTTTTGAGAAGAAAAATTGCACATGGGCATCAAAACTAAAAACAGATGATAAATTCATCTTCCATACAATTAATACAATGGTTATATTGATTAATACATTCACTGTTTCAATTACTAAATGAAATAATGGGACACTCTAGGGTAGGTTCTGTGCTATAAGCTGCTGACAAAATATTAATATGGTTGACATATCTCTGCATTCATACAAATTACAGCATAGGATAAGAGAGAAAATGTATAATGAGCTATGTGTGTAGGGAGAGGGTTTCTAACTGTAAATTAACAAAAAAGGAGAAACAAGGAAAAGTTCAGGTGGAAGGGTCAATATCAAGGCCTTGATATTGAGACCTTGATTGAGGACTCAGAAAACATTTAACTTGCACAGAGAGTAGAGAATGAATGGTAAGTCAGGACCAAGGCTATAGGGAGTGTGGGTTATGAAGGTTCTAGTACATAGTGCTAGGAATCTTGATTATTTTTTCAGAATAATGGGAAACCAATGAAGAATTTTATAATTCATAGTTTTAGAAAATTTTCTATTTCAGCAAGGACACCATAATGAGGTCTGGGGTCCAGGGTGGAGAAGAGGCGGGGGTAAGGCATGGAGAAATTTACTGGGCTGAAATTGGGCTGGGAAAAAAATCTGATGGTAACTGGGATGGAGAGGTAAGAGGATTTGAATTGCATCTTATATTACCTGAACAAGCATATGCAGAAGTGATTCCTCCAGTCTTTCTCCAAAGAGCTCTGTGATCTTTTTAACCATATAACAGTCTGCTGAGGAGAGTGAAATAAACACATATTTTGAGGGCTCTGGTGTTTGAGATATGAGCTGACTTTGATCTCTACAGACACAAAGTACTCATGAGCCTCCTGTTAGGGGTAAATGAGAATTAGGTAATTACTGGAGTCCTTGTCTTGATCTAGTGATGGACAGACACATCTATCTATCTGACAGTGGTTCTAATGTAATGGTTCCTAGAGATTTTGTCTCAGTATATTAGTAAACACCAAAAATTGCTGCAGAATAAAGTCTCATCCAGAAGTGGTCCTGAGAGACAGAGTTAAAGGAGAATTTTCCTCTTGAGCAGAGGTTCATGCGGTATGCCTGGTCATCCATTTTGGATGGGCAAATATGAATAGCCTGTCCAGTTGGTCAGGGGCCTGGAAGGAGCAAGCTTAGAATGTTCTGGTCTTGATACCGGCTCTGTACATGGTAGTTTAGAAAGATTCAATAAATTAGCTTCTGTCTAGTTATTCAGGTAGTGGCTTTTAGAGATCACATTGGGCTATGAATCACTTTGGATACCCACAGACATTCTTCAAGAGTACATAGGCGTGTATAGCCTTAAGGATCACTGGACAAACTTTTGTTTTCCTTAGCACAACTTCTTACAACTGGTCTGACTGGAAATACTCTTATTGCCAAAGGCATCATGCTCATTCTGCTTACCCACTCTGCTTCTCATAAGCATCCTTCTCCTACTTTACATTAGATGGGCATATTCGTCATCCATCCAACTTCTGTTATGGAGCATTGACGGAGTGTGTAAAAACTTCTAGAGAATCAGAAGACAACCGGAAATACTGATCTTTTCCAGGTCTCTGCTAATACATAAAATGAATGAGGAAAATCTTCAGTCTTCATGTTTTACAGAAGTACATTTAAGCTCATGAAAAGGGGTACATGGGTGGCTCCGTTGGATGAGCATCTGACTCTTGGTTTTGCCTCAGATCATGGTGATCTCAGGGCGGTGAGATCCAACCCTGCGTTGGGCTCTATGCTTAGCCCAGAATCTGCTTGAGATTCTCTCTCTCTCCCATTCTCCATCTACCCCTCCCCTCCTTGTGCTCTCTCTCTCTCTCAAGTAAATAAATAAAATCTTAAAAATATAAAGCTCATGGAAAGATACAACCATTTTACCAATAACAGTAAATTAATAATAATTTTATTGTCTCCACCAGTTCTGAGTATATTGGGATAAATAAGTGTTTCTAAATAAAATAGTAAATATAAAATTGATAATAATTTGATAATTCTTTACAAAAGCTATCGGATATATTTCCCAGAATGCGAAAAAAAAGTACTCTAATGACTAGGAAACAAATCTTATGGCAAATATAATGCTTTAAAATCTTTGTTTTCAGTAATATTGAAGCAATAGCTAAATGATTCATCAGCAGTCAGATATCACTATGCAGTTTCATATTAAACTAAAAAGAATTTCAAAGTAAAGTTATATTGCTGTAAGGTACTCCTTCAATTCTAATATATTTATTTATGTAAATACACTTTCTAAACTCTCAGAACAATATATAAAATTAGAAAATTGATGCTGATACCTGTCTGATTCTCAAGGAAATAAAAAAAATGAGGCAAAATCTTCCATCTCATTGAGAAATGCATTTCAAATAAAATCTGTCTTTTACATTTCATAATTAACTAGCCAAATTTATAATAGGTTTTGGGGGAGGATGTTAAATGTAAATAGAAGTTGAAAGTCTGACTATTAAACATGGTATGTGTGGTGTGTGTGTATAGGCATATGATGAATGAATGTTGGCAGTGATAAAATTGCTGTTGTGTAGGGAGGATCCAGTTAGATAAAGTTAGAAGAATTTTGGATTGTTTTTATTTATATATGTCAATATTTATTATATTTAGCAATTGTATGAGCATATCAACTATTTAAAATGAAAAGTCAGGTTTCTAATAAAAATATTTGAGGCTATTATTTCTCAAAAAATTAAATGTTAAGAGAATTAAATAGATTGACATCAATAGCTCTAGATGGTTGTTTGAGTTTCCCAGGCTTAAGTATTTCTGATTCAGTGTTATCTGAAAATTTTCTTTCTAATGACTCTAGAAAAAAAGAGTTCACATGAATTAAATAATATAAAGAAATTATTATGAACATTTACTAGAATATGCACTTAAACAAACTTTAAACACTTTTGGAAAGTTGTTTCTAAAAGAAATGTCATGAAGCATGGAAACTATGGTAAGTTTCAGCTTCCTGGTCAACCTGGGCTTTGACTTCTCGCAGTAGACATTTAGTCCTTTCTACTCAAATTACCTGGAACAAAAAAAAAAATACTGCCCCTATGCAACACCAATTTTTTTTTTCAAGATTTATTTATTTATTTTAGAGAGAGAGTGAAAGAGCGTGAGCTCTTACTGGGGGAGCGGTAAAGGAAGAAGGGGAGGGAGAGAGAGAGAGAAGCCGACTCTCCACTGAATGCAGAGCATGATACAGGCTCAACCTCATGACCCTGAGATCATGACCTGATGAAATCAAGAGTTGGACGCCTAACTGCTTAAATGACTGAACCACCCAGGTGCCCCCAATGCCAAAATTGTTTTGATTGATTAATATATTTAATTTATCATATTTTTAACAACTTAAATAATTTATTAAGACAAATTAACTTTAATTATATATATAGATTCTACTGGCAGAATCATAATGGGGTCATGCTGTGATTGATCTGAAATTTCTAGTTGAATTGTTCAGCCATAAATTTGGAGGAAACTCATGAGTCTTTGTTTTCAGTAAAAATTATATATCATCTTTTCAAATGCAATTAAGTTGGAAAAATTCAATAATAAATGTGTATTTAATCAATACCTAAAAATTGGTATTTATTTCTCATACTGTTGAAATTCTAATTAGTACCTGTCATGCTGTTGAAAAAAAAAACCAGAACTCTAAAATATATACCATAGAGAACTGTAATATATTATTTAAGTTTTCAGTAGGTATTTTATAGAGAATACTCACTGATTAGTTTTTATTTAACTTTAATCCCACATTTCAGTTTTCAGAGCATGATGGGATTGTTGTAGCCCAACGTGAGTGCTGATAAGTGAAATGTGTGTTTAAAATTTTTAGTTTAACAATGATCACTATGATCACTATTAGCCTTGGCAATAAAAGTCAGATTCATATTTTATTATCTCCTGTTTTAGGCATTGACCTAGAGTCATATCTTTTCATGTCAAACAGAAAGATACTGATAACATTCTTCTTAAAGCAGAAGTAATGAAAACAGCAATCCTTTGGGTTGGCAGCTGAAGGTCAAGACACCCAACTCCCAAGTCCCAAGTTATATTATAAGAAGTATGAATAATGTATTCTTTAGAAAATATCCTTTTATTCTTCATGCCACCTTTTTCTATGTAGTGTATCACCCAAGTATTGGACTAGATGGTTGTAAAAAGACCAAATTGTGCTGTTGTTGTCGTCAACCAACATTCTGAGTTTGAGTATTTAATAACATGATCGGTCACTTTTAGTTTTATTATATGAGTTTTTTTGTTTGTTTTTAAGGAAAGAAATAGTATTCTTAATATTTCTAGCCTAGAGGTTTTCATATTTTCTAGGCTGGCATGCTTTTCCCTGGTGCCATATATAGAACCTGAAAATATAATGTGTATTATGATGTTCTTGGCAGGAAATGGATGAATAATTTCCTGAAGGAGTAATTGTGAAGAGGCTGTTTAAAGGGATTATTTTAAGAGTTTGGATAGGGATGAGGGAAGTAGCAGGGTTAGCCAAGGACTCAGGGACAAGTAACAGAAGAGAGCCCTGAATACACCTTGCCCTGTAGGTGCAAGGGCAGGAAGTACAGGGATGTGAAGGGGAGCTATTGTGGAGAGACTGGGACCAACAGCTGGCCCTCGGTAGAAAAATAAGATCACTTCCCAAACTGCCCCAAATAGAGTAGAAGAGATCTAAAATAGCCACAATTCTCACTCCCCCTGATCTTTAATCCCGTGCAATTTCTTCCCATTGACTGAAAAGCCATATACTAACATATTTCCTAGAGATAGGCAAGATAACATTTTTATTCAGTTTTTGCTGAAGAATACCTTTGCCAAGCTCTCCAATCATCACCAAGACCCTGAATGAACATCAATTACCCTAGACCATTTCCTAATAATTATACTAAGACAGTGATGGTTAAAAATATTTTGGGATTGGCACCACTAATCTTAAATCTCCAAGAATGACAAAATAGCCTATTTCTTATAGATACAGAAAAAGTGATTCATTCTTTTTTTCGAATGTGCATTTCCTGTTTTTGTACGTGTGTGTGTGTGTGTGTGTCTGTGTGTGTGTGTGTGTGTGTGTGTGTGTGTGTGTGTGTGTGAGAGAGAGAGAGAGATTAAATGCTCTTCCTGGTGTGCCTTAAACTCAAGAGACTTGCACAATTTTGAAGCTGCTTATATAAGGACTTCCAAGGGCTTAAAAGTCTGGCAAAGAAACATTTCATACCAGTAAGTTTTTAACATTTTACAGATTATTTTACATAAAGTAAAATAATATCAAAGTAGGAGAATGTGATTCTGTAGACAGAGAAATATCATCCCCAAGGCAATCCTGCTCATTCCAAATATTCTAAGCAATTTTGTGTTTGGAAATAGAGAAAGTATTTCTTGCAGGTTTAATCAACTTGACATCGATGAACTGAAGGACAAAGGTGCAACTGACAGGTCTCTTTTATACGTTGGGCATATGTCCTCATAAATCTGTGTAATTCTAAGGGTAATATGTTTTTGTTTGTTTTTGAAAAAGAGAATTTAAAATGCCCTATCATAGGTACCGAATATAACAATGTCAATTATAATAGCTGTAAAAAATTCACGTTGTAAAAATAAATAGGCATAAAAGATGAGACCTGATATAAATACAAAGATTCTTTGCAGTTTAGAAAAATGTTATAGGTACTCAATATTCTTCCCTGTTTTCCAAATCTTAAATTACTCTGTTCCGAGACAGTAAGTTGTCTAACATGCCAAGAGATCTGTGCTTAAGTGAGAATTCATTTCAGCATTTAAAAGAACAGCAAATAAAGTCACAGTTTAAATAATACTTATGTAAGTCTATATAAACATAAAATATTCCTGAGAAAGAGCAGATAAGTATTTGGGTATAACTAATTAACTTCTTTCAATGCAAGATTATTTTTTCTACTTTAGTATAAGGAAGTACAAAATATATTTTATAAAGCATAAAACAGCTTATGTTTCAATGTTGGGAAAATAAAGATGAAATTATTTAAACGTATGAATTAATTTTTGTTATAAAACAACATATTAACAATTAAACATACGCTTTAAGAAAGTGTTTTGGTCTTTTATACCATATTAATCTTCCAAAAGAAAAAGAAATAAGCATTTTTCTCCAGAGAATACTGTATTTCCAGAGAATATATTTGTGTTAAAACAACCCCACTGATGGAAAAATATGATTCCTTTATGTTTAAATTAATGCCATACTAGAGTCATTTAGAAACCATGAATATTTTCACAGAGTATTAACTTCTTTATTCTTCAAAATATGTGACCCGTGAAGTTGTTATTGTTACAATTTATTTCCCAAAGCCTTGTGAATAACTGGGCATACCTCAGAAAGACTAAATTCAAATAGCAGAAATTCACAGTCCTTTCCTTAGGCTCGCTTGACTTCAAACATAGTGTAAAAAACATACATAACTTGTCATGATGAACATAGGTTACTATGGCCATTTAAATATAAATAGATGCAGATATATGCACACATGCCTACACATATTATAACTAGAGTGCATTGTATATCTTACAAGCCTGTGGGAGTATGTGTGTCACTACACACATAACATTTCCTCTGGGTGAGGGGAGGGAGGAAGGAACACAGGCCTATGGGGATGGAAGCTCATGGGGATGGAGCAGAGAGCAAGAGAAAGACACCATTAAAGAAGAAATCGTGAGGGGCTTTATGGAAACCTCTTATTCATGAGGCATGACAAAAAGATACACATGAAATCTTAATTTTACAACCCGTGGTGGCTGACACAGAGCCACGGAGGAGTTTGGGAGGTGTAAGGAACGCTGGCAGATAGGGGGACTGGGGTACAGGTGTTTCTTGAGGCCAGGTACCACTGTGGATGCTTGGAATTGCATACTGGGTGGCAGAGGAGGGGAGGAGGGGATTATGAGATTTGTCTAAAACACATGTCTCCGAGTTATGTCACTCAAGGGGCAACAAGGCTAAGGTATTTATACACCAGCTTCCTGCAGTTGTTATTGGAGCACAGCTCCTGAGATGTGTGAGTCCCCTGGTGTTTAGGCCCACAGCCCCTATGACATAGCGGGGGTCGTGACAGTCTCAGAAACGCAGAGCATGGCAGCTGGAAGTCTCTGGGACACGCTGCTAGGTCAAGGACAAGGACGGGTCCCACAACATCTACAGTCACTCACGTAGACATTTCTGTGTATGTCAGAATAGAGCAGAAGTTTCAAGATAAAATGTGTTGTACGACGCTCTGCATTAATAAAATGTTAGCATGAAGAAGAACGAGGATTTATTTTGAAAAATCATGGTTAAAATGAACACAGTGTCCTTTCTTCCCACAGCATATGATGCTCTGTGGAATTTCAGTGCACAAATATTCAATTTTAGAACCTTTATCACAAAAGGGCAAAATCCTTTTGCAGAATATATGCACATTTTGTCTGTCACTTCTGAATATTATTAATGAGCAATAAATGGTATTTTAAAGTTGTTCTTTCAAGGATAAAAAAAGTCAAATGCATAATTTACAAAATTGTACTCTCTCATCCTAAGTTTCATGGAAACCTAGCAGTGGTGAAATTAAAAATAATAAGAAGAAAGAATTTTCTTACATACTTTTATATTTTTTTTAATTTTTACCTAAGAGAAAACAAAATGTTAGTCTCTTATAGAATAGAATCCCTCTTACAAGAGGGTATGCCTTATTTATGAGAAAAATGCCTGTTTTTCAGACTCACGGTCATTTTTCCAAGGAAAATTGTTACCAAAATAAGTCATTGTCTTATCAAGCCATTTAATATGATACCTTCTCAAGCCATCTACTTATGAATGTTTTTAAATAAATCACATCCCATATGTAAGTCTTTAAAAATTAAATTCTATAATCCTGAGAGTCCTTGACAGTAATTCCTTGATTGAATATGGACCATATTGAAAATACTAATGTTAATACTTTTATTTTCTATAGAGGAATCAGAACACACATATATACATATGCACACAATCCTTAAAAATATAGAAATTTATATGATAGGTTGTGACTTTTAAAACAAAACACACTCCATAGGTCAAAACATTTCTGTTCATATGCAGGAATCAATTGTGAATTTAAAAAAAAATCAAAGGAAAGAACAAATAGACAAGAAAAATAATTTGGGGGAGGGGCATGATCATATATTATTTTTATCACCAAATTTCTCTGCCATAACATAATAGTACTTTCATAACAAAATATTAAAATGAATATTAGGGATATACAATATATGCCATATGTCAACAAACAAGTTTTATTTATTTATTTATTAATTTTAAAGATTTTATTTATTTATCTGACAGGGAGAGATCACAAGTAGGCAGAGAGGCAGGCAGAGAGAGAGGGGGAAGCAGGCTCCCTGCTGAGCAGAGAGCCCGATGTGGGGCTTGATCCCAGGACCCTGAGATCATGACCTGAGCTGAAGGCAGAGGCTTTAACCCACTGAGCTACCCAGGCGCCCCAACAAATAAGTTTTAAATCTAATGACAAAATTTCATGAAACAGAGAACATTGTTTCTTACTATTCACTCATTTGGCTTGTAAGTTTCTGCATCTGAAACCTAAGTCCATGCTTTCATAACAACCGAATGAGGTTTCATCTTTTTTCTCTTCCCTAAAGTTTCTAGGGATTAAAAAACGGTGAGTACTAATTGCCAGTCAATCTGGTTTCCAGTTCCCCTCCGGCGTAGCCACTGGGACAGTTGGTCGGATGACAGTACTGGTGTCTCTGAGTGGGAGTGAGCATTGATGGTGGAAAGAATTGACTGAATTATGAGAGCACACGATGGAAAGAAAGCGGAGGATCTCAGCTAAAGAGAACAAGTTCATTGTTATCATCGATTATCATTTCTTGGCATTCTTATCTATAATTCGGTTCCTATTTCTCTGATCTGCCACCTCCGTTCTTCCCATGCTCTACACTCCTGAGAAGCTGAGTAACACTCCGCCTCCAGGCATGCCAAGTTCTCTGCCCCTCAGGCTTGTGCACATAGAGCTCCATCTCCAAGAAGTCTCTTCCTGCTGCTGCACCTTCCTTCACCACATTGGCCAACTTCTAATCACCCCTGTCATCCTTCACGTGTGAGCTTTAGCTTCATTTCCCCTAGAATTATTTTCACAACAACTTGACATCCCCCCCCATTTACCCTATGTCTCACTGTACTCTTAATTTCTTGTTTTGATTGTTTACATGTCCTGTAAGTGAGTGGGCATCAGGAGACTAAGCCCAGTAATAATGTGTCAGCTGTTCAACAGTTAGCTTCGGGCTCACATCATAACAAATGAGAAAGTCAGGAAGAGATCTCTCTCCGTTTCTGTCTCCATATCTATCTATCTATCTATCTATCTATCTATCTATCTATCTATCTATCTATCATCTATCTATCTATCATCTATCTATCTATCTATCTATCTATCTATCTATCTATCTATCTATCATCATCTATCTATCTATCATCTATCATTTGTCTATAGAGAGATGGGAGAAAAGGTGAGAAATAAGAGGAAACAGAAAGAGGGATGACAGACGGAAAACCCAAGTTTCCTAATGTCAAAGCCTCTAATACTATATATTAAAAAAAAGAGAGACAGAGAGAGAAAGGAAGGAAGGAAAGAAGGAAGGAAAGTGAAGTTCACAGTGATTAATTATATACTTTGGAGAAGATCTGAGAACCTGGGAGCCTAACATTAATACCACTGATAGTAAAATCGGTCATATTTTTTCTGTCTGCACCTGACATTTTTCTATGTGCGTGCTATCAAGCTGAACAGATATATTGCCTATTGTTTAACTCATGAGTCTGATAATTTCTGTTATCCTGGACATGGCTAGATCCAGAGAGCAGGAATTTGAGGACATATTGACTGGCGTAAGGGACAGAGTAGAGGGTTAAATTTCCAACTTTTGCTTTGTTTTTCTTGATTTTCCAACTGATCTATATAACTGTAACAAAATTCTATCACTAAAAAAATTATAGTATAAGCAATATGCAAATAAAGCACCAGGGGTGGTTTTATTACAAAACCAGTTGAAAGCTAGGCTGTGACATCTATGCAAAATAGTGTGGGATTTATCTTGCAATTCAGCTGTGGTGGACTGGGGATCAAATTACTAGCTCATTCACATCCTCATTCACATAACCTAGTGCTCCATATTGGGAGAAAAAATAAAAGCATTGTAGCTCTTTCTGGATCTGTTACACTAGCTTTTTCACGTCCTAAATATCAGGTATGGAGACTTATACTGGAGTTGTCTTGTTTCCTAATGCTGCAGGTGAGGAGACGGACATGTCCAGACAGGAAGTGAGTGTTCAGAGATTTTGCAGTGATTCTCTCAGAAGCAAAATGAAAAATCAGAACGTCTGAGTTCTCCAGGCAGTGCGTTTTCATTCGGCCATGACTATCAGATGCTCTGCTGCTACACAGAGCAGTAACTCACTTAAAGTAAAAGTCAAGTCATACTTAACAGTATTATGAGAGCAGTGCATGTTTATCGTGGGACCAGAAAATTCTACTCTATGCTTTTTCCAAAAAGGCTTTCTTAGAATGCATGTGCAATGTATCATTTATCAGTAATGTATTAAGATTAAACCAATAAGAAAAGCACACAAGTGATTATATTTATCTCAACCTTTCTATATTAGCGTAAGGATGTACAAGGAGTGGCAAGTAACCATCACCACAACAACAAATCCAGGAAATTTTGTGTTTTCAGTGACCATACGTTTAACATGAATTAACTTAATAAATGAGTTGAGCTATTCTATTCTGCATCAAATTTTGTTTTTCTAGTGATGGTCTACTAAGAGAAAAAATTGTATTAATTTCCTCTGGTTGTTGTAAGAGATTCCCACAAATTTCTGCTCGCTTACAGCAGCAGAAATGTATTCTTGTAAAGTTCTGGAGCTAAAATTCTGACAAGATATCTCTGAGCTAAAAATCAGAGTGTCAGCAGGATTACATTTCTTCTGGGGACTCTAGGGGATAACACATTTTTTTGCCCTTTCCAACTTCTGGAGGCCTCATGAATTCCTTGGCTCTTGGCCTCTTGCTCCGTCTTCAAGCCAACAGTGTAGCATCTTCCAATAGCTGTCTCTCTGTGACCTCTGATTCCATAATCATGGCAATTCCCTCTTATGGCATCTTGGTGATTACAGTAGGCTTCCCAGATATCCAGAATAATTCCCAAAGTCACGATCCTTAAAATCACATCTGGAAATTCCCTTTTCCATGTAAAGTCACATACTTCAGACACTCTTTTGGACATCGTTTTGTCCATTACATGGACATCTTTTGGGAAGAGATATTATTTAGCCTAACATAGACTCTCTTGGTGCACATGGTGTCGTTTTGGGAGAAAAAGTTGACCAGATGGGTATTGCTTTGGTATGTTTAGTCTTTGTTGTTGGGAAGTCGATCCATTTGTCAACTATCAGTCTTGCTACAGTTTTTTCTGCAGATTTCTAGTTTTTTTCCATGCACTTACACAATAAATAAATTTTCTATCATGTGAAAGATTAGGAACTATCAGAAGATGGTTATTTGAAATCTTGTAAAATTATTTCTTTTTTTTTTATTAACATATATTTGCCCCAGGGTACATGTCTGTAAATCGTCAGGCTTACACATTTCACAGCACTCACCATAGCACAAACCCTCCCCAATTTCCATAACCCAGCAACCCTATCTCTACCCCCCAACCCCCCAGCCACCCTCAGTTTGTTTCATGAGTTTAAGAGTCTCTTATGGTTTGTCTCCTTCCTGATCCCATCTTGTTTCATAGCATTTGGTTTCAAATGGCAGTTTTTTGTTTGTTTGTTTCCTTGGTTGGATGGTTTTTTTATTCATTGCTTCTAGGAAGTTCAGGAAAAGAGTTGTTTTTTTTTTTTCTCACTTCTATTAGGATGCTAATTTTATCAGCAGTTCATGAGCAAGATTTGTTTTTTTATATCTATGTCAGAAATTAAGAGAGGTTATGAACATATCCTCCTTAGATATATTGGATTAACTCCAGCAGGTGTCTCAGTTTAAATTGAAGTAATTAGTTATAGTATGCTAATATTTATAAAGTTATTTCACTAAATATGACAATAAAACATGTAGAATAGGTATTTTGTAATAATAGCTATATTGTGGGATGTAGCAACAATTTAATAAAATTGATGTGTATTGTGAATTTTCTTCACATATTGGAGTAGAAATTCTTTAGATAACACAGACTGTAGAGTGACCATGCATGTGTTGTGGGAGACTCATAATTTCCAATAAAATTTTCCTTATATAGGGCATGGTTTCATATCAATCATATTTTTATTGTATGTAACTTTCCAGGACACAAATAATAGCTCTATTGTTTGTGCACAATTTGTGCATGGAAACAGTGAATAATTCCTATGCTTAATAAATCATCTTACTGAATGACTTGGACAGTGACATAAGATTCAAATTTCTCCCTTATTAATTTTGGAGTAAAGTATTCTTAATTGGGGCATGGTGCACTGGAAGAGAAAGTTGTACATACTGTCCTTTGAATTCTAATGCATTTTTGGGGTAATGACCTTGTATCAGAACATGAAAATTTATCTTATATATAATAAAATTATTTAAAGATTATTTTTTATTATACACATTTTTAAGTCATAATTTTAGTATGCAAAAATTCCTTAAATTTAAATTTCTCTTTTTATAACAATGGACAGATGAATGTCACATCTGTGTATAAAATTTTGATAGTGATGTTCAAAGTACATCCACCCTCAGTTATGGTAATTTTAAATAACTCTTTTATCTGCCAAGCTATTGTATCCAGTGAAGGTTCATAAAAATGTTGGACTCAATTCAAATGTAACAAAAATGTGTAAGAACATATGAATCTAACACGGTGTATCCTGAGGCAAGTTGCTATTTAATATACAGTATTAAATTCAGGAGTATTATATTCAGGAAATTCAAAACACAGTAACATATAAAGATGTTTTTCTTGAAGTGATCAAGGGCTTAATTGAATAAGTCACTGTTTTTTAAAAGTCACTATTTTATGAGTCTAAAAAATGTCCAGTCTTATAAATCAAATGGAAATCTTAAGCACCCTTACGCGCGCACACACACACACACACACACACACTCATAGACACTCAAATACTATCTGAGCTCTTATTAGTTCTTGGAATGTGCAGTAAATCTGGAGAATCCCAGTCTCCATATATTTTGAAGATTAGAAGTAAATAAATTCTACTAAAGCAGATGGGAAGAGATTATAATCATAAAAACAAGAAACTTGTTTCATGTTGAGGACAAGATTACAG
The DNA here is from genome assembly GCA_028646535.1 of Procyon lotor. Taxonomy (NCBI): domain Eukaryota; kingdom Metazoa; phylum Chordata; class Mammalia; order Carnivora; family Procyonidae; genus Procyon; species Procyon lotor. The sequence continues at coordinate 44,498,838 of CM053616.1, forward strand.
CAAATTAACCAGGCTATTTTTTTTTGTCTAGTCATTACATCGTCACAACCACATTCATTACAAATACATCTACAATGATCATAAATGAAATTTTTATCAATTCTAAAATAATCTCTAGTGCGGGAATTTGAATATATAACATTATGGGGCTATGGGTAAAGACTATCCATGATGATACCTCTGTGGGCTGCTGGAAATAGAGCAAGAGTTTAAAAATAAGATCAGAATGTGGTCAAAACTTTAGAGATATCCTTATAGGGGTGATATAGTAAATTACAAAATTAAATAAGATTACCGAAGGGATGAATACATTCAGCAATAATTCTCGATCTGTGGGATACATAATAACCACTAGGAGTACTTGTTGGAAACTGAGAGTTTGGTTACAGGTCCAGGTTTTCTGACTTGGTAGATCTGGATCAGAGCTAGAGAAGCTACAGGTGCATAAAATTCCTCTGGTTATCCTAAAGCAGATGCTTACAAGATTATGAGAAAAGTGCCAGAGAGTCATAAATAATAAGGTGGGGCTTTATAATGCATTTACATTCAGAGATAAACAGTGGGAAGAAAAGTAGAAGACCCTGGTGGAAAAACAGAACAAAACAAAATACGACAAGCTTCTAAAATACACTGTGGAAAACTAGAGAGTCTTAATGTCATGAATACTAAGGGAAAAGAGTGATGGAAGGATTCATCAATATTTTTTGATATGAAAGGAAATTACAAAAAATGTATTGCAAACATGAATTTGTGATAATCATCCAAGGTGACATCATGTGTACAACATGGTGAGCAGAAGAGAATTATTAGACTTCCAAAATAAAAGAAAAATAATCAATCTAGACAATTCTTTCAATATGTGATGGTAAAGGGTAGCAGAAGGTAGAGTAAAATTAGTTTTGGAAGATGTTATTTTTTTCATTGCTGTAATGTTGGGAGGAAAGATAGGAATATTAGCAAAAGATGGACCCAGTAAAGAGGAAGAAGTAAAAATATGAGAAGAAATAATGAGTGCAGCTTTGGAGCAAAGGCAGGAGCTGAAATGCTCAATTGCAGAGCTCTCTGGAAAATAGTAGTTACATGCATGCATTTATATGTGTGTTTACTTGGACAGTATGTATACATATATATATTATATATGTAATTATATATATAATATATATTACATGTGTAATTTCATTTCCTCTTCCTCCTCCTTCTTTCTTTTCTCCTCCTCCTTTTCCTGCTCCCTCTTCTTCACAGAGAAGAAAAAAGTGAAATAAATGGTAAAATCACAAAGACATACTGTTAAGAAATATAATTAAAAATGAGTGAAAAAATAACAAAATAAAATTGAGGGAGAGGATATTTAATGGTCTTGATCTTCTCAGGAAAGTGTGCAAAAAGGACACTTGAAAGAGGAAGAGGAAAACGCACCTGATCCACAGGGCTTAACAGAGCTGAAAAGATTTGGAAACAGCTCTTGGAAAAGATTGGGAAGTGCTACCCTAGAAAATAAGTACGGAAGTTAATTTGAAATAAATTGAAGAGTTGTAGGACATCACATGTTCAGTCCATTAATTCTGGACCAACTTACTAGGTTGTATTACTTTCTAGAAAGAAAAAAGGAAAGAGAGAGAGAGAGGGAGGGAACGAAGGAGGGAGGGAGGGAGGGAGGGAGGAAAGAAGGAAGGAAGGAAGGAAGGAAGGAAGGAAGGAAGGAAGGAAGGAAGGAAGGAAGGAAGGAAGAAAAAAAAGAAAGAAAGAAAAGAAAGTATGTGGGAGGGCAGCACGTTTCCACAAATTCAGGCATTTTGGAAGCAGGAAAAAAAGAACTAGAATGGTGTTCTACCCATAGTCAGGAGCTGCAAAGAGAGGTACAGCAGAATGCCAAGAAGTGGGTTTTTAAGCACATGAAATTGTGCACCATGAAATGGTCTGAGCAGAGAAGTAGAGGAGGGAAGTGGACTCCAGAGACAGGGGAGATGAGAGCAGCCAACAGGCTGGTGAATATGTAGGAACGTGGGCACTGGATAAGGAGGAAGTAATGAAATCAGACGTCTGATAACAAGAAATAGTCTGTACTTAGTCTGAAGTATGAAATGCCATTTACCTGACCTTTCAAAGAAGATGAAAAATGTCAGGGGTGGGGGTTCTATTTTCAGAGTTAAAAAAACAGGGATCTTATATGCTACAGCATTTTAAAAAATAATCGTAAAATACTAGTTTTTTCTTTCCTCCGTATGTTGATTTCTGATGAGGTGGATGTCTGTTTGATTTGTAATTCTTTCAGTGGATATGTTCTGACTGCTTTTCAGAAATATCCCAATTTTTCTGTTGGGTATGCATTTACGTAAAAGAAATTGGAAATATTTTCCCTGTTCCTTTCATTGTTGAGGTTAGAGAATTTTGAACATTTTTGCTCTTTATATCTATCAAGTATTAGTTATGTGAAAGTGCATAATAAACATCATTTATCCATGATTATAACGTTGCCATGTTTAAGAGAAATACTGACTTTGTTCAGAGAAGACCATCAGGACTCGATAGGTTAGATACTACAAATGTGTGAAACAAATTCCAGGTCTGTTTGGACAGGCGTGCTTTTGTCCTTTGATGACTTTTCTCACAGGACACAATACAATGACAAGTATCAATTATCTAATGAAAATGTTTAGTTTCCTGAATAGAACACTATGTCTGGCCTACTTAATCTATATAGCATGAGAACTGTAGCTACAGAAGAGAAGAAACACTAAAGGCTTCATTTGTACACACGCCCTACCTGTGCTAATGGGATAGATTATATCAATTTTCCATTTATCTTAGGTCCTGAGTTAATGGAGCAAAAGTCTTTAAGCTCTCCTAACTCATCTTCTAATTTCAAGTAATGATTGTAATGGCACTTAAAGCCCAATAAAAAATATAAGCCAGAACTAGAGAAAGGTATATTTAAAACATCACATTAAAAATCTATAGCACTCTATCTTGGATGTTTTGTAATGCGGGAAACCAACTGTGATGTCATAAAGCAACTCAATGGAAGGTTGCATGTGGCAAAGAACTGAGGCCTATCAGGAGGCATGTGAAAGATCTTGAAAGTATATCCTTTTCCGGTTGAGCCTTCAAAAAAAGGAAAATCTATAGCGCTCTAGAGCACATGGGAAGGCATGTGCTTTTAGGCAGAAAATTCATTTTAAATAAATAGTAATATGTGTACATGTTAAGTATGCATGGGATAAATGTGATAAAATATGATCTGTAGATGTATTACCTGATACACAGGTATTGATAGAGAAAATAAAAATATTTAGATAGATATAGATGAAGCTCAGATAGATCTAGAGAGTGTTCTTATTTACATCCTAAAAGATCATCCACGTCATGTTTTGGGCTAGTTGAGCTGAATTAAGACGAGCATACCCATAATCAAGGAAGTAGTCTATCGACTGAAGTTGAAATTTGTTTAGTTTTTGCTAAATCAATAATAAGCACCAAAAAGGTGATAAATCTTGATAATGAAATAAGAATCCATAAATGTAACAAGTAGCAAATAGTTCATTTTATTGCATAGTGAAAACATTCCTTAAATTGTTAAATTCTGGTATTTAAACAGTAATGTTGATGATATCTTTTGTTGGAGCTGGATTTATTTTGCTTTCAACACCACACACACACAAAAAAGTAGATCGATCCTGGTAATAAATCTTTAAATGCTTTTTAACCTTACAAGTTCTTTATATGCTGAAGGATAATCAATAAGCTCGGCAGAAATACGGTATGTGATTCATCTTTTAAGGCAGTGTTATTCTATGACATAATGCCGATAACTCTGAATGTAAATGCCAAGATCAATTTTGTTTCTGAAAAATTATTCAAATGGATAGAGTGGTATGAAATAATCACTTTTATTTACAAATATACTAAGTTAATGTTAATGAATATAACACTTAACTGTTTTATCTGTGCTATTTTATTTAAAAAACCAGTAATTTCTTGAATCTGCTATAATTTTTGTCTCTTGAGATACTAATAATCACCAGGATGTGTCTATAAAACTGATATCAATTCAAATATGGATTTTTAACTTACATAGAATATAGCAATTGATCCTGACTTAGTATTAGTAATCTAATTTAATTAAAAAGAAGACCTTTATTTTTCAGACTCAAGGAAAAATGTAAAAACAATAAACCAAGGGTTTTTGTGTGTTTTTTTCCCAATGAACACATTTTATCTCACTTTGACAACTTTTTTTAAAATATTTTATTTATTTGACAGAGAGAGAGAGAATGATCACAAGTAGGTAAAGAGGTAGGCAGATAGAGGGGGGAAGCGGGCTCCCCAATGAGCAGGGAACCCAATGCAGGGCTTGATCTCAGGACCTTGAGATCATGACCTGAGCTGAAGGCAGAGGCTTTAACCCACTGAGCCACCCAGGCGCCCCTAGACAACTTTTTAAAATTAATTTTTATATTTGATTATACTATGTATGTGAAATTCATAACAGAGAATCTCTCAATGGATAGTTACTCTAAGGCAAATAACAATTTTATTTTATCTTATCTTCCTAATATAACAATAATATGGATAATAGAGATTTCATATGCACATGTATTATTTCCCAATTGATAAGTTTTATGCACTTTCAAAATTCATAAAATTTTATAGCATAAAAATTGAATCTTAAAATCTGCAAATGAAACCATCTAAGAGGTTAGGGGATCGTGGGACAGAATGCAGACTTGGAAAATAATCTAATGTTTGCAAATATATTAAATTACCTCACTGAAGGGGGCAGGGGGTGGTTGTTGACCTAAGTAACTTCAGAAATGAGTAAATTTTGTTAACATTAAAGGTGAAAGGAATTGTACATCAGCACAGTACTCATATAGGTATTTTTTTTCCTGCAGGAGTATGAATCCTGAACCCATATGCATGTTTAGTGGAATTGAAAAGTTACATAAATGAATGACAGAAGATGAAAGTCAGATGTCTCTCTTTTTTGTTTGGTTTGGTTTGCTTTGCTTTTTAGGGGATTATTTCCTTTAATATCCAAATAAAGGTGTTTCATTTTTGAGAGAGGTCACAGCCCAGCAAAGGGAATATAGTTAGAATAATGTATAGTATAGGATTAGATGTGATGACGTTAGGATGAACTCATGTTATTTAATATAGTTGAAAATAGTATGTGTGCTACAGGACACAATCCCAGATCCATTCCGGTAATAACTGCTACTAAAAGACAAAACAGAATTACAGAGCTGACAAAAATATGTGGGAAAAAATCCCCTTTGGTGTACAAACTGAAGAGGATCCCAGCATACCAGGCAAATAAGTGGAAAGAACCTAGAAAGCTTTTTGAAAAAATTTTGGTGCAAGGTTAGGAAGGAAGAAACATAAGGATATATTTGAAAAATAAAAAAAGGGCTACCTATGAATGGGAATAAGGAAAAATATTTCTTTATACTTTTCAAAAGAATAAAATAGCCCCCAAAAATGCAGATTGATGGCTCTAGGCTTATTCACTGGGTCCAGACATACTCAGATGACAAGGGTTAGAAACAGGACTTAAAGACGTAACTTTAGACTTCTGAGAAATTTGTCAAAGAATTTAATAAAAAGGAGTCAAAATTGGGAAAAGTTCAGGAGCTGTTAATACTTACAATTAGTTTAAGTTGTTCTGTTAGCTTAAATACACCTTAGTGCCAAGGCTAAGATATTCTTTAAAAAGTAAATAATAAATGATGTAAAATACTTTTAATATATTATTCTCTTTAACTAATGTGATTCTAGTTCTTTTAACACTCATGTAATGAGTAGGGGAGAAAAAAGCATGTCGCCTTTCTGTTTATATAGTAGCAGCTAATAGTTTCTTTTAGTATTTATGATATAGCTAGAGATAAATTAATATTTTAAATCATATTTTTATCATTGAATTATACGAATTTGTGTATGTGTGCATATATCTAGGAAAACATCTATAAACATACTGCCTTAATAGTGTTATTTCTAGGTTGTAAGATCTCAGGTAATATTTATATATTGCATTATCCTAATTTGTTTTTCAAATTCTCATGGTACAAATATATGGCTTATCTAATTAAAAAGGAAACTAAATGACTGAATGTCAGATAGCTCTTGAGTTCTAGATAGCTACTTTGAAAAGTTCTATAATATTTATCCACAGTATCACAGTAGAATCATAGAAACTGATTATCTCAGTTTTGTTTAAAACAGATTTCTAAACCAAATTATGTGAGAGGTAGTATTTTTGACATGGCCCAGTGATCCATATCAACTTATTAATTTTATTTTTTTTCCATAATCATGATTTCAGTCTTTTAAAGAAACTGCTAGTTTTGTATGACCATGTAAACAGAGACACTCTATTCTCAAAATACTCGATTAAATGTAGTCAAAGATTCAACAAAGCAAATAATAGATTCAGTGATCCTTACCTGAAATATTTTATGAAGATCTATGCTTATGTTAAAGCTTTCTTAAAAACATAACTTGATCATATTTTAAAGTCCCCAGATTTAATCTTAATGTGTGTGTGTGTGTGTGTGTTCTATTGATAATGAAGTATACCATAACATGAAGATTTCATAGCAATTGTGAGAAAAACTCATTGTTACATGTGGTATGTTGACATATATCTGATCATTATAGTTTCAAATCATTTAGCTGAGTAGCTGGAAAGTTGAATATCATATTACATATAAATTAATAAAGATCTATAGATATACACCAAACAGCAAATTTCCAAATGAGCACAGACTGAAGTTTGAAAAATCAATACAATATCCTTGTTACAATGTGGCAAGTACTTATTGATTTTAGACATTGCTTTTTTTTCCTGGAGCTCCATCCTTTCTATATTTTTCATTTTTGTATTACACTGTACCAGCTAGATGCCATTGGTTTTCTCAAATCAAGTAATGTCCTTTTGCTTTTCCTTTTCTTTAATGTTTTGGTAATACTTTAATGTATTTTTAGGCAACATTTAACTTTTTCCAAAATAAAACCAAAAATCAGATAAAATGTTACTCTGGACCTTATTTACCTATCACAATTTAATTTTTTACTTATAAGTTTTATATAAAATTGAGTTCTGGTTACTCCCATTCCTTAGGAAGAAATGGAGAAATTTGTACATTAATAAGAAGCTCTTTAGGGACCTTACAGTTCCCCTTCCTTACATGGGAAATAGATTTTCTATTATAGAAGTTTCAGTGTAGTGTAGAAATTAAGCAACCTATAGATATCCAAAAACATACATACTGTGGTAATTGCCAAAAGCATTGAAAACTATAACATATAATGGCTTTAAAGGAAGACTTTCAATCCCATATTAAAATACTTTTATATTATTTTGGAGTGATAATGCACTGAAATGGTTCTATAGTGTATTTGTGGCATGCCTCCATTATTCATCAGTCTCTAAAAGCTTGAATATTTATCCTGAGAGATATTGACATTCACCTGTACATATGGTAGACATTCTCTTAAGGGTCATTACTCTAAGTTCTCTATATCTGAACCACCGTCAAGGCTCTTCTTGGTGCCCACATGCTGAATTCCTCCTGTCTTACCAGCTGGGCAAGCTTGACTTTCACATGAAACTGTTCCCTCATTTTAAACTTGAGTTTGCGTGGTGAGGATTTAAGAAGGCTTGGCTTCATTGTGTTATTCATCATCATATTTTTGAATAATCTGATTTTGACCAAAACTTTGCCTCTGTTGTAAAAGCTGCCTTGCTCCTGAAATCCTGTATGCATGTTTGTGTCTTTTTAGGATTAAGGGCATGTGCTTTCTTTGCAAGATCTGTCCCTCTATCTTTCTATGCAACTTGTTGTTACTCTCCTTGGCTATTGCCCCTTCCCTTCCATGAAAACTCTAACAGAAATAGATATTGGTCTTGATTGCTATAGATGTTATGATGAATTAAAATCCCTTCTAGCTTCATGCTTGTATTTCTTCACTCACCCCACCTGACATGTAATTCCACACACTATCCCTTTTTATTTGCTTGTTTGTTTTGAAATAGGATCCACATCCAGGACCCACACTCTGCTGACTGAGCTGGCCAGGCACCCTGCCTTTTTAACATTTTTCTTCCTCTTTGGGGTACTTGGTATTTATAGACCAGACTTTCTTTCTTTCTTTACAACCAGTTTTTTTTTTTTTTTTTTTTTTGCTACTACTATTATCTTTTTTTATTTTTGCTTTGAGTACGGTGATTTCAGTTAGAATGCTTTTGAATTCAAGTATGAAAAAAAAACCCATACTTTGTTAACTAATCAGATAATATATTATTATACACCTGCAAAAGAACAGAATTAGGTACCTGTGCATTTGCATAGTTCAGTGATATCATTAAGACTCATACTATTTTTTACACTGTCAGCTATGCTGTTCTGTGTTGGCAGTGTCTTCAGAAATTCAGCCTGAATTTCTGCAGGATGGAAAGACAGCTAGAGTGCCTCAGGGCACCATATTCTGACATAGCAAAATCCAGAGGAAAATAAATCATCTTGATTTCTCATCTCAGTAGTTGTAAAACTATTCCCATAAACACTAACACACGTTTCTCACTTTCCAGAAATTGTCTCTCGCGCCCTTGACCTTAACAAATTACTACCCAGAGTAGTGCCAGCACCTTAACGGGTTTAGGCCAGCCAATATTTAACCCCTGGGTCTTGAGACCCATCTGCTTCCACCCCCCGCCCCCGTCAAGCATAAGGTTTCGTATAGAAAGGTCAATATCTGAACACATATCTGGTAGTATTGGGGAGAGGAATGAAAAAAAGTGGGGTTTGAACTTGAGTGTCAAATATCAGTAGAATAGACTTGTAATGTCCGCACCAGAAGATAAATATCCACTCATATTGTCCTTCCTGTTAATAAAGTTTATGCTATTAGAAAAGGCCTCACACTCTCATGCAATGTGAGAAAAGTGTCCTACTGCTACTGCATCGAGTTCCAGATTCAGGAGCTTTTTTTTTTTTTTTTTTCAATTTCAGGAACTCTTTTTGTGCAAGTCCTCCTCCTGGCATCTTGATAGCGGTGTTTATTGCATGTAGCTAAAAGATATGTCAGCCAATGTAGAAAAGAAAGAGAATAGGAAAACTATGACAGTAAAGAAGTTGTAAAAACAGTCAATTAAAAAAAATATCTCACTGTATCTAACTTTTGCAAGGGGTTTGCAGCTCTTCTCATCAAGAGTTAGAGTTTATTTTTCCAGCCTTCATATGTGAGCTGCCCTTATAATTTGCTTTGACCGAAAGAATGTGGCCAACTTTTCATCATGCCATCCCAACCTAGACATCAAGGGGTATACACACTTCTGTTCTATGTTTTACAAGCCAAGATGGGCGTTATGGAAAATGAGAGATCATAAGAAAGAGAAGCCAGTGGATCCAGCTGACACCATGCTAGAAACATGTCTAATAGATGAAGGAGTACAGTTTGGAACAGGGGTCAGCTAATTATAGCCCACTGGGCCAAATTCTGCTCACAGCCTGGTTTTGGTAATCTTAAAGCTAAGAATGTTTTCTAGATTTGTAAAAGGTGGTACAAAAAACACACACAAAAGAGATTGGACATGGCATGCAAAGCTTAAAATATTTACCATCTAGTCCTTCACAGGAAACCTTTCTGATCTCTGGCCTCTTAGAGACTAAGAGGCACGAACTGAGCCCAATTCTGCATGCTTGAGTTCTTCTGACAACAAAATAAAACTTAAATGAAATATAAAATCATGAACCATGATTATTTTAAGCCACTGAATTTGAAGTGGTTTTGTTGATAGCAATGGCTGACAAAATTTTAGTAGAAACTTCCATTCAGAAAATGGAAAAAAATGGGAGTGCCTGGGTGGCTCAGTTGGCTAAGCATCTGACTCTTGATTTTGGCTTGGTTCTTGATCTCAGGGTCATGGGATTGAGCCCTATGTCGGCTCCACACTCAGCAGAGAGTCTGCTTGAGATTTTCTCCCTCTCCCTTTGTCCCTGCTTGTGCCCTCTTTCTCTCTCTCTCAAATAAAAGAATAAATCTTAAAAAAAGAAAGCAAGCGTATGTATGTATGTGTGTGTGTGTGTATATATATATATATATATATATATATATAGCAGAAGTTGGTATACTTTTTTCTGTAAAGGGCCAGATAGTATTTTTAGGCTTGTGGGCTATAGGATCTATGTCAGTATAATTTAACTTTGCCATTGTAGCATGAAAGCAGCAATAAACAAGAAGTGAGTAAATGGGGGTGGCTGTGTTCTAATACAACTTTGTTTATAAAACAGGAGATAGGCTATGTTTTCCCAACCCCCAAATTTGGAGCATATTACAAATTTTGAAAATATTTCAAAAGGATTGAAATAATGAAATGAAATAATGACTACTGCTGTGAAAAAGAAAATAATTAGTTTGTTTTTGTTTTTGTTTTCCTTGACCAACGTATCTATCTTCTGCTTTCTGGTTGAATTTCCCTATTTCCTCAATATCCATAGTTCTTAGCTCTTTCATTGAGGGGATTTTCCTTGCCTGTTGTCCTAAATGGTCACATCTAAGACAAATATTTGAAAATTTGTATTTTCTGGGATCAGCCCAGCTTAAAACTGGTTTTTAGAAGTTCAGTTCTTGTTGGTGGGAATCAGAAAACTAAGAATTCATTTTGGTTAGGAATCGTCTTCAGACAGGCTTAGTGTTTCTTTGGAAATAGAATTCACACATGTAAGAGATTTCTGCCCTATTTTTTTTTTTTTAAATCAGTCAATTCTCATCTAATAGCTGCAAACAAAATGCTTATTATGACATGGGTTTTTGTTTGGAAATTCAGTATCCTGGCCACAGTCCTTTGTTTGTACCCCATACCATTAATGATCTTGAGTCACTGTGACAAATCAGTCTGAGTTGGGGGAGTTGTTGCCTCTACTTATAAGAGTCTTTCCCTTGGGCCAGTGTCATTTATTTGGCAAAGAATGCCAAACAAAAGGTACTCAAAGAGATCAGACTTTAATTTTGTCCTAATTTTATCTCCCACTTACCATATTGTACTTTCTTTAACCAAACTGTCTTGTGAAACCTTACAAAGGGCTACAAAAAATAGCCAAGTGATCCCAAAATTCTGGTATTCATCTGCAATTATAAACTATGTCCATAAACTCAGTATTAGTAATTAGTAAAAGGTTACTATTTACCCAATTATTTCATGACTTCATAACATGTTTGCCTGGCTCCTCACTTGGAAAAGATCTGATTTCAGTGCCATCCCACTATTTCTTTGCTCAACGAATTCTGCCAGTTATATGCCATTTTCACCCTACTCTTGGTAACAAATTATATACTGTTAGCAGCCTCTCATCAGTAAGAGAAGAAAACCTCATCCCAAATTTTCTTTCCTGGAAACTAGTATTTGATATTCACCATGGAGGGGGAGCCAAGATGCTGACATAGTAGGTGGACCATAGGCTTGCCTTGTCCCTCAAACTGCTGGTTAACTATCAAATCATTCTGAATACCCATAAAATCGATCTGAGGATTGAAAAAACAAACTGCTGAACTAAAGGGAGAGAAGAAGCCACATCAGAAAGTTGGGAAGCGCAGACACATGGTTTGGGTGAAAAATGAATCATGGGTTCTGCAGAGAGGGGTCCCTGGTTACAGTGAGGTGAGAGAGTGAGAGACAGAGAGGACCACACAGGGGATCACGCAAGGAAAACATATCCCAAAGCCATTGACTGGGAAAATGAGAGAAGTTGATTTTCATGAGTTTTTGCAACTCATGGGCCTCAAAGACAGGAGTTTTAAGGGTTGGCAGACTTGGCTGTGATGAAGCTCTGATGGCGCTGACGTACTCCTGGAGAGAAGGCAGACAAGCAGCCCTGGGGCTGACAGCACAATCTGAGGATCACCTAAGGTACATGGGGAGAGGCCATTGACTCTTCTCAGAGCACATCTGGGAGAGGTGGCATTCGTAGAGATGCCTCTGTGGGGAACAGAACAGGCAGGCACCTCCCCCACCCCTCAGCACATGCAGAACTACCTGCTGAGGGCAACCAGCTGCAACATTGGCTGCCTAGCCTGTTTCTTCCAAATCTCACACCCTGGCACTCTGGTATGACTGCCCTTTCTGATCAAACCTGCAGTCGTCCAAGCCCAGCAAGACCCTCCCACAAAAGACCAGTACGGCTCCCCACAAACAGCACATGCCTAAATTTGGGAATTTTAACCTTCAACAGGCTTGGCTGGAATGGAGCCCAAAGTGTGCTGTGCTGCTTCTGGCAGGCAAACAGCCAGAAGATAGTGTGAAATGGTGATCTAAAAAATGCTTGGGACGCAGGAGGGGAAATTAACCCCACTTCTGGGAGTGCTTCCCTGAGAGAAGCAAGCAGAGGGACCCCTCTCCAGGACAAGGGAGCTGGCTAGCACCATTTCTCTCCCCTGCCCCTCAGCATAAAGCAGTTCAGTAGACAGCACAGTGCTGACACTGTCTGCCTAGCATGCTTACACCAAGTTCCACCACCTTCCAACCCCCTGCCCTCTTCTGGTACTGCCTTTTCAGACAAGTTAGCCTCAGTCCCAGTGTGGCAGGCCCCTTCCCCAGAATCTCCTGACCAGAGAGTCCTGCAAAGCTTCAGTCCTAGTGGAAGTAGCTTCAGGTCTCATTTAACAAGGAGACCAGAGAATACCTAGTTAAAACTTGCCATACCTTGGCCATTGTCCAAACACTGCCCACTTTGGGCAAGGAGAACCTCTGTAGACGATCACTCCGAAGGATAGAAAAGTCAAACCACAGCAGCAGAGGCACTCCACATACCAGAGACACTCCCTGAAGCACCAGGTCCTGGACACTATATGACCTTTTCTATATAAAGCCATTACTCTCAGGAGCAGGAAATATAACAGGCTTTTCTAAAACACAGAAGACAGAGACTTAGATAAAATGCCAAGATGAAGGAATTCATCCCAAAAGAAAGAACAAGGTCACAGCCAGAGACCTAATCAAAACAGACATAAGTGAAATGCCTGATGGAGAATTTAAAGCAACAATCATAAGGATACTTGCTGGGTTTAAAAAAGAATGGAAAAGTTCAGGGAGGCCCTTACCAAGAGATAAAAGAGTTAAAACACGGAAATGAAAAATGCAATAACTAAGATTCAAAGCAGACAGAATATAATGACCACAAAGATAGAAGAAATGAAGCATGAATAAGGGATGTAGAAGATAAAATAATGGAAAATACTGAAGCAGAACAAAAGAGAGAAGGAAGAATTAGAGATCATGAAACTAACTTAGGGTACTCAATGACTCCATCAGAAGTAATAACATTCATATCACAGGAGTCCCAAAAGAAAAAGAGAGAGAAAGGGGGCAGAAAATTAATTTGAGGAAATAATAGCAGAAAACTTCTCGATTTCTGGGGAAGGAAACAGACATCCAAATCCAGGAGGCACAGAGAACTCTCATAAAAATCAAAAGCAGACCAACACCAAGACATATTGTAATTTGTCAAATACACTGATAAAGAAAAAATTTTAAAAGCAGCAAGACAAAAGAAGTCATTAACTTATGAGGGGAAACTAATAAGACTAGCTGGAGATTTCTCAACAGAAACTTGGCAAGCCAGAGGGAGTGACGTGATATCTTCAACATGCTGAATGGGAAAACTTTGCAGTCAAGAATACTTTATCCGGGAAGGCTATCATTCAGAATAGAAAGAGAGATAAAGAGTTTCCCAGACAAACAAAAACTAAGGGAATTCATGATGACTAAACTAGCCCTGCAGGAAATGTTAAAGGGGACTGTTTAAGTAGAAAGAAAGACCAAAAGAGGAAAAGATTAGAAAGGAACAGAAAAAATCTTCAGAAACAACAACAAAACAATATAATGGCAGTAAGGAGGCACCTGAGTGGCTCAGTCAGCTGAGCATCTGACTCTTGATTTTAGCTCAGGTCCTGATCTCAGGGTTGTGAGATCAAGCCCCGTGTCAGGCTCCATGCTCGCCATGTAGTCTCCTTGTCCCTCTCCTTCTGCTTTTCCCTCCACTGGTGCCCTCTCTCTCTCAAAGAAATGTATAAAGTATTTTTAAAAATGGCAGTAAGTGCATATCTATCAGTAATTGTGCTGAATATAAATGGACTAAATCGAAAGGCATGGGATGTCAGAATTGATTAAAAAAAAAAAAAGGACCCATCTATATGCTGCCTATGAGAGACTCGTTTTAAACCTAAAGACCTAAATCTACAGATTGAAAGTAAGGGGATAGAGAAACTCCTGTCATGCAAGTGGACTTCAATAGAAAGCTGGAGTAGCAATACTCATATCAGACAAACTAGATTTTAAACCAAAGATTCTAACAAGATGAAGAAGAGTACTATATCATAATAAAGGGGATTATCTAACAAGAAAATCTAACAACTATGCATATTTATACCCCCAAAATGGAAGCACCGAAATGTATCAAACAATTAATAACAAACATAAAGGAACTCATTGATACTAATATAGTAATAGTGGAGGACTTTAACACCCACTTACATCAATGGACAGGTCATCTAAGTAGAAAATCAAACAGGGAACATTGGCTTTTAATAACAGACTGGACCCAATGGACTTAACAGATATATTTAGAATATTTCATCCTAAATTGGAAGAATACACATTCTTTTTAAGTGCACATGGAACATTCTCCAGAATAGATCACATACTGTGTCACAACTCAGGTCTCAATAAGTACAAAAAAGACTGAGAGATCATACTGTGCATATTTTCTGACCATAACACTATGAAACTTGCAGTTAACCCCAAAAAAATTTTGGAAAGACCAAAAATACGTGGAAACTAAAGAACATCCTACTAAAGAATGAATGAGTCAACCAGGAAATCAAAGAAATAAAAAAAAAAATTAGAAACAAATAAAAATGAAAACACGGTGGCCCAAAACCTTTGGGATGCAGCAAAAGCAGTCATAAAAAGAAGTATATAGCATTACAGGGGTATCTCAAGGCCTGCAAAAAAATCTCATATATACAACCTAACCTTATACCTAAAGGAATTAGAAAAAAAAACAACATGCAAAGAGGCTAAGGCCAGCAGAAAAAGGAAAATAATAAAGATTAGAGTAGAAATAAATGGTATAAAATCTAAAGAAACTAATAGAACAGATCAATGAAACCAGGACCTGGTTCTTTGAAGAGATTAGTAAAATTGAGAACCCCCTAGTCAGATGTATCAAAAAGAAAAGAGAAGGGACTCAAATAAAATCACAAATGAGAGAAAAGAAATAACAACCAGCACCACAGGTATACAACCAAATTTTAAGAGAATATGATGAATAATGATTGGCAACAAATTGGACAAACTGGAAGAAATGGATAATTTCTAGAAACATAGAAACTACCAAAACTGAAACAGAAAGTGATAGAAGACACAAACAGACCAATAACCAGCAAAGAAATGGAATCAATAATTAAAAATTCTCCCAAAAAACAAGCGTCAAGAGTCAAGTGGCTTCACAAGAGAATTCTACCAAACATTTAAATAATAAGTAATACCTATTTTTCTCAAACCTATTCCAAAAAACAGAAAAGGAAATAAAACTTACAAATTCATTCTATGAGGCCAGCATTACCCTGATATCAAAGCCAGACAAAGACTCCACTAAAAAGGAGGTCTACAGGCCAATATTGCTGATGAACATGAGTGCAAAAATTCTCAATAAAAATACTAGCAAATTGAAGCCAACAGTATATTAAAAGAATCATTCACCACAATCAAGTGGAATAGATTCCCGGGTTGCAAGGTGGTTCAGTATTCATAAATCAATCAGTGTGATACATTGCATTAATTAAAAAAAGGATAAGAGCCGTGTGATCCTGTCAATAGTGCAGAAAAATAATTTTATAAAGTACAACATCCATTCATGATAAAAACCCTCAACAAAGTAGGCTTAGAGGGAACATTCCTCAACCTAATAAAGGCAATATATGAAAAACCCACAGCAAATATCATCCTCAAGGGGAAAAACTGAGAGCTTTTCCTCTATGATCAGGAAGAAAACAGGGATGTATATTCTTAACACTGATGTTCAACATAGTACCAGAAGTCCTAGCCTAAGCAATCAGACAACAAAAAGATATAAAAGGCATCCACATCTGCAAGGAAGAACTCAAGCTTTCGTTAACTCTTGCAGATAGCATGATACTCTATGTAGAAAATGCAGAAAACTCCACCCAAAAATTACTAGAACTGATACACAAATTCAGCAAAGTTGCAGGATATAGAACCAATGTACAAAAATCTATACACCAAAGGCATTTCTATAAACAAATAATGAAGCAGCAGAAACAGAAATCAAGGAATTGATCCCATTTACAATTGCACCAAAAATCATAAGTTGCCTGGGAATAAATCTAACCAAAGAAGTAAAAAAAATCTGTACTCTAAAACTATGGAGCAATTACGAAAGAAACTGAAGAAGACATAAAGAAGTGGAAAATTTTTATTCCATGGTCATGGATTGGAAGAACAAATATTTCTTTTTTTAAAAAATATTTTAGGGGCACCTGGGTGGCTCAGTGGGTTAAAGCCTCTGCCTTTAAAAAAAATATTTTTTTAAAGATTTTATTTATTTATTTGACAGAGAGAGATCACAAGTAGGCAGAGAGTCAGGCAGAGAGAGAGGGAGAAGCAGGTTCCCTGCTGAGCAGAGAGCCCGATGCAGGGCTCGATCCCAGGACCCTGATATCATGACCTGAGCTGAAGGCAGAGGCTTTAACCCACTGAGCCACCCAGTCACCCCAGAACAAATATTTCTAAAATGTCTATACTCCCCAAAGCAATCTACACATTTAGTACAATCCCTATCAAAATACCACATGCATTATTCACAGAGCTAAAACAATTCTAAAATTTGTATAGAAACACAAAAGATCCTAAATAGCCAAAGCAATCTTGAAAAAGAAAAGCAAAACTGGAAGCATCACAATTCTGGACTTCAAGCTCTATTACAAAGCTCTAGTCATCAAGACACTATGGCACTGACACAAAAACAGACACACAGATCAATGAAAGAGAATAAAGAACCCAGAAATGGACCCTCAACTCTATGATCAACTAATCTTCAACAAAGCAGGAAAGAATATCCAACGGAAAAAGTCTCTTCAACAAATGGTTTGGGAAAATTGAACAGCCACGTGTGAAGAATGAAACTGGACCATTTTCTTAAACCATACACAAAAATAGACTCAAAAGATTTAAAAGACCTAGATGTGAGAGGAGAATCCATCAAAATCCTAGAGGAGAACACAGGCAGCAACCTCTTGGCATTGGTGATAGCAACTTCTTACTAGATTGTCTCCTGAGGCAAGGGAAACAAAAGCAAAAATACACTATTGGGACTTTATCAAAATAAAAAGCTTCTACACAGTGAGGGGGGAAAAATTGACAAAACTGCAAGGCAGCCTATGGATGGAAGATGATATTTGCAAATGACATATCTGATAACAACTTAGTATCCAAAACATATAAAGGACTTATAAAACTCAACTCCCAAAAAAAACAAATAGTCTAGTTAAACACTGGGCAGAAGACATGCATAGACATTTTTCCAAAGAAGACATCCAAATGGCTGAACATGAAAAGATGTTCAACATCACTCATCATCAGGGAAATATAAATCAATACTACCATGAGATATCACTTCAGACCTGTCAGAATGGCTAAAATTAACAACACAGGAAAAATAGGTGTTAGAGAGGATGCAGAGAAAGGGGAAACTTCTTACACGATTGGTTGGAATGCAAACTGATGCAGCCACTGTTGAAGACAGTATGGAGGTTCCTCAAAAAGTTAAAAATAGAACTACCCTGTGATACATCAATTGCACTACTAGGTATTTACCCAAAGGGTACAAAAATACTGATTTGGAGAGCATATGCACCCCAATGTTTATAGCAGCATTATCAACAAGAGCCAAATTACAGAAAAAGCCCAAATGTCCAACTGATAAATTGATAAAGATGTGTTATACATATACAATGAAATATTACTTGGCCATTAAAATAAGGAAATTTTGCCATTTGCAATGACGTAGATGGAGCTAGAGAGTATAATGCTAAGTGAAATAAATCAATCAGAGTAAGACAAATAGCACATGATTTCACTCATATGTGGAATTTAAGAAACAAAACAAATGAGCAAAGGGTAAATAAAAAGACAGGCAAACCAAGAAATGGACTCAACTATAGAGAACAAACTGAAGGTTACCAGAGGGGAGTTGGGTGGGGGATGGGTTAAATAGGTGATGGGTATTAAGGAGGGCACTTGTGATGAGCACTGGGTGCAATATGTAAGTGAAGAATCACTAAATTCTATACCTGCAATTAATATCACACTGTATATTAGCTGGAATTTAAATAAAAATTCAGAACAAAAAATTTACCCTAAGTTCTACTTATAGAACTGGCTTATTGAATGTGTGGGTGAAATGAAGTTTAATACTTCCACTGAAGATGTGTTCCTAAAATTTTATTTTTAGAAACACAAATAGAGACATGGCTAGATATCCATCTTTTGTAAAAATCCATTATATAAACATTAGGACTAATTTACTTAGGCTTACTATTGTCTTATTGTTAACATGCAGAGTAGATATTTTCTCCTAAAGTCCTTTTTCTTCCCAAGTTTTATTTCTTCTTCTTTAAGAAAGGCTACACAAGATAGAATATTATTTTTACATCTACATAACTATATCCGCACACACACACACATATATATAAATGCATTTATGTTCAAGTGATCTGAAGACTTATTGATATGCCCCAGTAATTCTTGCCAGTAATGACAACCACAACATATTTCCTTCTCATTGAATATCAAAACTTTCATAGGTGGGAATGAACTTTTTGGGAAGACAGTTTTCTAAACATAAAACACTTAATTTTCTTTGACTTCTAATGTACAATATCTGAGAAGCAAAAAGAATAAATGTTCTCAGGATATCATTATGTTTTAATGAAAACAACCAACTTGATTTCTTGAATTTTAATCATTTTCCTTTCTCTTTTCAGAGAAAGGAAAATAAAAAGAAATCTAATTAAGATTTCTCTAGATCCATGGTAGCACATTTCAGAAGAAAGCAAAGCTACTATTTTTCCTTTTTAGACATGAAATGAGTACTACACACCTGCATTGCCAGCAACGGCATGTGTTGCAAAAGAACCACTGTTTATCTTCACCAAGAGGAGAACATTTTCACTAGGCTTCTAGAAGATAGTCATTAATAGTTTAGGGATCATGTAATTATATTGAAATGAATTAATAATACATTTATGAACACAAACAGGTAAAAATATCCATTAGCTACTCTAAGTAACTCACTTTGTGAACTGAGTCAGGTAGGTTAAAAGTAACTTGTTTATATTAATTAGCTTATAAGGTTTTAAGAAATAATTGTCAGAAGATACCAGAGTTGATTTTCTTGGGTCCCTGACTTTAAGCATGAATTAAAAAGAGAAGAGAAATAATTCTAGTTTGTACACTTAAGCATAATTTTCCTATGGAATAGCATGCAGTCTAAGTAAAGCTTAGGGTGACAATAAAAATGAAAATTAGTACCAAAGTCATATACAGTATTGTCATTTGATCACCCATGAATTTTCATCCCCAAACCTACCATTCTTTGGTGGTTGGCATGGTGGATCATACAATGTCATTGATAATCTGGTAACATTGTACAGTGACCATGAAATTTTGTTGAATACAACTAATTTGTGTTTTGATATAAATGAAAAAGCTGTAACAGAAAAAAAAGGAATGAAAAATCTAAAAATTATATCAATACTGTGACAGTTTATTGATAATCATACAATAGGGAGAAGTATATTTGTCAGTTACTTGTAGAAAGGGATTTTTCTTGTTACCTAATTCTAAATTAAGCTACTTGAGATAAAAGGACAAACTACAATAGACTGGCATATAAGTAGAATTACATAGGGATTGACAGGGATGTGGCCTAGTTTTAGTTTTATATAAAACTACTAAGTTTTATATAAAAAACTAGTTTTATATAAAAAACTACTAGGATTTATATAAAACCTAGTAGTTAAAGCTACTACTTTAGACACTACTAGTAGCGAAAGTAGTTACTACTAGTTTTTATATTTATATTTATATTTATTTATTTATTTATTTTATTATTATTTTTTTAAGATTTTATGTATTTGACAGCAAGAAACACAGCAAGAGAGGGAAAACAAGCAGAGGGAATGGTAGCGGGAGAAGCAGGCTTCCTGCCGGGCAGGGATCCCGATGCGGGGCTCGATTCCAGGACTCTGGGATCATGACCTGGCCCGAACACTAAACGACTGAGCCACCCAGGCGCCCCTATATTTATTTTTAAATTTATGCTTTGTATTATACCGCTCATCCCCATAATCTAGAGTGTTTAGTAAGTATCTCAAAAGCATTAAAATATTATTTGTAATGAATCCATAGTTTGCAGAAACTTAGAAGTTCCACAATCTTAAGGAGCAATTTGAGACTTAAGAGAAAAGAAGTGTTGTCATGTAGATGCATGTAGATATACTGGACATAATTTTGGTATTAATCCCTACAGATAGGGAATTTAGACCACATTTAACAATATCTCTGAAGCAGGTGTGACCTGAAAGAAGTTAAATCTTCCAATCTGTAATAGTTTGTTACTATTTTCAAAAGAAGATCAAGAGATACTAGGTATTTTGTGAATTACCCCTCAAATCCCCATGATTTTCATATGAATCAACTTGCAACTGAGTTGTCATTTTTAACCAAGCCGATTTGGAAACAGGCCCCTGTAGGTCTTGGTTGCAGATCATTGGGTTATCCTGATTATTAATAACTTGGAGGATTTCAGAAAACAATTCTAAAGACTTTATAAAATAATTTTACATAAGCTCTTAGAAAGAGGGAAGAAAATGCGTGTGGATTCAGGAAAAAAGCATATACCGTGCTCTGATTTTCACTTAAAACAAAAGTAAATAATCTCTATAAAATATTAGCATATGTTGTAAAACTGCATTTGCCAGAGTTTATTTCAGGCAGTATGTGGTGCTAGTGTGGATTCATCTGCTGATAATCTCTGAAACCTGAATATGAACAGAACATTCTGAAAGTCAAGAGAAGGGTAGGGTGAAAAGGTAGAATGTATGGGTGTAGTTAAACAGAAGGATCATAAATATATACATGTGATATGCACATTTCCATATATACTTATATAAATATATATATACATTTTAAATGTATATTTATATATATATTTTAGAAATATAAACAGTTTTTCTGTGAATTATGCACTTTTTTGTTTTAGTTATCACTTAAAATATTGAATAATAACTTGTGAAAATCTAGAAGCAATATATTTGCTAAGAAAGCTGTTTCAGGAAAATGTTTTGTTTTTAATGTGCCAGGAAAAAAAAAAAAAGAGAGAGAGGCTCCATTCAGAAGGAATGTAAGTTAGTGAACAGTAGGGCCATGTAGAATGTTGAAATCAAAGACATGTTAGGAAGGACATGACACTGTGCCAAGGAGTTTGTGTCAGAGTCTATCAAAAATTGAGTGTATGGTTTCTTGCACGGCCTCAGAGCATCTTGGCTGACTAAATATGAATGAGGGCTAACATCTTGATTAATATAGTACAATTAGTGGAGAGCATATTGATTTTCAAACAAATTCAGCCAATTTGTTTTCACACATATTGCTGGAATTAATAAAGATTATGTGGCCTCAAAAAGACCACTGATGTCAATGCTGAGGCTTCCTTAGAGGACAGCCATCCAGGAGGGAGCTTCCCTTCTGCCCTTCTTATTCTGCTGCCCTTGCTTAGGCTGGCCGGGAGAGACCACAAAGAAAGAAAAGGAAGGGAGGGCAGGCTACCATAAGACTTTATGCTCTTTTGAGCTCAAGTGCTAGAGCTCAAGAGAGATGGGGAATTCATGGGGGACTTGAATGGGACGATTAAACATCTGACTCTTGGTTATCACTCAGGTTGTGGTCTCTGGGTGGAGAGATCAAGCTCCATACTGGGCTCCATGGTCAACATGGATTCTGTTTAGAGTATTTCTCTCCCTCTCCCGGTGCCCCTCCCTGTTCTCTAAAATGAATAAATCTATTAAAGAGAGAGAGAGACAGGGAGATGGAGAATCCAGATGCATAGTGTCACCGCAAACAAACCGTCCTTGATTATGAAGAACTCTATGTGAAAGCAGTGAAATGGAAATCAGTCATGATTTAAGGCCCATTTCTTTATTCACTTGTGTTTCATGATGGATAATTTCACTTTCCCTCAAATAACTTAGGTTAAATATATATTTACCCATTAAAGTAAGGATATGAGAGTACTTGAACATTTTTGGGGTTTCTCAAGAATGATTTGTAAAAAAATGATATTATTTGGTCAAAACCTTTCTAAATTTCTGAAGCAGTATTTTTAAAAGACAAAAATTTCCAAACACAGTAAACCTTGAACATAATGAATGAAAACTTTGAAACCAAATGCCTTATAGGAAAAGAAAAAGAATGAGACAGATAGTCTGAATTTATATTTGTAATATGACAAAATTTGATGCAGCCATATTTGCACATTTTTATTTTCGGTCTATGTAATAAAATATGCAATTTATCAAATATCTTTCGAGGAATGTGAATCTCTAAAGAATAAGATGAATGAGGGGTGCCTGGGTGGGTCAGTCAGTTAAGCATCTGACCCTTGGTTCCGGCTCAGGTCAAGATCTCGTGGTTGTTAGAAGAAGGCCCACCTTGGATTCTGTGCTCGGCACAGAGTCTGCTTCAGAGTCTCTCTCTCTACAGCTCATATTCTCTTTCTCCCTCTCTCTCTCTCAAATAAATAGATAAAATCTTTTGTAAAAATTAAGAAAGAAGAAGCCAAATGATATAACTGTTGCTACAGTTCAAACATATAACCATTTCTCTTGGCCTGTGTAAATGTAAGGTGACTGGAAAATTCTCACTGTGACTGCAGATCTATAAGGTGTCATTTGACAATGAATTCACTGTCAATTTATTCTAAACACAATTAATTGAGTAATTATGCAAGCGTAAATAACTATCATGATGGAAATATTTTCAAAAAGCTACTGTCATAAGAGATTTTCAGATTAAGAGAAAGGAAAATTACATCATTACCAAGTTCATCAGAGAATACTTTATTATAATTTATTTAAAAATCACTCTGGAGAGGTCAACTAAAACAAAATGAAAAAGAATATGATAACCTGTGATTACAGATCTGAGGCTCATTCTGAGCCATTTTAGGCCTAATGGTTATCTTCCCAGGAGAAATTTGCTAGTGTTCTAATCACCTGTTTTCCAAAGATAAATGAATCACATCCAGAATCTTTTGTATGAATTGAATAAATCCATAGTATTTTCAACGTCGACTTCATGTCTTAGATCAAATTAGGCTCAATTTACAAACCTTGGTTTTATTTAATACCTATTCTGTCACTCCTTTTGTTACTATGTGGTGCTATAGTATCAAATAACTCATGCATCCCAATAGCTTAAATAAACAGGTTTATTTTATTATTTATGTTATATATTGCTCAGGACCAGAGGTCTTAACCTAGAAGGGTAGAAACATAAGTCTAGTGGAAGACCTATCTGTAGAGATCTAGAAGGCAGAAAGGACTGGCATGATATATTCAGGGTACTAAATGAGAAAAAATATGCAGCAAGATTACTTTATCCAGCAAGTCTGTCATTCAGAATAGAAGGAGAATTAAAGAACTTCTAGGACAAAAGAAACTAAAAGAAAATGTGGTCACTATACCATCCCTGCAAGAAATATTAAAAGGGATCTTTTAAGTGAAGAGGGAGCCCCAAAGTAACATAGACCAGAAAGGAATAGAGAAAATATACAGAAACAGCAACTGTACAGGTAATACAATGGCACTAAATTCATAGCTTTCAATAGGAACTCTGAACATAAATAGGCTAAATGCTCCAATCAAAAGACATAGGGTATCAGATTGGATAACAAAGCAAGATCTATCAATATCTATAAGAGATTCATTTTAGATCCAAAGACACCTCCAGACTGAAAGTGAGGAGGTGGAAAACCATTTATCATGCTAATGGACATCAAAACAAAGCTGGGGTAGCAATCCTTTTATCATACAAATTAGATTTTAAACCAACGACTGGAACAAGAGATGAAGAAGGATGCTATATTATAATTAAAGGGTCTATCCAAAAAGAAGATCTACAAATTGTAAATATTTATGCCCCTAACATGGGAGCAGCCAATTATATAAACCAATTAATAACAAAACTAAAGAAATATATTGATAATAATATAATAATAGTGGGGGACTTTAATACCTCACTCGCAGCAATGGGCAGATCGTCTAAGCAGAAGATCAACTAGGAAACAAGGGTTTTGAGTGGCACACCAGAATAGATGGACTTCACATATATTCAGAGCATTCCATCCTAAAGCAACGGAATACACATTCTTCTTCAGTGCACATGGAACATTGTCCAGAATAGATCACATACTGGGTCACAAATCAGGTCTCAACTGGTACCAAAAGCCTGGGATTATTCCCTGCATATTTTCAGGCCACAATACTTTGACACTTGAACTCAGTCACAGGGGGAAATTTGGAAAGAACTCAAATACCTGGAGGTTAAAGAGCTTCCTACTAAAGATTGAATGGATCAACCAGAAAACTAAGGAAGGATTTAAAAAATTCATGGAAACAAATGAAAATGAAAACACAACTGTTCAAAACCTTTGGGATGCAGCAAAGGCAGTCCTAAAAGGGAAGTATATAGCAATACAAGACTTTCTCAAGAAACCAGAAATGCTCAAATACACAACCTAACCTTACACCTAAAGGAGCTGGAGAAAGAACAGCAAATAAAGCCTAAACCCAGTAGAAGAGAAATAATAAAGATTAGAGTAGAAATCAATAAAATAGAAACCAAAAGAGCAGTAGAATAGATAAAAACAAAAACAAAACAAAACAAAAACTAAGAGCTGGTTCTTTAAAAGAATTAATAATACTGATAAACCTCTAGCCAGACTTGTCAAAAAGAAAAGAGAAAAGACCCAAATAAATAAAATCGTGAATGAAAGAGGAGAGATCACAACCAACACCAGAGTAATACAAACAATTATAAGAACATATTAGGAGCAACTATATGCCAACAAATTAGGCAATATGGAAGATGTAGATGCATTCCTAGCACCATATAAACTACCAAAACTGAACCAGGAAGAAATAGAAAACCTGAACTGACCTATAACCAGTAGGAAATTGAAGCAGTAATCAAAAGTCTCTCCACAAACAAGAGTCCAGGGCTTCCTAGATGGCTTCCCAGGGGAATTCTATCTAACATTTAAAGACGAATTAATACCTATTCTTCTGAAGCTGTTCCAAAAATAGAAACAGAAGGAAAACTTCCAAACTCTTTCCATGAGGCCGCCATTACCTCAATCCCAAAAACAGATAAAGACCCCACCATAAAGGAGACTTGCAGATCAATATCCCTGATAAACATGAATGCAGAAATTCTCACAAAGATACTAGACAATAGGAGTCCTAGCCTCAACAATCAGACAACAAAAAGAAATAAAAGACATTCAAATCAGCAAAGAAGTCAAACTCTAACTTTTCACAGATGACATGATACTCTATGTGGAAAACCCAAAAGACTCCACCCCAAAATTGCTGGACCTCATACAGGAATTCAGCAAAGTGGCAGGATATAAAATTAATGCACACAAATCAGTTGCATTTCTATACACTAATAATGAGACAGAAGAAAGAAAAATTAAGGAATTGATCCTATTTACAATTGCACCAAAAACATAAGATAAATAAACCTAACCAAAGAGACAAAGGATCTCTACTCAGAAAACTATAGAACACTCATGAAAGAAACTGAGGAAGACACAAAGAAATAGAACAATATTCCATGCTCATGGATTGGAAAAACAAATATTGTTAAAATGTCTTTGCTACCTAAAGCAATCTA
Source organism: Procyon lotor (assembly GCA_028646535.1). Lineage (NCBI taxonomy): Eukaryota > Metazoa > Chordata > Mammalia > Carnivora > Procyonidae > Procyon > Procyon lotor. Next base: position 44,524,870 of record CM053616.1, read on the forward strand.
TATATTCAACGCATTTCCTATCAAAATACCATTAACTTTTTTTACATAGCTGGAACAAATAATCCTATAATTTGTATGGAACCAGAAAAGACCCCAAATAGCCACAGGAATGTTGAAAACGAGAACCAAAGCTGGTGGAATTACAGTTCTGAACTTCAAGCTGTATTACAAAGCTATAATCGACAAGACATTATAGTAATGGCACAAAAGTAGACACAAAGATGAATGGAACAGAATATAGAGAACCCAGAAATGGACTCTCAACTCTATGGTCAACTAATCTTCAACAAAGCAAGAAATAATATCCAATGGAAAAAAGACAGTCTTTTCAACAAATGGTATTGGGAAAATTAGACAGCCCCAAGCAGAAGAATAAAACTGGAGCATTTCCTTACACTATACCAAAAATAAACTCAAAATGGACAAAAGACCTAAATGTGAGAGGAGAATCCATCACAATCCTAGAGGAAAACACAAGCAGGAACCTTTTGGACCTTGCTAGACACATCTCCAAAGGTGAGAGAAACGAGGCAAAAATGAACTATTGGGACTTCATCAAGATAAAAGCTATTTTGCACAGCAAAGGAAATAGTTGACAAAACCATAAGACAACCTATTAGAATGGGAGACGATATTTGCAAATATCTTAACAGATAAAGAGCTAATATCCCAAATCTAGAAAGAACTTATCGCATTAACACCCAAAAACCAAATAATCCAATCAAGAAATGGTCAGAAGTCATGAACATTTTTCCCAAGAAGATCTACAAATGGCCAACAGACACATGAATAAATGCTTAACATCACTCAGCATCAGGAATATACAAATCAAAATCACAATGAGATAGCACCACACACAGGTCATAATGGCTAAAATTAGCAACACAGGAAATGACAGATATTGGCAAGGATGTGCAGAAAGGGGAACTTTCTTACACTGTTGGTGGAAATGCAAGGTGGTGTAGCTACTCTGGAAAACAGTATGGAGGTTTCTTAGAAAGTTAAAAATAGAACTACCCTACAATACAGCAATTACACTACTAGGAATTTATCCCAAAGATACAAATGGAGTGATCTGAGGGGGGACCTACACCCCAGTGTTTATAGCAGCAATGTCCAAAATAGTCAAACTATGGAAAGACCCAGATGTCCATGGACAGATGAATCAATAAAGAATATGTGGGATATATGTATACACACACAACGGAATATTACTCAGCCATCAAAAAATGAAATATCATTCAGAATGATGTGGATGGAATGAGAGGGTGTATACTAAGTGAAATAAATCAATCAGAGAAAGATAATTATCCTATAATTTCACCCATATGTCGGAATTTGAAAAGCAAAACAGAAAATCATAGAGAAAGGGAGGAGAGAAAAATAAAACAAGATGAAATTAGAAAGGGAGACAAACCATAAGAGACTCTTAATTCTAGGAAACAAACTGAGGCTTGCTTAAAAGAAGGTGGGTAGGGGGATAGGGTAACCGGGTTATGGCCATTATGGAGGGCACTGGGTATTACATGCAACTGATGCATCACTGAATTCTGCCTCTGAAACTAATAATACACTATGTTAATTAATTGAACTTAAAATAAAAATACAGTATATAGAAAAAGAAAAAAATAAAAGCTTCTGTACAGCAAAGAAAACAATAGAATGAAAACAACCTTTAGAATAGGAGAAACTATTTGCAAGTTATACCTATATTACTATATGATGTATAATATCATATATATGATATATCGCATGATATACATATCAATTTCCTGACTATGTAGGAAACTTCTACCACTCAGTAGCAAGAACAAATAACTCAATTAAAAATGGGTGAAGGACTTAGATAGACATTTCTCCAAAGAAGACATACAAATGGCCGCCAGGTATTTTAAAAAAAGTGTTCAACATCATTAATTTTCAGGGAAATGAAAATCAAAACTATATCCGATATCATCTCATATCTGTCAGGATGTCTACTACCAAAACTAGAACAACAACATAAGATCACAAGTGGTAGTGAGGATGTAGAGAAAGTAGAATCTTTGTTCACTGTTGGCAGGATTGCAAATTGGTACAGCAGTTATGGATAACAGTATGATGATTCCTCAAAAAATTAGAAATAGAACTTCCATATAATCCAGAAATTCTAGGTATCTATCTAAAGGAGTTGAAATTGGGATCTTAAAGAAGTGCCCTTCCCTATTAATAATAGCATTATTCAGAATAACCTCAATGTCTCTTAATGGATGAATGAGTAAAGACAACCTGGTATATCTATGCAATTTTATATGATTCAACCTCAAAAAACAAAGAGGCTGAAAAATAAGTGCAGGGTTTGAAATGAGACCGGAAGGAAGACATAGATATGAAAGCTGTTGCAAGTTTCCATGCAAGTAGCAATGAATTAGGTCTGTGTAGTGTGAAGTCTCAGTAAAAGACTAATAGGAGACTTTCGAAATTAAGTGTAGACAGATGTTATCAACTTTAACAGAAAGTCAGAAGGAGCGGATGATTTGGTGTTGGATAGATAAATGATTCTAATGTTTATTTTCGTTCATTTGGACTCAAACACAATTTACTAAGAAAGTTTTCTCAGAATTTCTTGTCACAGACTTTGAGACTTCGAGTTTACAAAGAGACCTATTACTGCTCAAGTGCAGTTATCAAAATTACAAGCAATTCTGAACAGTGGGAACAAACAATCTTTAGATTGAGGATACTCTCTAAAATGTATCCCAGGAAACTCTTAAATGGCACCTCTTATACCCATGCTTTTCTATAAAGGAATCAAATAATACAGGTTCATTTACAATATGTTCATGCTCAGTAAGAGTTTAAGGAGGGAAAAACATCAAACAATCACACATACTTTGACGGATACAGTGACAGCATGTGATATATTCAACTTTGTGTGAACTGCACAAAGGCACTTTCTTTTTATACACTTAAGTGTGGATAATAACATGGATCACATTCATCACATTGTATTATTATTATATTATAGTGTCCTTAATATCTTGTTAAAGCAATATGGGAAGTTTAGAATCCATTCATCAAATTATTTTAGCATTGTATTTTGTTATTATTGTATTAGCCAATATAATACAGTTCTTAACACATTATCAAAGTCTGTACTGAACAGTAACATTAATATCAGGAAATTTTCGAGTGGGTTTCCACACTGTTTGTGCATCTTTTATGTGCCAGGAAGTAATAAGAGTCTTAGAAATGTCTTTTGAGACTGCAAGAGTATGTGTGAAGAGACATTATGAAGGCATCCCCATGAAAGCATGTCAGTTGATCTACTTTAAGAGTTAACAACATTTTCAATCTCAATTCTCATGTAAGTAGGAATAATTCTACTTTAAAAAGAAAAAAAGTAGGACATGCATTTATCCTCTCAGGATCTATATGGTTTTGGTCACTGTTTACCATGTAAGAAATTAATATCCAGTTCAGTAGATAAGATATACACACATGAACTAGTTAGGTAGATGCTTAGTAATCTTTGTGCTAATTACTTGAAAATAAATTGTCGCAGATATATTTGGAGCTATAAAAGTATGATATTTAATAGCAAGAAGCCTATAATTTTATGTGAAAGATATATAAGTAATCACCAAAATAATGGGACAAATGATTCCTGTTATAGAGATTCAAAGACGTTTTCTTTCAGATGAGAAATGGGAAATAACATGGGAGAACATTCTGATAGAAAGGATGAATAAGGAACTAAGACTGATTTCAGTATTTTTAGCTTGTAAAGAGACCAACATGTTTCTAAAGAGGACTCATATTGCTGTAAATGGGCCTAATAGAGAAAACAGGAAAAATAGAACCAGAAGTTATTTATTATTTTTTTGAAATTAATCATAGAAATCTGTGAAGTGGGGCACCTGGGTGGCTCAGTGGGTTAAAGCCTCTGCCTTCAGCTCAGGTTATGATCTCAGGGTCCTGGGATTGAGCCCTGCATTGGACTCTTTGCTCAGCAGGGAGCCTGCTTCCCCCTCTCTCTCTGTTTGCCTCTCTGCTCACTTGTGATCTCTTTCTGTCAAATAAATAAATAAATAAAATCTTTAAAAAAAAAAAGAAATCTGTGAATCTGTGTGAAGATTGTTAGTATGATATAGAATGAACTAATTATAATTTCAGGATGATAAATACAACTGTGATCTTGTACATAGGAAAAGACATATAGATAGGTAGGTAAGAACAGAAGAAAAATTGTAAAAGCTCTAACCTCAGATACGTGACAGGACAGGGAAAGCATCTAGTTATTTCAGAGAAATGACTAAGGAGTCATATTGGAATTGCGAGGCAATTAAAAAGTCACCTATTTTGAATTTCTTATTTATAAGGCAGTGTTGGCAGAATTTGAGACTATTGTAAATGGTCCCCAATGACCAATATGAATCACTAATTGAAAAAATATTGTATAAACTAATGAAGTCAGAAAAGAAACAATGAGGGTTAAGGCAGGGAGTAAGGAGTCTCCTTTGGAATATTAATTGAATCATTCCAGGCTAATTAGATGAAAATTAGTTTATATGGCAAATTATGATTGTTAAGATTGATTTTGAATCCAGTGGTAACTGTAGTCAAATGTTAGAATCAAGTCAATTAAAAGAATATAGGAAGAAGTCAGAGAGAAGGTCAGGGACACTTGCTTCACTTTTATGATTTAACAGTAACATTCTCTGATACAAAATGGAAATCAAATGAAAGGACAACACTGTGCAAGTTATATTTTTAACATGTAGAATTAACATAAAGATTTTCTAAAGCGGGTGCATACAGACCAAGGCCCAATTCCAATATCATAAAACTGTAAAGCTCCTGTAGCAGAGAAAAATTACCATATTTTACTTTCGCCATTTTCAATATTGACCTGAACGGAAAAGAAAGAAAAGAAATCCCTATTTATAGCCCCCATTTCTTTTGGTGGAGAAGATTTTATTGCATTTTTGACACTTATTTAGATCAAGACTTTATATGAAATAGATTTCCCCCCCCCCACATGGTCCACTGGGTAGAATGCCTCTTCTAATGTCAGAAAACATGATATATTTAATCAGCTCTGCCTTCTGAAGAACATGTTCAGTCAAGTAGTAGTAGAATTCCATCTGGTCGAATGCATTTTGGGAGTAGATGGTTTTCTGCACAGCTGATTCAGACAGAGCTCTCACAAGATGACTGAAGTGGTTACAAGAGACATTCATCTGCACTTCTCTGTCATTTACAACTGGAAATATTACCCTGGAAGCAAAGGACTTAGAAGAAACCAATTTTTCTAGCATCTGTACTGTGTACGTGTGCGTGTGTGTGTGTGTGTATGTTGAATACGTGTATATCAGATTCTAAAATAGAAGTTTCTTGAAGAATTTGCAAATATGAACTTTCGTACTGTCAAAGGAACAATTCATTGCATCTTTACCCTTCATAGATGCATGAGACCATGGAGGTGTAATTCCACAACCTACTATTGAGATTTGTCTTAAAATTCCAAATTAATTGGATTTTTATAATCTCTTTATCTTGTGACGATTATGGTCATCTAAGGACTTAGGAATCATTCGGTCTATTGTGCAAGGTATTTTTTCTAAGTGTAATTATGAATTATCACCTAAGTGAATACTGATTGTGTTAATTGTGCATTCGTGTGTTTGCATGGGTAATTTTAGAATGCAGTCTGTTTCACAAGGTTTATTGTGCATATTTTTTTCTACCTGATTCTGGTCTTTTTTTTTTTTTTTTTACTACATTTTAAGTTTTTCATGACCCCTTCCATAGCAAGTTCATTTTTCTGTTGGTTGTTTTTAATGCATGATACCCAAACACAGACACACACACACACACACACACACACACACACATTCAAACACTTATATCCCAAATTTAATTTATAAGTAAAAGTTAATGAAGCATTTATTGCAGGAAATATTTTAGTAAAATAAATGTTACATAATTATCTCTAGTTTATTCTTTTCCTGTACTAGTTTGTGTAAATCTGTAAGTATACTCAAGCAAGTGAATTATTATTCACTTTTTAAAAAACTTTTTAAGCTGCCATGAAAATTTTTACATCATAAATTTCTGCCAATAATTATCTCACTTTATCAATCCTAAAATACAGCTGATACTGACATGTATAGTGCACTCCCGTAGACAGTTTGTTTATTTTAAGAACAAATACCAAAAATTCTAATTGGTTTTATCTTTTTTAATGCATTTTATGGTTATTTTAAAAGTTAATGGAAATGAAAATATAACAAGTGGCACAGTTGCTGTAGAGAATGATTTAGCAATTCCTCTCCAAGTTACACATGGAGTTACCATATGATTCAGCAATTCTACTTTTAGCTGTGTACCCAAAATAATTGAAAACGTGGACTCAAACAGATACATGTATGCCAGTGTTCATAGCAGCATTATTCACAATAATCAAAAGGAGGAAACGACCCAAGTGACCATCAACAAATGATTAAACAAAATGTGATATATACATTAGCAGACTAATATTCAGCCACAAAAAGGAATGGATGTCTGACACATGCTGATAGTGGATGAACCTTGAAAACATGCTGAGTGAAATAAGCCAGAAACAGGAAGACGAGCACTCTTTGATTCCCCTTATATAAAATAATAATATGTAAATCCATAAAGACAAAAGCAGATTCAAGGTTATTAGGTGTTGAGAGTGGGAGGAATAGTTATTGTTTCAAGGGGTACACGGTATCTTTTTGGGGTGATGAAAGTTTTTGGAAATAAAATACTGAACAATGTTGTGAATATAATTAATGCCACTAAATTATCCATTTAAACATGGGTAAAATGGCAAATTATATTATTTCATCATGATAAAATGCTAAACAATAAAAATGAGTTGATGGAAGCAAATGTTTTTATTGAATAATTGCTTTGTGATTTATTTTTGCTTACATATTTCATCTATTTAAATGCCATCAGGGGCGCCTGGGTGGCTCAGTGGGTCAAAGCCTCTGCCTTCGGCTCAGGTCATGATCTCAGGGTCCTGGGATCGAGCACCACATCGGGCTCTCTGCTCAGTGGAGAGCCTACTTCCCCCCCTCTCTCTCTGCCTACTTGTGATCTCTCTCTCTCTCTCTGTCAAATAAATAAAATCTTAAAAGAAAAAAAAATAAAATAAATGCTATCAGTCAGCAGAATTAGTAATTTAAAAAAATAAATTTACATTGTTACTATTGCTTTTCTTTTTTGAGAAAAGTGGGAAGAGTGAAGAAATCACCCTGCTGTCACTCCACAGAGCCCTCACTTGGCTACCACCACCGCCCCCACCAGGATTCGGCTGTGAACCCCCTTTGAACCCCATGGCCAATAGTTTTGTGCGAGCTTCAATAAGCTTTGATGCATTAAAGGAACTTCACTAAATAAATTAATCGCAATCACATTGCCTAAAAAATGGGAATAATATTAGATAATTTTAGTAGTTAAAAAAAAAGAAAATCATTGCCACCCCAAAGTGTAAATCCCCCGAGTAACTAGGGAAATGGTGTCTAAAGTGACTTCTACTTACCCCATTCTTATTAAGGTTAGCTCTACACCGAGATACTGTTTGGTTGGGGAACTGAGTGTCCTCAGCATGGCTGCAAATGTGTTGCCCCTTTTGCTGATACAGGATCATATTCCCTTGCTGATACAGGATCATATTCCCTTGAGGGGCCGTGCAGTTGTACATGAACCCAGACCGGAGTCACTTGGGGCCAATTATCAGCACTGTAGAAAAGAAACAACAGCGGTAGACTGATCAAACCTTTGCTTTCTCTCTAATTGGGTGTAGGAGCTGTGCTAATCCTTCCTCCTTTGGAATATAATGACCTGGGGTTCCTGGAAACTTATGTGAAAGTGTGGAAATCCAGAGTTGTAATAGACCTGTTGACGAGAAGGTAGTTATAGTATGTGAGATTATTTATGGAAAAATAATGAATGACACATACTTGTATCATGAGATTCTGAAGCTCTTCCTAACATCTGTTTGAGTATGACACTTGAGGGGCATTGTAAGAAATATCCAATTCTCACTTTCCTTAGGGAAAGCGGAAGTGGAGTGGAGGATATATATAATTATATACCAGACTACAAACACAAGCTTGTTCATTTCGATAGCTTACAGTAGCCAGTGAAATGTTCTGTTGGCATTGTCTCTATTTTGGTGATATTTTTGTGTCATATTTTTTTTGTGCGTGTAAATATAAACCCAATTATATACAATGTAGGTATGATTTATATGTTTTTTTGTGTGATATGTCATGATCTGTTTCTTATATTTCTTTGGATTTTTATTATACCTATTTTTTTCAAGTTCCCCAAGGATAATGAAAAGTATGTTACTATTCTTTACTGCCAACATGGGTAAAACAAAAATTTTAGATTGGATGAATTTTTATTGGGAAACATGTGAAGCTTACTCTTAACTTCTATTTCTGCTTCACTTAGGGAAGAAAGGGTGTTGGGAAGAGAGAACCTTTTCACTGACCACACCCAGCAGGATGGTCTGGGAACCCTTACAGGAAGGTAGACCCGTTTATCTAATACCAGGGTTATTCTGTTTGTATATGTTCCTGTGGAGATGGAGAGAGAGAGAGAGGATGGTTCTGTATATGTTTTTCCCTGTCTAGATGTTTATCCCTTCAATTCCTTTGTTCTTTATTTTGAAGAAGATTGTGTAATCTTGTTTCAACCAGCTGACTTTAATGTGATATTTCTCCACACTGATTATTCTAGAAATGTCTCACAATATTTTCCCCTCTTTAGGGTGCAATAAAACAATGCTGAATCTGAAATTAAATAGTTTAAGCAAAATTGGATAGTAAACATATTTATTGGCTTAAAAATGATATTCAAACTAATGTAAATGAATTGATATACATGTATATAAATTTAAAATAGTTTTGCCTTTTTTCCTGCACATTTTGAAACATTACAGTGATGGGGAAAAATAAAATATATTTATTTTGCTTAATTAATGGAGCATCCAACCAAGTCCTTTAAACATTTTAAATACAACTGTATATATTAAGAAAACATTTTCTACATTTTATTTCTGATTTATTTCTCAGCCATGATATCCTAGATATATTACAGTCACTAACATACTTAGACCGCTGTAATGTAGCATTTATATTTTTTGGACTAAGGTTATAATAAGAAAATCTTCACTTGGTTTTTAATGTTTTTGAGTTCATAAAATATAAACTGGAATTTTAAAAGACCTTTCTATTCATGTAGAATATGAGACTGTTCTACCGCATGATTTATCTCTTTACTTCAAAAGAGACTATTTCTAGCTGTGGAAGCAGGGGATGCTGTTTTTGTTTTTGTTTTTATAAAATAGGTGTATTTCATCAAGGACTTTCCATCTTGTTATGTATACATTAAAAAAATTAAAGGGGACTGTGGGTTTCTCGTCAACTTGTGAGGGTGAACATAAACAAGAATGAAAACCTAGCATCTGTTTGGTATCCCCATCCGGACAAAACAAGCAGTGAACAGAAACATCAATTATATCCAGCAGATCTTTCCTTCTTGTAGCCTTTCCTTCTCCCAGATGGCCTGTGTCCCTTCAGTCACCAAGCAATGGTCCTGAGTCCACCTGCATCCTTCCCTCTCCTGCTTTCTCTCTGCTGTGTCTCCACTTTGCTCACCTCAAGTCACAGCTCCTGTTACCACCCACCTTCCTCTTGGACATCTACCAAGGCTTCTTCTAAATCATGTCACCTATCATCCATGCACCATATGTTGCTGACAACTTGCCTGGCTCAGGAGCTGGCTTACAAGATGATGTATATGCTTCCTCCTTGGGGCCCATACGCAGCGCCATTATTCCTATTGACAGAACACTTGGCTCTGCAAATCAAGGTGTGGAAGGGGGTAGATCCTTTCATTACAATAAGCTCTCGTTTCACATTAGCAAGATTTTCCTTTTATCTTTGGTATTTGCTGGTCTAGATATCCTAGTGACCAAAGGAGACATGTTTCCATTGGAAAGCCCCAAATAATACAATTGTACTGCAAGGTGAGACTGCTAACTTGCCATTAGGGTCCCTCTGCTGTGTCAAAAGTAAAAATGAGAGGGATTACGATATAGACTGAAGTAATTGATTTGATGATCAAGCGGAGGGTTTGGAATGTATCTGCAAACCAGAGTGTTGCATGAGGGCACCCCTCACTGTATTCCCGTGCTCATTGGGAAATCTTACTAGAAAATAAGAACCGATAAACACAGGTAGAAACATGAATAACTTAGCCCATCAGAGACAAAAGTCTGGGGTCAGTCTGCCAGGTAATGAAATATTATAAGCCAAGCCACTTGCTGAAACTAAAGGAAACATTGGATAGAGAATAATAAATTATATAGACAAACTATGACCATGAGAGCTGAATTGCAGACATTATGCATATTTTATTTCTCTCTTCATACATACTCATGCATGCCTCTATGCATGTAAATATTTATTTATAGATTTTTAGCAACTTTCATTTTAATCTGTTTTTCTAATCACCCTCCTCTTCTTTTTTCTGTAAAGTACTGCTAAGTTTAAATTTATTGCTATCTTTACATTCCTGGATATCCAAAGGTCAGTTACCTTGTAACTGAGATAGAAAAAGACTAAAGATGGCTCCAAGTAGGGGTACAATGACTTATGGGAGTGAATCTTGATTTTCATGAGGAAAACTTGTGTCACGGTAGGCAGAAACAAAATGTAGTTTTTAATTGTTTAGGAGTTTACATTTCTTTAAAAGGTCACGTACAGATGCTGAGTTGACAAAGACATAGTTGAGCTGTGATTTTCATGGGTACCCAAGCCTCCCTGACACATCTATTGAGAATCTCTTTGGATCATTAGAAAAGAATCTCAGAAAGACCTTTCTCTGATTTCCAGGAAGGTTCGAAGTCAGAATCTACTAGTGAGAGGGATTCATAGGAGACTCGTAACAGAAGAAATGGAGAAGCATTGTCTTCAGATCTCATTTTTAGACAACACAGCTGCAAATAGGGAATGCTTGAAAAGTGCCAGCTTTGGTACTGCAGGGTGTGAAGTTTGACATCATCTAACTCCTCAACCCCCATCAATAAAATTCTTGAATTTCATGGAAGTATCTTTGTGAGCTCCTAAAAATGTTCTACTTATTGCAGTGGCTTTATTTGTAATCAAAGACATTCTAATGGTATGTAATGTTTCCAATTACCTGCACTGAAACACTGCCCGATTAGGGTACCTTAGTGACTTCTGTTTTCTTTCCCAAACCCCATCTGACACATCTGTGAAGAATATCATAGGCAGAGAAAAGTGCTTCCCGCACCTCTCTGGGGAGGAAGAAGACACAAATTAAGATTCCAGTTAATTTGCCTTCTACTTGAACTTAAATGAATTTTATGGTATCATAGCTTTCTTGATGATGTTTATAAAATAATTCCTTGGACAGTGTACTTAAGTGGTGTTTAATACTAGAGCCTGTACAAGTATTTGTTTTTCCTGCACATGAAATCATTGTGTTTTTACCAAACCATATTCCAGCAAGGTCTGCACCATTTCCTGTGCCTTAAACAAGCTGCTTTCACGTCCCAATGTAGTGATCAAGTACCTTGGTTCTCGTTAATAGATGATTTATTTTAGGCTTGAATGATTCAGTTGGTCTGAAATTTTGTAGTTTCATAAAATAACACCATAAGCATCTGTATCAATATTTTGAGTAGATGAATTGTGCCACTGGATTTTTCCAGCACACTAAATTCCGCTTTGTACTGAGAAATGAAGTTTAGTGTCATTAAAAATCAGTGGTAATTTGTCAGTATCTGCATCTTAACTCAAATAATCATTGTAACGGTTAGAGGAGGTTTTTTGAGTGAACTGAATACTCAGAACCTCTTCTTGATCCTCTAAGAGCAAGTGATTTCCATAACTTCATTACTGGCACTGCCAATTGTGTATGAGTAGACACAAACCCAACACAATCACAGCAAATGACTTTCTTAATATGGAATATGTTGCCTCCGAAGTCTCCAAAGGCTTTGGTCACATTAATTATCATCTGAATCCAAATGGTCTTATTGAGTCAGGAAGTCACAAGATTCAAGTGCCCTTATTTATAATTAGTATAAGTAAACCTGACTTATTATCTATTCATTGTTATGAGGCAGCAATGTTAAAATATGCTATTTCAGCAAATGTAATGTTTGCCTTACAACCATTGTGTATGAAAAATCCCCACATCCAGACTCACCAGGGATCAAATACATGGTACTTAAAATTCTAGTCCACTTAAAATTTTAGTCTACTTATTGTTCTTTACCTTAGGTAAAGAAAATAAAAGATAATTCTTAATGAATTCTTAATAAGCATCATTCTCTCTACAAATTAGTGCTTCTAACATATCTCATTCTTGGGAAGAAATTTAATTAAATTCAGAGTCATTGAGGCAGAGACACACTAGTTCATCTGCTAAATTCCTTTTGTCTCCTAGAGTTCAAGCTCTAGAGCACTAGGGGACCACAATATACTTCATAATGTAGAGGTCATGTTTTATATACCTGTGCTTTGTAGTGTACATTATTATTATATCAGTTCAGGGCCAGCAACATATTTTGCAATATCAAGAATAAAAAAATAATGCTAGACCCAAGTAAGGGCAAGGAAGTCATTGTTCCCAGCTCAGGATAGACACAGGATCCCATGGGATTGCAATCTTCACACCAGAAATGCTCAATATCTGTATTAGGGTAGATGGGACTCCACTGAGTCATTTTCCTGAGTATGATTGTGCTGTAATGTCAGCATCCTGGGAAAAGGACAGGTATTGTCTTTTCCTGCCCCAACCACAAAGCATGCCTAGGAAATAACTCTGGACATCCCTGATGTCTCTGTCCAAGCCCCAGATAAGGGCAGAAGACAGTGGTAGAACTGCTTCCCAGCCCTTAGTGACCTGATTATCTTCCCAGGCATAGGAAGGTAGAGGTGGCCATCGGGCTCTAGCAGGGAAAAGGATGTTAAATGTCATCTGGGAAGTCAGGGATTGGGGAGCAGATAGCCAGAAACCATTCTGGGGAGATTGCAGAAGGGGACACTGTACGTGAACCAAGGATCCAAGCTCCACTTTAAAACACAAGACAGTGACCCAGAACATTAAACTCAAATCACAGGCCTTTCTGAGTATGGGGCCTCCTTCTGTGAAACTGGCCTTGATCACATATGAAGTCAGTTATGGTTATGTAAGGTGTTTATGAGACTTAGCCTTATTTTGATCCCTAGTGATTTAATTATTAATTATTCAATTAATTATTCAATTATTAAGATACCAAAATGTTTGTACTTGATCAAATAGATCCATACTTTTATAATTCTTAAACTTGAGTGTTGCATAAAGAAGGATCGTCTAAAATTGTTTCAGATGTATTAGACTCAGATGATTCAGAATGTAAGCCGCACTGAAAAATATTGCATTGAAATACTACCATAATCTTAGTAGTATATCATTTTAATAATACTGATACACAATGATAAAAATTGAATCTGGATTGGCAGACTTTATAATGATAACAAATCAAGTTCTGTTATATACTCACTCCTTTTAGCTGTTAGTTGTTGCAGGCCTAAAAAAAAAATGTTGAGAATGTAACCTGAAACAAAGTCACATCATGCAAAGAAAACATAGACCCATCTGTAAATAATTCAAAAATGACGATTTCTTCAATTAGGATGATAATCATTAAATTTTTATTAATTTATATCTGTGAATTATATAGATGCATCATGTTTTCAATTCTGCTACTCATAAAGAGTTTTGCTCTTACTAACTGAATTAACTGAACTATCAGGTATCAGCAATAATGGTTTATGTGTATGGGCATTCATTTTTGTGAGTACTCACCCATACTAAATAAACGTACACACCTGATGTTCATGCACATCGAATACAAGTGTAATTATAGGCACACAATTAAATTTATATCATATATATAAGGTATATATGTGTATATGATATATATAAGTATCCAAATACCGATATCAGACTTGCCACATAAATTTCACTCTATATTTTGCATATACTTCATTGCCTAATTGGCTAAGTGAATATGAATAAATATGGTCCATATAGCACTTTGTTCTATCTTAATTATAAAGTGCTTCGAAACCACTACTACTAATATTGTGATTGTGTGGTGCTTATGCTCTGACATATTTGTCTGTTTGCCTAAAACTTTATTGTATAGTTAAATGTGCCATTAGTTATCTTCTCTGTATCTATAAAAACTTTACATATTTTATTATTTTAATGTTTCACTCTAATAAACCTTTATTTAGTCTATAGTAACTTAGCTATTTTTCAAAAACAATAATATTAAAGCTATTAAACGCTTACTATTGGGGACTGTTTTAGAATACAATGCCATTGCTATTATGAATTTGTGAATTTTTTAATGACCACTATATTCTTGAGAAGGTTAAAATGCAATTCAAGAATTTTTGAGAAAGCAAACTAACAGTTTATGCATAAATTTTTGCTTTTGTCAATGAAGGCTAGTTGTTATATACTTGCTTTTAGCCTCTGAAAAGTGTAATTGATTTAAATTTGCCAATTTGGATAATAAATCATCTGAAGAACTTAATGTATAAAAATACCAATTAACTCACTCATTCAATCATTCATTTAAAAAAGAAACATGCATTTAGTACCATGTGCCAAGAATGTACTAGTTCCTGGAAATAAAAAGTAAAACAAAACAAATAACGCAATTACCTGCTTCTTTGCAATTCAGATGGGCAAGTTACTTAGCAGTCACAGTATATGTGAATTAAATACCATGAGAGTTTCTTTCATATTTGAGCAGGACCCCCTCCGGTGACTTAGGAAGGAAAAATATTTTATTAATACTGAGATTGCAATTAGGTTCACTAGATGAGGAAGGTGTTAGGTTTTTCCAATGACTTTTTATCAAACTTAAAAGGAAACATGTTTTAATATGTTTATATTCAGACGGAAGGGGAAAAAGTAAATGAAAATACCAACATGCTAGTAAAAACAACTCATGGTTAGGAATCCCCATCTCTACTGCTGAGCATGAGTAAAATAGGACTTGAGATTCGTCTTTCTACTGAGGGGCAAGGTTGATTTAGCCCAGCACGAGGTTAGCTGTAGAAAGCCAAAGTGGCTTTCTATGTATTTATTACATATTTTTTAGTTTTCACAATGTGAGACATTTGTAAAAAGATTGTCATATTTCTGCATTTGGTAACACGGTCTCCCCATACAGTCTAGATTGTTTTAAGATTAGTCGAACCCCGAGGGCAGTATGTATTTTTATTTAATTGTGGATTAGGAAAGATGTGGATGGTATTCCACAGCTCGTTTAAAACTCTATCCAATAGATCACTGAAGAAAATGTTCTCAAAAGGAAAAACAAGTTACTAAAGGGTTTGCACTTTTTAAAGCTGCATTTATTGGCTTGCATCTTTTCCTGAAGAAACAGCATCCATCTGGATTCCTCGAGGACTGAAACCTAGAAGGTATTTTTTGGGATCAGTGAAAAATATTTATTCAGAAATAACATCGCTGATAAACCAAAAAGAAATTCCAAAAAGAGAGACTATCTTCTTACAGTTCAAACTCTCCTTCAAGGACTGGGAAACGCAGTAGTCCACATAGCAAATAGGAATGTAATGCCCTCAGAAATATTTTTGGCTGAGGGATGAAAAAAAAAACAAAACAAAAACCAGGAAGCCTTGTTCCTTTGTGTTATCCAGAGACTTCTGATAAACTAGTAGTAATTCCTGGGATTTTTATTTGACGTGTTTTCCTGATACCCAGGCTTACTGTTTTATAACTATAGCTCCTTCTCCCCAGATTCATTAGACTGAGATGTTTGCACACTGAAAAATGCAGACAGTTTGGGGCAGAATTTAGCTTTTCTGCATTTGGCTATTTTTTATCTTTATGTTTTACACACAGAAGTGATATTAAACTAATAAGAATGCGGGTGAGAACATTTCTTTTTAATATATGCTAATGACTGCAGTTTGGCCCAAAATATGCTGCTGTTTCTGTGTAACACTTTGATACTGCTGGGAAGATTTTCTCCTAAGTGGTTTTATAGTTAATTATTATCCTCTTCATGCCTTAATTTGGATTCTATACTACCATTCAACACCTTTTTCAGACTTCCAATACCTAGCAAACTAGTGCATAGTTTTATCACCTTAACTGGATAGATTTAGAAAATAAATTAAGAATAATTTCTTTTCAGATTTGATTTTTATACCTTGAAAAACATTTCAGGGAACGTTAGAATTTATGCTATCTTATTATATTACCTTGAAAATAGGGAGTTCTAAGTAGAAGCCTGGAATTTGCATTAAATAGAGAGAATGTATTCTAAAAACCCAGGGATAGTTGGCTTAAATCTCAATCAATTTGAAATAGATGAATACGGATTTTCAACATGAATAATGATCAGAACAACTTGAAATTATAGAACTTAAGGGCAGTGTTAAATATTTGCTTACTCTCTATTGTCAGGTTTAGAATAAGTTGATAGAAACCAAAAAAAAATATATATGAAAAGAACATTTTCAGCTCATTTCTCCTGTCCCTTGTTCTTTTCTTAGTGTTGCAATGAGACAGGGAATGGAGTAGGCCTAGAGAATCAGGCACAGAAGAATTCTCTATAATTGTCTCCGAGGCATCTGTGGCATGGTGACCCCAATAGTCAATAACCAATTTCTAGACTTAGGTCATAAGCCAGCTGTGCCATTTACTGGTTTATCTGACTGTGAAAAGACACTTAACTTCTTGAGTGTCCAGCTTCTCCTGTTTCAGATGGAGAGAGTGAAGGAGGAGATATGTGGAAGAAAGGAAGGGTTTCCTTACAAATATTGAAAGTTCCTAATTGAATATACACGATCATAGTTCCACTTTAGTACATTTTTTTTTCAGTACACTACTGTGTTGTCCCTTCTAAACAGAGCATGATCCCTTCTATGTACTGTCACCTCCAAGGCAAACTGGATTTTGAGGGTTTTTGTGTCTCCTGGAGAAACAGTGAACTGATGTTCGTTTTTGAAACACAAAACATACTCAAGTTCTGGGGACTCCCAGACTTTCCAGAAATGCTCGGATCCTCCCATCTGACCTGGGGGTTAGTTTATACTATCGTTAGCTTATGGCACCCTATCCTTGTTCCTTCATCCTTGCAGAGCTTCTCCACACCAGGTTTTGTATTATTGTTTCTGCAGTGGTAACCCAAGGATGAAAACCACAAGGATCAGGACCTGTTAAACTGGGTTAAACCACAGTCCAGCCGCAAGTGAAGGACACAGAGGTTTACAATCATCGTGGCTCATCTCTTAGGGCTCCTGGGTTTTCTATCTCATCATCGTAATAATATGGAGTGAAGAATATCTCTTTATTCCCACGGTATTTGATATTCAAAGGTAATTACAAACAAAGGCTATGTTGTTCAAAGATACTGATGCTCAGTCCACAGTCTCATGGAAACAAATAATGTGCTAAAAAGAAATTCTATGTATTGGAAAAATGTTCAAAATATTTTGAAATTCCTAACATGAGAATAGTTTCTTCTAAGCCTGGCCTTTATTTGTCACGAGATGAACCATGCTCCTTAGAAAGGAGAGGTCAGAAAGTAGTTCCTGCTCATTATATTATTAATACTTTTTCTCTGCCACTGTATCTCCCAGATGCCATCTCCTACTACAGTGAGAAACATAATTGGAAGATCTTAGGTTACTTGAACTTTCAAATGTGAGGCTGGATTCCTGGATTTTTAGCTTAACTCCTTAATATCCTTCAACAGAGCCAATGACCAAAAGAAATGGTTATTTAATTTTATTTTATTTTTAAAGATTTTATTTATTTGTGTGAGAGACAGAGAGAACGTGTGCATGTATGAGCTGGGGAAGGGGCAGAAGGAAAGGGAGAAGGGCAGAAGGAGAGGGAAAAGCAGATTCCCCACTGAGCAGAGATCCAAGATCCTAGGATCATGACTTGAGCCAAGAGCCACCCAGGTGCCCCCAAGAAATGGGTATTTTATATAGAAAGGTTAATTTAGGTAGACTTGGTCAAATTACATGAACGACAGTTCACTTGAGTTATCCCTCAGCAACCTAAAGCACTTCCCTGAGAAGGACAGTTGAAACATCTCACAACTGTTAAGGGAAACTATTCAAATCAGCTCATTTTCCATTGACGATGGTGAATATTTCTGTCAGATATGTGCTTGCAAATAAAAGTTTGACTACACTTTTGATTTGATTTTCCCAGAAGGAGCACACATGCAAGGTTTTAGTAAAATTCTTTAAACAATGAATAAGGAGGGGCACCTAGGTGGTATAGTTGGTTGAGCATCCGACTCTTGGTTTTGGGCTTAGATCTCCATACCAGGGTCATGGGACCAAGCCCTGAGTCCGGCGCCAAACTTGGCACACTCTGCTTGATATTTTCTCTCCCTTTCCCCCTGCCCCTCCCACTCATGCTCTTTCTCTCTAATATAAATAAATAAATATTTTAAAAACTGAAAAAACAGCAAGTATAGAAACTATATTAAACAATATTTTCAATAAAAAGTATAACTACATTAAAAACTTTATCCTTTATTATAATACATAGGCTCCAAGTGGTTTACGAAATTATTTATGTAGGTACAAAATAAAAGCTATTTTATTTAGCTAACTAATCAAGTAAGTGACTTTTAATTTGATGCAGCTGTATCTACAGTGACTATCCCACATCACTGAACAGTTAATGCTACCTTTTATCCTTTATCATTTTCTTTATGAGCTAAGGGATTGTTCATTCGGATTCTTTTAATCCTCATAATACCTGGGCCATTATTACAAATCCTTGCCGTTCGAATAGCATCCAATTTCTTATGAATCTCATGAGTATTAAAGAATCTTGTTAAATGAAACTGGAGGTATCACATCTTGCCTGGAATTTCATTTGCAATTCAATAGTTTAAGTGCTAACATAAAGAGAGGGCTCACTTGAAACTCACACTAGTGTTTTTTTTTTTCCTCTCTATCTGTAAGTACGCCACATTTAGAAACCTATCTCTCATTCAATCTGCAACATTCAGAAAAAGATTATGTCTGAGCCCCATTCTTTATCTCTGGTGAGACTGAATAAACTGGAGAGTGGAGGGACTCATAGAGGTGGAAAGGGATTCATAGAGGTGGCAATTGTAGGAGATGTACAAATCTGTAATCCAAAAAATATGGAGAATTTTTAGTTAGGATAAATTTACTTCAAATATTGTCTGTTGTAGTCCGCAACTTAATATAACACATTTCCCTAGGTACCTAATCAAAAAGCTTAGAATATTTCTATACACATTCTTTAGATTTAGTGCCTCAGGGAATGTTCTCAACTTGATAAAAGGCATTGCTATGGACTGAATGTGAACCCCGAAATTTCATATGTTGAAATCCTAACCCCCAATGTGATGGTATGAAGAAGTAGAGGCTTTGGGAGGCTCTTGGATCATGACCTTAATTAGGTCATGAGGGTGGAGCCCTCATGGTTGGTATTGGTATTCTTAGAAAAGAGACCCAGAGAGCTCACTTATCCCTTCTGCTATGTGAGGACATGTGGGAAGACTGCGTCTCTGAACTGGGGAGCATCTCTCACCAGGTACTGAGTCAGATAGTGGGTTTTCTAGTCTCCAGAGCTTTGAGAAATAAATGTTTCTTGTTTAAGCCTTCCAATGTGTGGTAGTTTATTATAGTGACCCAAATGGGCTAGGACAGGAACTGGTACTCAGAGCGAGTACCTAAAAATGTGGAAATGGCTTGGAAAATGGGTAACGGGTAGGGGACAGGAGAATGCTGAGGTCCTGCTAGGAGAAACCCACATCGTCCTGAACAGGCTGTTAAGGGTGATGCTGGTGAGATTCTGGTGAGAAAGAACAGAGGAGAACTGTAAAGAAAGCTTCTTAGAGAATAAAGTATATCATAAATAGAATATTGGTAGAAATATGGATGGTAAAGGCCATTCAGATGAGGTCTCAGATGGAAAGGAGGAACGTGCTATTGGAAACAGGAAGACAGGCCATCCTTGTTATAATGTGTCAAAGAAGTTGGCTGAATTGTGTTCCTGTTCTAGTGTTTTGTGAAAGATAGAACTTGTAAGTGAAGAAATTGGTATTTAGCTGAAGAGATTTCTAAGGAAATATGGAAGGGAAAACGTGGCTCCTCCTGACTACTTATAGTAAAATGTAAGAAGTGAGAAATTACTGAAAGATGAAATTGTTAAGCAAAGAGGAAGCAGACCTTCAAGATTTGGAAAAATTTCCATCTATCCATATTGCATAAAATGAAAACAAAAAGGGTGTAGCCAAGTGGCCATTGATAAGGAGATTAGTATGGATCAACTGAGTGGACAGGAGCCAAGTGCAATTCAAGACAATGAAAGAATGACTGGGAGGGTGACTGAGAGATTGTCAGGGCTGCCACTCCCACTTCAGGCCCAAAAAGCATGTTCCCAGAGGCATGACTACCTCTGCCTACTTCAAAGGACAGGGCAGCCCCAGAAAGTCACAGGTATGACCTCCCCCACCACAGAGCACCCTGGAGCCCTGTCCTTGGTATGGCTTTCTGGCCCCAGATAATATTGTGGACAGCACCCCTCAAGCCATGGGGATGCTGGTGCCACCCTGGTAGGGCCAGAAGGCAGAGCACCAAGCCAAAGGGCATTATTCTCAAGTTTTAATCTTTAATGTTGTCTGCCTTGTGAGGTTTTGGACTTACTTGGGGCCCATTACCCTTTCCCCCTTCCCCATGTCTTCCTTTTGGACTGGATCTGTATACCTTATACACATCCCACCAGTGTAGTTTGAAAACCTGTAACTTTTTTGCTTCGCAGTTTCACAGCTGGAGAATAATTTGTCTTAGGATGAATCATATTGACTCACTGAGTCTCACTCATACCTGACATAGATGGTATTTAGGTAAGACTTTGGACTAAAGACTCTAGATTTTTGTGACTGTTGGGATGGAATAAATGTATTTGGAGTGTGAGAAGGACATGAATTTTGGGGAGCCAGTGGTAGAATGCTGTGGATTGAATATATATGGCCCTGAAGTGTGCATACTGAAGTCTTAACACCCAATGTGTTGATATTAGGAGATGGAGATGTTAGGGGGCAATTAGGTGCTTTTATAAGCTAATGCACTTATAAAAGAGACCCAAAGAGTTACTACTTGCCTGCTATGTGAGGAAACAGGGATAAGATGTCATCTGTGAACTAGGAAGAGGGACTTCACCAAACATGAGATCTGTCACTCAGTCCACGATGACTTGTTATGGCAACCCTAACAGATCAAGGCGGATACCTATGAAAAGTACACAGCTATCATCTTACTTAAAGTCTGAATGGTTTTCTTCTAAGGGCTGAGCAAGACAAGAATGTTTTCTCCACTTCTATTCAGCATCACATTGAGATATCTATACAAGGAAATTCAGCAAGAAAAATAATTAAAGACATACAGGTTGGAAAGGGAGAAGTAAAACTGCTTTTATTTACGGATGGCATAATCTACAGATTCCATGAAAAACTGTTGCAATGAATAAGCACTTTTAGCAAGATTAGAAGATACAATATCAATATGCAAAATAAATGTTCTATGAACTAACAATGAACAATTCATCAACAAAATTATGAAATCATTAAATTTATAACAGCATCACAAAGAAAAATATGTAGGAATAAATTTAAGAAAATATGTGCCAATCTTGCACATTAAAAATACAGCCATTGTTGAAATAATTTTTGAAAGACCTAAATAAAGGCAAATATATCTAATGTTCATGTATAGGAAGACTTAAAATGTTGGGATGGAAATATTCACCAAATTGATCTGTAGATTTAATGAAAACGGTATTATAATAATATATGGATCAAATGATGCAGGTTTATCCACATGCAAATAATAATAATAACAACAACAACAAGTTTGGATTCTTGCTTCTCACCATGTCCCAAATATTTGCACAAAATAAATCATTAACCTAAATTTGAAAGCTAAAACTATAAAACCCCTAAAAGAAAATGTAGGGCAGAGTCATTATAACTTCAGGTTAGTCAAAGCCTTAGTAAACACAATACTAAAAGCACAACAAAAAATTTTAATAATAGATTAACTGGATTTTACCAAAGTTAAAAAAAATTATTCTTCATAAAAGAGATCCAGAAAGAGGAAAGGCAACCAACAGAATGGAAGAAAATGTTTGCAAAATATATATATTAGTTTCCTATTGGTGCCATAACAAATAAACAACAAGCTTAACGAGCTAAGATAACACAAATTTATTATCTTATTCTCCTGGAGGTTAGAAGTCCAAAATGGGTTTCCTTGGACTAAAATCAGGTTTTCAGTAGTTTGCATTCGTAGGGGTATATAGCAGCCCCCCTTTTCTTTATATTTTCCAGGTTACACAGGCTGCTCCCATTCCATGACTTATGATCCTATTCTAGCCAGAAATTATATCATTTCAACTTGTTTCTGTCCCATCTCCTTCCTTTAGTCTCCTGAATTCATCTTTCCTCATAAGTACCCTTGTGTTTAGATTGGTCCTGGGCAGATAATACAGGATAATTTCCCAACTCTATATCCTTACGTAAGTCACATCTCCAAAATCTCCTTTCCACATAAGATAACATATTCCTTGGTTCTAGGAATTACATAAGGACATATTTGTGGGGAAGACATTTTTCTGTCCACTATGTCAGATAGCTAATTAAGGATTTATACCCAGACTACATAAAGAACATTTGTAGCATAAAAATTAAAAGACAAATATTGTAATTAAAAATAGACAAAGAAATGTACAGACATCTCTCTAATATCCAAATAGTAAACAGGTACATGGAACGATGCTCAACATAATTAGCTATTAGGGAAATGTTCATCATCACCACCTTGAGATACCACTTCATGATGATTATGATGGTTATAATAAGAAAGAGAAAATTACAAATGTTGGCATGCATGTGGAGAAATTAGAACCTTTGCGTTTTGTGTGAGGTTGTGTGAAATGGTGCAGCCACTTTGGAAAACAATCTAGCAGTTTCTAAAAATGAGTAAACAAAAAATAAATAAAATAAAAATGGATCAATACACCATGATCCAATAACACAATGAATGCATTCCTAGGTAATGCCCAAGATAAATGAAAGCATTTGTGACAGAAAGTTACTCACAAATGTTTATAAAACATCATTATTTATAGTAGTCAAAAAATACAAACAACCCAAATATCCACCAACTGATAAATGGATTAACAAAATGTAGTATACATATATAAGAGAATATTGTTTAGCAATAATAAGAAATATGGACACATACATCAGTATGGATTAACCTTGAAAAAAATTATCCAAGCGAAAGCAGCCATTCACAAAAGACCACATATTGCATTCATATCAAATGTCCAGAATGGCAAATCTATAGAGGTGGAAAGTACACCAGTCACTGCTGAGAGCCACTGGTAGGGGTGGGGAAAAATGGGAATGACTGCAAATGGGTATTGGGGTTCTTTTTGAATATTGATCTTTTGGAATTTCTTTTTGGATAGAGTTTCCTTTTCTTTTGCTATAAAAATATTCTGAAATTGTATTGATGATTGTATAAATCTGTAAGCATATTAAAATCACTGAGTCATATAATTTAAATGGGTGAATTATTTGATATGTTTATATTTCAACAAAGCTGTTTAAAAATGAAGAAACACAAATGTTCTCAGACACAGTCAAGAGATTACTAGATGGTGTAATGAAATTATAATGCATGCTGAGTAGAAGAGAAATGTGACCGCACTGTATTCATGTCTACAAGCATAAATTAAAGAGGGTAGTAGTAATATCACAAATAATTTTGTGTTCTTAAAATACCTTTTGTGCCCTTAGATTCCAACATGTAAATTGTCAGAAACATTTTCAACATTCTTCAAAAAAAAAAAGCCTGGAGAGATTTTTTCCAATGGTCTTCAGTCATTTTAATCATTGATGCCTTGATTTACTTGTTAATTCAACATATAGAGTTATTGGTCATGTGACTAAATACTAATCATTATATTTGGGGCTGAGATAAAATCGTGAGCAAACAGATGCTGTCTTTGCCTCTTGGAGCATCCCATCAGGCACTGATGGGAAACATTGGTCATTTAATGACATTGACAGAAGTATCATTTGAAAATTAATTTAGAACTCCTGTGGAAAAGCATGCAATTTAGGGACCTGACCTAATTTAAGGGGTAAGTTTTTTCTTTTTTGCATTAGAAGATTAGTGGATATTAATCAGGTGAAGAGTGGATATGTGTGTGGCAGGTAGGGAGTGCGTTGGTTGAACTGTAGGAGAAACCTGGCTGGAGGCAGGAGTATGTGGGGAAATCTTGTGCTAGAAGGAGCAGGGAAAGTTTAAAGAACTAAGGACCACTGAGGCTGCAGTATACAGCCCAGGAAAGAGGCAGGAGACAAGAGGAATCTGGAGAAGTAGGTAAAGATGAGGACGGGTATTGCCTGCTGGTATATGTTAAACATTTATTTTAAGAATAACAGGAAGCTGCTGAAGAATTTCTAGATAATATATATAAAATATATTTTTATTGTTACATATATATGTTTATAAATAATTACATATAAATATGTTTATAAATATTTATATTTAAACATATATAAAATATGTCTATAAATATCTAAATAAATATTAAATAAATGAGTAGTAAATATTAAAATATAAATTTTAAATAGATAATATTTATTGTTACATAATATTTACTATTAAATATTAAATTTAAAATAAATATTTAATATATATCTTAGAAAAGTGTAATCATCTAAGAACAAAGGAAAGATTCATGAAAGGATTTGGAATAATATATTATAAACAATGGCAAAAATTCCCTGCCTCAAGCTAGAAAAATATTCTGTCTTAGCTCTGTGGATAAATGATTAAGGGGAAATTATTGAATAATTATTACATGGGATTAATGGGTCTTTGAGGAAGAAATCATGAGCTTTAAGCTCCAAGTTTTGCCCATGCGTGTTCTAGGGGATCAGAGAACAGATACAATTTGTGTTTCCTAGGTTAGGCAGATCTTCAGGGAATTAGCAACAGCCCATGATTTCATAACTATTTTACAGGTATATATATACCCTTATGCTTATCATTTCTGGCAAAATGGGTTATACAATAATTGGCTCATCCCCAAATCTTTGAAACTTATCCCAGATGTAAAATCCGTAAGGTTATATGTCAAGAAGACATTTGGGGATTTCAGTGTTGAATTTCCCAGCCTCGTATCCTGGTTTTATTCAGGAGATACAAACAGGGACATACAGACGAAGATGTTTTTTGGTTTCTTCAAGTCTCCCTGATTAGATTGTCATAGGAGTTTAAATTTAGTGAAAATGATAGCAAGTTTTTGATCAGTAGTACATTTGTTAAGAATCTCACAAAGAAGAGAAGAGTCATTTGGGGGCTGCTAGAGATGGAGAACATCGACTCTGAGCCTGGAGGGAGGACCCTTGTGGGAGGTCTAGGGTCATTGCCGTGACACCGGTGGGAGGGTGAGGTGGTGACATGCACATCATTGCCCTGATGGAGATGAGCAGAGCTCACACAGCCAGTGAAAGGCACTATTGCTCGTGCAGAACTAACAGGAATGGAAAGCGACCTAGGGAGAACATGACCCTGATTCCCTCTTGCAGTCTCCCAGGAGCCTTCTGTTGTCTACTGTTTGTGAAAAAGTCAAGAAATCAGCTGAAAAGGGAGAACTACAGTGTGTAGAAGCGAAATTCTAGCATTTCAGGAGGATAAGTATAGAACTGAGGCAAAAATAAGATGAAAAATAACTCGTCTTTAATATTGAGAGGTTTCATTCTAAGCCTTGGGACAAAGAGAGTGGAAGAAAGGATCCGAAAGGGGAATGAGATGCTCTGAAGGAGGCTGCGTGAACTCCCAGTTCTGCGTTGAAATAAGGTAACAGAGTATAAAGACCACTGTTATCTTCTTCCTGGGAGTCCTTCCAGGAGGACCTTCAGAAAATGGAGACCAGTAAATAAGTGGCTTTTTCCCTCTGTGTCCTGAGCACTATCAGCTTTAGTGTGATTGGTCTTTGAGTTGGAGAAATGACTGTCACAAAGTCTGCAATGTAATCAGTGTGATGAGGTTGTTCCACATTGAGTAAACGCTCTAGGCTAGCCGTGGTAATAGGGGCATCACTGCTGGTGGGAGGCGTATTCATATCAGCATGTTAAGGCATCATCCGTTAACACAGCAGGGTTGAAGGAGCTGCGGCTTCAAAGTGAGAGTGACATGGCTGGCGACTTACTGGCGCTCTGCCCTGCAGTCAGTTATTTAATTATTTAAGCCCTTGAATGTAGTCTTAGCCCTAAAATGGGGAAATTATGTCTGGTGCTTTTGTGATTATTAATTTATGTAATTTATATAGTACATGTAGAACCCTTTGAGAGTACTTAATATAGACTATATATTTCAAAAATTATAGCTATTATTATTATAAATGGAAATGTTTTTATATTAAACAAGCAGCATTAAAACATCTATGGGGGAGTAGGCCAAGGGTAAGTAAAATTTTAAGGTGTGGGTCAGAGAAAAAAATTGCTATATAGAACAGCAATAGCTAGCAGTATATCAAGTGGGGGCAGGAACTCAGGAGGTGGCATCAGTAACTGGAAACTAATTGATAGCAGAGATTAGATGCCCAATTAATTGAATAATTAATTCAATTAATCCATCTAATTAAAAACAGGGAAATGGGAACAAATTTATTCAAAAGGAAGCATATTCACTTAATTGGAAGTTTTGCTTATATTTTTAACCAAAAATTACAGGCTTTAATTTTACAGAGTAACACCAAACTAAGTAAGACACATAATATCTGTCTAGCCAGCTAGCTAGGTACCATCTATCTATAAGTAATCTGTCAATCATCTATCATCTATCTAAAATAATCAAAATTATTCCTTGAGTCATCAACATATACAGAAATTCTGGCTTTCTCACTTTGAACTTAGACTGAATATTTGTTGGAAAAAATATATAATAATAAAACTATTTACTTTTTCAGCAAAAGTTTCCATTGGCATAATTTGAGTGGCTTTATCTATAATTTTTCTTATATCATTATTTTAAACAATATAAAATGGCAGTTTAAGAGAGTTTTCTATTCAATATTATTATTGCTATTTTTATTATAGTTATAAAATAAAACCAAGACACAGGGAAAAAAAAGTTATACCACCATGTTGAGAAATAGAGTCCTACCACATAGTGCAAAATACCCCTTTTGTATTCTCAAATATAATCCATTTTGTGCCACAAAATTTTAATTTACACATACCTATTATCCAGACTTTAATAGAATTCTTTCTTTAATTATTAAATACGTTAGTAACCCAAATAGAACCATTTATATTCTTGTCATTAAAGAAAAAAAAAGATATTTGTAAATCTTTTTAAAAAACTTGTCCCACTATTAAAGTGGAAATAGTATGCAAAAGGTGCACATATTTAATGTATACAGTTTGATGAATTTGAACATATACATAAATCCATGAAACAATCACTAAACAATTAAGATAATAGATTTAACCACCACCTCCAAATGTTTCTTTGCATCCTTTTGTTGTTGTTGTTTTGTTTGTTTTTTCAGGTTTGTGTATATGTTTGTGGTAAGAACTCTCAACATGACATTAAAACCACAAGGAGATATCCCCTAATATCAGTTAGAATGTCTGTTATCAAAAAACAAAAGAAACTGGAACCCTTCTACACTGCTTGTGAGAATGTAAAATGGGACAACTGCTATAGAAAACAGTATGGCGCTTCCACAAAAAATTAAAAATACAACTACTATATGATCTTGCTATCCCGTGTCTGAATATATATCCAAAAGAATTGAAATCAGGATCTTGCAGAGATATGGACACCTGAGTAGCTCAGTCAGGTAAGTGTCCAACTCTTGATTTTGGCTCAGGGCATGATCTCAGGGACATGAGGTCAAACCCCACATGGAAATCTGTGTTGGCATGGAGCCTGCTAGGGATTCTCTCTCTCCCTCTCCCAGTTCCCCTCCCCCCCCATTCGCACTCTCTCTCATCAAAAAGAGAAAATTAAATAAAGTTTTAGAATATAAGTGAGGTTCAGTGGGGTGAGGTCTGGAGCCGATGACCAAGAAAGAATTCTTGAGACGTCTTTGGTGCAAAATGGTGGTTTATTAAAGCACAGGGACAGGACTCTTGGGCAGAAAGAGCAGCTGCACCAGGGTTGTGAGGGGTAGTGGATTATATATTATGAGGTTGGAGGAGGTGAGGAAAAGGGAAGTTTCAAAAGAACTTTCATATGCTAAAGAGGACCTACAAGATACCAGAGGCCTTGTCATTGTCAGGTTAAAGTTGTTTTTCCCCTCTAACAAGGTATTAACATTAACATAGTTGGGAGATTCCTGGAAGAATGTCACACCTGTCCCACCCAGGAGTGGGGGTGGGGGAAGGTTGCGGGGTGTAAGGGGTGTAAGCTTCTGCTTTGTCCTCCGCTAGCCTTCTGTCCCCTTGTCATTTATATATCCCCTTAATTTTTTGGTTAATTTGTTTTTATGCTATATCTACTTTTAATATATGTGTACTTTCATATGTGAAGTAGTTTCTTCTAGTGAGTAATAGAGGAATCTTATAGTTTTGTAAAGTCTGATAACCATCACCTCTGATTTGACAGGTAAAAAGTATTTAAATTTAACATCATTATCAAAGCATTACACTTGAATACTCTTTTCTTTGGTCTTGCAATTGTCCTATATGACCCTTGTTTCACTTTTTTCTTTATTCCTGCTTTATTTTGGAAAGGGTTCAACTAATTATTTTTTTAATATCCACTAATGGCTTATTAGTATACATTTTACAATATGCATCTCTAACTTAACACAGTGTACAAATAATATTATACTGCTTCATTTGTACTATTGTTGTTATATGTTACTTCTAAATATGCTATAAACTCCCTAAAATATCGTAATTATGTTTGTTTTAAATAGTCAACATTTTTGAATAATTAAAAATGAGGAAAATATCTTGTTTTACCTTTTATTTACAATTCCCATCAGTTTTTATTCCCTGCCTAAATCCAAATTTCCATCCATTTCTCTCCTGTATGCAAGAACATATACTTCATGCTTTAGTATTTTTTAAATGAAATTCTACTACCAAAGATTCCTCTGTTTTCTTTTTGCCCGATAAGTTCCTTTCTTTACCTTTATATTTGAAATAAATTTCTCTTGGGAAAGAATTCTAGATTAAACAGTGTTTATTTATTTCTTCTTTTCATGCTTTAAAGATACCACTCCATTCACATATAGCACCAATAATGAAATTACATGTGAGTCTGACAAACTCTCTGGGTTGAGCAGAAATTGGGAGGAAACAGAGGTCCTTCATCTGTACCATGATATACAATTGACAAAATCAAGACACTAGGAAACCTTATAATTCAAATAACACTGATTTTTAATAAGAGAATTATAAGAAAGAGATAGGAACAGAGGGAAACAAATCAATTAAGAAAGATCTACTGTGGAAAGATAACCTCTCATTCCCCCCTTGCTCCAACCCCAGCAGCAACATTCTACTCTCTTCTATGAGTTTGACTATTGTAGACACCTCATAAAATAGAACCATACAATATTTCTCTTTCCAAAACTGGATTACTTCACTTAGGATAATACCCTTAAATTTCATCCTTGTTGTACTTGGCAGGATTTCCTTTGTTCTTAAGGCTGAATAGTATTTCCTTATATTTATATACCACCATTTTGCACCAAAGACGTCTCAAGAATTCTTTCTTGGTCATTGGCTACAGACCTCACCCCACTGAACCTCACTTATATTCTAAAACTTCATCATTAATACTAAGTGAGCTTCAGAATAAGGAGCAGGGATAAAAGACTCATTTCATAATGATAAAAAGATTAATTCATCAAGAAATCATAACAATCCTAAATATGTGTGCATCTAATAACAAAGTATGAAAATGGCAAGTAAAACCAACAAATAGTAAAAGAAAGAAACAAATCCAAATACTTGGACTGATTTTTTAAAAAGTTAATTTTCTCCACTTTATCTACAAATCGGTGAAACCCTTAATCAAAATTATAGAAAACATTTTTATAGAAATTGGAAAGTGGATTTAAAAATGTAGACAGATGGTGTTGGGATAATTGGACAGCCACATGTAGAAGAATAAAACTGGACCACTTTCTTAAACCATACACAAAAATAGAGTCAAAATTGGTGAAAGACCTAAATGTGAGATAGGAATCCATCAAATTCCTAGAGGAAAACACAGGCAGCAACCTCTTTGACATTGGCTGCAACAACTTCTTGCTAGACACATCTCCAAAGGCAAGGGAAACAAAAGCAAAAATGAACTATTGGGATTTCATCAAGATAAATGGCTATTGCACAGTAAGGTAAACAGTTGACAAAACCTAAGACAACCAACAGAATGGGAGACAATATTTGCAAATGTCTTATCAAATAAAGAGCTAGTATCTAAAATCTAGAAAGAACTTGTCAAATACTCAAATAGCAATAATCCAATCAAGAAATGGGGAGAAAACATAAACAGACATTTCACCAAAGAAGACATACAAATGGCTAACAGACACATGAATAAATGCTTAACATCACTCAGCATCAGAAAAATACAAATCAAAACCGCAATGAGATACCACCACACACTGGTCAGAATGGCTAAAATTAACAACTCAGGAAATGACAGATGTTGGTGAGAATGTGGAGAAAAGGGAACTCTCTTATACTGCTGGTAGGAATGCAAGCTGGTACAGCCACTCTGGAAAACAGTATGGAGGGTCCTCAAAAAGTTGAAAATGGAGCTACCCTATGACCCAGAGATTGCTCTACTAGATATTTATCGAAAGGATATAAACATAATGCTCCAAAGGGGTACCTGCACCCCAGTGTTTATAGCAGCAATGTCCACAGTGGGCAAATATGGAAAGAACCCATATGTCCATTGACAGATGAATGGATAATGAAGATGTGGGGTGTGTGTGTATACACACACACACACACACACACACTAGAATATTACTCAGCCATGAAAAAAATGAAATCTTACCATTTGCAATGACATGGATGGAACTAGATATTATGCTAAGAGAAATAAGTCAATCAGAGAAAGACAATTATCATATAATTCTCACTCATATGTGGAATTTAAGAAACAAAATAAAGGATCATAGGGGAAGGGAGGAAAAAATAAAATAAGACAAAATGAGAGAGGGAGGCAAACTCCAAGAGACTCTTAACTCTAGGAAACAAACTGAGGGTGGCTGGAGGGGTGGATTGGGGTAACTCAGTGATGGGCACTAAGGGGGGAGCATGTGATGTAATGAACCCTGGGTGTTATATGCAACTGATGAATCACTGAACTCTACCTCTGAAACTCATAATAGGCTATATGTTATTTAATTAAATTTAAATAAATTTTAAAAATAAAGTAAAAATAAGAATGTATACAGAAAGCAAAGAATCAAAAAGTCAAATCTGATTTGATACCAGAAATTTTGATACAGTTTTGATACAAGAAAATGAAAAATTCCGAAAAAGGAAAATGCTTTAACCTAACTAATTTCATATTTATTTAAAACCTGTAGTAAACCAAGATATTTGAAATTGACATAAGGTTAAATTTATAAAAGTACAAGAATGCAGATATCTTTTTCTGCTATTCAGTATATTGCCTTTTTGTTTTGTTGATGGCTTCCTTTGTTGTGCATTTCCTTTGCTTTTTGTTTTGATATAATCCCAGTAGTTTCTTTTTGCTTTTGTTTCCCTTGCCTTAGGAAACATGTCTAGAGCAATGTTGTTATGACCAATGTCAGAGAATTGCTGCCCATGTTTTTTTCTAGGATTTGTTATGGTTTCAGCTCTCACATTTGAGTCTTTAATCCATTTTGAATTTATTTTTGTGTATGGTGTTAGAAAGTGGTCCAGTTTCATTTTTTTGGATGTAACTCTCCAGTTTTTGTTTTGTTTTGTTTTAAGGTTTTATGTACCTATTTGAGAGAGAGTGTGTGAGCGGGAAGGGGAAGGGAGAGGGGGAAGCAGACTCCTGCCAAGCAGGGAGCCCAATGCAGGGCTCAATCTCAGGACCCAGGAGATCATGACCTGAGCCAAAGGCAGATGCTTAACAGACTGAGCCACCTGGTGACCCTAACTGTCCAGTTTCCTTAGCTCCATTTATTAAAGAGATTGTCTTTCCTCCCTTGTATATTCCTGCCTCTTTTGTCTTAGATTAATTGACCATATAAGTGTATGTTTATTTCTAGGATCTCTATTCTGTTCCATTGATCTATGCGTCTACTTTTGTGCCAATACCATACTGTTTTGATTACTACAGCTTTGTAGTATTTCTTGAAATCTGGAATTGCAATACCCCTAGTTTTGTCCTTTTTAGGATTGTTTTGACTAAAGGCAACCTATGAAATGAGAGAAGATATTTGCAAGTGACATATCCAATAAAGGGTTAATATCCAAATTATATAAAGAACTTACACAACTCAACACTAAAAAAACAATCTGATTTAAAAAAATGGGCAGGCAACCTGAATAGACATTTTGCCAAAGAAGACTTACAGCTGGCTAATAGACATATGAAAATACACTCAGCATCATTCATCGTCAGGGAAACGCAAATCAAAACCACAATGAAATATCAGATAACATCTGTTAAAAAGGCTAAAATCAAGAGGACAAAAAATAAGCGTTGGTGTGGATGTGGAGAAAAAACACTTGTGCATTGTTGGTGGGAATATAAATTGGTACAGCTGCTGTTGCAAATGGTATGGAGATTCTTAATAAAACTAAAAATAAAAATACCATATGATTCAATAATTCACTATTGGCTATTTACCCAAAGAAAGCAAAAACACTAATTTGAAAAGATATATTCAACCTTATGTTTATGGCAGCATTATTTACAATAGCTAAGATATACCCATTGATAGATGAAAGGATAAAGAATATGTAGTGTATATATACCCATAAAAAGGATGACATTTTGCCATTTGCAAAAACATGGATGGACCTAGAGGATATTGTGCTAAGTGAGATAAGTTAAACTGAGAAAGACTAATATCATATGATTTCACTTATTTGTGGAATCACAAAAAATGAATAAGTAAACTAAAACTACAATCAGAACTATAAATATAGAGAAGAATCTGATGGCTTCCAGAACGGAGGAAAGTGGGGCTGGGCAAAGTGGGTAAAGGGACCTGGGATAGAAGCTATGGGTTATTGAATGAATAAGTTGCAGGAATAAAAGGTACAGCACAAGGGACATAGTAAATGATCCTGTAATAGTGTAGTATGATGACTGAGGTAGCTACACTTGTGAACATAGCTATGTTGAATCACTACATGAAACTAATGTAACATTTGTGTCAACAATACTCAACTAAAAAAAGAAATTTTAATAGTACAAGAATGTAGATTCCAAAAATTGCCCCATACCTGTATGATCATTTGATCTTCGACAAAAAGACTAAGGTAGTTCAATTGGAAACAATTGTTTTTTCAACAAATGTCTTGAAAAATGTCCCCTTTTGCTTTATCACCAGCAGTCTTCTATTCAAGATCCTCTTATTCCACTTTTCTCAAAAGGGAGTGTTCTCTATGTTTGCATGAACTCTGGAGGCTATAGTCTCCTTTCGTGTATTCAGTAACCACTTTTATGGTGAAGCTTAAATCCTGAATTCTGGCCTCAAGATTCTCTTCTGAATTGTAGACTTTATAATTAATTGTCTGATTTTTTGGTCCCTCCAATTATAAATTGATTTATTGGGAGCTCATTTAAGATGCAAATATTTAATTCAGGGCTCATTGCACATATATTGAATACTTTTATCAGTGCGTGAGAAAACACTGATAAACAACACAGCAGGGTTGATAACCAAATAAATATGTAATTGCAACGAAAGTTAGGCAGTCCACTCAATGCCCTGTGAATACTGGTTTATTAACAACAACAAAAATGCTTCATTTTACTTCCAATGAAGTATTCTTGCTAAATTTGAGAATAGCTTGATGTTCCTCCCTCACTCTTGAAGTCTCAGTCTTACTCAGTGACCCAGGTTTTGAATCTGAATATCTGAAGTTTTTAAACTCATCACATTAAATAAACTAATTATAGCATAAGTGATTTTTCTCTTTCCACTTAGTACAGATTGTAGGTTGATCTTCTAATATATGATTTTGTTTCACTATGTTTCTAGAAAATATTGCTATTGTGTTTATAGAAAAATGTTCCACTGACTTTGTGAGGCTTTCTACCTCACAGTTCCCAATTATCTTTGTGTTAGATTATCTTTGCCTGTCCTGTTATTCTAAGGTTTTCTCTCTAATTGGTCCAAGAGCTTTGTTATTTCCATGTGGATTCAACTGTGTTTATTTTAAGCCATTCCTCTATGTCATTAATGAGGTTTTCAGCTGTGCGTATTCTGTTTTGTTTTGTTTTTTGTTTTCGTTTTTTATTATTTTTTATTTTTTTGTGCGGATTCTGTTTTGTAATTCTACTTTTTCCTTCATTAAATTCTACCCTTTATTTATCTCATATTTAAACAGTTTTTATTACATTATTCAGAATTTTAAAAGTTTTCTTTAGTATGAAACACAGATGGATTATGCTCTTCATTTTTGGCACAGTGTGTTTTGTTCTTAGTCTTATGTGCCTTGTGCTTATTCCTCCCTCCCTTCCTCCCTCCCTCCCTCCCTCCCTCCCTCCCTCCCTTCCTTCCTTCCTTCCTTCCTTCCTTCCTTCCTTCCTTCCTTCCTTCCTTCCTCCCTCCCTCCCTGCTTTCCTTCCTTCCTTCCTTCCTTCCTTCCTTCCTTCCTTCCTTCCTTTCTTCCTTCCTCCCTCCCTCCCTCCCTCCCTCCCTCCCTCCCTCCTTGCTTTCCTTCCTTCCTTCCTTCTTTTCTCTTGTAATATGTTTGCATAAATGCCAAATCGGTCATGTCCTTACCTTCCTCATATGTAAGCTGTATATCGCTTTGCATGCCATTTAGTGT
>CM053616.1:44576479-44657755 GCA_028646535.1 Procyon lotor
AGCATGCTTTTTATGGAGACATGAAGCCAAGGAAAAGGATACTTCATGTTAAAGCAAGAGGGTTTTTCTTTTCCTTTTTTTTTTTTTTTAAGATTTTTATTTATTTATTTGACAGAGAAAGAGATCACAAGCAGGCAGAGAGGCAGCAGAGGGAGAGGGGGAAGCAGGCTCCCTGCTGAGCAGAGAACCCGACCTGGGGCTTGATCCCAGGACCCTGAGATCATGACCTGAGCCAAAGGCAGAGGCTTTAACCCACTGAGCCACCCACATGCTCCAAACAGGAGGTTTTAAAGGGCATTAATGCACTGAACTAATAAATTTAATTCCATGACATAAGGTCTGGTAACAAAACCTAAAGAATACTAGAGTTACAAGTGAAACTCGGGACATGATTACTATAATCATCTTACTTCAGGTAATCTAGCCATATAAACAATATGCGTTAATAGAGCAGTTTTGTTTACAAAGAATTGAGCAGATAGAACAGAAAGTTCCCATATACTCCCACCTCTGCTGGTCATCGTTTCCCTTGTTATCAAAATGTTGCATTACTGTGGTGCATTTGTTATAATTAATAAACCAATAATGCTTCATTATGAACTGAAACCTATAGTTTACATCAGGATTTGCTCTTTGCAATATACAGTTTTGAGAAATACATAACATTGTCGTTTTAAGCCCTAAAAATTTCCTGTGTGCCAGTCATCCTTTCCCTCTCTCCCCAAGCCCTTGGTATTCACTAACCATTTCTGTGTCTCTTTGGTTTTGCCTTTGCCAGAATGTCATAGACTAGAAATCGTATAGTATGCAGCTTTTTCATACAATCTTCTTTCATTAAGCAATATGCCTTTCAGTTTTTTCTATGTATTTTTTGGCTTTATGGCTCAATAATTTTTATTGATGATATATTGCATCATACAGATATATCACTGTTTCTTTATCCGTTCACCTTTTGAAGGCTATCTTGGCTGTATCCAGTTTGGGGAAACTAAAAATAAAGCTGCTATAAACATCCAAGTGTGGGTTTCATGTAGATCTAAGTTTTCAGCTCATTCAGGTAAATATGCAGGAGCACAGTTGCTAGATCTCCGGGTAAGACTATGTTTAGCTTTGGAAAAAAACTGACCAAACTGTCTTGCAGTGTGACTGTACAATTTGCCTTCCCATCATAGTGAATGAGAATTCCTGATGCTCTAAATTTTCACCAGAATTTGTTATCACCCATTTTTCTTTTCTTTTTATTTTATTCATTCTAACAGACACAAAATGGAGTCATATGTGGTTTAGCTTGCAATTACCTAGTGCTTTAAAATGCTGGAAATCTTATGTTTATTTTTCTTCTGTGCATCTTCTTTTTTTCTCATTCTCTTTGGATCTTTTACACATTTTGAATTGGGGTGGTTGATTTCTTATTGCTGAGCTTTAAGAATTTTTTTTTATATTTTGAATACAAGTTCTTATTTTTTAAAAAAGATTTTATATTTTATTTGAGAGAGAGAGAGCAAGAGAGAGAGCACAAACGGGGGAAAGGGGCAGAAGGAGAGGGAGAAGCAGAACCCCCCCCTCGCTGAGCAGAGAGCCTGATGTGGGGTTCGATCCCAGGACCCTGAGATCATGACCTGAGCCAGAGGCAGATGCTCTACCAACTGGGCCACCTAGGCGCCCCTGAATACAAGCTGTTTAATCAGATAACGTATTTTACAAATGTTTTCTACCCATCTGTAGCTTGTCTTTTCATTTTTCGTGTCTCTTACAGGGCAGAGGTTATTAATTTTAATGAAGCCAATTAATCAGTTTTTCCTTTCATGTATTATGCTTTTGGTTTTGTACTAAAAACTCATTTCTGACCTTAAAATTATGAACAGAGTCTGTAAATTAAAAAGACAAAAGACCAATCAACCTAACCAGGAGAAATTGTATAATGAGGAGAACTTTAAGCGTAGGTATACACTTCAAAACGAAGCATAAGTCCCCTTTCTTAAAATGGAAAAAACACAATGGTATGGAAAGAGCGTAAGGTCATGTATTAGATTCCAAGAACTGCCTTAAGGAATTACCACAAATTGGGTGGTTTAAAACAACAGAAACTTATTCTTTCACCGTTCTTGGGGCCAGACATCTGAAATCAAGGTGTTGGCAGGGTCACGGTTCACGAAGGCTCTCAGCAAGTCCCCCTTTCTCTCGATATTCTGACTTCTAGGGGTTGCTGGAAATGCTTTGTGTCCTCTGCTGGTGGCAACGTGAACTCTATTCCTGCCTTTATCTTCACATGGTGTTTTCCCTGAGAGTCTCTGCTTTCTCTTCTTACAAGGATACTAGTAACAGGGTTAGTGTCTTCACAGTGTGTGAGAGATCACACCCAGTGAGAGACGGTAAGTCGAAGACCAAGGTGCTGGTGGCTTTCCTTTCTGGTGAGGACCCCCTTCCTAGTTCACAGATGGCTGCCTTCTCTCTGTGTGCCCCTGTGGCAGAAGGAACAAGGGGGCTCTTTGTGGGCTGTTTTATAATCTCATTCATAAGGGCTCTACTTTCATGACTAATCAGTAGCCATAGCCCCTGGCTCCTAATCCCTTTACACTGGGGGGTTGGGATTTCAACATATGAAATCTGGGGGTACCTGAATATTCAGTCTCTAGCAATAGAATCCACCCTATTTGAAACTGACTTCATCTTACCTAATTACATATGCCTCAACTAATTATATTTCCAAATAATGTCACATTCTGAGCCTCCAGGTAGACCTCAGTTTTGGAGGGAAATTATTCAACCTAGCATAGGTCATATAGAAATACATAAAGTGTACTTTCATTGGAACATGCAAAAAGTAAATGTCCTTAAAAACAATGGGAAAGGGTGCACCTGAGTGGCTCAGTGGGTTAAAGCCTCTGCTTTCGGCTCAGGTCATGATCTCAAGGTCCTGGGATCGAGCCCAGCATCTGGTTCTCTGCTCAGCAGGGACCCTGCTTCCCCTTCTCTCTCTGCTTGACTCTCTGCTTACTCGCGATCTCTTGGTCTCTGTCAAATAAATAAATAAGATCTTTAAAAAAAGAAAAAAGAA
Organism: Procyon lotor; assembly: GCA_028646535.1. Lineage (NCBI taxonomy): Eukaryota > Metazoa > Chordata > Mammalia > Carnivora > Procyonidae > Procyon > Procyon lotor. Next base: position 44,579,538 of record CM053616.1, read on the forward strand.
AAAAAAAACCTCCCTTAAAAAAAATGGGAAACATAATAAAGCACTATAAATAAACTTATAAAAAAAGAAAATTAACCTCCATAAATAAGAACCATCCATATTTTTGTTAAAAAATAAGTTTACCAAATAGAAAACTTTGGGTTTTTTTTAAAAGATTTTATGTATATATTTGACAGAGAGAAAGAGATCACAAGTAGACAGAGAGACAGGCAGAGGGAGAGGGGGAAGCAGGCTCCTCGCTGAGCAGAGAGCCCAATGCGGGGCTCGATCTCAGGACCCTGAGATTATGACCTGAGCTAAAGGCAGAGGCTTAACCCACTGAGCCACCCAGGCGCCCCAAATAGAAAATTTTCTATTCATTATTAGAATAGAATATAATAGAATAGAATAGAAATTAGAACAATTTTCTAATGTTCATTGTTAAATGAACATTAGCTGATATTTGAATTCTTTACAGGAAAGTGGTAGTGCTTATAATGTGAGCTAAATCCTCTATGACCACCTGTGACATCAATAATGATCCACAGAGACTTTGAGCCTCTTCTCCATTGTGTAAGCAGCTGGGAAAATGACAGAGGATAAATTTCCAATACCATACTGCACATTTGTCTGCATTGAGAAATTCAAACAGAATCTACCTGTAAAGTATCCTCATCAATTCTTATATTTAACATACAATTTGAAGTAAAAGTAGCACCAATAAGCTTATTTTGTTACTGGACTGTTGTTTATTGTCATAACTGGCTATTCTCTTTAAAACAAGTTAACAATAGGCATGATGGTTCTGTTGTTTGACTGAAAATTTAATTTTCAAGTTTAAATATGTTTGACCATTATCTGTGTTTATCATAGGCACTATCTCTCCCACAATCATGTTCAAAAACAGCAAATGAGTAGAAACAAATTCACAAACATAATTATAGAAAATACTTTACATTTAAAACAGTAATTCTTAATTTCATTCCTATGCTGAACTGTTGGAGGAAATTTGAAGAATTAATAGCCTTAATAAAATTAGACAAAATGTTTCTTACACTTAGTACCTTAATTTAAAATGTAAAATTTCAAGTTTTGAAACATCTGAAGTATCAGTTCAATTGCTAACAATTACAAAATTGTTTCTCTAAAGTTACAAAGAAATTACAAGTGTGTCAACTATCCTCAGATAAGAAAAATAAAAAGAAGCGATAAATATTGAGATTTGTGTAAGGTGGAATGGAAGAGTGAGAGAAAATTTCCAGCAATTCGATATTAAGAGATGATGAGCCAAGTGTATGTAAGTTACCCATGTCTGAATACAGGAAGAAGCGTCATGTGGCAAATAGATTGTTATTTTAGAGTTAGTCTGAGCCAAGTGTCCCCAGTTAAATCTCTGAGTTTCTTTGTATTCAAACGTGAAATAATAACCACTCTACAGAATTGGGAGGATTCAAGAAATACTAAGAAGCCACTGAGACTACATCACAATATATGCTGCTGCCAATGGTGTGGTGATTGTTGAGTACACGTCCCTAGCTTGGAGGGTGTCTACATGAGCACCTGTATTCCTACACACCTTATATTTCTTTTCCTCATATTATAAGGAATAGGGGCTGGGAAAATGACATTTCTGAGACTCCAACATCATCACATTGTCAGCTAATATTTTAGGTACAGAAAATAAAGTACACTTTTCTGAGGTAACTCCAGACGAACGTGCAAAGCCTCACCTGTTTCCCCAAAGCAATTCATTATAAGATGCCTTTTCTACAGATATTTTCAATGAAATAATACACCAAATGTAGGACCAGGTTTTTAAATAAAATACTTAATAATTTCTCACATGTCTCTTCCTGATTTAGACTCCAAAAGAAGGAATATCATTCTGCCTTGAACAGCAAGGGATTAGAGGAAATTCATTCTCATTTTAGGTGCTTAGTAATGTATTAGTTGACCAACAATTAATCAAAATGGCATTGTAAAAATGAAGTCAAATCATGTGAGAGTCTCTTTTGGGGAGATATAGATGCTCTCTATGCATAAATCCTGAGTTTAAAACTGTGAGGCCTATGTAATTCTCAACTTTCTGAATTCTCATAGAATCTGCCTAGAAATCAGAGTAAGAATGGCTCCCACAACAACAATAGCAATGAGGGGTTGAATGCTCATTCTTGTGTAAGGGTGATTAAAACAGAATATTGATTTTGAATAAAGAAATAAGCTTATAATGAAGGTTTGAGAGAGGATTATGAATAATCTTATTTTAATTATATATCACTAGTGAAAGCCCTTGGGAAAATATTTCCGAAAATAGTAATCGAGGTATTATTACTTAATCAACTTAATTTACTTCTTTTATAGTAAGGAGATAAGTTAATTTTATTTTCACATGTTTGTAATCTGGCTTATATTAAATTTACGTGATTCAATAAGGGATATTCTGAACTTCCAGGCATATTCACCATTAAACACTGACTGTGATATTTTTTTTAACTAGAATAGAATTATTTTTTATTAACATACAATGTATTATTTGCCCGAGGGGTACATGTCTGTGAATCATCAGGCTTACACATTTCACAGCACTCACCATAGGACTTGCCCTCCCCAATGTCCATAACCCAGCCACCCTATCCCTAGCCCCCTACACCCAACAGCCCTCAGTTTGTTTCATGAGTTAAGAGTCTCTTATGGTTTGTATCCCTCCTGATCCCATCTTGTTTCATTTTGATTGTGGTATTTTAATTTAAAAATACCACAGAGGCTACCAAATAAACTTAATGGTTAAATATTATGTACAGGATTTGGAATCTAAGTAAATAATATTTTTGCTTCATTCACTTATAAAGGAATCTTACGTTTGGAAGAAGAAAAATTTAATCTTAATATGCAGAGAAATATTTGTGTTATGTTTACATTAACAAGCATTTACAAAGAGATACATTGTTTTTAGGTAATGTGTTTTGAAATTAAGAACTCTATGCTTTATTGGTAAAAATTCTGGAAATAGTACTTATGTTGTCATTTCACCTTGTATTTTCTTGAGTTTGTTTTTAATTTATAGTTATGAAGTTAAAACTTATTTTGCCCAACTTGTAAAACTGTTATCCATTAGTTCTTCACACACTGAAATAAGAAGTTGGCTTTGGTATTTAGACTGAGGGATAGTTATATACCCAGTGAAGCCTAAAGCTGTACTTTGCAACTCCAAACAGGAAATTGGATCTCTTTGTCCTATTTACTAGTGAGAAAGCAGATATTAATCCAGTAGTCAATAGCCATATTTAAAATATGTTAATTTTAAATTTTGCCTTCAGTACTTGACATTTTAAAACAGTATGAACAGAAGGAGGTTTAGTTTTATAAGCAGAGATAAGGTGTGATTTTCTTTATAATTTTTTAATATAAGATACATAAAATTATATTTTACTAAAATATGATTCATAAACATCAGTCAAAAGTATACCTCAAATACTGTGGTCAAAATATTTCTGCTTATGCTGAAAACCATGTTTGGTGAACCAAGCCTCTCAGATCTGACCATAATCCAGCATATGTTGGAACTGCCTTGAGCAAATAATCACATTTCTCTCTCTTTCTCTCTCTCTCTCTCTTTTTTACTTCACTTTTCATTCTAATTTATTTATGAATTTACCACATCCCGAGCAACCTATATATTAAATATAATATCATACGTAGGATAGATATGTAACATATATTAAATAAAAGACAATAGAAGAATCTTAATCGAGTATTCCAAATTGTACTCAAGATGTTTTCTCTAGCTACATGTTAGATCTGAAGGATGGAATCAGAACTTACCAGTACATTTTCATTTGACATTATAGTCAAAATAAATAATACAGTTAAATATTCTTATCAAACTTTCCCATATCATATTATACAGATGTTGGTTAAAAATAGCTTTTGGTAAATAGATGTAATCCATGGGCCCTAAAAAAACAAAACAAAAAAAAAAAAAACAGTAGAAGTAAACTAATATTATACAGAATGAATAAACATGAGAATTGTTTCCCTATGTCTTCCCCCAGATTCATACTGTTTGCCCTGTAGGTGAAGACTCAGATATGCTCCAACTGGAAGTTTTATTTTCATTCATCATAAATTTCTGAGAAGTAAGGATTATAAAGGATAGTTCTGAGTCCTTATTTTTGTTAAATGATTATAAAATTGTTATTATGTAAACCATTTAGATATCTGATTTTTAAAAATACTGCTGACATTCTTTTTATCATCAAGCCCATGGGTCTTCTTTATTGCTGCTGCAATCAAAATGTAGACTTTGACTGACATGCTCCAGGAAGAGAATTCTGAGAATAATAATTGGATATTCTGTAACATTGTTCTCTAAGAACTGTTAGCTCTGTTGCATTTTCTTAGTTTGACATTTTGCTAAACCCTACTGTCTTTATTTTCAGGATAGAATTGAAAGTTTGTGGAGACTTAGGCAACTTTTCCAGAAATCTGCCAATTAAATAAACAATTCAGATTGCAAATAGTGTGGTTTTTGATATATTTAATACAAAAAATAAAAAATAAAAGCAATAGCATGAATAGTTCTCTATCACCTCTTAGAAACCAACTTATTCTGGGGATTTGGAATTTCTTTTTCTTTTATATTTGTGTGAAAGCTTTGTATTGAGTCATATTTTTTATATAATAAAACTCCCTTCTATAATGATATGGTTGTCTGTTTAAATGTCAAATATAAATATGGCTATTATATTATCAATGTGTTCAACAAACAACACTTTCAATTTCATATAAGTCTGACTTCCACAATATATTTCTTTTTGAGATTCAATTTAAAACACAAGCCCAACAAAAATGTATTGTGTGTATAATTTATGCTATACTACATGCTGAATATTTGAAATGAAAACAACAAGATGACAGAACTCCTCTTCTCAAAATATCGCACACTATCTAGTTAAGAAGGAAGAAATTCACCAGTAAATACAACATATGGTAAATACTCTACTAGATTAAGGTAAAAAGCTGGTGTATGGAGAGCCTAAAACAGGGAGAACCATCATGTTATATTGAGAAAGTTTAAATTGCTTGATTACGTTATGCCAATGTTGGCACACAGAGTTGTATTTTCATTCTGTCAAGGCCTATAATTTAAAAATTCTATTCTTTTTGTTCAATTGGTAGTATTCATGCAAAAGTTATCTCTTCATTTTTACTTTAGTTATTTTTACTTTCACCCAAAACCTATTGGACCAAGAGAACAAATCTGTTGGTTGATATAATATTTAGTATATTCATTCCCTTACCTTTGTCTCTCCAGGTGAGTAGACAGAGAGATAGAATATAGTGAAAGAATTTCTAATATAATGATGTCTACTAGAAAAAATGTATTGGTACTTAGCAAAATATCCTCTCTCCTAAATTATTTATTCCTTTCCAAAGAAGAAAAGGAGAACCCTTTTTATGCTCACTTCATTGACTACAGGCAAAATTTTTAGAATGGTCTTCATAATTTGTAGCCTATACAAGAGCAGAATCAAATTGACATCACACATCTTTGAAAATCTGAGAAATAATAAGAGAACAAAGGTCTAGTAGTACCCATATTAAGAACAGATCAAGTAAAATATATTCCTCTTCCTATCCCATGAAAGAAAATAACTAAATTTTTTAAAGTTACCTGGTATTCTAAGTATCTATCATTTAGAGGAATTATCCTGCATTAATTTGTAGTCATTTAATGAAAAATACTTCAAATATCTTGAATTCACCTGTCCCTGTTTACATAAGAATCCATGCAGCAAACAGTACATTGTGTAGATGATTAGAAGAGCACGGAATGATCGGATACTTGAGATTAAAAATAAGCTTCCTGTATTATTTTATCATTACTTTTTTTGTGCTTTGTATCACTGCAGCAAAAACTGTTACTTCAAAAAAATAGAGATCTTGAAACTACTTTAGAGAATGTACCTAGAAGCACTGTTCACCATTCATGTTCTTTTCCTCTTTAATTTTTAAGGCTTTGCCCAAGTGCAATATGCAATGTATGTTATGAACACACACACACCCTCACAGATAAAAAAGCAAATTCTTCACCTTACATGTCACTTTTTCTTGCCTATTGATACAAATGAGCTGATTTCCAAATAATTTGTTTTTCTAAATTCAAATAATAAGAGAACAAACTTTTACCATCGGGGAGGAAAATCGTCCTCTGCCCTGTGGTTCTTCTAGAACCAAATTGACATGAGACGGATTATCAGGAGAAAATCAAATTTAATAACATAGGTATGTGGAATCTGCACACTGGAAATATCAAAGACAATGAGGCAACGTGAAGCTCCTAGGAGCTAAGTAGAAGGAAAGAGTCTGAGGATACAAAAGGGAGAAAGCTCATTCTCAGGAACGTGGACAGAGATGTGTGAGAAAAGAAGGTTGCCCTATTAGGCGGGTAGTTTCCTAAGGTAAAGGGGAGTCTCTGTTAATAGCTCTCTTCTTCCTACAGACTTTCCTTTCCAATGTAAATTTAGACAGTTGTGGGGGCAGGCAGAAAGCTTTTCCTGTATCTGCTGGGTTTTGATTACATTTAACTCCAAATAACTTTTGTGTCAATGTGACCCATCTTGGGGCAGCCTGCCCTGGGCCCCTACACTATCTTCATGTTTATCAAAAAAAATGACAAGATACTGACACACACTTATTAGAATGACTAAAATCTAAGAAACGGATAATAGAAATTGGTAGCAAGTATACACAGAAATGCAAAATCTCATTCATTACTGATGGAAATGCAAAATGATACGTGAACTTTGGAAGACGGTTTGGCAGTTTCTTACAGAATTAAACGTAGTCTTATCCTATGACCCAACAAACATGTTCCTAGGTATTTGCCCAAATGATTTGATAACTTGTGTCCACAAAATATCTACACAGATATGTATGTAGTACCTTATTCATCATCATCACACAAAAAAAATAAAAAAGTAAAGCAACCAATATGCTTATCCTAGGTATGTGGACAAACAATAAAACAATAAAATGACAAGAGTTCCTTGGGTAAATTTCTGATTCTAGGCCGGGGACAGAAAATTTAAGTGATTAAGCTAAAGCATCTCATACTGCCAGAAAGCAAGTAATACACACACAAACACACACACACACACACACACAGGTACATATCAAAGGTCACCAGAGCCTACTGAAAAGCTCCCAATGGCCAAAGTTGGAACAATTTTAACTGAAAAGTAAATAAAATAGTTTTGCGTATAACCCCAAGTATACAAAAATTTTCTATGAGATTAAAATGACATAAACAAGTGATTGACTAGATTAATTAATGAAAGACAAACTTCCTGTGCAAACCAAATTCCAAATAATTCTTATAGATTCGGTCCTCGCAGTAGTGGACCATAACTTCCCACCGCTTAAGAACTGGCTTCCAAAGAACACAGGGTAGAAAGGCACAAGATGGAGGAAAGTAGCAAAGTGGAGAACCTTGGCAAGTGGGACTCAGCCAGGTAATCAAGGTCAACATGCACGGCAACTCACGTCAACAGCATGTACCTTTGGTACAATGTGATGAAATTGGAACCTTGCTCTGTGATCTTCCTCCCAAAGCCCATCACACCAATCTCATCATGAAAAAACATCATATTTCAGGGGAGGGACATCCTATAAAAAAACCAGACCAGTACCCTTCAAAACTGTCAATGTTAGAAAAACCAAGAAAAAAATCTTAGAAAGTTTCAAAGTCAAAAGAAGCCTAAAGAGGTAAGATGAATAAATGTTATGTGGTATCTCGGGTGGGATCCGGGTTAGGAATGAGAAAAAGAACATTAGGTAAAAACTAAGAAAAGTGAATAAATGATGCACTTTGGTTTATAGTAATATATCAATATTGCTCTATTAATTGTAGCAAGTGTGCCATACTGACTTAAGATGTGAATAGGGGAAACAGTATGAGCTATATAGTATGGTAAACCTCTGTGCTCTTTTCTCAATTGTTTTATGTAAACCTATATCTCCCTAAAATAGAAAATTTATTATTGACTACTTTAAAAAATCCTATTTATAATATCAAATATATATAATATCTGTACTATACTGTATGTGTATATATACCCATGTGTGTGTGTATGTATCAGTGTATACCAGTTACATAAGAACATCCCTGATCTACAAACCAAGATAGATGGTGACCTATGCTCTGATCTTCCCCACACTGGAGCCACAGTGAGGCTCAAAAACAGGGTGGAGTGACATTTAAGCAGGAGAAAGAAGGAGATTCAGGTGGGTCCATCAACTCCAGTAGTTAAGGGGTTGCCCAGGAGCTCAAGATGCCATGATGGTTAGGAACTCACTGAGACTATCCCATCTGGACATAACTAGGTAATCATAAACACAAAAGGTTTAAAATATTGTTATTCAAATAACATATATATGTTGTGTTTAGAGTATATATTTAACATGTCCCTGATACCAAATATCCCTCGAAATCTTCAAGAAGAGGGGCGCCTGCGTGGCTTACTCAATTAAACATCTGCCTTCTACTCAGGTCATGATCTTGGGGTTCTGGGATCGAGACCCAGGCAGGCTCCCTGCTCAGCGGGAAGCCTGCTTCTCCCGCCCCCTCTGACCTTCACCCCACTCGTGCTCTCTCTCTGTCTCAAAGAACTAAAACCTTTAAAAAAAATCTTCAAAGAAGAGATTATTTTACAACTAAAATTTCCTTCTTGCTCACTCAAGATGTTAGTATGTTATTTTACTTTTTCTTTCCCTGCCTGCTCCATCGGAAGCAAGAGAGCACTGAATCACCAGGCTTGGTGTCATTTTCCCCAGCAAGAGCCTAATTCTCGTGCAATTCTCTCAATTTCAGATGGCCAAGTTTGCAAAGGCAAAGGTTTTTATTGTTTTGCTTTGGAGAGGAACCCAATGTATTTTGAAGTTCTGGAGCATTTCCATGTAGCTAGGTTAAAGTTCAATGCAAAAATAGTTTCTAAGGACATACTGTAATGTTCTTGGCAATCAGATAGCCTGGGATGCCTGGCATTGAGTGCTTAAGGCAGGGAGAACTTTTAGTCAGAAGACATACCATTAACAGTCAGGACAAACAGTTTTACTTTAAAACTAACCTTCAAGTCTTGATTCTTCTAGCATGATGTCTAGCGAGCCTTATCTGTGTCCTTAGTGTGTAATAAATCATAGAAACTTATTTTCTTACAAAACTTCATTGATAGAAGCAAAATTATACAACAAAGTCTCAACTGTGCTTGCCAAAAACAGAAAAAAAAGATGGTATTTCTTGGCATTTGTACTATGCTACTATGGGATTAGATACAAATGGAATCCAAACTGCTTTTCTGGAACCTAACCTATCTGTAACAAAGGGCATTCCTCTATCAAAATTGGTCATCTTGAACTTAAGCTGATAAACTTATTTCACTACAGTTTGGTTTTACATGAACACCTGTGTTTATGGACTGTCAAGGTTATATCTTACAGGCAGCCTGTTGATCACAATGTCAGTTTTTCCCGAAATATTTTTAGGTTTTTTAGTAAGATCTGGTCTATTCATTATCCTACTCTCCTCTCACATAGAGAACTTTCCCAGTGTCTCACTAAAATAACACAGGAGGCTTCAGACACATTTTTATTTAGTCAATGTGGCCAGTTAGCACTTGGTCTGTGGTTCTCAGTTTTGTCCTTTCGTTTTGGATCAAAGTGAAGACAGGCATCAGTAAGTGAAATGATGTTCAACGGGGCAGTCTGGCTTTCATAGATGCACACATGATTTATTAAAACAGAATGTTTGGCCATACATACGTCCGGCGTTCCTTTCTATTGTTGCCCTTTTCATTACCCCTGTTCATGGAAAAGTGCCCCCTGTCTATTGATGACATATCTGAGTAAGTAGATGATAAGTAGGTGAAGATCTCAATTTGAGTTTATTTAATTGTGTTTGCCAAATAACTAAGATGTCCTTTCTCTTAGCAGATAGTTAAATATGTGTTTGGCTTTACAATGAAAACTCCTGTTCTCTCAGTGGAATTAAGTTACCTGTTATTACCTAATTGCATTCACTCATTTCAGTCACCAAATATTTGCTCAATGTTTGCTACGCTATTTGGTAATATAACAAACAGTAAACAAAATCTATAAAGTCTGCAGGGAGCTTAGATTCTTACAGGGATTAGAAATGAAGAACAAATATTTTATGACCACTAACATTTATTATTTACAATGTGCCAGTCATTGCTTTGATTTCGTTTGCTTAGTAACTCATTTAATCTTTATAATAATCCCATCAAGTTGAAAACGTAGTAACTTTCATCATACAGATCAGCACTAAGGCATATAAATATTAGAATCATCCTACTCTCATGCAGCTGTGAAGTGGCAGAGTTTCTGGATCACACCATCTTAACAAAAGCGATCTAAGAAACGGAATTACAGTGTTATGAAAAAAGAGAACTCTATTCAACTGAAGAATCATGTGTCTTGATATTTTAGTGGGAGTACATTGGGAGAACCCCCCTAAAACTGTGGCATTTGAATACAGACCTGAGAAAAAGGAGAAATATCCATGTGTCTACATAGAGGAAATGTGCTCCAAACAAGGAGAAGAGCAAAAGCAAAGACTTAAGGAGGATGTGCTTGGCCTGACTAATGAACAGCCAGGATGCACAGTGATGAAATGAGAAAATGGCAGAAAAGGTAGAAGTGGACCAGATCATGAGGTCTTGAGGTGCAGAATTTTACCGCGAGACAGGGTAGAGATCAAATTTTGGAGGATAAGATGAACATGACATGACTGAATTTAATTACAGCTGAGAGCAGTCACTGTGTGAGAAGTGGAAGCCGGAAGAGGGCTCAGAGGCCGAGTTAACCCGTAAGGTGGGAAGGTGGGTTTTTTGTTTATGTCACAAGGTATCAATCCGCATTTTCCTTCACTTCTTGTTGTATTCCCGTGAGTTGTTTCCTCTCTTTGACTGCATATTTAACCTAAATGAATTTTCAGAGAAACTCTCTTTATAAATATAATGTGAAATGTAATCTCTTGGGGGTAAATCTGCAGCTGTTTGGACTTTGGAAACGTGCGCAGGTTGGCATGGCAGAAAGGAGATCTCCCGAGATGAGAACAAGGTACGACGGTAACTTGGGTCAGGAGAGTGAGGGTGGAGGCGGTGACCGAGTGTCTCTTTGGGGAAATAATATGTAAATAGAGCTTGTAGAATCTTCTGAATGGCTGTCTGTGGGTGTGAGAGCCATATGGGGGATGAGAGTTGATCAAGAGCTGGGTTGGGCCATGTGAACCTAGTGGTAATTATGAGACATCCCAGCAGAGATGCTGCGCAGGCAGCCCGGCATCCGAGAGAGAGAGGTGTAGTGTGGAGGTTACATTTGGAAAGGACAGCAGTTGGAGTCAGGAGACGGGATATTTGCTTGAGGAGGGTGTGAAGTTATAGAAAAGAAGCTCAAGTACTGTCCCTTTCTGCACAGAGAGGGCAAATACTGAATATAGGAAGGACACTGGGAAAGGCTATAAAAGAGGAGGACAGACTTGAAAGTACGGGGTTACTGAAGTCAAGTCACTAAAGAAGAAGAAAATTTTGTTTTCTGGTTTTAATCCGAAGGAAGAGAAAGCTACTTCCTCAGTCCTGTGAAATCCAGTGCGATGAAAACTAAGGCTTGTGCAGTTGGTCACTATTAAAGACATTGGCCTCAGCAATGTAAATGTGGTTCTGGGTGAAAGCCTGATTCGGTTTGATTCAAAATAATTAATTAAATTAGGATAAATTGTAAAAGGTTCATGAATATTTTTGTGAAAAAAACCAAAAACAAAACAAAATTTGTGATAGACTTCTTATCGATGCCCCAAACTGCTTTTTTGAGGGGGTGTGTGTGTGTGTCTGTCTGTCTGTCTTCCACAGTACTGCAGTTACAGCTGGGTATACGGCAGATTCCCTCTCTACGGTTTCTAGAGGAGTAACTGCTCCTGGCTTCCAGCTGATTTTGTGTGGGTTTCTGCCAGCAGGAGTCAGGCAGGGGTGATCTTTCTGCAGGAGTAGCTGTCGCTGCTGTCTTGCATCATTATGATTTCCTGCAGCAACTAGAAAATGTTGGGCCACGGTTGTTACAATCATTCGCCTGGAGGGATTTTTGTGTTTTCAGCAGTTCCAGTGCTTCGTAAGCTCTTAAGTCCCTGTATTAAATCTCTGACTGATTAAAATACCTCTCATGGTTTCTACATCCTGTGTTATCCCCTGACGACTGGAGACAGGTAGTGCCTACCCCGGATCAGAAGGGCACAGGATGCAATAGTGATCTTTGTGCCCTTCAGGTGAAAAGAATCTTAAGGAGGTTCATACAAATAATAAATTGTGCAAAACAAGACATAGTTCTGCCTGACATCAAATTCCATGTCTTAGATTTTATTTATTTATTTATTTATTTATTTATTTATTTATTTATTCTTAGTTTTTTAAAATAATATGCCTATATGAAAGATGGGAATTATAATAATTATACTTAAAAACCATAAACAGTTTGTTTTTCTTAATTTGATAAGTTGTGATGTAAAAGCGATGAATAAGGAAAAACATGTATAGGTCTAGGGAGCACCCCTGTTCCAAAAATAAACATATTTTATGAACATATGTGATATTTTGCGACTAACATTTTGCACAAGAGAGGCTGCACAAAAATCTGGGAGAAGAATGAGAAAACCCTCAGGAAGGAGGAGCAGGAGTAAGAGCAGCTTTCCCACAAGGCCCACCCTAACCCCCCACAAGTATTGCCTGTGGGAAAGCGAGGTGACAGGTGTTTGGGCCTGGGGACCTTACTCAAGGAGATGACAGGGAGACAGGGACGTACAAAGCAATGTTGAAAGACAGTGCCCAGGACTAAGACCCAGGCCACATTCAGGGAAGCCCCTGGGTTCTGTTCCTGGAGGGACTCTGAAAGTCTTTTTACCATCAGGGGGTCTCTTTCACACATTTTTGTGAAAAGACATGGGAAGGTCTGGGATCATCTGTGGTCAAGCTGCTAGACAAATATTCCCCCTCCCTCAGGTCAACAAAATGCTTCCTGGTGTCCCAAAAAATAAATAAATAAAATAAATCCACAAAACACAATTGAGCAACTTTCCTAATAAATATCAGATGGCAAAGTTCAAGAGGAAATATTCAACTAATAAATTAAGCTGCATAATAAAATTGTCTTAAGACAGATATCTAAATCTAGCCTGTCTACAAAGAGAATTGGCACATTAATAATAACACTTTGGGCTCCATTTAGGAACTTTTTTCTTTTTACTTAAATGTATAAGCAATGTGGATCTAATGTATTCTTTATGTTAAACTTCCAAACAATTGAGATAGACAAGAACTATGCCCAAAGGCAAAGTGAAGTTGATGGCAAAGATGATGAAATTAAAACACAATTTTTTTTTTAAGGTGAAGGATTCTAATTAGCTAATGGATTTTAAAATGCGTACAAATGTTATAGTACTGATAAATAAATATATAAATATTATAGCACTTAAATTTAATCATACAGATACCTTTCTTTTAATTTACACAATCATACCCTGATTACCCAATAAGTCATTAAAATAGCTAGACATGGAGGAGAAATCTAATTCAAAATCATAATTTTGGAAGTTGGAGAAAGTTAAATTTTATTGAGAGACTATAATTTTTCACTTAACTGTCATAATAAGAAAATACACTGAAAAGGGAAAGTCTAGGAAGGCTAAAACATACACATTACACCTGAGCAATTATAATTACTATTAGATATAACCAGAGAATGGAAAGCCTGAAAATGCCTGCATTGTTTATCACTCTGTCCAGGTGTATTCACTCCATTTATGTTCATATATTCTGCAATAGGAACTGTGAAAATTTCAAGGGATAAAATACATTCAGTTGAGCTCTAGTCCTCAAAGAAGCCATAATTTAACCAGGAATTCAGTCATAACGTAGTTAAAACAGAATGTGATAAGTGATTCATTATGACTCTCAGAGGGGGTTTATTCTGTCAAGTCAGGGAGGTGAACTTCACAGAGGAAGAACTACCGAATTGCAAACTTATTGGGCGCCTAGGGGGCTCAGTCCTTAAGCGTCTGCCTCTGGCTCCGGTCATGATCCCAGACTCCTGGGATCGGGCTGGGCTCCCTGCTTGGTGATGGGAAGACTGCTTCTCCTTCTCCCATTCCTCCTGCTTGTGTTCCCTCTCTCACTTTATCATTCTCTGTCAAATAAATAAATAAAATCTTAAAAAAATAAAACAAAAAACAAAGTTATGAGCATCCCTCCTTTGTGTCCCTGCTATCCCCTACCATAGCATTTACAACACTTTCTTATATAAGACTGTCTTGGGAGAGGCAGAATAGCATAGTTGTTGAAAATATATACAGTGGAATCTGACTATTTAGATGCAAATCCCACACTTTCTGCTTACTTGCTTGGGCAAGCTGCTTAACCTCTTTGGATTTAGTAGAACAACATCTATTTTAGGAAGCTTACTCAGATTTAACTCAGTAAGCTAAATTGGAAGTGTGAAATTAATTGTCATTTGTGAAGAGCCTTCTTCATTCTGGAGCCAAAGACCTCAGTGTCATTATGCAATGGTTACACATAAACATCAAAGATATTTTATGGAACACAATCCTCTCTTGTTAGATACTGGAATATATACCTAAACTTGAATCCTTCCTAAATACAATAGATATTTTTTGTATTCCTCTGCATATAATCTTCATTTAGCAAATATCATTGCCATATTTCCTATTATTAGCCTCATAATTACATTAAGTTTTAGATTAAAGGTCATCTGACAGTAGGAAGATATACAGATTTACTCATTCATCAACTATTCATTTATTCAACATTGATTGAATTCAACCTTTGCCAAGCACTTGATTGGTGTATTTTGGAAAACTGGTAAAGTGGTAATTCAATTCAAGGTAGAAAGAGAAGAGAATGTATATTCAACTCTTTCTGGGGAAGTGTTCTGCAAATGTTAATTAGTTCATGTTGATTGTTGTTCAAGTCAACTACGTCCTTACTGATGGCCTGTCCACTTTCTTCTATCAATTATTCTGACTGATTGTGAATTTGTCTATTTTTCCTTATAGTTCTATCAGTTTATGCCTTATTTATTTTGAAGCTCCGTTATTGGGTGCATAAATATTTGGGATTATTATTC
This sequence comes from Procyon lotor, assembly GCA_028646535.1. NCBI lineage: Eukaryota > Metazoa > Chordata > Mammalia > Carnivora > Procyonidae > Procyon > Procyon lotor. The sequence continues at coordinate 44,594,724 of CM053616.1, forward strand.
CTTTTGATAAATTAACCCTTAATCATTCTGAAAATGCCCTTTTTATCCCTGATAATAGTCTTTGATATGAAATCTACTTAGTCTGATATTAATTTATCCACTAAATGTTCTTTGGCTTGGTGATAGCTTGGTAGTTTCCCCATATATTTACACTTAAACTGTTTGTGGATTTACATTGAAGGTAGGTTTTCTTAGGCAGCATGGATTTGGTTCTTGCCTCTTTATCCAATCTAATAATACTCTTTTAGGTGGTGTGTTTGAACTCTATACATTTAGTGTGATTATCATTATTATTAATTTTGATTGAAACAGGTACATGAATTTAAAGTTACTAAAAAGAGAAAAAAAGTGATATTTATCCATAATTTCTAATTTGGTGGTTTTGTTTTTGTTGTTTTTGTAGCTATTGCTGTTTGCCCACTGTTGTCTGGGCTGTGTTGTTCCAGACCAGAGACATCTGCTCTCTCTCTCTCATCTTTGTTCATTTGTGTAAAATGTTTAATCTCTGGTCACTTTTAATCTGTTTTTTTAATCATGGTTTTGATGCAATTTGATTATGAAATTTACAACAATTCTTTTCATGTCTTATGTAGAATTTGATGGAGCTTTTGTTCTGAGAGTTCAAATTATTCCTGAAAGTCATGAAGTTTTTTTATCTATTATTTTTTCAAGTATTTTCATTCCCTGTGTTCTCACCTTCATCACCTTTTGTGGACTCCAGTTTCACATGCCTTTCACCACTTAAAGTTTGTACCATGATTTTCTTCACATTCTGCTAACCAATCCCCTTTTTTCTGAAGTTTTCATTCCTAGTTTTCTTTTAATGTCACTTTCTTTCTATATTTATTGATATTTTTGTCTCCTCAAGGTCACTAGTGTTATCTTCTGTGGTATTTAATTTGCTGATAATCCCATGTGGTGCATTTTTCATCCGAGCTATTGTAAAGGTCATCCCTAGATGGTTACATTTTCTCTTTTTTCACATTGTAAAATCTTTTCTCTACCTTTTTGAAAATGAGCAATGTACTTAGAAGTTTTTAAGTCCCTGTCTGCTAATTCTATCACGTGGGCCATTTACAGTTCTGTCTCTAGTGATTTTGTTCTTACTGTGGCTTGTGTTTTCCTGCCTTTAGAACTCCTGGTATCCTCTGTAGTTCTCTACCTACAATCTGCGTGTTGTTAAGTTTTCCACTCTGGTCCTTTGGGAGCTTTAGGGATTATTAGCACTACTTACTTTCAGTTATTTTTCAGATCCAGGTAGTTCCTTCATATGCATGTGCTGACTGGTTCTTGATTGATGACAAAAGAAAGACCTCAGCAGATGTCCAGTGTTCCTATTCTCTCTGTGTCTCTGCAGTTACCTCCTCTGTGGTACTCTGCCCTGCAAACTGTCACCGTCTTTGCCCTCATATATTAACAGTTTCCACTCCTCAACCATGAGAGACTGCAAGGTCTCACCAGCGTTCCATGCCTATGTAGGAACCTGGAAACTAGTGTGGGGAGTAAGGTAAGCAATGGTAGGACACACATCTTTTGTATCAATTTCTCAGAAATTGCCTCCTAGATGGTATTTTTTAAAATTTTTCTTATGTTTTATTACAGTTTTTTTTTCTTTTTCTTTTTTTCCCCCAGTAGTTCCAACAGAAAGGTAGAATTGATTTGTGTTACTCCATCTTGTTAGGAATCAAAAGTTCTATTCCTTTTTTTTTTTCTTAATTTATTTTATTTTGAGATGGTTTTGGAGCAATGTCGCAGAAGATGTATTGATGAAATGAGAAACCTGACAGAAAAACAAATAGGAGGCTGTAATAAGAGTAACATACAAGGAGAACATGAGATGCATGCTTGAATTATTTTAGAAGTTCAGTAGATAGGATAGGACAAACAAGTTAAAGTTTATTATTGGCTCTCTCTCCCAGCTCCCTTTATTCACCCTTTTATTCAATCTGGTTTACTTGAAATGTAGTTATATTTAACTATGTAGTCAGGCATAAGCCTTGTCCCAGATTCTCTTTTTGGGGTACACAGATTAAGATATTTAGTGACACATTTTATGCTATTTTTATTCATGGTGGCTTTACTGGCAAGGTGAAATTATGCTTTAATAATTCAAGATTAGTTAGTAGTTAGTACAAATAAAGCTTAAAAAAGAAATCAGTATCTAAAAATTTGCTCTGAGATTATTAGACTCTTATGTAAATATTTGAATCTGAAAAATACTAAGGTATATTTAATCAAACTGTGGTGTATTTCTTTTTATCCAATTTTATAGTTTCAGGACATATTGAAATAAATGATGCCAAAGTAAATGTTTCTTTAATTCAACAAAGCCATAATAGAAACAAAGAGGCTAATCAGCATAGATTTGGAATCATTCTTATTGAATGAATAGAAAATATGTTAAATAATATTAATCTGTTTTGGAAATGTTATATAGCTTTTTACCACCTTGCCCTTTTAGAAATGGCATTCATATATGCTTTGGATCTTAAAGATCAGACTAAGGATGAGCCTAATGTAAACATAAGTTACTTTTACATATAGAAACATAGCCAAACATTGCCTTTGCATTTATATTGACACATTTTGTGTATTGTTTGGCAACTTTTTAAACAAATAGAGAAATTACATAATGGGACAAATGAAAAGGGAGTGAAACAATTATACATCTGGTATTAGATACCTTTGTTTTTCATTAAAAAATCACAGAAAAATTAAATATAATGACCATATTGCTAAGAATTTCTATCTGTCCAACTGATTGTTTTACAAATTAAAGTAGCAAGAGACTTCTGTGTTATTAGTGAATCATTCATCATCTTTTATTATGGCATTGTCACTTTTTGACTCTAGATGATTTACTACTGTTTACCTAACTTCCTTGGACATTTAACAAAATATTACTTAAATGCTAAGATAACATTTTTGAGATCTTCTTTTCTTCCATAACTTATCACATGCCTGTAGCCAATTTTAACCTATGTTTAAAGTTCCTCCTTTATTCAGTTATTAGCTATTTGATATTTATTGACCACTAACAATATTATGAATATACATTATATTGCATTTCTTATGTGCTTGACATTATATAACACATTTGGGTAAAATCATCTTATTTTAAGAATCTTTCCTAGGTATTATGCTTATATTATCATTGAGAATATTAAAGCTTAAAGAAATGACCCAACATCAGTCAAAATTGGTGAAATTCTAATTTAAACTCAGTTTATTTTTATTTTTTTTTTCAGTCTCAATTATCCTCTGGAGATTTTATGTCAAAGCATATAATCTAGTAATAGGCCTTGTGAATTTGCTTTTAATTTGATTTTATAAGCATGCCATGATTTGTAAAGTAGTATGTTATTTTGTTGGTGCATAAGGTGGAAATTAATTATAATACTTCAATAATGAGTTCAATAACTTTTCTTCAATAGGAGAGATTGACAACTAAGCAATGGCTAATTTATTTTCTACCACTAAAGCTTTATGTATTAATAAAACTATACATTATAGAATGTGGATGGAAAAAGTTATTATTAATACCTTTATAATTATAATATATATTACATAATCCATAGATGCTGCTAAAAGTTTTTTACTTTATATTGTGAAAACCTTATCCCCCCCTTATATCACTTTAATTTAAAATGTCTCAAAAGCCCAATGTAGAGATTTGGCAAAATGCTAGGTTGTATTTGCTGAATGCAGATCAAAATGTTACTATAAAAATGCTAACATTAAACAAAATATTATATTACTCTTGTTGTTAAATACCAGAACTATTCCTATCTCCCCTGCCATGTTCTAACAATTTACAGAAATGTGAATTTTATTTTCAACTCTGTGGTTACTTTATGGTCAGTATGTATCTTATTCTAATTTGTGACATCTGAAAATTTAAAAAAAGTTAGTTCTAGAGTTCAGAAGAAAATCTCTAGATTTGAAAATTGACTGTCAATGGTACATTATTGACACACAAAAAGTACTCTGATATAGTAATTTTAACATCTATAAAAAAGTTACAAGACAAGCAGTAACTGGATTCTGAAAGAATATTTTCTAATCAAGTATATAAAAAATTGGGTGAGCTTTGGAAAAAAATAAATTTTGGATAGCTAGTTTTAAGAATCCGGCAGAATTCAAATGAGAAGAAGGGACCCAGGACTACATAATTTTAGATCAAACAATTTTGGTAAATCAAGTTTTATCGGGACTCCTGGGTGGCTCAGTCAGTTAAGCAGCTGCTTTTGGCTCAGGTCATGATCCCAAGGTCCTGGGATCAAGCCGAAGTGGGCTCCCTGCTCGGTGGAGAGCCTGCTTCTCTCTCTGCCTCCGCCTGCCACTCTGCCTGCTTGTACACACACACTCTCTCTCTCTCTCTCTGACAAATAAATAAATAATATCTTAAAAAAAGAAAAGAAAAGAAAAAACAAATTTTATCAATTGGACTTTCCCCATTTCTGTGCCTTAGAACACCACTGTTATGAAATGATTACACAGGAAACTAAGTTTGAGAAACCATGTGCTTTTTTCAGGTATTTATAATTAAAATTACTAGCAACATAAATTTTTAGACATTCTGCAAGAAAGGCAACCACATATGCTTGCTTAAACCAGTATTGTTCCAACAATGACAACACTTTATTTCCAAAGAAACATGCAATGCAAAATGTTACTGAATCCTGTAACATGCAAGGTGCTTTAATCTCCTTTTGATCTGGATCCAATACATAATCATAGTGTATACTTTTTTTCTGGGATGTATAGTTCCATAGGTTGGTTTGTTATTGTTTGCTTTTGATTCACCATTCCTTAGCAAAGTGCTTAATACAAAATAGGTGCTCAAAATATACTTTATATATTTTTTTCCAAATTTCAATATTCACTGGGTTCCTCTTTTCCCATGTTCGCCATATAATTATTTGAGAAGAAATAACCGAAAAACAAGGGCAAAAGCACTAACCTCTTTTTTGGCTGACTTTTTTCAAAAAATATATTTGAAAGTATCAAAGTCACGGGACTTAGCATATAATATGAAAGAATTATCACAATCATTGCTTCTATTATTATTTCTATATACACTCATGTAAAAAATAAAACTTTTACTAAAAAGGAGGTTTATTTCAGTGAATACACCACTAGACTAAAATTATGGTTTTCAGACCTAGTTATATAAACTGAGGAAGTCCTTGTGGAAGCTATGCAAATAATGAGTTCTAATCACCTTACTTGAAATGGGCACATGATTTTGTGCCAACATTTTAGAGAGAATTTTGTAAAGAAGTTTCCGTTTTATTTTATTTTATTTTTTTAAAGATTTTATTTATTTGAGAGAGAGAATGAGTGAGAGAGAAGGAGCAGGAGGAGGGGCCGAGGAAGAGGGAGAAGCAGACTCCCACTGAGCAGGGAGCCTAATGTGGGGCTCCATCCAGGACTCTGGGATCATGACTTTGGCCAAAGGGAGACGCTCAACCGACTAAGCCACCCAGGCGCCGGAGGAAGCTTCAATTTAAAATGCTTTAAAAATATTAAGTGTCATAGGAAAATGTGCTAAGAACAGATTGACGTCAGCATCATGGCCACGTGAGTCATTCCTTTTTTTCTCTTTAAGTTAATTGACAACCATAAATGAGGAAGAAAAGAAAGTCCCTGCACAGTGCATCGGGATAGCCAAGAGATCCATCCATCTGTGCCCCCAGCAGTGGGCGCACTGGACTCTGACGGAGGTGGCGCAGGGAGGGAGTGATGGCAGAGCTGGTGGCTGTGACCTAGTACAACCGTGATGGCAGAGGTAGCAGGTGACAGGCTGAGTGGGGGTCTGCTGGGCCAGGCCCACTGCAGCTGGAGAGACCACCTGCTCTCACTGAAGAAAGACCTCAACGACTAGGGTAAAGGAAAGGAAATGCGAAGTAGCAAAGGGAACTAAAGGGCAGTGTCTCCTGCCCTCTGCCTCAGGAAGCAGGATCTCTGGGACATCCCTCCACCCAACTTGCGAATCCCCCGCTGGGATGTGGGCACAGCCAAAGCACATCCTCTTCCTGCCTGTGGCCATCCTTTGCCTTGTTTTTTTAATGCCCACTCCCAGCCCTAGCAGTGAATCAGCTCCCCTAAGCGAAAGCAGAAGCACTTCTCATCAAACACCATGAAAAATCATGGTAATACACTATTAAAAAAGAAAATGAGAATTTTCCAGCAATTGAACCCAAAGACATGGAAAATTGCAATCTAACTGAAAAAGAATTTAAAGTTGCTGCTATGAAGAAATTCAAGGAGCTGTAGAAACAAACACTCAGAAATGCAATACAACAATCTCGGAAAAAAAATTAAAGAACAGAAGGAGTGCTTTACGAAAGAAGTTGAAATTCTAAAAAAGAACTAAACAAATTCTGGAACTGAAGAAAGATAATGAAAGCACTGGGTGTGGTGCATAAATAATGAATCTTGGAACACTGAAAAAATAAAATTAAATTAAAAAAATAAATAAAATAAAATGTGCTCGAAAACAAGCATTGGAAATAGAGCAAATCATATGGAAGAGAGAATATGCAAGCTCAAGGATAGAAATATCGAAATGTTTCAGGTGGAAGAGAAAAGAACACAAATTTAAGGAAAAGTGAAGAAACCCTACGAGAAATATCAGATTCCATTAGAAAAGCCAACATAGGAATAATGGGTATTCCAGAAAGGGACAGAGAGCATATTTAAAGAAATAATAGCTGAGATGTTCCCAAACCTGGGGAAGAAACTGGATTTCTATTAAAACTGTCAAAATTCAATGGTAAAGGAAGAATTTTAAAGGCAGTTGGGGAAGAGAGATGGAAACCTATACAGTAACTCGATTTAGGCTATCAGCAGAGTCCCCACAAGATATAAGCACTCTCATGTTTATTGCAGCATTATTCACCATAGCCAAGAGATGAAATAACCTCAGTGCCCCATCAGTGGATGAACGGTTAGAGATGCGGCAGACAGACACAGCGGAATATTATTCAGCCAGGAGAAAAGAAGATACTCTGTTTGTGAAAACACGGATGAACTCTGAGCACATGCTGAGCGACGTAAGTCAGACAGAGGAAGACAAATACTGTGTATCATTTTTATGTGGAATCTAAAAAAGTTAAATCTGTAAAAAACAGAGAGTAAGATGATTACTAGGAGATCGATGGGGGAAAAGCGTGATGGTGTTGAGGGTAAAAGCTTGCTATGAGGGGTAAAAAAAGCATAGAGATCTAATGAATAGCATAATGAATAAAGAAAATGATTTTGCACTATAATCATGTCATATAACTACTGCTGCATCGGCAATGTTATTACAATGTATAAATGTATCACAGTAACATTCTGCACACTTTGAACTTACACAATGCTACGGGTCAAATTATTCAATTAAAAAAAAGTGCTAAGGACCTTAAAAGCTACTCATTGGTGGACTCAAGTAAATTCAGATAATAAACAAAAGCATCGGGAAAACTATAATGATGATCTAATTCCAAAGCTGAGATACTAGCCTAAATCACCTGGGTAATTATCAACATTGTTTCTCAAGTCCTTGACTATTTTGCTTACATGGAAGCGACAAGAACAACACAATAAATAAATAGCAATGATACGGATGGAACAATGGTTTATTACAGCATGAACTGTGAAAATCAGGTTCTTTCGGATGGCTCATCTGGAATAGAGTTGATTTTAATTTGTTTGAGTTACCATTAAGACCCACTAGGAAAATTGAATTTATTTTCACTTACTGCTATCCCAAATTCATATAATTCCAACTCTCTAAAGCACTAATGAATACTGTAGCTGCTGTTATTGGCCTTCAAAACTCAGAAAAATCATAGAGAAATAGTTCAGAGAAATGAATTTAAGTTGACTCTAATTTTTTGGTACCTGATAAGTAAACTAAAGACTACTATGTCATTATCGAAAACAATAATAACCACCCTATATTTAGAAAGCATGGACTATCAAGCAGGTTTCCTAATCCCTTTAAAAATAAGAACGGGACATTGCACTTTCTATTTAAATTCAACTCTAGTATTTGCTACTTTTTTTTTTTTTCCTGGGCAACTCAAAAGGAATGAACTCAGAAGGTCTAAACTATGGGTAGGAGGGTTGTGTTCTGGGAAGGACATGAAAATAAGTGCTTCCCTTAATACAACCTAGGGCAGCATTCTCAAATTTTCTCTTCATAATATCCAATTCTTTTTAATTAAAATGCCAGAAAGAAAATAATGAAAATAGAAGTAACGTTTATTGACCATCTACTGTTTTAGGCGTCATTTTGCTCTTTCTATATAGAATCTGGTTAAGTGTTCTCCCTTACTCTCTGTGTTAGAAATCAATTTTAGTTTTCATCTGAGAAACTGCGATTCAGAAAGGTTTTGTAACTTGCTGAAGGTCGCAGAGAGTACATTTGTCCATGAGAGTAAGTATTGCAAACTGGGAATTCGATCTAAATTTTTTAAATTGCAAAACTCATGTTATTTTGTAATAAAGTATGCATCTTGCCTCTGATCATCTCTAATGGGAATAAAATTTAAATTAGTGTATAAATTTTAAATTGCTATGAAACTAAAAATATAACAGACTAAAGAATTATTTCATCTCGACCATCACGTGACTGAAGTCAGAATTTTGATCACTTTTCTTTCAGATATTTGCCACTTATTAGGCATAGGATTTCAAATTTTAAGTCATTACCACATTGATAGTTGAAGAATTTAGATTGCCTTTGTGTTTATTTATTGAATAAAGTAGTCAGCTACCATAAATAAGGAAATTATGAAATAATTTGATATGAAATAAATAAGTTGATATGAAATAATTTGTTGATTTAATTGAAGTTGAAATAATTTGATATGAAATAAATAAATAAATAATATTCAAAAAATATGAAATAAGAAAGGTATGTTACAGAGTAAATCAAGAAAATTTCAATCGTGGACAAAAGGCTTATCAAGAAAAAAGGTAATTGCACAAAGAAGCTTTGCCTGTTCATGAAATAAAGGAATATTTGCATATGATGAGAATGAACATAGATAATTAAGAACTTCTGCTGAGATACTGGGGAAAGCAGAAATGGTTCTCCCTTAGGTGGAAGAGTCTAGAGACGAAGACTTCGCAGTTTTCGGAGAAGGGGGGATAAGCACATATAGCTGCTTGCTCATACTGGGATGGTAGAGCTTGGATAGAACCCTGTCTCATTGGCAACCATAAAATCATGTGTACACGGACAAGTGCATTAAGTCTAAAATCTCTCTTCTAAATCTCCAAGGCCATTGGTTCTAGTGGCACTTAGGAAGGGCAGTAGGGTCAATGGCCATACCACCCTGAACTCGCCCGATCTCATCTGATCTCAGAAGCTAAGCAGGGTCGGGCCTGGTTGGTACTTGGATGGGAGGAAGGGCAGTAGGTTTTTCTAGTGATAACACTGTATTCTTTCTAATTTTCTTCTCTATTAGGGAAGTCACAAAAATTGAGAAGATAACCAGGATATGCTCATTGCTTTCTTTTCAGTTACCCAAATGTAGTAGTCATTGAGCTGTTCATAGCCTCTCTCCTTTTAGAGACATGGTAGGATGGGATTGCCCCACTGGATCACTGAATTTAGGGGAGGCCACAATGACCTTGGCCAATGAAATATGAGCAGAAGTGGCAGGTACCACATTTAGGAGGATGAAATTAAGAGCCAACACAGGTTCATCATGTACTCTCCCGTTGCCCTCATACACATACAAGCATATGTCAAGATAGAACTTCTATTGCTTGGTTCTCTGAAAACAGAAAGAAAAAGTACCCATTTTTGTGTTAAGTTAATGAGATTTTGGCACTATTTGGTTTTGCAACATAACCTAGTCTATCCTGATTAATACAATAAATAAAGACAACAAAACAACAGTGAAAGAAATGTAAACATTTTCCTTTGCATTTTCTCTTTGATTGTAGCAAAGTGCCATCATTTTGAAACTGTTCTATTTTTCAGTTTATATATATATGTATATACACGCACATAAATGTATATAAACTCATATATATTTAAATTTTATGTATATATGTAAATTGCAAATTAAAATGCATTCAACTGGTCACCCTAAAAACTTGTAATTTCTAACTAGTGCTGTAAGATGAGTCACAAGCGCATTTTCCACTTGGTGATGTGTTTTTCACATCTGAGTAGTAATATAGAAGAATGAGTTTGGCATCTTGATTTGATATATCACACCCTATACATCCAGTATTTCTTTGTAGTATATTTGGGTCATGCTTCCAAGACACTTAAGACTATACATCTGTGGAACAAGGGAATATTTTTTGAGATATTTCATTCTAAAAACCATCTGGGATTAAATCACATGTGTGATAGAGTCATCCATCATTTATAATCCACAATTCTGCTATTATCTTTAATTACTTTCCAGCCTCTGAATATTAGCTGAAAATTGTGTTTTCAGCTTCAAAATAGGTGTGAATATTTGCTTTTAACTTATCCACTTCCCAAGAAAAGTGAGAGGATAGAAATTCAGTTACCATTCTTTCAAACAAGGCATTTCTCATGATACATTGTTGTAGAGTACAAGCTCAGAAACCATAGGAGGATTTTTAAGCAGCACAAATCTATCAACAAGTCCATTACCTACTAAATGAAGCATAAAATGAACAGAGAGTCTTGAGTCTGTTATCCATATCATTGTTGCTAATACAGTCAGCATGATAATGAAAAGTACATGACTGAGTTTCATAGACACTAGACAATATGAGAGAAGAAAGAAAGAAAGAAAGAAAGAAAGAAAGTAAGAAAGAAAGAAAGAAAGAAAGAAAGAAAGAAAGAAAGAAAGAAAGAAAGAAAGAAGAAAGAGAGAAAGAAAGAGAGAAAGAAAGAAGAAAGAGAGAAAGAAAGAGAGAAAGAAACTAAGGAAGTCTTGCTGCCAATGATTTACTCATTTAGACAAACGCAAAACTCTTGAGACAATAAATAGGAGCCTCACGTTCTCCAAGAGCACATAATGGCACCAAGCACAGCCACAATTGATCATTTTCAACTTGAAAAAGGAGAACGAAAAGGAGCAAAGAATAGTCTACTCATCAACCAGCAGGTGGAACTACTGTGGGTGTGGAATTTCCATACTGATGGTAGACTTTTTGGTTATGAAAGAGACAATGATTGCTTATTTTGGCTCATATGATAATGAGAAGGACCGCAGACCTGGAGAAGGACCACTGATCCAGGGAGATCTGGGAAAAATCTCAGCCAGACTTAGTCATGGCACTGATGGCAGCAGGTAAGGGATAGATGCGGAAGCATGTAGGCAGCTTTGATTAATGAGTTTGGGCAGGGCTAGCAGGGATCTCACCCAGTCTTAGGGAGCCTCCACACCTTCATGTGTTTTACTTCTAGGATGCCTCCCTCTCTCCCGCAGATTCTCAGGGTGAAGAGCCAAGAATTATTCTCACATGACTCTGGCGGGGGTTGGCGGGAGGGGGATGTAAATTATTAAGTACACACGTTAGGAAATGAGTTCTCTAAAATAAAACATGTAAGTTTCTACCTGAGCAAACTAGAGAAAGAACAGCAATTTAAGCCTCAAGTGAGCATAAGAAAGAAAATAAAAATTAGAGCCCAAATCAATGTAATTGAAAAAGTAATAGAGGAAAAGCATCCAAGTCAAAGGCAGTTTCCTGAAAAGATAATAAAATTCATAAAGCTATATTCGGGTTCGTCAAGAAAAGAAAAGAAAAGAGAAAAGGCAGAAATTACGAATATCAGAAATGAAAGAAGGACCATTGCTGGTGATCTCATGGATGTTAAAAGGATAATAAGAAATAAAACAACAACAAGAAAAACAAAATGTCTATGAATACCATGCTCAAAAATTTGATAAACTCATGTTTAACTTAACACAGATAAAAATGGCTACATATAAAAATATTTATATAAAAGGGTGTAAACAGGCTAGTATACACACATATTTCTTCACCTTGTCAGCTGAGGGCCTATGAGCAACAATGTGTGGTAACGATGAGCACGAGAGAGCCCATATCTTAATTCCCATACCATTCTCCAATATAAGGCCCCAGGGCCTTTGGAGAAAGTGCTAATTCTAGCACTGGGCAGGGAATATCCAGGATCAGCCTAAAGCATCTTGTAGTGCTGGACAGTGAGGAACTCCTAACACACACACACACACACACACACACACACACACACACACACACGGGTGGAAATACATCAAGGGCACAGGAGCTAACTGAAAGACTTTCCAGTAACCATATCTGGAATAATTGGAGGACAAATTAAATAAAGTAGTATAAGTTTATAAGCCCAAAGTATAAACTTTATATTCAATTTTCCACATTGATATAAATGAATAATTGAAACAATAAATAGAAAAGAGAAAAATAACCCATGCAGGAAAATTCCTAATAATAATAATAATTAATATTATATAGCATATATCTGAATTTGTAAAAATATATTTAAAAAGAAAAGGATAAGAAGGTAACTCCTATACATGTATACAAGGAATACAATTGGAAGAATAAGGGTAAGATCAACAACCTTTAATTCATTCTTCAGCTACAAAGAGCCCACATTTTTGTGGTAATAATAATACTTGCCATTCAAATTCAAAAGGAAATTTCTGTGGGCATGCTATCCTAGGAATATGACTTGGAAATCATATGTTTACCTGTAAAAATTTAAAAAAAAAACTTGAATTATTAGAGAAACAATGGAGGCTAGAACTATGGACTAGGGGATTGCCAACGGCAAGATGTTTCCATGGCAATTTTTACTGAAATCAAGGCTGGGTTAAACAACAGAACAATTAAGAAGTAAATATTAATATTTAAGTTCTGCATCCTTTTATCTATCTATCTATCTAGAGAGAGAGAGAGAGAGAGAGAGAGAAAATATACAGAAGCCTAATTTCTAATACAGTTATGTGCTTGCACCAATTTTTTTAAATGAAGAAAACATCACAAAATATTAGTTTGGGGTTATACAGAATCATGAACCTAGATTTCATTTCAAACAGAGATTTTAACCAAAAAGATTATACATTTATTTCAGATAAAATTTACTAAGAAATCTATAGATTCATGATAGATTCACATATGTGTGTTATTTACTGACTATATTTCTAAAGCTTTTTGAACAAAAAATAGGACACATTTACTGGGGTACTGCAAGTCAACATTTTGTCAGGAAAATATAGTGTACCAACTTGATTCTGAATCAACAGAGCAAAGATGAATTATGTTTAAAAGTGTTGCTTCATTGCACAGAACAATTTATTTGTGGTACAAAGAACTATTTAAGTGAGTGAGTTTTAAAATGATATTTGAATAACTGTAATATTAATAATTTTTAAATGACAGGAAAATCATGTAGGGACTTACATATCTCATAATCCTTGGTAAAATTCCCCAAGTAATACATGGGAATTGAGAACATTGAATGCACTGCACATTTTCCTTAGTTGTCATGTATATTAAACTCAAAGAAGCATTTTACTTAATTCAGAAGCAGTATGTATAAATTCCTCAATAGAATATACATTAGTAATAGTCTATCCCCATGACATTGGCTTTTAAAAACCATCAAAATATTGGGGCACCTGGGTGGCTCAGTGGGTTAAGCCTCTGTCTTCGGCTCAGGTCATGATCTCAGGGTCCTGGGATCGAGCCCCACATCGGGCTCTCTGCTCAGCAGGGAGCCTGCTTTCTTCTCTCTCTCTGCCTGCCTCTTGGCCTACTTGTGATCTCTCTCCTCTCTGTCAACTAAATAAATTAAATATTTAAAAAATAAATAAAAGCCATCAAAATATTAAGAAGCTTTTTTAGTAAAATGTCCTAAAAAATAAAATTTATTTACATACACATTTTTGAAGCATGCAAATCATTTTCCAAAAGCTACCTTACAATCTTCCACTGCACAACAAGTTTGTATATAATAATAATTTTTAGATGGAAAGACTCAGGAAGCATATGCAGTTTTATAGATTATAAATTATCTTCAAATTCATAACATTTTAATCATTATATTCCGTGATTCATAACTTCCATATATATCTAAAAGGAACCCCAACTGTGAAGTCATATTTTCAGAAAGACTTCCTAGTGTTTTTGGATTCTTGCCGGATGCTTATAAAAGGACCCAGATGAGCACAGAGTTAGACCACAGACATTTGATCTGTGTGTGAGCGTGTAAGTCATGTACCTGCTGAAAGAGGAAAAGAATCATGAGAAGCAATTGCATCCAAAGAGGCTCAGGAAGCAAACATGGTAACTCCATGTGGTCCTTTCTCCACCGTCAGGAGGAAGTAATCCCAGGCGTCGACAGAACACTTGGTCAATATCACAGCTAGAAATTCTAAACATCTGTTTGCTAAACCAGTCGTTCTCGTGTAGCCTTACCAGAGCTCCGGTAACAGAAATGTGCCCATCTCCACATGTGATACCAGCTGCCATATGTTACCATCATTACGGATTTCTTCTGAAAGGCAATATGGATTTTTTTTAACGTGAGCAATTTTTTAGGAAAAAAATTTTTCAGATAGGTGAAAACAAATCCCAATGTTTGACTTTTTATCCACTACGGTAAGTCTGTAGTGCACAAAATCAAGTTTCTCTATATTTAAATGCATCAGTTGAGTCTGTGCCCAATGTAACTTCTACGACTCAGAATCCCGTGGTCGGAGAACTAACACAGCACTGGGGGAGGTGGCTGTGTTTTTATCAGTTCACACTAAAATCATTCAGAATGGGTGAAAAGCAGAAAAGATCAAAATCTATGATATTTCCAATGAACACATTTCAAATTAAATATCAGACTATTTGAATTAGGGAAAACATCAAGTTCACATTCAAAGACTTATGTTTGAGACTAAATAAAATTTGGACTTAATCAATAGTAGCATATAAAACATCCCTTCTTAAAAAAAAAAAAAAAAGCTACTGGGGAACTCCATACTCAGAAGGAATGGTAAGATCTACCATCTACGCATGATCTTGCAACCACCTCAACCTTTTTTTCAAAACTATTGTCTAAATAAGGACTAAGTTCTCCTCATCGACTTCGACATTGCTGTGACTGTCAGGGACTCCTCTGCTGTCACTTCCAGTGTGGAAGTAAGCAGACCAAACCCAAATAAGAACATACAGAAACTATTTATCCCGAATTTGCTATGACGAGAGAGTTGGTATTATCCTGTGCCTTTGACAGAGAGCGGGGGAAAACTGCACTGAAAAGAAGGGAAGTCTTCACGAACGCCCCGAAAACTTCAGAACCGGTGAAGTCTTAGTGTGATCCCTGGGAGCAGTTGCTGAAATGGGGATTTGTCTTCAGGTGATTTTTAGGGGTTTTCGCAGAAGTGGAGTGAGAGACGATAGTGCGAAGGAGAGAAAGCTAAGCCAGGAATATGGTCTCAGAGAAGGAGAGCTGTGGTGCCGTCCCACTGAGTACACAGGTGTGCAGTTAAACTGCACCTTGGTTTCAAACAAGAGGCTCTAACCTCCCTGTCAGTTTCTTGAGAAGCGTTTCCCCTCACCCCGCTGAGAGGGTGTAGTCTGTGGGGTGAGGCTGTCCCCTTTCTGCCAAGGGCTTGTCTGGAGAAGAAGTGATTTGTTATCAGTCCAGGACCATCGCCGCGGCGGGGGATGGGTGCCTGAACATGCGGAGGGAGGAGGAGGGACACCAGCCCCACCTTCCACGAGTGCTCCTTGCAGTCATCTGGACCCTAACTCAGCTTTAACAGGTCTGACCACTTGCTTTGAAATAACCGTCATTTTACTACAGTCTCTTAGTTTGCCATTTTGGTAGCAATGATTCTCTTTGGCTTAGCTCTAGCCCGCATCTCTATTTGCGATCCGATTCCATTTTTCCCCCCTCTGCCTTTCATTATAACAATTGTCATATATAAATAACACCACTATTGGACACATTCTACCAAATGAAGCTTACTAATATGGAAAATGCAGTGTTCAAAATGCAATTTACCTTTACCAAAATCTGCGATAACAAAAGTAATAGAAAAATTAAGGCTCATGGTTTTCAAGGTCATTGTTGGTTAAAGCATTCCTAGCAACTACCATTACACTCATTGTGCCTCTCTCATAGGTCAAAACACCAGAGTACTTTTCATCTGTCAAAGATAGACAATTTTTTTTTTAACAAATTGTTGGTGGGGGTGCCTGGGAGGCTCAGTAGTTTAAGCCTCTGCCTTCAGCTCAGGTCATGATCTCAGGGTCCTGGGATCCAGCCCCGCATCAGGCTCTCTGCTCAGCAGGGAACCTGCTTCCTCTTCTCTCTCTGCCTGCCTCTCTGTCTACTTGTGATCTCTCTCTGTCAAATAAATAAATAAAATCTTTAAAAAAAATTTAAACAAATTGTTGTTGATTTATACTTTAATGGTCTTTGCATATTCTATATTTATTAAATTAAAGTAGCCATGTATTTAATAACCTTTAACAAGACTAATTAAAGCATGGTAAGTGTTGTTTGTGATTGCAGGTCAAAACAAGTTCTCCAACTTCTATGCTACCCTATCAGTGTATATGAACCTTTTAGCATTCATTACTTATGATACAGATATCTGTCTTGTATTTTAACTATATTGTAATATCTTGGAGAAAAATGGAAGTATCTAGGCTACATTTTTAGTCTCCAAATTGCAAAAATAGCACTAATTAATAAGCTCTCTGAACACTTCTTAATTGAGTAAAATTAAACTTCCAGTAAAAATAGTATGGCCATTGAGTTAATACAGTGAAAAAAATATAGAACGGTAGGAGTTGGGGTGATAAATTAATAAATACTATAATTATGACAAATACTAATAGTGAGTGTAACAAAGACAACAGGCCAATGACTTATAGAAATACATGAGATATTTTAGAGGTGTATGCTGAGTTAAATACTATTTGTTTTCCCTAGTTATTTAATGTGTTTGTTTGACTTTGCCTTGATTTAGCAAATGCAAAAGATTAAAAAAGTGCCACATCTTTTTATGCAAGCATGGACTCCTACTGAGATCAGCATAAATGTGATAAGATTAATCAGGGATTAATTATTAGATTATTGGGAACAACTGAGTCATATTTGCACAATCCATCTACAACTCTCTGTTATTCTTTGCACTGAAACTCCTTTTTGCCAACCTTAGTGATTAACTTTGTTTTGTTTATTTTTAATATAGAAATGATTCCATTTTAATATAGTACATGATTCCAAACTAGCTAATTGTTTTTGTGAGCAACTCAAAGAAAATAGATCTGAAATTGACAGGAAGCCATATGCTCATCTTTGTTGAATGCAGACAGACCTTTTACTTTTGCTAGTCATGCATGAGAGAAGAAACAAAAAGGATACTTATAATATTCTCAAACACTTGATATGGAAAAGATTACCAGTTAGTAGAATAATTTTCTGTGGTGAAAATCTGATTATAAGATAACATGATTCTCTGTTTCTCTCAGCATCCCAATAAAAATTGCATTTTCATGCATTACATTCTACCAAGTTTAGCTTGAAACTGTATTGTTTAGGAATTTTCTAAGACTATTCCACATGCTAGTTTTTACCATGGTCAACCTGAGATTTCATGTTCTTTTACTACGAAACTGAGTAAGAGCATCCAGCATAATGAATCTCTCAAAAATCTAACCCCTGGAAATCATCTTGCACAAAGCCTGCAAAATCTATTCAGAAGGTTTACTTTATGTCAGTTGTACAATAAGCCCGCAGATGGAGGGATCTCATGGCCTGTGTGTGTGTGTGTGTGTGTGTGTGTGTGTGTGTGTGTGGTTTCCTTTCTTCTGCAATTTTTCTCTTCAGCTCTATTTCATCTATTAGATGTAGAACAAAAAATTTGTTTAGAGTAGAACAAAAAAATACGATGCTATGTGAAGAAAAGAAGCTTTAATAAAACATAATCTTACTATTTGAATGTCAAGGAATACCACATTTGTTTCAAAATACTTCAGAGAAAAATAAGAAGGGGTACATGGATGTGAGGAGTGGATGAGGCCAACTGATGGTTTTTATTTTTTGCTGGTCTTCATAGGCACTTCTCCCCACACTGAGTGCTCACCCATTCCCCTTGAGCAAAGAACAGACAGGAGGCCTCCCTTTCAACAGTGAAGCTAAAATGGGAAGCAAATGACACTTCCTGTATACTGTGTCCAAAGTATTGAAAGACTGCTGACCTGAATACATTCAAGGTACATAAGTTCAAATCAGCTATTTGTAGTGCAAGAGATGGGGGCTGGAAGTCAATATTAAGAATAAATTTCCATTAGTTATGCAAACCTCCATGCAGTGTCTCAACCTTTCATCTGGGAAGCAGGAGTTCTACTCATGGTTTGGCAAATTTTATATTGACAAACTTCTGTAAAAAAAGAAAAAGGTATCTTTTTTTCATACTGAATGCATTTGTAAATATTAAATATATATACATATGTAAGTAAAAATGTAACTGATGCTAAGTAAATGAATGAATGAATGAATGAATGAATAGATAAATGAATAATTGATGCAACTTCCAAATCGGAGGAAAACCTGCTGGTAGAATGAAACTCAAAGTAATTCGTAATCTCACTAGGGGGGCCTTGCTAGACTGGTTTTTCAGCTAGTTTTCCAATAACATAGAATGACTTATACTCATTACTAAAACACAAGCATAAGATACAATATGCCAATTTTTGAATATATACTAAACACCTAGCACCCTTCTTTGCTTCTCAAATCTTGGCATAATTCAACACACACATTTAAGTAACGCATTAAAGATAAATCTATAAATATCTTTTATTCCCCCATTTTTTTCTTATCTAGTTACTCCTATGAAGATGTATCTCATTCAGACATTTGCTTGGTGGGATTCTGTCTTCTGATCTTATTCATATTTTAACTGAAATTTATTTGACGTTGTTAGGTATGTATGTATGTAGGTTATTTTTCTGTGTATTTTTTCCCCTGGAGAATCAAAGAGAAGACAAAAGACAAATTGTGAATTTTTGTTTCCACTTTTGCCAGGATGTTGACTCGTTAATGCTCAGAATATCCTAAGATAATGATTTAAAACCCTATAGGGAGAAACCTTCCACTAAGAGGCTTTTATTATAGTGGTTACCATATCTGGTGGAAACAACTATCAAAACAAACATTTTCATTTTCAGAGAATAGTGTCTTAAGTAGTCCAGTCTTTTGAAAGCTCATATTTTTCCTGGCAACTGATCTTTCATGAGGTCTTAGTTTTTTTCCTTGGTAACCAATCTGTGTATTAAATATCTCTCGTATTCCTGTCTCCTTCAAAGTCCTTTCTTATTTCTTGTACCATGCTGCTAAGTTGAATGAATCTTCATTGTTAGAAAACAACACCTACTCTTTCTTGATAGGACCATAATTTTGTTCATGAATCAGTCTTGAGTGTTTTATATTACTCTCTCCAACCTCACAAAGAGTCAAAGTTTATTTAATACTTCAACTAACCAATCAGCATTTTTTTTGCAGGAACTCCAAGAGTCAGTGCCTTCCTTCCTCCAGGATGGAATAGTCCCTTGTGTCTACACTTGTCCTAGATGGAGAACCACATTTGGGTATTTCTGATTGAGGGATGTTGATGAAACTTCCAAAATATGTCAAACTTCCAAAATGTGTCCTCAGGAGCCTCGATGTCTAAAGCATTTTTGCTCCTTCTCGCCTAAAACTTTGTTTTCGTCTACTTTTGAATTTCCTAGGACTGTGATTGCCAAAGAAATTCCTCTTTACCATCTGTGGTCCAGCAGGAGTGAGCCCCCAATGCTGCTTCCTCTGATGTTCCATTTCCATTCTGCTTTTCTTTAATGTAGACACTGCTGAATTTTGAAAACCTTGAACTGCTCACTGAATGGTTTCCTTTTCTTCTCTACCACATGTAGGGATAAAACTGTTATCTCTGCTTTCATTTGTTTTCTTACATACCCTTCCAAATTGAGCCCAGTGAAACTCCTTATGAACCTATGAAATTAACATTTCTGATTCTGATAAAATTAACTATTTTTTTTCCAAATAAGCATTGCCATTATTCAGGGCCTCATCTCTCTAAGGTAATCTCTTCTGTTGGTCTGTTATGGCATCCTAATCCTTTTGTTGTGTTCCTCTATGGTTTTACAAGCAATAACTTTCCAATTCTCTGACACCCACCTGATGTCCTCGAATTCGATTAAATTCTGACACTAACTACCCATAGTTTATGTAGATCCAGTAAGGGATTCAGTGTCACTTCGATCACTTCAGATGACTACCCAGGCTACCATACTTGTGTCTGGACAATTCTAGAGTCAGGTCTTCCCATGACTTCCTCTCAGCTTTAGTAATATGTTAGATCGACTCACAGACCTCAGGAAAATGTGATCCTTACTATTAAAGTTTATCATAAAGAATAAAAATGAACGGGCAGGTCCAGAGGGTCCCAAGCCCAGGAGCCTCTGTCCCCTGAAAGTGGGTTGTGCCATCCTCCTGGCACAGGGATATGTTGACCGATCCAGAAGCTTCCTTCCCCTCATTATTTCAGAGTTTTTAATCTAAGTTTCATTATATAGTTGTGATTAATTAAAGCACTGGCCATTTGTGATTGAACTCAATTTCTGGCCCCGTCCCTTCCTCAGAGGTTGGGGACAGGGCTGAAATTTCTAACCCTCTAACCCCGTGTTAGCTGGTGACCAGCTCACATCTTGAAGCTATCTAGGGGCCCACCAAGAGTCATCACATTAGCATAAACACAGGGATGGTCGGAAAGGGCTCACTGTGCATAACAAAAGACTCTCCTATCAATCAGACATCCCAAGGGTTTAGGAACTCTGTGCCAAGAACTGGCAAAAAGACATATCTACATTTTTCCCCCTTTATTACAGTTCCCTAGAGGCTTATTCCATGTCTCTTGGGCTATATTAGTTTTATAAATTTCAGGACATATGCACAGATTTCAACAGACCTGTTGGAAAAGTAGTCAGAGAGAAGTTGCTCTTGAGCTCCCCTCATGGAAAGATTAAATAAAAATGTACTGCATACCTAAAATGCACCAATAAAGGCAACTATTCTTTCAAATTGGTAAATTATTTCATGGGAAAGTAAAAATATGAAATAAAATAATATGCACTTTTATCTATTTCAGCTTGAATGAAATGGCAGTCAGTAATATGCTGTCCAGATATAATGTCTGTGTTATAAGAAATATTTGTTAATGACAAAATAAATAAAAGACATTTCTTTATGGATTCCAAATATTAACATTTGGAATTAACATTTCAAATATTAACATTAACATTTCATTTTAACCAATGAAAGCGAACCTCATGTCTATTCTGCCTTAGTTCTTCAGGTCTAACTGGTTCACCTCTGTAAGTGGGTCAGCTTGAAAAGGGAAACCTTGAACAACAGCATTGTTTCTTAAGGTAAGTAGGGGTAATTACTCCTCACCTTTTGAGTTTCATGTCCATGTACTAGCTCTTTCTCAGGTCTGGGTTTCTTGCCTCTCTACTGTACTTTTCAATATGCGGCCAGTGATCCCCTGCATTCTTGTTTTGCTATTGGAGTTTCGTCTGTGTACATGTATTGTTATGGGACATGGTATTTTTGATTTCTAAGACAGCTCCAGGTTTCATTTATAACTTGAGTTTTGACAATTTCCAATCATTTGTTTGGGAAACTCCACAGTGAAAAAAAAATCCCAATAACCTAGCCAGAGCATGACTCTTCCTTCGACACTAAGTCTTAAGCATAAGCCATACAAAAGCGACATTTACATTATATTGGGCTTATTTATTGATATGACCTTTTGCCATCAACTAAGAACTCCTTGGAGTTAAGGTTATTTGTTGGTCATTTTAATACACCAACCTTAACACAGAACTTGGTGCATAGTTGAATAAACCAATAGGTGAGTAAAGATATAGATTTCAAATGTGAGACAGTCCTATTGTGAAATATTTACTGAAAGCTTACTGGATTGGAAACAAAATACTGTTTTCAAACTTACTTGTGGACGAGAAGATGATGATTAGGTAAGTGAAGAGAAATAAAATACACTATATTAGCTTAGGTAATAGTCGTGCTACCTGGGTGGGGGGGGCACAGTTTTACTAATTATATTTGACGTTTTTGTTACCTTGGAAAATATTCTTTTAACCAATGAAAGCGAACCTCATGAATGAATTATGTATTTTTCATGATCCAAATTAAAATGTTAAAGATAAAAGTTATAAATTCCCTCCCTTCCTCCATAAATATATGAAACATAAAATCCAATTAGCACTTGAGTAAGTGGATCACTAAAAATTATGGCACATCACAAATTACTTTGAATTGTGAAGCATGCTAATTCATATTTTGGAATAAATTCTAGGTTTGTCAGTATGAACTTAAATCAATCTTCATTTTTCCCACTTTATAATGACTTACAAATCATAGGGCATTATCAGAATAACTTTCATCAAAGATAAAATTAATCTTTATTTTTCAGTTTAAAGTACTGCTAGTAGATAAGTCATATCCCTTTAGATTAACAGCTAATTATTTCACAAATAAAATTCAAGTTGTTACTGTCTGTGGACATACCATATAAATTAAATTACTCATTGCTTTTGAAAAACCTAAGTTATTAATGTGCTCATCTCAGCGCACTTGTTTATTTCCCTTCATTATAAGTGATTTATGCAATTCATTAGATCGCGGTAATTATCATTTAAGACTCATAAGGCTTTTATTTATGCAAGCTTTTCTGGTGTTGATGAAGTGTATACTGATTTACAAGACAGGCTTGATAAGTTGTATATATAGGATAATGAAATCATTCAAATTATCTTTACAAGATAACCACGTGCACTGTATTTCTGGTAAAACCATAACTGGAAATGATTTTTATAAAACAATTATTGTGTACTGGGTGTATTGGGGAGCTTGAGAAAGAGAAAAAGCCCATGTAGATTTTGGTTTATTGCCTCCAGATTAAGCATGATGTCACAATAGGTAGTCAGGGTTTCTAAACACAAAACCCAACTTAACTGAAATTACCTCTGAGTGCTGTGTTTTTGTCAAGTGCTGCGGTTATCATAATGAAACCCTACTTCATTCATCACCTGAAAAAATTAGGAAGTTATGATAGATTTTTTTAAAGATTTTATATATTTATATTTATTTATTTATTTGAGATTGAGAGAGAGAGAGAGAGAGAGAGGGAGAGCGCAAGCAGAGGAAAAGCAGAGGGGGAGGGAAAGGGAAAGAATCTCAGACTCTGAGCTTGAGCACAGAGCCCAAAGCAGGCTCCCTCTTGGGACCCTGAGATCATGACCTGAACCTAAACCGAGGGTCTGCACTTAACTGACTAAGCCATTCAAGCAATAGATAGATCTAAAAATATATATCCTACAATAGTCCTACAATAGATAGATCTAAAAATATATATCCTAAAATAGTCATTTATTATCCTTTCAATTCAATGTGTGAAGTGTTTTTTTCTTTTTGCTTTCAAATATACCCCTTGGTTTTTTCCGATGACAGAAAGATGGCAAAGTAGGAGACCCCAGCCTCTGATACCCCCTCAAAATCAGACAGCTATCCATGAGCAGAAAGTCCTCTGAGATAGCTCAGGGGTCCTCCTAAGAAACTGCAGCAACAGAGTGGAAGAGGAAAACCCGAGAATAACAACACAGAAGCAGAAGGAAGACAGCTTCCTTTTGCCTGCATGGAGCAATGATGAGTGGCTTTATTTTTATTTATTTATATGTCTTTTAGTTCACATCATCCTCTAATGCTTCTCATAATTTCTCTTTTGACCCAGTTTAACTTAGGAGTCTGTTCTTTGTTTTAAACACATTTGGAGGGTTCTCAGGCATCTCTGTGTTACTGATATAAAATTTAATTTGTTTATGGATAAAGAATATGCCATATATAATTTTAAGTATCCCTTTGATTTGTTGAGATTCATCTTATGGCCTGGTATATGATCTTTCACAGTGATTATTCTCTGTTCTCTGAAAAGAAAGCATGTGATGCTATTGGTTTGTGCAGGAGTTCATAATATCCATTAAGTTAAATTACCGGTACCATCATGTCTTCTGCATCATTGTTGACACTTGTTTGTGTCTATTTTGTGTATACCTTCCAATTACTGAGACTGGGATGTTAAAATTTCCAAATGAATTGTAGGTTCGTCTACTTTAATTTTTGTCATTTTCTGCTCTTTTACTTTAAACTACTGTTATTAGGCGTATAGATGTTTAAGATATCTCCTCTCAATGAGTCGATCCTTTTATCAATGTGAAAAAATGCTCACTATTTGTGGTAACATTATAGTCTCAAATCTACTTTGTCTGATATTAATATAGCCACTTCAGCTTTCTTATGATTATTATTCTATGGTGTATATTTTTTATCCTTTACATATAATGTATCATTTATCTATTGCTGCTGTAGCCAATTATCACAGATCTTTGTCTTCAAGCAACACAAATGTATTTGCTCACAGTTTACGTGGATCAGGAGTTTGGACACAAGGTAGCTCAGCCTTCCCTACTCCAGGTTTCATGTGGTTGAATACATGGGGTTGGCAGGGATGCATCCTTTTCTGGAGCCTCGGTGGATAAATCTGCTTCAGACTCATTCCAATTTTTTGGCAGAACTCAATTCCACAAGGCTGTGAGACCCAGGTCCTCACTTCCCTGCAGGTTTTGGATATAGGATCGTTTTCAGCTTCTAAAGTTTAGCTATACCACTCAGCCCATGGTCCCCTTCTTCCAACTTTAAAGCTAGTGGTGCAGACCAAGACTTCCTCACATTTTGATCTCTCTGTTGCCTTTCCACTTGCCGTAGCTCTCTGACTCCAGCTGGCAAAAATTCTCTGCTTTCCTGGGCCCAGGTGATTAGATTGGGCCCGCTTGAAAAACACAGCATATTCTCCCTATTTTAAGGTGTAGAAATTTAATTAGATCTACACACTTCCTTCAGCAATACCCAGAATACTGATTAATTAATAACCAAGAGAGGGGAATCTTGGAAAAAGCATCCTCATAATTCTGCCTGTCATACCTGTGTGTGTCTTTTTATGGATTCTTTCTGTGAAAAGCATGTAGTTGGGAATTGTTTTATATACACCTATTATCTCTATTTTTCAACTGTGTTGTTAGAGCAATTTACTCTTTTATGTAATTATGGTTATAATTTCATTAAATTCTCAACCTTGACATTTATTACTTCAGTATTTCTCTCTTTTGATTTATTATCAGAATATTTTATATCAGTTATTACCCATGATGTATAATTAATTATACCTTGTTTCTTTTTGTGTTTTTAGTGGGACCTCTAGGGTGTAAGACAGAGTGTGTGCCTGAATACAGTCCACTTTTAAATGATATTAATACCATTTCAAGTATAATATCATGCTTTGATTGCTTGCCTTTGTGATTTTGTCTCACATATTTATTTCTAGATATACTATAAATTGGGCAAAACTGTTATTTTTTGCTTCAACAGTTAATTATCTGTGAAATAAATTTTAAAAAGGAAAAAACGTCTTGTATACATATCCTATTTTACTATTTCCTGCATATCCCTGCGTTTTGTTAATTTTAAGTGCCCTTGGAGAATTATTCTTTTACTCAATGACTTCAACAATTATTGTCATTCAAACCAACTGTTGAAAATTGTGTTTAATAATACAGTAAATTTGTCCTAGTGAAGAAAATGAAAAGCGAATGATTCAATACCATAAAAGCAGAAAAAAAAAAATTCCCCTCAACTGCTAATATTTTGTGTTCCTTTTTTGCTCAAAGCCACACATTCATTGCATATGCAGTAAATCCACCAGGATTCTTCTCGTGAAAATGCTGATAGAAGTCTATCCTAAATAAGCACTAACATCTAAGTATACAAAGATTTTCTCCCAAGTATCATGAAGTCTACTAAGAACAAAACCAGCTGAATCTATCTCTCTCTGTCTCTCATTCATACACATTATCCATGAATTATTTTCTTGTCCTTGAAAGCATTTCATTATATAGATTACATTAAAATATTTCGATAAAAGTATTTGTGCACTAAGTCTACCTACACATAGTGTATCTATGTTAATGACTTCCTGTAACTTTCTGAATTTAAAATGTTACCATCTTCAATATGTATAGAATGTATTGAAAGATTATACAAAGAAAAAATATGTGTTTTAAATATATCTCTATGCCACGAATTCCAAATTATTATTTGTAAAATAATAAGATGATGAGAAAATAGATTTTCTATCAGGCTAACATAATCTATTTCAATATATGGAAACTCTGGGTCAACTGGAATTACATGGAATTACATAGAATACAGATTCCACCGGATGTCTTTTTACTCCCCTGCAGAAGTGCTGAGGGTACTGATGGAAAATAAGAGCTAAATCATAACTTGGGGTTTAAAATGTTGCAACTTTTGTCATAAGAATTGTCAGAGCAAACAACCAGAGAAAAGAAACAAGCAAGCCACATTCTAATGAATATTTTTTAAGGGACTGAGTTTTATCATGAAAAGAATCAATGCTGATTTCATATCTGTTTTAATCTCCTAAAGTCTTAATGCCCAGTTAAAAATAGAAAACAGGTTTTTTAGAACATATATGAATTCTAAATTTTCATTTAATCAATACCAATTAGATTTACAATTTAACTTAAATTTTTATAGATACTACAGGGGCATTTTTTTTTCTTACATTTTGTTTCTAGACAGATCTATACAATTGGAATAGTTTTAATCTCATTTTCTGGCAGGCCAACTATGGCTGTGCAATTTAGTTTTCCTCTCTCAAATACCAATATTTTTATATTCTTCAGTTATGGTGAGTCTAAGTTTTAAAATAAATGACATCGTAATGCTCAAGCACAGGTGTTCAGTTGGGAATTTCCTTATTTTACTCCCATCTGGTGAGATCATATTTGTTATCCTTCTGAATGGCCATGCTTTCATAACTAAATGAATAATAAGGATATAATCTAAACATTCGGTAAATTTCAGAATCCCTATATATGCCTTTGCCTTGCTAATAGGCTCTGGAAAAACTACGGGCCTTAGGATTATAGATGAGCCAGAAGATGTCATCAATCAGAATATTGCTTGCAGTAGTCAAGGGACACGGTGAAAATATGGTTTAGTGCCATTCTATAACATCTATGCCAGAAGGTCACAGAAATGTGCAGAGGTGAAGTTTCCTGGCATTTATAATGCTGTAAATCTTGCTAAGGCAACCTGCTTTTATACTACTATTTCCATTTGTTTTCTATATAGGGGTTTCTGATTGATGACTCACTATTGTAGTTCCTCAAATACCTTGATTCGGGTGATTGTTCAAATAGCTCTGAATACTAACTGTGTAACATACTTACCTAAATATCAGTGGACAGTCCTAAAATCTAAAGCAAGCAAACAAAAATTTCTCTCTCTCACACACACACACACACCACACCATGGCATTGAGAACAAACCATGTGTAGAAATATCAATAACTAAATGAGTCCTTAGATGACTGTTTCAGATGAAATTAAAAACAACATGAGAAAGCTGAAATGATAACATGGATGAAGATAGTCCGCATCTTTAAACATAATCAACATTTGATCTACTCACATTTTGTTTTGCAACAGCAAATGGTTTTTACTTTCTGGTCCCCAGGTGTAAGGTAATAAGGTACTCTGGATATGAGTAAATGACATATAATATCATCAGCAGGCATTTTAACAACTTCAAGCTGCCCTTTTAAATTATTTATGATAGGAACAGGTAATACACATGCCCACAGGGAACTCGACAACTATTTAGCCACATGGGGTCTCATAAGAGGAGTATTGGAGTATTTGCCATGGCAAATCATAGAATTATTTCAAAGTTGACTGCAAAATTTATTAAAATATTTATTAAAATGATAACATATAAAACAAGTAAACATGCTTTCATTTTTGCATGTTTCCATGTTAGTCAAAGATTGCCATGACTGTTGTCCTGAATTTTGAAAACTAGATTTTTCTTGTTGAAACAGATAAAACGTTTTCTGCAGGAGGTACAAATAATCACACACAAATACACACCAAAGGATATCTCAAGATAATTTTATATATAAATTTTATATATACTTAATACAATTCTTAATATAATTTTCCTTTCAATACAAACAGTAAACATTATTTCAAACATTCATATTATTATTTAAGTAATCTTATGTCAGTGCTCATTAGTATTTATGCATAGTGAAATATGTAAGTAATGCAATAAACTTACATTAGTTTAAAAAAATGGGGGCAAAACCTCTATGACCCTCAATAAAAGTGGAGGGGAGAGCATGTGCCCATCCTATAATTATCATTGTACTGGAAATGAGTGATTTTGTAGGTTATCAATAAACTGTGATTTCACTAGTGCAGGATATTATTAGAGTATGTGATCTATGAAGGTAGACTTTCTTTGTTCAAGTCTCAGGTTTAATGTTTGCTAGCTGAAGACTTTGGTCAATTAACTTAATTTCCTGTTCTATAAAATGATAAGAGGAATGTGAATAACCTCATGAGGTTTTGCGAGAATTAAATAAAGTCATGTATGCACACCAATATGGTGCTTGGTTTGCTCTCAACAAATATACATATGGCTACAGAATACTCAGGTACTCTGAGATTAATCCATAACTTATGACTTTTGTTCCTTGATTAACCAAAAGTAATTTTGATAGTATGCATGTGATGAGTTTTAATCTCATGACTGAAGCATCAGCAAAACTTTTCCATCAGCAATCCATTTCAGCTCCCCATACTGAAGGGCCAGATTTTAGTCAGTTTGCTGCCAATAGCAAATGTCTAAAATGTGCCTTGACAATTTAATTCAGCAAAAAGTTTTAGTGTGCATTATTGTGTTCTTGGCACTCTCAACCAGCAGAGAGGGTCTCCCCTAGTGTGCCTGGGGACATGGGGAGGGGAAGGAGGAGAGGTAATCAGCTTCCTGCACTTCAGTATTCACCAGAAAATAATATTAACTCATCTTTTCATTTTCTCTGATCTCAATTTTTATTAATATATACACATGGAGTCTTTGAAAGTTTGTGCATGAACTAGTAATAACAATCCTTCTGCCTTAAATCACCTCCACCCCCCCCCAAAATCACTTTGATAGACCAGTTACTCTTAAATAATGTGTAGATTCAAAATTCTGCTTGGCATCACAAGTAAAATATCAAAATTCATCCTGCTTTTGATTTGAATCTGAATCCAATACATCCAACTTTAATTCAAAGATATTTAGTTTTTTTGTTAATGTAGAATAAATATACTAGTCTAGTTTCAGTAGATACTGGTAAAAACTGCAAAAAGCTCACCTACAAAACAGGGAAATTGAAGCCTGACTTCTGTAACAGACAGGTGAGGAGCAGCGGACTCTCCCTCAAATAATTATTAAACTAGAGAAAATTATTTGATCAAAAACAAGAATAAAGACTCTAGAACAGCTTCTCAAGGCATGCAGCAAATGGAGAAACACAAATTTAAAAATCAACTAGAGGGGCACCTGGGTGGCTCAGTGGGTTAAAGCCTCTGCCTTTGGCTCAGGTCATGATCAGGTCCTGGGATTGAGCCCCACATCAGGCTCTCTGCTCAGCAGGAAGCCTGCTTCCTCCTCTCTCTCTGCCTGCCTCTCTGTCTACTTGTGATCTCTCTCTCAAGTAAATAAATAAAATCTTTAAAAAAATAAAATAAAAATCAACTAGAAAAAAATTGACTAGATCTTGGTGAGAGGATGCAAGTCTGGCAGGGGGTTCACCTTCTCCTTCCCTCTCTGCAGCCCAGTAAGATAACGGCTCCCTCTCCCAAAGCTCCCAGTCTAGGGCAGGTGTGGGGAGACAGAGGACCAGGCCGGAAGCATTTCCTATGACCCAGCTTCCTGTTGCAGAAGATCTATTCAAATCAAGAGGGTCCATACGTTTGAGGCTCCCTTTCCTAACTGAGCCCTCCCTCAGGGTAGAATGCTACCCAGGTGTAGAGCACTGAAACTGAGGCTCTTGGTTCATGGCGCAGAGTTTTCATCCTGGGAAGGGCAAACCAAGAAGACTGGAGTCACCACTGGCCCATCCCCCAGCACCTATTCTTAGAGTAGGGTTGTCACTCCGGGAGCAGCCAACTGCTGTCCTCATCTCTAGGTCTTGTGAAGTGGCATGAGGTTTCTGTTGAGAGGAGAGGCAGACCTTGAAGAACAAGAGCTCCACAGGTGTGCCTGAGCCATACCTACTGGCAACAGAGCAGGAAGAATTCCACCCCTAGGACATCATCAAAAACCATGGAGAGCTTGCTGGAGAGCAATTAAGAGGGCGGCACTCATAGGTCCAAGATAGAAGTAGTAACAAGAAAACAATGACAGAGCAGTTAGAAGTTTAACAAGGAGAACAGAGAAACAGATGGTTAAGGACACCCTGACCATGTGCTGGCCTGGATGACAGTCAACCTTAGGGATTAGGAAGGTAATGCAGAAGTACTAGGGACTTCCACTCAAGGAGGAAGCAGAGAAGGACATGGGAAGACCTGAAAACATTTCTCATGCTAAATCAGTATACAGAGAGAAATTCATAGATGCAGACATCTATGTTAAAATAGTTCAGATACATAATACAGCTGTTTACTCTAAAATATTGGGAAAAGGAGAGCAAACTACAATCAAAGCAAATGGAAGGTAGAAAAACTTTGCTGTATCCGATTTATATCTTAGACGCTCACTCCAGGAAGGTGTGCCAGTGCTGTGTTCAGCCCACAGATGCCAGAGAACCTACACCCAGGGACGGCCTTAGGGTCCTGCTTTCTTCCAACTTCTCCCTGCACCTCTCCTGACCATCAGAGAAATCCAAGTTCTTCACTGTCAGAAATGAAAACCGCTCTGATCTCTTCTTACAGATTTCATGAGTTTGCTGCCTAAGCCTGTGATAATGCAGTAGTCAGGTAGTAATGCATATGTATGCTGTGAAGTAACAAGGAACTGTTTTTTTCCGTTAAATGGATGGTTAACATTTCTTTAGATTTTTTTTTTCTGAAATAAGAAAGATCACAGAATTGTTCTAAATCCGTGAACAATCCTCCATGTTGATTGGAAAAGACTAAACCAACTGTCTCATTAGGTGAACACGAAAAAAAAGTAGGATTAGTTTTAGGTATCTAATGCAATTATTTTAAAAGTCCACAGCTCTTTCAATGTTTGATTTAAGGAGATGCTACGGTGTCTTACTCGGGGTTTTTATTGTCCCTGTATCAATGAGTATTCTTACAAATGAGAAAGCCCTATACGTTCTGTGTGTTCAGCTGTAAATAGTGTAGAAAGCAGAGGGAGGCTGATGAAAAGAGCTGCGGTTTCTAATTATCAACAACACACCTCAGCCCCCGGAGGAGAGTGAAGGGCTCTCTGAGACTCTCTGTGGATCAGCTTCAATGGAAGAAAAGTCTTAGACTTGACAATGTCATATTTTATTTCAAAAAGCGAGATTACCTTGTGTTGTTACTAATTCCCGGGGTAAAACAATTATCTTAGTAAAAAAAAGAAAAAAAGTCTTCTCACTCAATGAGACCAAAAGTCAAGAGTACCTATTTTTTTTTTTAAGATTTTATTTATTTGTGAGGAAGAGTGGGAGTGGGGAAAGCAGACTCCCCACTGAGCAGAGAGCAGGACTCAGGGCTTGATCCCAGGACCTGGAGATCATGACCTGAGCCAAAGGCAAATGCCCAACAAACTGAACTACCCAGGCTCCCAAGTGTATCTGCTTTAACATGAGTATTTATAGACAGCTAAATATTCAAAATATAGCAGTTGAGATAATTTATCTTACCCACTTTCTTGCCAAAGTTAGGTAAAGGAGTCCCAACAGAGGCAGGAAGGAGCAAAGCACACCTGAGTGTCTATAATTTAACTTCTATGATTGGAAAACCCAGGAGAGTCAAGAAATGGAAGCTTGTCAGGAGAGAGGATTGAGCTTGGAATGTTCAAGGTAATTCAGGTCACACTCTGGAGAATAAATTGGAAGTGGGGTGGATGATCGAATGTATGCAAATCAAATAGGAGGCTTTCACTTAATCCAGGTGAAAGATGACAGTGGGTTAGACGCCATGTTTGACGTCGATGTAGGAAGAACGCAATGCAGGTGAGAGAAGCCAACTGCACAGGAGGGGACAGCTTACGTGCAGGTAGAAGTTAGTGAAGACACACTGGTTTCTAACGTAAGCAAGTTTTTGGATGTGGTATCTTTGAAGATAAAATCAATTATTCTGTGTTTTTATGTTAGGATATTGAAGTTCTACTTAAGAGAAACAAGTGTAATATAACAAATAAATACAAAATAGAATAGTGAAACCTTATTTTCCTGGGCATCTTACTTCTACAAATGCTTCCTAAATCTGATTTTATTTTCCTGGAAACTGCATTGTATTTTCCTTTTGTTAACAATTTTCCTGCCAAGGATATGTATTCTTTGAAATTCACACTATTTGCAATTGGGCGCTGAAATGTTATTAAGATTTCTTTACTTCAGGTATTACTTTTTAAGCTACAACTAACCAAATTCACAATCTCATATCAGCTGCAAATGCATTCTTATTACTTCATAAAAATGCTAGTTTATCTAAATTCTCTTTCTGTTGGCAGTAATTTTTCTAGTTTCATGAAATAAATGATATACAGTTGATTTCTTTAAGAAAACTCTAATTTTCCAGTAGCAATTTATATGAATGATCTCATATTCACTTTAGAGTATATAAATATGATATGCATAACTATTATAATTTTCAACAGCTTTTCTTCATTCAGTGTTTGTTTTTCAGTTATAAGGCGGTCACTGTTCACTAAGGCCAGTCTGTTTTCATGATTTGTACAACTTTAATATCTACCTCTTCTCTGAAAATGTTTTATTATGCTTGTGAATAAACATATTTCGTGAACATTATAAGAAATCTAAGTATATACCATAGAACTTAGCAAATTGAATACATATTAGTGACTGCTGAAATTAAAGGTCAATTTATGTCTGTTTATTTACATCCCTGTGTGTAGTTACACTTTTTACCACTGAATTTTCTAAAAAGCAATTTCACCAATATTTCTACGTATATGTTTTCATTTATTTGGTATTTATTAAGCCATTAACCAGTGGCAATTATAGTATAATAAAATCCTGTTCTCTAAATTGTAACCTGATAGAGTTGATGACATATTAATAATATAGTTGCTGTAAGTAGGGAAAAACCAATATATTAAGAGTTTACTGATCTGATATACCAAGGCTAGTTTTATGTTTAATGTCTAATTACATTTAGATAGTCTAAGGTAGGGGTGAAAGCATCAAATATCCATGGTTCTGGCAGGCATCAATTTGAAAGTGGAGGATTATATATGTAACAGGAAATGGAGGGGAGACATTGTAGCAAAATGAAAAGATTACATCCTTCCTAAAGTCATTGAAATTCAAGCAATGAATAAGAACTTTACAATAGCCAATCAGAGGCTATTTGAGGGCTAATTTAGCCTCTGGGAAGGCTGACCTATATTATCTTCACTGAAACTTGATACAACACAATAATTTTTCTTTGTTTTATTGTTTCCATAGTTGGTCCATAATATAGATCTATAATTGGTTTAATTAAGAGATGGGGAAAAATAGTCCTAGACTTATAGAAGTTGATCACATTTAACTAGTTTTGCTATACTGCCTATGCAGGACTTTTATAAAATAATCATAAATTACTCAAATCAACTGGCATACCTACCTTCTTTTTTGTCTGTTTCATATGGAATGTCCATAGTCACAATTCTTTACAAGGCATTCTTCCCCTTCCAGCTTTCATTTTAATCACCTTGAGCTCATCAGGCTTTCTCGGAAAAGCTGCATTCATCACTCCTTTCCTCCCTCCCCAAGTCATGGAAAGAATTTAATAGGTGTCAGCTTAATGAATTAAGATGCTTGAACAAAGCTCTTATCATAAAGGCAAGTGTTAATCAATGATTGTATCTTAAAACACTTCAATATCCTCCTTTAGCTGTTTAGCTGGGAAACAAATGAATCTTTTAACTCTGCTTACAAACCTGGCAATCATTTCTTGGCTCATGTAATTTCATGTCAAATAAAAATAAAAATACCAAAGAAACACTAATAACATTCTGTTTCCAAACCATTTCACCTAAGACTGAAGACTCATTAAGAACATTATCTCACTTCCAGTTTATCACGTGTCGGTTTTACTAAGTGCTTCACTGATCACCATGTTGGCAGATTTCAATAGCATTTTCTGGCCTGCCTACTACCCAGCTGCAGAGCCAATGCCACATAATTTGAGCTTATTTTTCTATAGCAACACCCCTGTTCCATGTACCAATTTCTCTATTAGTCAATTTTCTTATATTTGGCTGCAGTGATATCAATACCCTAAAATCTCATTTGCCTTGCAATGACAAACATTTTTCTTTCACTCATGTCACATGGTCTTAGCAGGTCAGCTCTCTGCTCCTCTTTGTTTTATTCTTTCCAGGGCATGGGATAAGTAGGCAATTGTTATTTGAGGTTTGCCATTCTCCTGGTGGGATGCGAGGAGGACTAACACATAAACTTTCCTCTTGGATAAGGAATAAATCACTTCTCACAGTTTATTTACTAATCCAGGTCTTTTGGTCAAATTGCCTGCTAATGGGATAGGAAGAATTATCCTTTTAAGAGAGTGACAGTGAGTATTTGGATACAATGAAATACTTTAACACAAGTGGCCTTTTGTGAGAGAACAGATTAAAGAGTAAGCACAGGTAGGGTGATCTGTTAGCAGGTAATTGCAGTCATATATGTGAGAGATGATGGTCCTGATGACCAGGACCAACAGTAGAAGTGAGAAATGGTCAGATGGAGGATATACTTCACGTAGAGCAAACAGTGTGCCCTAAAAAAATTGGATGTCAGACTAGAAAGGTAAAGAATCAAGCTAATGTGAAGTGTATGGCTTGAACTAGGACATAATGACTGTCCCCTGAGGTTGGAGAAGAAGGGAGGATTATAGGACAAATTGAGAGAGAACACAGTGTGGTGTGAGCATCTCAGCCTTAGATTCTGGGACAGTGCCATTGCAAATGGAAATACGAGACCACTGGCAGTATTAAGGGCCCTCTTGATTTTTGTGTTTGCATATTTCAAACGAAACCAATCAGTGTGCCAATAGATTTTTCCAGTCACATTCTGTTATATAGAGATAGATTTAACCAGAAATGCAACTTTTTGTCAAACTAATAAAGCAAAAGGAGAGAGATGCAAAGACTCCAGCACATACATAATGAAGTGATTATAATGCCTGACCATGAAGTTTAAACAGGATTAAGGACAGGGGTGAGTGCATCGACTAGGCAGGCACAACAAAAAGCTATTAGAATTGAAGATTCTGATATGCGAGAGAAAGAAAGAAAAAGAAAGAGAGAGAGAGAGAGAGAGAGAGAGAGAGGGAGAAAGAAAGAAAGAAAGAAAGAAAGAAAGAAAGAAAGAAAGAAAGAAAGAAAGAAAGAAAGAAAGAAAGAAAGAAAGAAGAAAGAAAGAGAAAGAAAAGAAGGAAGGAAGAAAGAAAGAAAAATTTTGGTATTTGGATACTAGCACCAGAGAACTAGAACACAGGAGATTGAGATAAATAATTGTAAGTTGTCCTTAGTGGTTATGAGAAGATCTAAGATAAGATCTTGACTGTAGTTAGTAGGAGCAGGATGAAGACAAAGGGAACAGCAGTCCAGGAAACTGGAGAGTTGTGATGTTGGAAGGATAATCTACCAGTTGAGAATGGGTGGCTTTCCTGTATCTGTGGCTTTTCCCCATGATGCCCTAGTCCAGTGCACTCTGACTTGTGATTATTATTTAAATTACTCTGGCTAAAACAATATTTTCAAGTTGTTTAAATACATCTAAAAACACACACGTGTTATTCTTTTTTGCATGATTGCATGGTGGTTTACTCTTCCTTGCTTCTATTTTGTGTCTGTGAGAACATCTCTGGGTTAGCTGGCAAACTTGCCTTGGCCCAACTACTGATAGGAATGAGAAAGTGCGTGGAAAACTGATGAGTCACCCCCATTCTTCACTGACTGACTACAAACCAATCCCAAGCCACCCAATCCTGTGAAAGAATTCTTCCATATCAGTACAGCTGCCTGGACGATGGGCAGCTGCCCTCAGGCACGTGAATGATTTCAGATGAGCTAGGAAGAAACACACAGTAAAAATATAAATTAATGAGAAATAAATAGCATTGTGATAAAATGCTGAGCACAGATATGGTTAATTATACTGCAGTAGCTAACTGAAATAGTGCGTATTGAAATTTCTGAAAACTAAGACCAGTGTAGTTATTAGAGAACAGATAGTTACTAAACTCCTCAAAATTATATCCATGCATGACAGGAAAATGGGAGGGATGTGGGGGGGAAAATGTGGGTGATCATCAGCCATTTGTGTTTTCTAATTGGCTTTACTCAAAGATCAATTAAACTTTCTCATGACAGGAGGTAGTTTTGAAGCTTGGAAGAAGGCTCTCAAGGAAGTTAGGCCCCTACCTACCCACAGAAATTGGGAGATGGGGAACTATCTTCTTTACAGATACTTTTCAAGGGATGGTTCCCAGGTTCTTGAGAACAAGGTCCCTGGATTGTGAAACTAGCAAGAGGTTTTTAAAACAGATTTACATCACAAAAGGATGGAGAGAGGATTCACAATTACAAGTCTTCTAATCTGTAGTCTTTATACTTTGGAAATAAAATAAAAGAAAAACTTTTCTATAAAGAAAATAAGGAGGCTCTTCTGATCAGGTCATCGGAATTCTGTGAGGGCCATTGTGAGAGGGAGGTCAGAGGCCTATAAGCAAGAAGCCTGGAGAAAGCCAATCAAGCCTTTGGGAAACATTAAAGCCTTCTTGGTCAGTGGATATTCATTTTGAGTTGCCTATCTGGGCCCAAATGTTCGAATTAAATCTTTATGTGCTTTGAGGTGAGCTAATGTTTCTATCTTAAGTGGGATAAAATATTTATCACAGGAAAAAGGTATTATGGATGAAGGGTAGTCCCGTGGGAACACATGCTACAAAATCTTTAAAAACTGAAAACAAAACGGATAGATGTTTTCTCTACACACAAAATTAAAGGCTTACAATCAAAATAGGAGAGAGAAAGAAGCAGAGGAAGAGAGAAGAAGAAATTGTTTCCTGAAACAAAGTGACATGGTAGGTGTGTGTTTCTGTATCATCATACTTCAGTCTATTAATGAAGAGTCAACCCCTTTGAATTACTGTTATCACAGACATCCTCTCATGATATTTAATGATAATTTCATTCAACTGTGTCTATTTGTTCAATAATCATTTTATTCTTTCCTATTTTTTAATATAATTTTTCTCATCTTCCTCACACTTTTCATCTGTTAGCATTTCTACTTTTCTTCCTGAAAAATCATGGTATCTTTGAATGAGAAATAACTTGTGTTGATTGATTGGTATTTTCCCATAAGCCTTCAAAAATTGTGCTACAGTCTTGGAACTCAAGGGCAAATTATTTTCATCTGTTTTTCTAGGACACCAGGAAAGGTAAGCTGAGTAACCCCCCCCCCCACCCTGCATACACCCATATTGTTATGTTTGAAGTCTTAAACATTAGATCTCTGAATTATACTCCGAATATGACTCTATATCTACAAAATTGTGTGTTGCAGTCTCTAGCATGAGTCAGAAACCTGACTAAAGGATGAAATAGGAGTCAATGCCCACGTAGGTTGGGCTTCCAAATGGTAAATGGGGTGTAAAAACATAAAACTTATAACCATGTCTTGGTGAAAAGTGGGCTCAGGGATCCTAAAAGGAAAAGAAATTCTCAACCAAACAGCACAAAGGGAGCTAAGTACAAACAATAAATGGAAATGTCAAATACGCGTGGTTGAGGACAGCAAGAAGGGGCTGGAGATGGTATGAGCATGAAGAGGCAAGGTCCTTGTCACAGAGGTTTGTCTGAGCTCCAGATTTATAAATGTATCCTACCTGCTCAGGAGTGAAGAGACAACAAACAGCATGAGTTAGTACAGAGAAAAATACTTTAACACCAAAGAGGCACTGGGCAAAAACTAATGTCTTATGAAGATCCACGAATCAATAATTTGTGGCAGAAAATATACACAAGATGAAACACTAAGTATTGCAATAAGCTTCCCTTTCCAAAAAAAATAAGCATAGGTTTCATGAGCCATAGTCAATGTCACAAAACTTAGAAAGCTTATTGTTAGAACTTAACTTATTTTACTGGGAAGAAAAGTGCTTCCATATTTTCACATACAAATGCATTTATTTTCAAAAGAAAGCTTTTATATGAATTAGTATATTTCTTGGAGAACAAATAAGTGTAGCTATTTTATGTTTCAGAAAACTTCATGCCCTCACCAAAAGAATGTTTAAAGTATTTTTACTTTTCAACACATTTTGTTGTAAAATTATTTTATTTGTGGGGCACCTGGGTGGCTCAGTGGGTTAAAGCCTCTGCCTTCAGCTCAGATCATGATCTCAGGGTCCTGGGATCAAGCCCCGCATTGGGCTCTCTGCTCAGCGGGGAGCTTGCTTCCTCCTCTTTCTCTCTCCTGACTCTCTGCCTACTTGTGATTTCTCTTTCTGTCAAATAAATAAATAAAATCTTTAAAAAAGAAAAAAATAATTAAATTATTTTATTTGTAAACAAATATGTGCAATTTTATGAGTTCCCTAATCAGAAACTGAGAACTACTTGCTGTGAAATGTATATTTTCTACAAGATCCTTAACATAGAAATTTTATTTTCAGCAATGATAGCTGCTGTTGTGTGATAGAGTCCACAAAAATACAGTGGGCGGAAAGAGCTAAGGGGAAGCTAACATCAACACGATGGTCTGCAGACAACAGATGATAATAATTGCTATGAGTAGACACTGGTTTCCAGCCTGAGAAGGTGAATTATGTTCCCAGACTCTCAGTTACTTTAAGCCAGGGATTCTGGCTGTGTCACACACTGCTCTATGTCACAGCCTCTATTTAAACAGGGAGGGGAAATGGAATACATCTTCATTACAAATGGGTTTGAAGTTTGAGTACCATGTAAAATACTGAAAAGGAAGTTGGAAAATTATCCATTGCAGCCTCAGAAGATAAACAATACTCTGAGGACATAATTCTGGAAAGACACAAATTTAAGAACATAATATGCTCTGTTGTAAAAGAAAAAAAATGTATAAATCCCAACTGATACTTAAAAATACTTCCCATGATTTAGAGTATTTAATGTTTCCAAAAAAATAGAAATTCAACAGCATAGAGATGAGAATGACAATATTTGAGGGGAAAATTATAGACTATCTAGTAAGTTAGTCCATGTAAAGTTGGTCTGTGTAAAATGACTTAAAATCCTATCCCATAATACAATGGTTGTTTCTTTTAATAGTTAATCAGGAAATGTGCATTAAATCAACATATATTAATGTTGTGTCCCATCACCAACTGTTACTCGCTTCTGACAGAGATTAACTTGTAGATCCATCATATGTAAGTAACTTATCAAGCAAAATAGCATTCAAGCAAAGAGTATTACTACAGGTAGGTGGTATCATCACTTCATAATGAAAAATTAAATTCATAGGATACAGCAATTTTAAACTTATATGTCCCTTGTATATTACATGGTATAGTAGTTTTAGTAATTATGGAATCAAACACAAAATGGGAGTAAAGCTATAGAAATATAAATTGCAAAAGTAACATATTTATATACTGCATTGCATATAATATAGCCAACTATAAATATTTCTATAGTAATTCATAAGAGAAATTGTTATAGGCTTCAAAGGGTTATATGTAGACCAAATAAACTAGGAATCAATTTTAAAAATATATAGAAAAAATATTGCAAGACTGGAAACTAAGAAATAAAACCAAAAACAGTTTAACAGAGGAACAATAAGCACTAAATATTGACATATTTAGAATTAAGAAAAATAAATTAGAAAATATGAAGGATACAGCTAAAACAATTAGATTTATAACATTTATAATTGCATTGAAAAAGAATGGCTGAAAATTAGTGAACCAAGAAGTTATAGAATTTAATTTAAAAAGAACAAAGTAAATCCAAGAACCATGTAAGGTAGAACATACCAGTAAAGACAATAAGTTGAAAATATATAAACAATGCCAATTCTACTGAGGGGTGGGGGTGGGGGGATGGGTGAGCCTGGTGGTGGGTATTGAGGAGGGCACGTATTGCATGGAGCACTGGGTGTGGTGCATGAACAATAAATCTTGTAACACTGAAAAAATAAAATAAACATTTTTGGGGAAAAAAAAAGCACACTGATGAAAAGGACAAATCTATCATGAGATTTACAAAGAAAAAAAAAAAGCAGACATAAACAAGAGCACCAATGAAATTGGGTCATAATAACAGATGCTGTCAACAATTAAAAATAATGAGATGCTATAATACCTTATGCCAGTAAATTGAAACTGTTAGAAGAAATGCAAAAAAAAGAGAAGACATATACCTTTTCTGCATTCATTAACAACAACAACAAAAACTGAAAAACCAACCACCTAAAACAAGTGATCCTCTCCCTACTTAAGATACAGGATTAGGAAATACTTCCTTTAAAGAAAACCTATGAGAAAGGTGACTTTAGAATCAGTTTTACAGCAAAGTTAGAAATTATTCTAGTCATATGGAAATACTCTCTAAAAAGAGGAAACAGAAGAATGGCATAAATGGGGATGGCATAATTTGATGCCGATATGTAGGTAGGATAGTATATGAAAGACAAATCACAGGCCAGTCTTTCTCACAGACATGGATACAGCACACATCCAGAAAATACGTGTCTATAAGCTGCGTATATCTCAGTGTAATGTTGGCTTAACAGCCGAAAATAAATTAACACATAATATACTACATTAAGAGATGAAAGAGAAGACAATCTGACTATATATAAAAGAGAAATAATATGGAGTAAGATAAATTTAATTTTTATGTGAAAACATTCTTAGTAATTAAAAATACAAGGGCATTACTAAGTCTAATAAAGTTATTCATTTAAAAATAATAGCAAATGTTATTATTGATAGTGAGATGTTAGAAGCAAGCCCGTCAGCATTTTAAACATATTTCTGGGTATATATTCAGTTCATATAAGAAAAAGTATTGGGGCGCCTGGGTGGCTCAGTCGTTAAGTGTCTGCCTTCGGCTCAGGTCATGATCCCAGCGTCCTGGGATCGAGCCCCGCATCGGGCTCCTTGCTCCGCAGGAAGCCTGCTTCTCCCGCTACCATTCCCTCTATTTGTGTTCCCTCTCTCACTGTGTTTCTCTATGTCAAATAAATAAAATCTTTAAAAAAAAAAAAAGAAAAAGAAAAAGTATTAAATTCTATATGATTGGAGAACTGAACACTTCATTATTTATACACAATATATTTGTCTTTGAAGAAAACCAACCTAACTTTGAGATCAGCAAGTAGAATTATTAGAAGAGTTTTGCAAATGTTTTAGATTTTTAAAAAAATCAGTTTTTGTTTATATTTTTACACTGTAAAAGGTAGATAAAAATATTTTTAAAGTTCCTTTTGCAATTTTGTAAATTAGTTAATTCATATTGACAGTAGTTGTAAATCAATTAACAAAATATGGGTAAGTTCTGGTTGGGGCAATTACAAAATTATACTGAAATATGTTACAAAATTATAAGTCAACAGAAGCATATGCCAGAATAAGGAGACACAATACCATACAAATTATCAATATCCTTGAACTGATCTATAGACACAATAGAAAATCAAATTTTTGTGGTAAAATTTGCAAAAATGTACACAATGGAACAAAGAACAAAAGTAGCCATTATATTCCTGAAAAAGAATAAGGAAGAGCTTCCCTGATAAATATCAATAATAATTTTGAAGTTACATCTATTAAGACTGAGATGTAAAAAAACATAGAGAATAAGGAGCTCATGAAGACACAGAGAATATATGGGGATTTAATTTTTGAGGGGGTGGGACTTGATTTCTGATAAATCATGCACAGCAGATTCCATTCAAAGTGAATAAAGTATGAAAATATGAAGCAATTTAATACTTCTGAAATTCCCTTTCTTCTGTCATGTTAAAAATAAAAATTAATACAACTATTGCCAACAATAGCAAGCAGTAAGATGACATTTCTTGATGACATTCTTCATTGTCTACTAATTATCTTTTTCTAAATGGATAGATATATGAATGATTTTATCAAATGTAAATGATGGTTATTTGGAGACATTAAATTCTGTAAATTTTTAATGGTTTCTTCTGCAATTCTTAAATTTCAAAAATAAAGTGAGTAAATATTATGTCTTTCCAAATTTGATGTTAGTAATCTTTTAAACCATTATAAAAATTAATATTATCGAGAAGACTTGCATTTAACACCAAAATAATGCTCAATTGTTTTACTTTTCCTTTTTTTGTTTTTGTTTTTTATTAATTTTTTTGTTTT
The DNA here is from genome assembly GCA_028646535.1 of Procyon lotor. Taxonomy (NCBI): domain Eukaryota; kingdom Metazoa; phylum Chordata; class Mammalia; order Carnivora; family Procyonidae; genus Procyon; species Procyon lotor. The sequence goes on from CM053616.1 coordinate 44,637,276, forward strand.
GTTTTACTTTTCCAATAAAAATACATATATTTGAATAATATAGTAATTTAAAGAATAAAATTAAAGTTATTTTAGAGGATATTTAGCTGGTATTAGTTGGTATCTTTCTATCTCACTCCTCTTTTTCAGTTTAATAGATATTATTTCTCACTAATGCTATTTCAAAATTATCTCCACTTATATATTGGGTAATAAACATACTCCTTTCCAGGGCACACCAGAAATTACTAATATTTACACTAATATTTCCTTTATTCTTCGTGAAGTGATAAATCTAATGAAATATACTAAAAGTGAAAGAAGAGGTTTTTGAATATTTTTGTTGGAAAAATGATGATACAAGGGTATGAATTAACTATACTTATTGATTTATTAACATATCAACTTTATTTTCTGAACAACTGTAGATTATAAAAAAGGTGTGAGATAATACAGAGTCCTCAGATACACCATGTAAATTTCCATAACATTAATATCTTACATTAGCATGGTACACTTGTTACAGTATATGGACCTGTATTGATAAATTGATACTAAATAAAGCCTACACTTTTTGTTCATATTGCCCTAGTTTGTATCTATTGTCTTTTTTGTTACAGGATCCCACCCAGTGTAAGATATACTTAGCTATCTCTTGAGCCTCCTCTGGACTGTGATGGTTCTTAGACTTTTATATGTATATTTTTTTAAGATTTTATATATTTATTAAAGAGAGAAAGTGAGGGAGCTAGGGGGTGGACAAAAGGACAGGGAGAGCCATTAGAGCCCCATTAGAGACTCAATCTCACGATTCCAAGACCGTGACCTGAGATGAAACCAAGAGTCAGATGCTTAACCAACTGAGCCACCAAGCACCCCAGGCCTTTCTTATTTTTGATGATATTGACAGTTTTTAGGATACTGGTTAGATACCTCTCTTTTTAGGATACTGGTTAGATACCTCTCCACTGAAATTTGTCTAATGTTCTTCTTATAATTAGACTACAATTGTGGATTTTGGTAGGAAGTCCATATAGATAAAGTACCATTTTCATCACATGATATCAAGGGTACATATTATCAACATGGCTTATCACTGCTGATAGTGACCTTAACCACCTGGTTGAAGTGGCTTCTGTCAACTTTCCTCTCATAAAGTTACTTTTATCCCATTCCATACTGTATTCTTCGTAAGGAAGTCCCTATGCATATTCCACACTTAGTGTTAGGAATTGTGCTCCACATCCTTAAAAGTGGATGAATCCTAAAAAGTACATTAATTATTTGGAATTTTTCTGCATAGGAGATTTGTCTATTATCAGTCATTTATATACTTATTTATAACACTGTAGACTCATAGATATTTATTTCATACTGAGGATTTTATACTACATTATTTATTTGGTTTTGTGTATATTTCCCCAGTTTTGTCATTTGAAACTCTTTTAGCTGGCACCTGTGTCACTTTTATATATTCTATCTTTTTTTTTTTTTTTTTAGCATCTTCTTCCTTTCTGATATTGCAAGATGCTCCAGGTTCATCTTGTGTATTTCCTGCCATACTCCTAGAATCAGCCATTTTTAAAATGAGCCCTGGTACTTTTATTGAAAAATGGTATAAGAATCCAAGACCTGGGATCTAGATCTCAAGTTAAAATGCAGACACAGGAGTAAGATGGTCCCTAATCCAGTATGACTAATGTCCTTTTGAGCAGAAGCAATAGAGATACACTGAGAGAAGAAAGCAAAGTGATGATAGATGCAAAGGTTGAAACGATGCATCTAGAAGCCAGGGAGTGCCTGGAGTTTTGACAAACACCAAATGCTAGAAAAGGCAAGAGTACTCACCATCCTAAATGTCTGTTTTTGAATATTTTCCCCAAGCTATATGAATATATGAACACTTTGTTTTACTGGTGACAAACATTTTAGATTCAGAATAAGCTATCAGAATAATTAGTTTTTGATCTTGTATTTACATTAGTATTTCCTTTATTCTTCATTCAGTGATAAATTTAATAAAATACACCAAAAGTGAAAGAAGAGGCTTTTTGAATATTTGTTGGAAAGATGATGATACAGTATTAAATTGCAATTTACTATGATTTGGTCTAGGCAGAAAGTATAACAGATTTATTTCTGATAAAAATAATTATTTTGCTCAAAAAGTTAATGGAATTTATTAACATGTAGATTAAGGAGGTGAGCAGAATATTTCCATAGTAAATTTTATGAGTTATTCTGTATAAAACTTACAAACACCAAATAACATAATAGAGAATGTATTTTTTCTTCATTTGTAAAAATTCAATATACCTCTTGAACACTTGCTTTGTTCCAAGTAGTCTTTCAGAAGTTAAAGATAAAGTAGTAAATAGAACAATATCCTTAGTGTAATAAAGTTATAGGAAACAGACAATTTTTCATAAGGAAATTTCCTTTAGTGATAAGAACCAGAAAGAAAAATAAGATGGAGTAATGTGGAATGGAAGGTACGAGGGGACCTTATTAGCTTAGACATACAGGGTAGATCTCTCTATAGGCTGTCACTAAAAATCTGACTTAAAAATCAATGACAAATATAGCAAGGCAAAATCTGGAAGGAAGCAAATCTAGGTTAAAATACAAATCTGAAAAATGTGTGAAACAAAGTCTGTGAATTTGTGTTCTAGGAAATGAAATGATGCCCGTAGAACTGGGAAGGTCTAAATGGGTGGAGGCCATCTTTACAGGGACATGGTCACAGAAGCAGAATCAGATCATGGGGGCCATTTTTATTTCTTCTACATCATTATTCATTTCATTACTACTTATCCTTTAATATTAGACTTCATAACCACACATTTTGATGGCTAATTCCTGTGCTCATACTTTACCAGAGACCATTAACAAAACAAACCACTTTCTCATTAGTCATTATTCTAAATGCGCCATTATCATGTTTTATTTAAAGCAATAAAATGTCACATTGATTATATGTGAGTATATATGAACAACATTTCTTGAAAGTTTTCAACAAGATTTTTTTGAAAAAAAAAAGTTTTGCTCATAGTGCATAATCTTAAAGAAATGAACAAACTTTTATGAGCTTCCTTCCTACTATGTTCAGGTTGGAGCATCTGAGGGATATTGGCCACCCTCTGAAACATGATGACCTGACTTTCTGATCATTGCTGGATTTCACAGCTGAGTCCATGCAGAAAGTACAGAGAGGGCTTTCCATGTATTTTTATTTTACAGGGAAAGGCAAAAGGCAAGTAAGTCTATAGATAAAGGGAAAATCTCAGCATGAGCAGGCAACATTTGCTTTCTATGTACAAATAAGAAATTGTCTAGCTTGCTATTGACTGCCCTGCACTGTGTTTGTATTAGAGTAGCAAACTGATGTGACTATTTAAAAAATATAGTTTAATTTTTGTATAATGACTTTATTGCTAACAACAATCTATATTTCCCAAACTACCTTCGACAGCTCTTCCTCCTTCAAAGAAAAAGAGAATATAAATTTATTTTCACTTTAATATATAGTTAATTATATTTCATTTTTAATTAAAAACACATCCAAATAATAATAAGAGTAGTTTTTAATATTGACGTAAGTATTTTTAAAATATAGATTTCTGGGAATGCCCTAGATCTACTGAAACAATCTTCAGATGTGGCTCTTCATTAAAACTGACTTTTTAATATATTTCATAAGTGCTTCCGGTGTGCAGAAATGCCCTCAATCCATAGGTTTTATGCCCTTTCACGTAAAAAGTCTATGTAATCCACTAAGATATTATTAATTAAATGACAAAATTATAATAAATCAAGACTTAAAAATGTAAGGTGTTTGAATGTAGGAACAATATTAGTGTTGTATCTCACTCACGAGTCCATTATTGTGTCTTAGGGCTGACACATAGTCACTGTGAAAATGTGAACAAGTTAATATTGCAAAGAAATAGTTCAAATGAATTGGTTTGTGACTTTTTATTAATGTTGTTTCCAGAAGTACATAAATTAGCCCATTGGGAACTGAAAAAGTGATGTGTGAGTCTTTCTTTCTTTATTTCATCAATCATCAAGTTATAAGACCACAGTCATTCAGAGATTTTATTTCAGAAGGGTTATTTTTCCTTACAATTTTACTAAAGATGCTATTAGGAGGGATATGTTGGACTAGTTAAAATGAAAAAGCTGCTCCTATAAAGTGTTTACTCTGTCACACTCTAGGTATGTGATATAAAACACATTCCTTGATCTATAAAGCATCATGTTTTCCCAACATAAACTTTTGATAGTAAAAGTAAATCATGTTGTAGAGAAAAATCAAGTTTTCTGTTGGGGCTTAGACAGGTCTCTAATTAGGAAGAAGCCACTAAATATTAGCCTCTGACATAATAATTATGGTCTGTAAATTGACTGGAAAATGTAATCAAGTATGTCATCAAGAGAGTTAGGGGTGTGATATTGGATTTAAAAGAAAGATATAAGAAGTTATTAAGTAAATCAAAAGGAAATCTGCTATGGTGAAGTACACATTGTGGGAAAAGTCCAGAGATTTTCATTAAGCCATAAACAAAATGGGATTCAGGAGCAGAAGACAAATGATTAAAGCCTCAGAATATTCGTAAAAAAAATTAAAACAGAACGTTTCTAATTCCATGGATGGGAAATGTTTATATTCCACAAAATGTATTATACTTGGATTAAAAATAAGATAATAACTGAAGGAAAAGAATGGTTACAGTAATGATGATATTTGAAGACTCTTCTTGAAAGCAAACAGTAATAACTACAGGAGAATTAAATACTCTTTACATAAGAAAATTAATAATTGTTGATATTTGTGATATAATAGTTGCAGACATGTAGAAAAATCACTGCTTGGTTTATATTAAATCTTCATCTTCCTATAGCAACTACATACTTATTACTAATAACTATACTATAAATGTATAGTAACAATGACTAGCAGAAAAAGGATGGACAGATATGAAAAAAGTGAATTGTCATTTTTTTAACAATGTAATTTGTTAGACTGATTGAGACAAATGTCTAAAGCGTTCCATGATATTCAGATTAAGAAACAAGTAATAGTTCAGTCATTTAAAATTCATTGAAGATTTTGACTGACCAATGTTATATGATCTATCTTGGTGAATATTCTATGTGCACTTGAAAATAGTGTATACTCTTTGACCTGGTGGTGTTTCCCATTCAATCAGGAAATTCGGTTGTTAGTTATGTTTATATCTCCTGTAGCCTTACAGGATTTCCATATCCTTTATCTATCATTTCCTAAAAGAATACTGTTGAAATATCTGACTGTGTTTGCAGATTTATGTATTTCTGTGTTCCTTCTGCTAGGCTTTTGCTTCAGGTGCTCTGTTATCTGTTGTATATATGTTTAAGATTGTTACATATTTGTGGGACATTGCTCATTTCATTGTTACACCATCCTATTTCCCTGTAAAAATGGTCTTTGTCTTAAAGTATACTTTATCTAATATTATAACCACACCACTTTCCTAATGATTACCATATGCAAAGTACTCAACCCTCCCTCATCCCCAGTTGTTTTTAAAGCATATGTTCTCTTGTTTCATATTACTCTAATTAACAGAGTATAGTTTGGCTTTCCTCCTTTATACAGGCTGAAAAATGTTGCCTTTTAATTTGAATACTCATTCAATTTATGCTCCATTAAATTTTTTGTAATTAAATTTACCATATTGCTATATGTGCTGTTCTTTTCTGTTTTTGTTCTCTTGTTCTTCCTTTATCTTGTCTTTTTCGTTAATTAAATATTTTTAGTGTCCAATTTTATTTCCTCTATTGATTTTAATCTATATTTTATTGTTCCAATAATGATTGTTCTAGGCTAACAATATGGGTTCTTTGTTTTTCAGTGTCTATTTTGAGTCATTTTTGTATCTGTCAAATTTCACATTAAATATTACAAAAATTCTGATTTCAACCTCCTGCTTCATTCTTTATAGTTGGCATTTTTTATTTCCTACTTGAAATTTCCTAATTTTCTCTTTAACATTCCCACTTTCTAAACATAATAACCTTAGTATGACATAAATCTATTTAACTGTTCTCCCCTTTTTTTGATAATTATTACCACAGTTTATATCAGCCTACATTATAAATTTCATCTTACAGTTTTATCAGTTTTCATTGAAGTCTTTTGCCTTTTTCACAAATTTTGAAAAGAATGCATAGGTTTTTTTTTTATACACCTACTTTTTTACCAATTTATTTTTGTGTGTATATAAATACAGGCAGGTACTTATGTGTATGTGTGTGTGTGTATGTGTGTATACTTGTTCTAAACTATTTTTTCCTTTATTACATATTCTCACATGTAAGTCTTATACATAGGTCTCTAAGTCACTGATTATTTTTATTCTGGGATCTCTACACCTCCTACCCTTCTACCCAGCATCCCTGTTATTCAGATTGCATAATTTCTGCTCACCTGCCTTTAAATTTGCAGACTTTCTTTTACGTTATAGCCCTTCAGGTAAATTTTTACTCAATCATTTTATTTCTTAGTTCCAGAATTTCCATTTGGTCTGTTGTTTTATTTTATTTTATTTTATTTTATTTTATTTTATTTTATATTTAACTGGTTTCTTTATCTGTTCATTCATTAAAATCATTTTATTTTCTTGATTTTCAAGGTAAATCTATTTACAACTTATAGTCTTCTACATTTACCATCTGAAACAGTGAGCATGATTTCTATTGATCACTGGTTTAGTATAAATTGCATGTTTTAAATTTATGTCTAGTGATGTTAGATGAAATACTAAGCATTTTAAATTATAATTTATAAATTATATTTTATAGATATCTTCACATTGTGTTTCATCCTCAAAGAGATGATTTTTGCATTTTAGGAATTTAGTTAGTGTTTGAACAATTTGAAATTTGTAAAGGTGTAGGGCAAATCTAGGGAAACCCATAATTCCCAAGCACTCTAACTTAGCAAGACCCAAATCATACGGTGGCATCCTGTAGGTCCTGACAGAGATTCTCTAATTCAAGTTAAGATGGTTCTAGAATACATACAACTTAGTATATTCTCAAAGTATAGTCTGCTGCACTCCAATATGCTTCCAAGAGATCTGTTAATTTAAGCCCATTTTCATAAATATAATGTGCCGGATTTTTCTTTTTTGGCCTTTTACCATGTTGACATTTATAAAGATGGTGCTTAAGCATTGGCTATTAATATGCTGATGTGTTCACAGAAATCAAAACAGTGGCACCAAAGCATGTAACTTTAAAAGTACTTTTGAATATTCAGTATGAGAAAATATATAGGAAGTATTACGTGAATACTGAAGAATGATGGGCTTTTGGAGAAAATCCACTGGATACAGATTTTGAAGATGAACCAATCACTTTTTAACTTTTTAATGCAAAATCATTATGATTTAAAGTGACTGAAAGACAAATTGTATTTATTCAGACAAGTATCTTTCGGAGTTTCTCAATAATTAGCAAAGTAAGCCTGCGCTGTCACTCCAAAGGAAATAATTGACAGTATTCGTTTTTACTTGTATTATTTGAGATATTTGAAGAAAAGAGAGAGAATTTTGGAAACCTTTTATCTTCAACCAGAGGTTTGACCAAACTTAAAATATTTCTCATGAGATCCATACAGATATTAGGACTGTCAGTTTTTACAGCGTATAATGAAATACGTGAACATTTGAGAGATCTCCATAATTCATTGAGCTCAAGTAGACAATGCTTACTTGATGTTTCAAAACCATATATGAAAAGATCCATTCATTGATATGATCCCTGCTTCCCCTTTGCAGCTATTACTAAGAAGCAACCAATTTCTTATTTGAAATGTAGAAACAAAAAAGAATATACAAAATTATGAGAAAAGTATAATATTTTCTCCTTTTAAAACCACACATCTGTGTGAAGCTGTATTTTCCTACACATACTTCTACCAAGCAACAGGTCAAGTCAGACTGGATAAAGAAGGCCAACATAAGAATCCAGCTGACATCTAGAATAGATGTCATTAGGCCAATCATCATTGGCCAATCATAAAAGTCATTTGCAAAAATGTAAAACAATAGAACCAATATTGCAGTTTGGTTTGCTTTGAAAAATATAATTATTTTCTTAAAATTATATTTTTAACATTTCCGTTTAGTGTATCATTATTGCTGTTTTAAATGGATTATTAAGTAAACATTTTTGAAATTTTTTAATTTTGAATATAGCAACTCTTTATGGTCTCAGGTGAACACTAAGGTGTTAATGATGTGCTAATGAACATCCCTTCACTATGAAAACCATCCACTGACAAGGTACTTCACCAGCCCTGCTCCATCTCCATTTCAAATACCCCATTCTGTTCTGATCCATCTACTAGGTGTTATCTGATAAGCCCTAGGGGGTTGTGCCCAGCACATTTAGAACCCAGCCTACAGCCAGGAACTAACGGGCAATCCCCCCCCCACAGCCCCCTTTTCGACACAGCTAACTCCTCTCCGGTACCCACCACACATATTCCCACTGCTTCAGCTGACCCAAACTTTGACCTCTGCCTCCTCAGCTCAGCAAGATTCTTGTGGTCTGTTCATATTCCAGGTTTCTGTTCTCTCTTCACCCTGGGTCAGAAGTGGTTCTGAGGCGCAGAACTGAGTGAAATTCTTCCAAGTAGTGCTGACATGAGCTAATATTAGCCACTGGCTAAAACCCAGTACATCATCTATCTTGTCTAATTTTATAGTTGCTTTTGGTGAAGGGAACTGTCTGGTGTCTTTAGCAGTTAAAACTCTTTCACTTATGCCTGGTACATAACCTCATTCTTGAACATTACATTTTGAGAATCCATTATCAAATAATGCATGTATATATTTATGAAGAAGTACACGGATAAACATGTAAGAAAACCAAGAGTTCATATTTCGTGATGAAATGGTTCTCCTGGCCTGAAATTATGACTGCCTTTCCCTAAATACAAAGGAGAAATGGGGTGGGGGACTGGAGAGTTCAAGGGGTTAAAGTTCCTTTTTTGTGATTGAATTTTTCTTAGTTAAGGTAATAACTTTCATACATTAAAATTCATTTTTGAATGCCTGGGTCCCTAGGTTGTAACAAACTCATACAGCATCATAACCACCAATGCATTCAATATATGGACATTTTCATAATCAAGTTACCTCATACCCTTTTTTAGTTATTGCCTCTCTGTCCCCAGATCCTGAAAAACATTGATGTATTTTCCATCCATATAGTTTTACCTTTTCAAAACATAATATAAAAGAATCATATAGTCTGTGATCATTTTATTCTGGTGTGTTTTCAATCAGAATATTGCATCCAGTATTTATGTTGTATCAGTAGCTTGATCTTTTCATTGGTAAGTAGCATTGCTTTGCCAAGATGGATCACAGTTAGTTAATATTACAAATAGAAGTTAGTTATACATTTGTAATATCTAACAATACAATTTTATTAATATAATTTATTAATACATTACAATATTAATACAATTTTTATTAACATAATATAATATTAATAAATAGTTAATATTACAAATACATTGCATTTCGGTTGTTTCTATTTGTTGGAGACTATGTATAGAGAGCTAAAATATAAAACTATGGTTTTTGTGTGTCAACATATGTTTGGACTTCCCTTGGGTAAATGTTTGGGAGTGGAATTGCTGGGACATGTGGTAAGTGTATGTTTAAATATCTAAGAAAGTTCTAAGCTGTTCTGGAAAGGGATCTATGCTCTTCTTTTGGCAGTGGCTGATAACCTCCCTCAGGCTTGTCACCCTCCAGTCTCTTGCCTTTTCTGCAGTCTTTCTTGGAAATGGATTCCCCCTTACTGTGGAGAAGAACTTGTGATTGTGTACAGGCTCCCTCTGTGTTTGTAGACTCCAGAGGCTCTGTACTGTCAAACTATATCACATTTAATCTTTAACAATTTGACTTAAAAATCAGCTAAATAAATATAAATGTATCTTAAAAAGGCAAATTAAGCTTTGTTAATAGGAATTAAGGACCTAAAAATGAAGAGATATACTATGCTCATGGATTGGAAGTCTTGATATAATCAGGATGCCACTTATCAATTTGTACTATAGATTCAATACAATTCTGATATAATGCCAGTAGATTTATATATAAATTTGACAAAATGATTCTGAAATGCATTTGGGAATGTTATATACATATAGTAGTAGAAGCATTTTTTAAATGGATGAGTAAGTTTGAAGAAAGCAAACATATAATCTTCCTTGATTTTCAGGAAAAGGGCCCATGCATTACAATTGGAAAGTGAATATCATTTCAAAATATAGAAAAATAAAATAATACCTGTATGGAAAAAGAGGAACCTCTATTTATACCATGGGGGGAAAAATCAACTGAAGGAGGAGCACGGACCAAAAGGTGACAACTAAAACTCTATGACTTATAGAGACAAATATAGTAGGATATTTTAAAGATCTTGAAGTGGTCAAATATTTCTTAAACAAGACACAGAAGTCACAGATAATAAAGAGAAAGTGGAATTTTATCAAAATTTATACTGCTCATCTAAGGCCCTGTGCAATAGGATCTGTGCCCAGAACATAGAAAGAGCCTTTAAAAATCAGTACATAGGAGACAAACGATCTAATTTGGTTTAAAAAAAAAAAAAAAAGGAATCAGAGACTTGAATGGACCCTTCAGAAATGAGGCTATCCAAGTGATATGTTCATGAAAATACATTGAAGACCACTACTTGTCAAAGAAATGTAAATAACAACTGCAAGGAGGTCACTGAGCACCCATCAAGGTGGTCATGGTTATAAGCACTGGAAAGGAAGAAGCAACTGAAGCTCTCAGACATTGATTGTAGGAGTTAAGATGGTATGCCAAGCTTAGAAAACTGAAATAGTTGTTAATAATATTTATATACATTTATGTCTCCCCAACGTTTCACTCCTTCTACTCCTAAGCACTATAAATAAGAAAATTTTTTTCCAAAATGATTCTACGCAAATATCTGTAACAGCTGTATTAACAGCTGAAAGCCAGAAAAAAGGTTCATAGACAAACATTTTACACATTCATAGAATGTATAGAAAACTTATACGTATATATGTATATGTTTTATAGTTAACATATGTTAACATGTTATACATGTTATATATATATATACAAGCATATATATGTATAAAATGCTTTATAGTTAAAAACTTTAGGAAAGTCCACGTTAATGCATATGTTTGCTAGAAAATGAAAAAATAGTGGCTTTGATACAGTGCAGGAATAACAGTGACACAAATATACCCCTGAGCTACAAGAATGGGGCTGGAGATGTGGAAAGGTCAAACTTATGGATTGCAAACATTTGTTATGATTGGTTAAGCACAAGTAATACCATTTTGGATTAGTTGAGGAGATAGAGTTTGATATTCACTGGAAAAATGCAAAGAGTGTGGCAAAAAAAATTTAGACTTGACTAGTTCAGTAAAACAAACTTGAGTGAATTATGGCAAAAGCTAGTATCATCAATATGCAGAGTGAGATCAAATAGGGTCATGTGGTTATGAGAGTATAGAATTGTTTTATAAATAAATATGGGTTTCTTTGGAATTAGTTCTGAGATTCTATGGATAAAAAGTAATGAGAGGTATTTATTTTAAATAATTCTGAGCCACTGGAGTAACTTGAGCTCTACAGAGATAGCTCTGGGGCAAGTGAGAGCCAGGAGGACACTGGGTGACTGTGCTTCCCTGGCAAGGGAATATCCTAAGGGCAAGGGAGATCCTAAGAAGCCGAGAGGTAAAATGTCACCATATGTATTCTTTGTGCAAGAGCACAAGAAGGAGCATTCATTTGCTTCAGTCAACTTCTCTGAGTTTCCTCAGAGGCTCTCAGAGGTGGAAGACCACCATGTCTGCTAAAGAGAATGGAAAATTTGAAGACATAGCAAAGGTGGACAAGACCCATTATGAAAGAGAAGTGAACATATGTCCCCTTTAGAGGGGAAACAGAAAAGAAGTTCAAGGATGCCAATGCACCCAAGGGGCCTTCTTTGGCCTTTTTTGGTTTGAGTATCGCCTCCAAATCAAAGGAGAACATCCCCAAATAAAAGGAGAACATGCATTGGTGATGCTGCAAAGGAACTGGGAGAGACGTAGAATGACAGTGGTGCAGAGGGACAGCAGCCTCAGAAGAAGTTTGCTCAGTTGGAGGAAAGATAGGGAGAGGATATTGCTCCATACCAAGCCTGATGTGGCAAGAAAGGGAGTTGTCAAGGCTGAAAAAGCAAGAAAAAGAAGGAAGAGGAGGACGATGAGGAGGAGGATGAATATGTTGGTTCTAGCACAGGTTTTTTTCCCTCTTGTCTATAAAGCATTTAACACCCGCTGTGCACAACTCACTCCTTGTAGAGAGAAAAATAAATGAAATGGAAGAGTGTGTAAGATTTGTTTTTAAAGTGTACAGTGTCTTTTTTTGTATGGTTAACACACTACAGAATGTGTCTTTAGAAAGCCCTGTTCTGGTGATATTTTTAGTATTAGTATTAGTAATTAATAATTAATTTAGTATTAGTATTTTTAGTAGCCACTAGCCTTTCTTGGGACAGTATGGGGGTTGTAAATTGGTGTGGAAATTTAAACCACGTTCTAGTTAGTGCCCAGCACAAATTAGTTATTTGTTTCTTTTTTCATTTTCAGTTGTCTTTGATGCAGCTTATACAAAATAACGGAGTATCACTCTGTAATTGAGAAAAAAAGAAAAGTTGCGGTTGACATTCTGAATGCTTCTAAGTAAATACAATTTTTTATTTAAAAATTTTTTAAAATAAATAATTCTTATGTATCTTTAATTAAGTAGGTATCATACTCATATCTTTCTAAAGTCTATTACATTTAGAATTCTCTTTCACTGATAGAAAACTGTTCAAATGCATTTTAAAGTCTAAGCAATGTATACGGGAAGTTATGATTTCTTAATAGAGCCTTAAATATCATTGTATGTGTTCTTATTACAATGGAGCAACTACTACTTTACAACTAATTTTGGAAGAGTTTCAATAGCACACGCTCTCTTGGGAAATGCTAAATGAAAAACACGGCAGGAGCTTAGGAACACTATAAAGAAATCTTGTCCCTTCTATGTCTTAAACATCTACAATGTACTCTTGCCAACACCCTGATAGATTTGAGCCATGACCTTTACATTTATTGGCCAGGTTTTTTATTCCATTCTATAACATCATCTCTTGTTTTTTCTTCCCTAGCCTTCTGTCATTTCCATTGTGTTTCTTCTGCTTGTCTATCTTAACCTTGCTTTTTTTTTTACCTTACTATGCCTCATCTAATTTTTCTTCTTTTTCCTATTCATTTTGGAATTGATGCAAAGTTGTCCATGGGTAAATACTAATTTGAAAAAAAGAAAAAGTTGAGTTTAGTTCTGGCTAATAACACATGCACAAGAAAGACACATATCATTTTTGAGAACAATGTCCTTTTAAATCCTCTTCACTGCCCCAAATAACATTATATGAGGACAATAAAGGATAACTGCCAACAAAAAGAAGAGAGAGAGAGAGAAATAGAGCAGCTGGCAGTACGTTTTTCAATTTTCTTAAATGAAAATGACTGTGGATTTTCATTCACTTTCTTCATTAACTGTAACCCTTTTCACTCCATGGAATAACAAATACTTCAAGAATCAGTAATTATGGAAAAGAGATAGAAAGTAATAAAAAGAAAGACAGACTAGATTTCTCATTCAGATAATTTTAGAAGTTTTACTCAAACACTACATTTTTAAAAAGGATTTATTTATCCACTTGAGAGAGAGAGCGCGCGCACATGTGGAGTGGGGACAGAGGTAGAGAGACAGGGAATCCTAAGCAAACTCAGCACTGAACTTGGAGCTGATGAGGGGCTGGATCTTACAAGCCCAAGATCACAACCTGAGTTGAAACCAAGAGTTAGCTGTTCAACCAACTGCGCCACCCAGGCACCCCAAAACACTACATTTAAAAAAAATAATGATTTTGAAGACTGCAGTGTATTCATTAGTGTCTCTCCATTGGATATCTCTCCTTAATACATATTCTTGGATGAAATATTTGGCTTTAGCCAAAGTACACATGGAAACAGTTGACAGGCAAGTATTTTTCATTATGTCTCTAACATGTATTTCAATATTTTTATATGATATACAATAGCTGACAAATATTGTATTATTTCTCAGGAAGTATGTTCCCTGGAATGTTTTGTATCCATAATATGTACAGTAGCTTTTACAGTGGATATGGGTATTTTCTATCATATAATTCAATCATATTGCATGAACAATGATGTTTTCTGAAAAAAATACCATGTGTCTATAATAGGTGCTCCTGTATTTCTGCAGCTCACTTTCAATAATAAAATAATATTCCATTTTTTTGGATATATAAGAATATATTCACCTACTCTCAGGGGTGGACTTTGGGGCTATTTTAAGGTTCATGAAGGCTGTTTTGACTATTCTTCCCCTCCTCACACTGCTGTTACAGAAGTGGCAGCTCCAGGACGTTGACCCTTCCTCTAGTGAGATGGGAAGCATTTAAAGAGTTCTGAATAGAAGAGGGACATGATATGATATATTTTTTAAAAAGATCATCCTATCTGCTAAATTGAGAATAGACTGTAGATCAGGAGAAAAGACACAAAAATAATTTGGGGGTGATTCTAGTAGATGGAGGAAAACATGAAATGGACAGATATCTGAGAGGTAAAATCAATAAGAATTATCAGGGCTACAAGAAAAGGAGGTACATAATGTAGCTACAAAACAGTCAAATCTCTGTCATTCTGAGTCCATGAATTAGTATGAAGAGGAGGGTAATGGGTAAATTAATGGGTAATTAATTTTTGGGTACACATATGGGTAATGGGTAAATTAATATGGACACATAATGGGTACATTATGGGTACATAATGGGTAATGTGTTTCACACATTATGGGTAATGGGTAAATTAATCTTTGTTTTATTCATCCACTAGACTTTCAGATTTTTTTTTTTTCATTTGTTAATGTGGCTTAACCTGGCCTGGTGTGACTGATGTAGTCATTGTCATATGGACAGGCCTATTTGATACCCAAACGGGTATATTTCCCTTAGTATTTAAAATACCAGGTATCTTATTGTAGGGAGTTATGGTAGGTAGAATTCTTCTTCTTTTTTTTTTTTATTTTATTTACTTTTTTAGAGAGAGAGAAAGGGTATGAGCAGGGGGAGGGGCAGAGGGAGAGAGAGAACCCCATGAAGCCCCTGCTGATTGTGAAGCTGGCTGCAGGACCCGACCTCACGCCTCCGACGTCATGATCTGAGCTGAAATCAGGAGTTAGATGCTTTAACTGACTGAGCCACCCAGGTGCCCCACGGTGGGTAGAATTCTAAAGTAACCCTCAAGATTTGGACCCCCAGCTGTATACCCTTTGCGAGGGAAACTCTCTGCTGTAATTAGGTAAAGGGATTTTTTAAGATGCAGTTAGTGCTCCTAATTAGCTGGAGCCAATTCATCAGTTGGTTTTGCGTTAATCAAAGGCAAATTAACCCAAGTTGACCCGACTTGCTCGAGGAAAGTCTTTAGAGAGGAAACAGGCCCTTCCTGAGAAAAGAGACTCTCTCCTTCATACCTCATAGAAACAAGAGCTCATGTAGACTGGAGTGGTCTGTGGTCTTTGGGAGCTAAGGGCCCCAGTCCTACAACCACAAAGACCTGAATTCTACCACAGGCAAGGGGTCTCAGATTTATGCTAAGTGGCACCCACTTCATTATAAGATTTAAATGGATGAATTCCATATGTGCGTGGTGGCACTGGAAACACAGGATATGACATCAAGTACAGAATGTTTAAGAGACAGAAATTTAGTCCAAAAATGGCCATAATGATTTTTTATGGGCCAGTTGTTTGTTTCCTCATTTTCTATTAATAATCAAGTTTATTGCCCCTCATTTAGACTAGTTAGACTTAAAATCATATACACTCAGATACTTTTTTTTATATCTCTCCCTATGCTTAGATATATATAATTTATTTGATAGTGTTTCTTATAGTGGAAATGAATCTAATCATACATTGCTGTAATTTCTTAAGGACTAAAAAGCACTACTGATGCTTAAACTGCAAAGCATGCGGTCTTAAAACAGCACATTGCACATGACTTGAGTATTAGGTTCAATGAATTGTGTAATATGTTAACTAAAGAATAAGCAAAAGAAATATTTGAGAAAATTGCAATTTTAGCATGATGCACCCTCTATTAAATTGCAATATCTCACTTGCTGATACTCTGTGGGATACTACACAGTATCTTCAAAGATAATCCCCCCAGTAATATTTTAATCCACATGATATAATTAATTTACAGTATCTAAGTTAACAAACTCTTTTTGAAAGAAAAGCATTGTGTTTTAAACTTTTAAAAAGTCATGCAGTTTGGTAATATCATCTTAGGAAAATAATTCAAAAGACGTTTTCCCTAAAAAAGTGTGTTTTTCCTAAATAATATATATAAATATTTAGAATTGAGATAGAAATCCATGTTATTCCATTAGGATAAAATATATTGATTTATTTTCTTAATTTTGTTTTTCAGAAAATTTGAATTAGTTAAGCAGTTTAACTAAGTTTAAAGTTTAAGTTAAACTAAGTTTAAGTTTAAAATAGTGTAAATTTAGTAGTGTACATGTTTATAAAATTGTTAATACTGACTTTTTGTCACTTCAGCAAGATAGTAAGAAACTTACCCTTTAAGAGTTTTAATTTTCTCCTAACAGTAAAAGAAAGGAACCCAATCTCAAGGGATACATTTTAGGTAAATGTGTGTAAAGTGGAACACAATTTCTGTCATATACTAAACATAAGAACACTGTCACACAACTTCTCTAGCTTTTCCTTCCTCCCTCCCTCCCTCCCTTCCTTCCTTCCTCCCTCCCTCCCTCCCTTCCTGCCTTCCTCCCTTCCTTCCTTCCTCCCTTCCTTCCTTCCTTCTTTCCTTCCTCCCTTCCTTCCTTCCTTCCCTCCTTTCTTGTCCACATCAGGAGCACAGGATTATCTGTGGATGAGCCAAAGACATGCATTGAGCCAAATCCTGTATTTGTGGAGTTTCAGTGTGTGTCAAAATAGCAGCAATTTTCCACAAATACTTCCCAAAAAGTTTTCCTGCATTTCTAAATGTAATATTTAATCATCATAGTTGCAAAATTAATTTTATGGATAAAAATAATCATTATCACATCTGACTAATAATTAAGGAAACATAGATTATTTTGCAAATTGTTATAAAACAGTAGGTGTCACCTCGCTGACAGTTTATCAGCCTAAATTAGCCTAGGCAGAATAAGATCACATCTGTTTTATGCATCAGTAGAGAGTTTAGTAATATCCATACATTAACTTGGCCAAGTCTGTACATTAATTTCTCGAAGCAGAGAATAGAGCTATAGATAGTATCTCTCATGAATTTAAATCATTGGACTATAATAAATAATAACTCTTTTTTTTCCTCAAAAATATTTATTTTATTTTTTCAGTGTTACAAGATTTATTGTTCATGCACCACACCCAGTGCTTCATGCAATACGTGCCCTCCTCAATATCCACCACCAGGCTCGCCCAGCGCCCCACTCCCACCCCTCCTAAACCCTCAGTTTGTTGCTCAGAGTCCACAGTTTATCATGGTTCATCTCCCCCTCTGGTTTCCCCCCATTCACCTTTCCCTTCCTTCTCACAATGTCCTCAATGTTTTTCTTTATGCTCAGCACGTAAGTGAGACCATAAGGTAATTGGCTCTTCTTTATCCATTCATCTGTTGAAGGGCATCTTGGTTCTTTCCACAGTTTGGCAATTGTGGCCATTGCTGCTATGAACATTAGGGTACATGTGGCGCAAATGACACTACAGACAAAGGTCTGATATCTAAGATCTATAAAGAACTCCTCAAACTCAACACCCACAAAACCAATAATCACATTAAAAAATGGGCAGAAGACATGAACAGACACTTCTCCAAAGAAGACATACAAATGGCTAACAGACCCATGAAAAAATGTTCATCATCTTTAGCCATCAGGGAGATTCAAATCAAAACCACACTGAGATACAACCTTACACCAGTTAGAATGGCCAAAATCAACAGGACAGTAAACAACAAATGTTGCAGAGGGTGTGGAGAAAGGGGCACCCTCTTCCACTGTTGGTGGGATTGCAGGCTGGTGCAGCCACTTTGGAAAACAGTGTGGAGATTCCTCAAGAAGTTGAAAATAGAGCTACCCTATGATCCAGCCATCACACTACTGGGTATTTACCCCAAATAATACACTCTTTAAAGCATTTAGAACAGCTCAACCATCATCTCAAAAATATCTGGATTGCATGTATTCATCTGAGAATTCACTTTGTGAGTGCTCTCCTACAGACCTGATCAAAATCCAGCTGTGAGAAAAATAATGGAATATGTTTTAAGACTATGTAACATGGTTTCTCATTAAAGATCTATTTTTAGTAAAAGAAAGCCAAAATGGTTTGTATTCTGGATATGTTACTGACTTCTCAGTAAACAAATAAATATTTTTAAAAACTCGCATCCACATCAGGATTAGTTCTGTATGTCATTCATTTCCAACAACTTCAAGGAATTGGGACATACTAAGCACTAGCCTGTGGTGGAAAAGACACAGTAGAAAGCAGGCAAAGCCTTTCCTAATGTGAGCTGAAGCTCAGATTCCACTGTAGACAAAATGTTGAGGTAGAGGAATATCCAAGGCTATTGCAATAGTGACTTTGGGAAAAAGGGTATGTGCAGAGAATGAATTCATCACTGAATAGTCTAAGAAAGAAAGGAAAATCTCTGAACTCAATTCATTCTTAAGACAACGCTAAATCACATTTTATATATTAAAGTCAGGGAAAAGGGTAAATACTTTAGAGTGAATGGCATTGGAGAGATGGGTCGTGCAGGGGAAGCTAGTCAGACAATGCTATCCCTCTGCTGCTCTCCTCTCTTTAGAACCTTTATGTTCTTCTGGCTTGTTTTGCAGAATCAGTGGGCACTAAGCAGTCACTGACCACTGGAGCGCTCATATCAATCCATTGCTGGCGTTTTAACAAGCACAATTTCAAAACCTATTACCATGCACTTTACTAATTTAGTAGAACCTTAAATAATCATTTACAATGTAGTTATGAGGTCGAGTCCTATCTCACTAGAATGAAATTTACCTGATTTAATCAAGACGGGTCCGCAGTTTTCAAAACAGTGGGTGAAACATTTCAAGAGATACCTCGTCCAAAACATGTGTGAATGCAATAAGCCCACGAAAATTATGTTTAGTTTCTTGAGTCATAAGGCAAATGTACATTAAATCTCAGTATGACACAAATATTCATATACTCAAGAACATTGAAGACTGGCAAAATCAAGTGTTTGTGTGGATATTGTTTGACTAAAACTCTCAAATGTTACTTATGGGAAGGCAGAATAGTATAATTACTTTAAAATCTTGGCATCGATTTTTATAAAGGTAGTTTCCATAAGATCCAGCAATTTCACTACTAGATAATTACCCAAGAATAATAAAAAAATATCTATGTTCACGCAAAGTCATGTGCTCACATACTTTTGCAGCTTTATATATGGGAGCCAAAAATAAAATGAGGTTTAAAAAGCCAACTAATACCATCAGTAAATTGATAGATTCACAACAAAAATAAATTCTAGAAAAAAGTAAAATTCTAGCAAATGTAAAATGACAGTGACAGAAAGCAACACAGATGGTGGCAGGGTAGGAGAGGTGACTGACTGACTGCAAAGGTGCACAGGGACTTACTAAGTTTGGGAAATATTCTGGCCCATATTGGCAAAGCTCATTTAATTGTATGTTGTAAAAGGTTGACTTTTACTTTATCTCAAATTTTAAAATAATTATAGGGCGAAATTATCCAGGCTAAAATCAACATGCGGTAGCATTTCACACAGAAAATTAAATTGTTCATTTATGTACTTATTATTTCTAATCAATAGGTTAATTGAGAAGCTCATTTACACTTTATTCACACTCACTTCCCTCTTATCATCGCTTTAAAGATTATGATCAGTAATAAATCCCTATTCAAATAGCTATTCCTATTAAGACATGAGGCTAACCTGCATTAATCAGAGGACACTTGAAAGGCAGAAAAAGAAAATAGTTTAAAAGCCACTTACCAAACAGTAACTTGGATCAAACTACCAGTCCAAAGTTAACACGGTGGGTAACAGCTTTAACAAAACTATAAGCATGGAAATTATTACAAAGGACTCTCAAGTCTTCTTTCCCCAATGACACCTCCCTCACTGACAATCAACACCATAAGAATTAGGTAACTGTAAACTATATAAATACACACAGCCCCAGATCCTTAAATGTGCTTGTAAAAGTATGTAATGTGTACATCCGTGTGAGGTGCTGCTCAGTGGGC
>CM053616.1:44658255-44725613 GCA_028646535.1 Procyon lotor
CTCAGGGTCCTGGGATCAAGCCCCAGGTCGGGTTCTCTGCTCAGCAGGGAGCCTGCTTCCCCCTCTCCCTCTGCTGCCTCTCTGCCTGCTTGTGATCTCTTTCTCTGTCAAATAAATAAATAAAAATCTTAAAAAAAAAAAAAAAAGGAAAAGAAAAACCCTCTTGCTTTAACATGAAGTATCCTTTTCCTTGGCTTCATGTCTCCATAAAAAGCATGCTCCATTGGAGTCACACCCCTCATTTCTTCACTTATTTCTCTTCAACAAGGTCTCCTTGGTGTGTTTAAAGTGGGATGAGCAGACTTAATGGAGTCAAATGACCAAGGAATGAAGTAGCTATCGAGCCGGATGGTGTAGTATGTTAGAATCCATGGTGAGGTTGCCTGACTTACTTCTATGGTGAAGGGAGATCATTGGGACGCTTGTGGTGGAGAAGTTAACATCTGACTTATGTTATAAAAGGGTCACACTCTTAAGGTAAGAATCGAGTTAGAGAGAGAGTAGCTAAAAGTAAATGCCAATAGTCTATGAGACAGGATGATAGATGGGAACATTGCACCATGGAGATCTTAAAAGGGAAGCAGACATGGGAAACAATTTGCTGAAGGATCAGGTGTGCAGAGTAAGAAAAAGACACGAATTAAGGTTCTTTTAAAGACTGAAGGCCTGAGAAAATAATGGTGTTATTTATTGATTTGGGCAACACTGGGTCATAGCAGAGATAAGATTTAAATTAACAGAGCAGACCAAGGATGGATGACCTAAATTTATAAGCTAATCCAATGGAAACTTATATTTTGGAGTATAAATAAGCAAGTAGAAAAAGAAGGAAAGGAAGACTAAAAAGTAGGTTGATTCTGCTTTATTATTTTCCCTAAGGCAAGCATTGCTTTCTTTGGGTTGAAGAATAAAAACAAGAATCAATACACAATGATTTTCTCTCTAAATATATGTATAAGTAAGAAATGTGTTTAACTGCAAGTAAGAGAAAACCTGAGTAGAAGTAGAATAAACACATAGGTGTTTCTTTTTCCCCCACTTATCAATACCCAAGGGCTAGGCGACTGCAGACTGGCTCAGCTACTCAATACGATCATCAGAAGACCAGGCTTTTTCATCTGCTTTATCCACTTGATGGCATGGTTTTTTCCCTCATGTTTATTGCATTATGTTGCATCTCTGAACTCGTGTGTACATTCTGGGCTGGAAAAAGTGGAAACATGTATGTGGAATGTAAATGAAATCAAACAAACAGAAAACAGAAACAGACTCCTAAATATAGAGAACAAACTGATGGTTGCCCGAGGGGAGATGGGGGAGAATGGGCCAAATAGGTGGAGGCAAGTTAGAGGTACACCTTTCCAGTTATAAAACAAAAGTCAGGGGGGTTAAGAGTATGGCATAGAGAACACGGTGTATCGTAATAACCTCATATGGTGACAAATGGTAATCACACTTTTACTGGTGAGCATTATGTAATATAAAGAATTGTCAAATCACTATGTTGTGCACTTGAAGATAATACGACATTATGTGTCAACTAAACTTCAATTAAAAAAAATAAAGAGGAAATGTAAGGACACACATTCGTTTCTTTACATCAGAAAAGTGAAAAAACTTGTAGAAACATTCATAGCAAATTTATGTTGTATCTCATTGACAAAAAATGTTCATATTGTGTCCTTTGATGAAAATAACAGGGAGCAACCTGAAACAGGTTTGGTGCTCTGTGGTGGATAAAGGCAAGAAGAAAAGCTTTATCCATCAATGTTGTGTTCTGGTTACCTGTGTTCATGTGATCATGACTCTGTCTCCATTTCTGTCTCTGTCTATCTCTTTTTGTACCCCCCCACTTTCTTTTGTATCTTTTTATTTGTTTCAATTAATGTAGTATATTCAGTTTTCCCATTACTGCCAAGATTAGCTAAAACATAGGGCAGGCATATCTTGAATCTTTAGGACCCTGAGATGTAAGTTAAAAACACAATGTGACAAGTATATGAAATAAAAAATGGCATATGATACTTAGGATCTCAAGAAAAAAAAATTCCTAAACCTTTTTGTGTTGTATGTATTTTAATTTGTGAGTAAAAGCAAAGGACTTATAATGTGTACTTCCTAGGAACCTACCGCATGCTCTTCATCGCAGAAATGTCGAAGATGTGGACAAAGCTCCTATTTCAAAGAGATCTGAACAAAATACCAAGTTCTCTGCCTCAGATGAGAGAGATAGGCATATAAAAAAGTGGCCACAAATGCTTTCTTTCAAAGGATAAATTAGAGGAAGAAACTAGCCACTAACCCATAGCAGTTTTGAAATGTAACTAGGCATCCGCTCCCAGAATTCGGTATTCTGGGTGAGATAGTATCCTTTCTGAAGGGCTTGACTTCACTCCTAGGAAGTAAATCCAGGATAAGGTTCTTTGTTGTTGCACAGATGTGGCCTCCAGGGTCAGAGTTCATTAACGTTTTCTGTAAAGACTCAAATATTTTAGGTTTTGTGGGCCTCAGAGTTCTACTGCATATTCTTTTTTTAGAAATTGTTAAAAATACAAAATCGTTTTTTTCTTGAGCAAAAAGTAGCCATTCACTCCCTCAAATCTTTAATCTGCTGAAATCTTAGAGCATAGATCCCAGAGGGTATATATAGACCACTGGCTCATTCTTCTTTTTACATAATAAAATTCCCATCAGTGCTAGCATCTGAGTAAATAATTCAGCTTGCTTAATTCCCATAAAAAATACCGAGGTCCCAGAGGACATTATTGGAGTTCTCAGTTTCTTATAATCCAATCTGGTGGTTGATTTGCCAGTATAACCAACCTAAAAACCTTTTTCAGCTCTGTATGAATCTGAATTGGATTCACTCCACACTACATGCCCCCAAATACACATCCATAATTCTTTTCAAGATTGGCAGGCCTGTAACTGACTACCTGACTACTTTTATCAGGCCTGGTCTCTGCAGATAAGAACCTGAAAAATTTGAGCAGTCTCTCTGCCTAGCTGAACAGGTCAACCAGGTTCTGCTTAAATCTTTCAAGAATCTTAGAAAAGAATCTTTGAGGCGCATAACCACACATCTTATTTGATCTGCACGTCCAGGTTATACTTGACTTTGAGGGTCTTTTGCTGGTAGAGAGACTGAAGATATGAAAAAGTATTTTTTTTATTCCCCAGCAGAACAACCCTCATTACTTTTGTATTTCCTTTATATTTGGCTTGCAAATAGAATGGTTTATTTTTGATCCCTCTCTTCCTTTACCTTATGATACAGAGCTATATGCTACATGAACAACACTTCTGGCATTTACCAGGACATATCCATAGGCAAATCAGCAAGTTGATCAGTTACTCTTCCCAAACTGCAGGGGGGGATAAATTGGGTCAATCATATGGCTAGGAGATAATAAGATTACCTTTTATTTCTCCCAAAGGTAAATTTCTGACTATTTGTCCAGCCTTTGCTAATGATTTAGTCACCCTTTTACCAGCCTCTGCTGTTGTCTGGTCCCGGATCTGATGTCACCTATCTGACTATTGTTATGTCGGCATATTGGTGTTGGTCAATTTTCATGACTTAAAAAAGAGCACTTATTTAGTGGGTCAGTTTGGAGGACAAGTGGTTCTGATCTTGATAGAGCTTCATTCTTGCCTGTTGAGGTCAGACACCAGATCTAAATATTGAATCTGGGAGGTCATTAGAGCTACTCCTCCTCCAGCTGGTAAAATGTACTGAGGAACTGATGTTGGATAATGACCACAGCATATTGTCTGGGTATCTTAAGCAGAGGAGAAGTGGTGAGCTCAAGAACCACAGAAGCAAAGCTAACCCTCCGGGATCAACCTCACTCACCATGCTGGATTGTCTTGTTAGCAGGTTTTACCACCACAACTCAACTCCAAGGATGAAGACTGCATTTCCAGAATCCAATTCTTGGTGTGGTTCCAGAGTTCACCAGTGGGAGGAACTTGCAGAAAGTATGAAATATCAGTAGTGGAGACTTTACTATTGGGAGGTCAGGGGTCCAGGAGGCACTTTTGTCAGATATGTTATCTTCTTTGGGTGTGCTGAATTCACAGAATGTCCCATGAGAGCTCCCACCTGACATCATGGTTGTAGTCAGAGGTTCATAGACTCAGGTGCTTTTTTCTTTTCTTTTTTCCTTTCTTTCTGTCATTTATTTATTTATTTTGTCTCCCCTGCATTGGAGTGACTATTCTATATTCAGTTCCCAAAGTTCTTGCAGGTCCATTCCTCTTACGTGTGAATAGACTTTTTGTATTTGAGTGTTGGCTGATTCCCATGTTCTTGACTGGGTCCTTTTTAACTTGAGAAGCTTGGCATTTATCAGCATCTGGATTTGTTGGTTGAATGCTATCTCACACCCTTGCCAGAGCCACATCCATGTCCCTGTGGCACTCCAATCTCTGCAAATGAGACGACTTTCTAAGGAAGCCATGGCCAACTCACCACCCAAAGCTTTCTTTGTGTTCTTGTTTTCCTTAAGCCGCTCACACAGCGGGGAGGAAGCTGGAGAATCAGCTGCCAGTGAGCAGGAGATGGGCGGTAAGTTCTTCAGCCTTGTATGAGATGATGTTATATTACACTCTGAGTGCTGGTCGCCCCCAAATCCAGCTACTTGTTCTTTAAGTACAATTGTATTAGGACACAGTCCTACTCATTTTTACGCCTGCTCTATGGCTGCTTCCGCGCTCTAGTACAGAACCGAGTATACAGCAGAGACTGCATGGTTCACAGAGTTTAACCTATGTACTGTCTGAGTCTACAGCAAAGTTTGGTACCCCTAATCCATGCCATCCCCAAGGGCCCCCGGCCAGCTGGAGTTCTTCTAGCTATAGTGGGAACTTGCTCACTAAGGCACACTGTACTGGCTCCCTTTGCTTTCCTACCTTGCTTTTCCATTCCTTTTTAAGAGTTTCTTGGGATCAACTTGAAATTCAAAGAAAACAAAAAGAAAGTCAATGTTTTGCTTGAGCTTTATATCTGGGGAGCCCAATCTGAGATGATGATGATGATGATGATGATGATTTAATTTACTTTTTTGAGAACACACAAATGTAGTAAGGGAGGGAGAGAGAATCTCAAGCATGGCCCATGCCCAGCGCAGAGCCCCACACAGGCTCAGTCTCAGAACCCTGAGATCATGACTGAGCTGAAATCAAGTCTGACACTTAACCAACTGAGCCACCCAAGTGCCCCAGCAATCTGAGATTTTTTAAATCAATTTTGAATATATTTTTAGCCATCAGGTCTTTAAATATTGCCTTTTTCCCCATTTTATTTTTTCCTCTCTTTCCAGAACTCAGAAATCTTTCATATCCACTGCATTTATTTATTTCTTTAAACCATTGCATTTCCTGTAATGCTCATGGTTACAGCTCTGCCTCTCAGAACTGCCTTCTGTTGATGATGATGATGACGAGACGACGACTATGCTGGTGGTGGTGATATGTGTTTTATCTTCCAATCAACAGTCTTCCTCTTGGGTGTGTCTCATCTTCTAAACTTGCTTACTGGTCTTTTATTTTTAGCTCTAAAGATTTTATTTTTAATGAACTTATTGAGTGTGTTTAAGCAGTTCAGTTTACTTATGGAAACACATGACTTATATTTAGTTTCTCTCTTGTGTCCAATAATTCTGATCAACAAAGATTTTGTGAATATGATGCTGTTTTCTGTTGTTTCTACTAGTATTTGCATATGGTGGTTTCTTGTATATTTTGTCAGTTTTTCAGCTATGCATTTCTCACTTTTCTTTGAGGTGTGAGAATTCTTTGTATTAAAATGGATTTCTCTAGAGAGAACCTGTAATTGCTTTTCTTCAGCAGCCTGGGCTCACTAGGACTTGGATTTATTTTAAATTAAATTACCGATCTGAGTTTTAAAAATCCACTTAAGAGGATTTCATTCAGTTGTCAAACACCTGAGAGAGTTGGCGGGCTTTGCTGACAATTTCTCAAGTTCACATAATTTTCTCCTCTTTCTCCTCTTCTTCCTTCTCCTTCTTTCAACTTATTTCTCTTCATGTTTCTTCTCTCCTCCTCCTCTTTTTCCTTCACTTCCTATCTCTCTTTCTCTGTCTTTTTTTTTTTTTTACACTAATGTTAGTAGTAGTAGTAGTACCCCTCCACTTATCACCATGCTTTAATGAAGTTTATTTTCTTAACACTCCTCTGGGGGGGTGGGAGTGTTTATTTCTGTTCACTCATACATTGAGGTTTTACATTTAGGGGACTATCCTATGATGCATATCACTTAGGATGAGCCTAGCCTTTTCTCCTCGGTTCAAAACCCTCAGGACTTACAAACTGAATCTCAAAGTCCCACTGTATTGTAATCATCCTCTAGGAGAATGTGTGCTTCAGTGATCTAGTTATCTCTCCATATCTTCATCACTTTGTTTTCGGCACTATATTCTTATTTTCTTGCCAGATCATGAAGAGGGGCAGGAAGGCTTAAAACATTTTAGTAAGTATGGTTTCCTGTTTTCAGGGGAAGGCTAGACCACGTCTGCAAATAGCGAAACTACAAGGAATGGAAAACTTCTTTCTCTGTGCCAGATGTTTGTACAAATCATTGCACATTCTATATATTATTTTTCAATAACTACTTAGAATAATTCCTAGTTTACAGACAATTTAACTGTATAATTATATTAGCACCATTTTTATATTGTGCATTAGTTTTAGACTGGAAGTAATAAAATTGGCTCCATCTATCTCTATCTAGTTTTCATCAGAAAATTCAAATTTTATTTTCTATGTAATGCTCCCTATTTCTGCCCATTTAAAAGACATATTGTATGGAGATAGATTGCAAATAGACATATTGATAGTTAGAAAGTTAGCTACCTTATTTTTTTTAAGATTTATTTATTTATTTGAAAGAGAGAGAGAGAGAGCATGGTAGGGGAGCAGAGGGAGAGGGAGAGAGAGAATCTCAAGCAGACTCCCAACTGAGTGTGTAGCCTAATGCAGGACTTGATCTCACAACCCCCCAAAGATCATGACCTGAGCCAAAGTCAAGAGTCATATGATTAACTGACTGAGCCACCCAGGTGCCCAAAAGTTAGCTAGCTTAAAAGAAGGCTATACTGTAAACTGTCTCAAGATTACAGCTTACTTCTTTCAATTCATGCCCTTAAGTCTCTTAAATTGATACTTAAAAATTCAAATTTCTCTTAAGAGTTTTCTGAGTAATAATAAAGTTATTTTCCCTCCAATATATTTTGAAAACCTTTATAGACTGGCCTATAAGAGCTATCACATACATTGCTTCATATTTGTACACTGACATATTTAATATGTACCACATATTCCTCAATATCAAGCAGATGATATTTGAGAGTAAATGGAATAATTTCTATCCTAATAATAAATAGTTAGACATGAGTTAATGGCTTAAAAAATACTTACTTGATTGGAGTGACTTTCATTGAATCAAATTTAATTACCAGCAATAAAGACATTCTTTTTAAATGAGGGATATTTATTTTCAGTCAGAGACTCATTCACAGTTTTCTAAATTAATAAGATGAGAATTTTATTTCTTGTTAGATAATCAATTTTTGTTTTAAAGCATGGTACACATGAATTACTATTCTCTTTTAAGTACAAGGCTAAAAAGAAATGATCACTTTTTAGAGACCTTTTAAGACACATTGGATCTGGAGCACTTGGGTGGATTAGTCAGTTAAGAGCCTGACTCTTGATTTTGGCTCAGGACACGATCTCAAGGTTGTGAGACTGAGCCCCACATCAAGCCCCACGTTGGGTTCCTTGTTGAGAATGGAGCCAGCTTAAGATTCTGTCTCTTCCTCTTCTTCTGCCCCTCCCCAATCCCTCTCTAAAAACAAAGAAACAAAAAACCAAAACCACATTGTTCCAGAGTTTTGTAAAGTTGGAATGATATGCGTTTTCATTTATGTTTGTCTTCTTTTCAGTTGACATGCTTATTTTGAATGTCACCCATGTTCTCACATGTATTAATAGTTCTTTGCATTTTATTGCTGAGTAGTAATCCAGTGTATGGATGTTCATCCATTCACCTGGGGATGGGCCTTTTGTTTTTTGGCAGTTTTTGGCTACTATAAATTAAGTTACTATGTGCATTCATGTAAAAAAATATAAAGTTATCTGAACAGAGACAAGGCTAACCTAACTGGTATGTTACAGTATTTCTGAAAGATATGAAATAAATAAGAGCCAAAATGATGCTAAATTGACTTTAGACCAATATGATAAGAATGCCTAATATACAAGAAGAATATAATGGATTTTATATTAACATTAGGTCTTTCATTATATCAGTGTTAGTTTTTACCTATAAATATAGCAGTAAATATGTATGCCACTTTGGCTTGGTATAAAAAGTATCTATTTCTGACAGACTTTCAAATAACAAATATTTAATTATTTTCTGTGGCATTTGCATACAGTTGTGCATTTATTTTCTTCTATTTACTATACATAGAAGTATTTAGCTTAAAGTATTTCTATTGTTTAATAATTTGTTAGTTTTTAATTTAACAAATCCAAAACAATGTCAGTTTTCTTACTTTGCAAATAAACTTTTATTATCTGTGTAATCTGAGAAAACAAAACTTTTTACAATAATTTGGTAGTCAGGGCTTCAGGCAATAAAACTGTCTTTGTAATTTAAATGATACACTATAAAATTAGTAAATAGAAGACATTTATATAACAATTTTATTAGGATTCCTTTATTGCTCAGTATAACTGTACACAACTTTGGTCTATAACATATGACTTTGATTGAATGTTAGGACAATGTGTAGCATTTGGGTATCTGTCATTATAATTATGTAATTTTTGAACATATGTAGTGATTTCTTAGTGCCAAGTTTAAGCCATCTGTAGGTATTGAAGAAAGTTTTGTAGATATATTCAAATTCTATGCATTATTATAATTGTTCAAGGATGGTATTCAAGGTTGTTATTATTTATGATACTAATTCTTCATTCTAATAATTAGTTGAGGGCATTGCCTTAATTTCTTAGGGTTGTTATAATAAAGTACTATGAACTGGATGACTTTAAACAGCAGAAATGTATTCTCTTACAGTTCTGGAGGCTGTTTGAAATCCATTTGTCTTCTGGGCCAGGCTCTTTCTGAAGCCTCTAGCGGAAAATCTGTTCCGTGCCTCTCTCCTGACTTCCTGTGTTGCTGTCAATCCTCAGGCAACAGACCAGAGTCAGTCAAGTATTAAATCAGGCCCAGAGATGAAAAAGAGGATGCTCCCTTCTTCTGTTTTATTGCCGAAGAACAGACTGCCAGTGGTTTCAAGAACAGTGTGTGCAGTTTACACACTGGGGAAGGGACAGGCCCTGGCCATGTGACTTTGGGAAATCAACTTCTCTAAGTACCTGTTCACATCAATAGGATTGAAATAATAATATGGTGTCTACTTAATAAATTCACAGGAATGATTAAATAAGTTAGTTAACATAAAGTACTCAGGAGAATAGGGGCCATAAAAAGTATTCCATAAATATGAACTACAATGATGATGATGTCATGAGTAATACTTCTTCCCTTGACTGTGCTTGCAAAGTGCATTTTCATATGGGTTCAGGTCATTTTTAGATGAATTAAAGAAACGTGTCACTTCTGATGATAATGAAGACAAAATTCACAGCTGGTATGCATATTATTTTGGTTATTAATAAATATAAACATAAAAGTCCAAAATTTCAGGAAGTTGCAGCCACTGTTCAAAGAAAACTTAAGATATTCATGGAAACTACTTTGGAAGATTATAGCATCAAACAATTTCTCTGTGAATTATCAAGAAGAATTTGGGGAGGGGCACCTGGATGGCTAAGTCGGTTAAGTATCTGCTTCTTGATTTTGGCTCAGGTCATGATCTCAGGGTGGTGAGACCCAGCCTGGGCATAGAGCTTGCCTAAGATTCCCTCTGTCCCTCCCTCTGTCCTTCCCTTTAAAAAAAAAAAAAAAAAAAAAGAATTTTCAGAAAACTTTTGAAATCATAAACAACCAAACATCTCTGAACACATAAACCTAGGCAAAAACTCCTTACAGAAAATCTATGAAATGAATGTGTAGTTTCCTAGTGTTTAATATCTAATAATTTATATAGCAGGAATGGGGTAGGATGGTAAATAGAAATTTCAAAAGTTCTTAAAATTTCACTTGTTATAGCATAAATGACAAACTTAATGTGAGGAGTCAAGATATCATTCATGCATAAATCAATAGTGTAAAGAAAAATAAAGACATTTTCTAGTAAACTTAGTTGCATTTATGTTTGCAAAGTAGCAAATTATAGGTAATAAATAAATGAGAAAAAAAGGGTACTTAGGAAAATCATTCCTTATGCCACCAAATCATCAAACACTGCATCCTGAATGTAAATAATATACCGAAGGACCTTGACTAGATCACAGATGTTTCTAAAATTGCATCCTAGGACTTGAGGCAATGCTGTCAAACCAATCTGTGGGCTGAAATGTCCATATGCAGAATTTAGCAA
The DNA here is from genome assembly GCA_028646535.1 of Procyon lotor. Classification (NCBI taxonomy): domain Eukaryota; kingdom Metazoa; phylum Chordata; class Mammalia; order Carnivora; family Procyonidae; genus Procyon; species Procyon lotor. The sequence goes on from CM053616.1 coordinate 44,668,794, forward strand.
ATATATGAGAATTCTTGGCTTCTGTATCCGCTTCTCATTTGTCTGTTTTTTTGTTTGTTTGTTTTTCCTTTCTGTCTCTCCTGTGAAAGAAGTTTCCTTTTCTTTTCTTTTCTCCCATACATTGTGTAAGTTTGGATTGTATCCTGTACTATCTGAGTGTCATATTGTGGAGCTGGGGATAATCCAGACATGAGTGGGACATTCTTCCCTTCCTTGAGGAGGGAAATGGGTTTTTAAACTATTATCAATAAATAATAACTGCTTCTGAAATGTAGTGAATCTATTTTTATTCATTGAAAGCCCAGAGAAAGGATAATTTAATCTGCTACGATGGAGAAGTAAATTAGGATCTCCTCCATACAACTAGTCTTGCCTAATTCATCTTAAAGTACTTTACACATTTTTTTTCTAACAGTTATTTTAATTTAAGTGTACGTATGATTGCGTTTTTCTAAATATTTGCCTCTGTCAGCGTGAAAAGCCTATGTCTCCACTCTTGGCACGGACACAATAAAGAATTACAGATTGTCACCCAAAGCCAAAGCAGAAGATGACTTTACTAAAGCAATGGTCCACTCTCAAGGTGGGCAGGCCCAGGGGTGTCAGCTGCCTGAGGCTACTGGGATCCTTTCCTATGTGGGTGGGGCCTTGCATCACGCTCTTTAATGGAGGCTGCTTTCAATCATTTGAGCGACCCCTCCCACAGGTTGGGAGGGGGTTTTAGAACCCGCAAGATTTGTCCCAGAACTGTCATGGTGGCCTTCCCCCATTGGAGGCGCTATAACCTCATTGCAAATTCATCATAATGAGTCTAGGGGCTACTCTGGGGCAGAGGTGGAAGGGGAGAGCTCATGGCCTGCTCCAGTGGCTCTAGATCTTCTAGCCGCAGAGTCTGGGAAGCCTCAAGGTCAGGAGGTTGTGCCCTGGGGCTTCTAATGTATACTCTGTTTATCTGAGTCCTTGCCTCCAGCTCACTTCTTTATTCATTCCCCTCCCCAGCCTCCCCAGGACTTGGGACTTTGCCCCTGGGCGATTCTTCCAAGGTCCCCATCTAGCTTCTACCTAACACCCCCATAGTCAGACTTTAAGTTTTAATAAAAAGACAATGTCATATCTGCCCACCATTGAACATAGAGCAAACAGTAATCACTCAATAAATAGTGGTTGATTCACGGCATAAATTGCATTTGGATCTTGGAATGTCAGTGGTGGCCTTGATACTAAAAGCAGTTTTGGTGTGAAGAGAAGAGGAAAAAATTATATTGATCTAGAAAAAAAAAATTCTACACACAGAAGTTGGTAAGCACAAAAAAATTTCCAAGAGATTTGGATATGAAGGAGAGATGAGAAATAGATGATCTCCAAAGGTAGATGGGGTGGAGAAGAGTTTGTTTGAAGTCATGCAGACTAATATATAGGCAGGCTAAGTTAGCCCTTGTGTAAGTGGCTTGGTTTAGGATTCCAGATTGTGTTTTTATTTGGAAATGCCTAGAATTATCTTTTCTGAGGCCAACTGAAGGAATTAAGGGTGTGTGATAGGCAGTTATGTTACAAATAGAGGGGGCTAACATGCCTCCACTGCTTTAATAACATGGAGGACTTGCTAACCCACCAATGACCCATGATGGGGTGCAGGGCAGGGGTGCAGGTTTCAGGAGAAGGATACACTCTTGTGTTAATCAGTGTGCCGCTCTTTGTTGACTATTCTGGAATAATGAGTGTGCACGAAGACCTTCAAATGAGCAGAGGGCAATAAAACGATGGACAAAATGTAGCGTTTTTATGGAACAGACAAGACTAAAATGTTGATAGAAGGACAGATATGATTAGGAGAGAGAAAGAAGAGCCATGCAGAGTAGGGGCAGGGCAATCCCATATTTCTAAAATGGAGAGAGTTTAAAAAAAAAAAAAATAGGGAACTATAGAGAAAGATGTAGAGACAGGCAGAAAGCAAAAAAGATTTAGGGAGTTTTTAAAGGATTATAATTTTTTATTAGCAAATACCTAACACTGAAAAAATAGAGCTAACATTAAAAATAAATCTTGTATTGAAGCCAATTTTAATTTCATATTTTATTGAAAGGAATATCTGAAAAGAAAGAGTCCTGCTTTTCACATTAATAAATTTATATATTTGAATGTTGAGGTTTTGCTATAAAAGAACATGTATTCTGTATCTCTCTAGAAGAGTTATTAAAAGTTGTGATTTTATTATAGTTTGGAGTCAAGCCACACCGGTAAGCAAACTGATTTGGTAATGAGTCTGAGAAGTTTCTGCGTGGAGGTCTTTTCCAGCACAGTTTCCTCTCCCATGAAAGACCATTCAGCCTCTGCCGTTGATACGCCATCATCTACCCTATGTTTATCAATATCCCACATCTGCAGACTTGAAGGACGTTTACTCAGGCCTCCTTTCTTTATTGATTGTGAGCTCATAAGCCACGCTGCATAGATGATCTTTGCAAATAGACTTTATCTATTTCTTCACATACATTAATAATTCATTTTTATAACTTTTAAAATACTATTTCCAAGAGGAAACCTGACCACAGAAAAATAATATATTGGAGTTACTCACTTCGTGCTTTTTTTTTTTTTTAAGTTATTCTGAGGCTATGCATGTAAGTTAGTACATATTATCATAATTGAGAAAAGTTATTCTTTCTTATGAACTTTCTTATGAAAGTTATTCTTTCTTATATATATTTAATTATATATAAGCTATATATAAACTATATATAATATATATAAAAATTATTTTTAAAATCGTGCTGATTATAGAAACAGAAATAAGAAAAAATTTGTGTGGAACAGCTACTTTTCTATCGTGTGATAAATACATCGTGCTTTGAAATTGTGTAGTATCTTCATTCCTGTGAGTGCAAAATATTTTATACTTAGAATTTCTTTGAGGCAAGAGGATACAAATAGCATTATTTACCCTTTGGTTCAAATACTGGAAAATAAATCAAGTATTACAAGTAACTGTAGAGACTAATACTATCTTTTAACCCAGCCCACCACATTAATTTCAGTTCCTTTCCATGAAATGCACACATTTTTTTCTTGAAAGAAAAATGTTACTAGATTCTATCAGAGTTCATTTGGCATAGACTGTGATTGGGCTTATTTACATATGACCCATATTTGAAAGCTAATAATCTTTCCATGTCCTTCTAATGTCCCTAAGAAGTCTCTAGCCAATGGGCAGTGCTATGGAGAATTTTCCTTTTGTCCTCTCCAAATAGTTTGCTCACAGGAAAATCAGGTGGAAACTCGCCACAGCTCTGTTGTAGGAAAATATCAGTGGGTGTAGAGATTTAGAAATACATTCTGGCACAATGAGAATTTACAGTGAAGATTAAGCAACAGAAGATAGATCCAGAATATCACTTTAATAACTTCAAAAAAAGCAAATTGGATGATGCCAGGAAAAGTGGCAGACTAAGAACCTTTGAGAAGTTACCTACCCCCCACCCCAAAAAAGGAACGGCAAATGGCACAGACTGTCAGCATCAACTTTTTCAGAACTCTAGAAATCAACTAAAGGTATGCGACAACCTGAGAACACTTATTCAAGAAATGATGGGGAATCTCATTAAAACAGCGAGTTTTGAGCCATTTTCCCTTACTTTAGTCCCATGCTCCCATCCCAGCTATTTCTTGAAAAATAGCATGCTCTTTTCCGGTACCTGGGGAGCAAAATGGGGCGGTGCTGTTAGAGAGCCTCGGGCATTTGCTGGTTCCCTGGAAGACCGACCCGGCTTGAAAGACCCATCTTTACCCACCTGATTCGGAAATCTCCAAAGTTAAGATTCTCTTTTTTTGGGGGGGGGCGGGGTTGGGGGACATGCTAAACACAGGTACAGACATGCTTTCAAAAAGTTAAAAGGAAAGATGAGAAATGAGATAAAGGCACTGAAACACCAAATGTAGATATTTTCCTGGGCTGGGTACGTGCTAAAGCCAACCGTGAACACTCTCTGCTGGTTGGCTGGTTTGTGAAGTCTCAGGCAGAGCAGTAACCTGCCCCCCTCAGCTCTGAAGGCAGGCCCACCCCCTGCACACACACACAGGCCCCCTGCACACTCACAGAGGCCCTCAGCACATCCGGATTTATGGTTTCTAAGCATTTAGGGGGATTCTTCCACTATTGGCTGACCACGAAGTTAACTCATCAGAGACTTCAGTGGCCAGACACAGCAAAGAATACAGATTTTACAGAACTAGTTCTAAAAGTGAATTTAGCAACTGCTGTAAGAAACAGCAACTACAAATTCAATTTTATTTATTTTTTAAAAAAGGTTTTATTTATTTATTTGACAGAGACAGAGATCACAAGTAGGCAGAGAGGCAGGCAGAGAGAGAGGGGGAAGTAGCCTTCCCGCTGAGCAGAGCCCGATGTGGGGCTCGATCCCAGAACCCTGAGATCATGACCTGAGCCGAAGGCAGAGGCTTTAACCCACTGAGCCATCCAGGCGCCCCCAAATTCAATTTTAAATAGAGATGTTGCTATTTTTGTTACCATTTTTTAAAAATATGCTTTGTTAGTTTGAGTCATTCAAGAAATTTGTCCAATTACGTAAATTGTGAATTTATCAACTTAGAGTTGTTTATAATATTCACTTATTTTTCAGATCTATAGTACATAAAAGAATATTTCCATGTTCTATCCTGATAGGGGTAATTTGTATTTCTTTTACTTTCTCTCTCTCACTTTTCTTTCTTTTTTTTCTGGGATCAGTCTGGCCAAATGAGTATTAATTTTAATCACTTTATCAAGACTCAACTTTTAATTTTGTGGATTTTCTTTACTTTTAATATTATTTCATTGATTTTCTTCTCTCTTTTTTTTCAGTTTGCTTTGTGTTTATTTCAACCTTTTGTAGTCTCTCAAGTGAATGCTTCCATCATACATTTCAGACATTGTTTTTTCCTCATACAAATATTTAATGCTATAAATTGTCTCCCGACCATTGCTTTGGTTCCATCTCACAAATCTGAATGTATTCTTTTGATATGTATTCAATTAAAATATATTCTGTGATAACTTTTTTTTATCCTACACATAATTTAGAATGGGGCCTTTGTCAGGTAGGGCTTTGTCAGGGGTCTGTTTTCTAGACTGAGTGGCGGTCAGAGAACATAGTTACATTGTATTACTCACTAAATGGGGAGAGGCTCCTTTTATTGTCTTAAACATGGTGTAATTCATTTTCTGTCTACATATTCTCTCAGTCAGGGAAGGGGAAGTACATGGATGTGCCCATTTCTCCTTTTAAATTTTGCCAGTTTTTACCATATGTATTTGAAGTTATGTTTTTAAGGTCTCACACTTTTAGGAGTCTCATATCTTCTTGATAAATTCACCATTTTATTATTTTAACGTGTATCTCTTTTTCTTTTGTAATGTTTTGTTTTCTCATTATTTATTTGCCAGATATTAATAGAATCATTCCAGCTGTCTTTTGCTCATTTATGACCCATGTATTTTTATCATTCATTTAATTTTAGTGAATCTATGCTTTTATATTTAAAGCGGGATATTTTGCTTTCATTTTTCTAACCCGACAATCTACCTTTTAATTAGAATGCTACAACCATTTCTCCTAAAGTAATTAAAAATATAGTTGATTTCAAATTTACCATCATAATATCTATTTGTCCTAGCTCCTTTTTTTGTCCTTTTTCTGCCTTTTTTTTTTCAATGAACAGAGTATTAGTTGTGTATTTAATTTAGTATTTTTCTTTTGGATTATCATCTTTAATCCTTCTTTTTAAATTTTAGTAGTTGCTCTAAGGTCTGCAAAATGCTTCTTTAACTTAACACAGTATATGTAGAAATCAAATTAGACCATTTAACCAAGAATTTAAGCAACTCCAACAATTTGGAAATATTCATTTCCCACCTCTTGCTCATCCTCTGTGATATGGTTTCCATGCATCTCACTTATTTTTACACTATTACTTCCCCCAAATATTGTTACTTTGCTCATAAAATGTTAATTATATTTTCAAGAAATTATCAGATGAGAGAATTTTCTGTGTTTGCCAATCTATTTTCTATCCCTAGTCCTCTTTAATCTTTTGTGTAGACTGATATCTGCATTTCCCTTCTTCCTCAAGAATTTGCTTTTTTTCTTAAGCAAGCAAGTCTCCTAACAATGAATCCTCTCAGCATTTTTTGGTTTGAAAAGTCTTTATTTCACGTACATTGTTAAGAGGTGTTTTTCACTGTGTATGGAAATTTGGGTTCAAAGGTTTTATTGTTTTGTTTTGTTTTCTGTGTCAGTGACTTCTCTATTGTCTTTAGTCTCACTCACTTTCTGGCAAATAAATTGTAGGTGTTCTTACCTCTATCCCTCTGTATCTAATTTTTGGGAGTTTTGTTTTTGTTTTTGTTTTTGTTTTGGTCGTTGGTTTACAACAATCTGCATATAATGTAGGTTTATGTAGCTTTCTTTATGTTTTTTGCTTGGCATCATTGGACTTTATTGAGTTTGGAACTGTGGTCTTATAATTTTCATAAAATCTGAAAAAATGGCTACTCTTTCTCCATAATATCATGTGTATATATACTTTATTTCTCCTCCTGGTATTTCTAGAGTCTAGTCACACAGAGGTAAGATGGCTTGATTATTTTCTACAAATCAATCATCCCTGCCTATTTTATTGTTCAGGCTTTTGTTCTCTGTGCTTCATTTTGGATGGTTTGTCATTTTCTTATTTCTTCAGTAGCATCGAACTGCTGATAATCTCATCAACCATATTATTTATTTCAGGTATTGCTATAATTTCTAGAAGTCCTATTGGATTTTTTATAGACTCCTTTTTTTTTCTCTTTTCATGTTGATGTCTTATAGAATTTGGGGCATAGAGACCATGTTTATACAGGTATGTTGACATAATGTTTGTGTTGTTTGGTTGCTTGGTAATCCATTCCTCCATGTCATTTCTGTCTAGTCCTAATAGTTGAAATTTCTCCTGCTCTGTGTCAGATTTTCTTGCTTCTTTGCATGCCCGACAATTTTTTTTTTTATTGAATGTCAGACATCATGTGTGGGTTGGATGCTACATTTTCTTGTATTCCTTTGAGTATTTGGGAACTTTGTTTTGGCTCACACTTGTTACATTAAATCAGTTTTACCCTTTCAAATTTCACTTTATGCTTTACTAGGTAAGATTCAGAGCAGACTGTATTCAAAGGCCAAGTTAGCTCTGTGGCTACAATGATATACTTCGGGAACTCTGCCTGATATTCCACGCATTGCATGTGTTTTTTACATTCTGAGTGGTCAGAACGGGAACTATTTCTAGCTACGTGTGAACTTCCAAAATAATTCAGGCTGTCAAATTCCAGTGGTTATTTCCACAGCCTCGTTATTTTTCTCTCGTTCACGTTTTCACAAGTATTTGTTCAAACAATAAAGGTACCCCTCTCTAGACCTCTGTCTTTCTATGTCTCTCTCTGTCTGTCTCTATCTCTCCAGTTCCCTTCTCTCTGATACTCTGTCGCACAAATTCTAGCCAATTTGACCTCTCCCAATTCCAGATTTTGTCTCCTAAACTAGAAATTACTACCTGGGTGTGTTCATATATCCATTCCCTGGCTGATCGTTGGACACCACTTCTAAGCATAAAGCTGGGCAATCATACAATTCGTCTTGTGTGTTTCTCCTATCAGGGACCCTTGTCCCAGCCAGTGCCCAATGTCTGAAAAGAGTTGTTTTATATTTCCTGGCATGCGCTCTATTTGTTTAAGCCATGATTTGTTTAAGATGATAGATTTGTTTGATCAGTCAATATTAAATATGGAAGTAATTGGGTTTTTTAAGATTTTATTTATTTATTTGAGAGAGAGAGAGTGAGAGAGAGTATGAGAGGGGAGAAGGTAGGGGGAGAGCAGACTCCTCAGAGCCCGATGTGGGACTCAATCCTGGGACTCCAGGATCATGACCTGAGCTGAAGGCAGTCGCTTGACCAACTAAGCCACCCCAACACCTGGAAATAATTGTTTTTTTAATTCAGTTTTAAATCACTGTACTGATCTTGTGTTCTTTTTACATCACCATTCAAATTTTCTGATTCATACAGCCTTATGTTGTCTGCATTTTGGAGAATTAAAGGAGACAGCTTTCTTTTTCAACTTTTTATTTAAATTCTAGTTAGTTAACACACAGGGTAATATTAGTTTCAGGTATAAGATTTACTGATTCATCACTTACCTATAACACCCAATTGCCACCACAAGTGCTCTCCTTAATACCCATTAAGGAGATTAAGCCATTTAACCCATCCCCCAGTTCACCTCCCCTCCAGCAACCCTCAGTTTGTTCTCTATGGTTAAGAATATGTTGTATGGTTTGCCTCTCTCTTTTGTCCCATGTTCATCTGTTTTGTTTCTCAAATTCCACACATGAATGAAATCATACGGTATTTGTCTTTTTCTGACTGACCTATTTCGCTGAGCATAATACACTCTAATTCCACCCATGTCATTGCAAACGGCAAGATTTCATTCATGTTCATAACTGAGTAATAGTCCATTGTGATATATGATATATATCACATCTTTTTATCCATGCATCAGTTGATGGACGTGTGGGCTCTTCCCATAATTTGGCTATTGTAAACTATGCTGCTATAAACATCGGGGTGCATGTATCCTTTCAAATCAGTATTCTTGTATTCTTTGGGTAAATACCTAGTAGTGCAATTCTGTATGGTAGGGTAGATCTGTTTTTAACTTTTTGAGGAACCTCCATACCGCTTTCCAGAGTGGCTACACTAGTTTGCATTCCCACCAGCAGTGTGCAACGGTTTCCCTTTCTCCACATCCTTGTCAACATCTGATGTTTTCTGTGTTATTAATTTTAGCCATTCTGACAGGTATATGGTGATATTTCATTATTGTTTTGATTTGTATCTCCCTGATGATGAGTGATGTTAAGCATCTTCTCATGTGTCTCTTAGCCATCCGGATGTTTTCTCTGGAAAAATGTCTATTCATGTCTTCTGCCCATTTTTTTAAAATACATTTTTTGTGTTTGGGTGTTGAATTTCATAAGTTATTTATAGATTATGGATATTAAACGTTTATCAAATATGTCATTTGTAAATATCCTCTCACATTCTGAAGGTTGATTTTTAATTTTGTTGATTGTTTCCTTTGCTGTGCAGAAGCTTTTTTTTTAAATAGGTAATCTGTGTGATTTATTTTTTAACTTTCAACACATATTAAGTCTCATATTAATTTAATATTCATATTTTCTCATTTAAAAAAACCCCAAGTGCCTGTGTTCTTCTCTGGGATTTTGATGGTTTCCTGTCCCACATTTTGGCCTTTCATCCATTTTGAATTTATTTTTGTCCACAATTGCACTAAAACATAAGATACCTAGGAGTAAACCGACCCAAAGATGCAGAAAAAGTATTTTAAATTAAAGGTGACAGGTAACAACCAGGGTGCATTTGCAGAAACATTCTCCAGCATTTTCAGAATTTTTCAGGATAGAGAATGATTCAGTAAGGAACACCAATTCCTTGTGGTCAGACAGGTAAGGTTTTGGACTATGTTCATTATAAAAAAAAAAAAACACCCAAAACAAATAAAAAACAACTCTTAGGGATAGAACAATTGAGAATTTTAGGTTATATATATATATATTTTAGTCTTAAGCATTAAGACCCACATAAAATTTCAATTTAATGGTGTAGTTAAAAATCTCCTTTAAAAAAAATTATTGTCTTAGTAAAGATTTAAATTTTTTCTTTATCAGTTTTTTTTCAGATTACTTTCTATATATTTGATCAAAAAGGATGAGTAATGGGAATTTGATATGCAGTTTAACAAACTTATGACTTATTTGATTGATTCTAAATAAATTTACACCAGGATTGGATTTACATGGACATATTACTTCTTTATGTACGTGATTATTCAATGGGAAAATTGTTCATTTATCTGAAGAACTAATTTGCATTTTGCAACAATATCCCACAAATGTTAGCTCAGTGTCAACCTCTAACTTTAGTGTCAAATTATGTGTCTGGTACACTTAATTACTAGGCTTAATCCCTCAATTTTATGTGTTTAATAGCTGGTGCATTTTATTTTGCTGGATTAGATGTCGAATAAAAGATGCAGAACTCCAGAACTTCGAAACTAACCTGAGATTATATGAGTCCTTACATAGTAATAAAAGAACAATCTTTGATTTTCTTCTGGATAAGAGTTGGTTGCTTGCTCTCTTTCTCTAAATGACATGACTTCACGAGTGTGGGCTAGCTTTATTCATCAGCACTCAATGTAATCTACAGATGTCCAGCCAATATATCCTTTCTATAGAAGACAAAATTTCCAATGATAACGCATTTTCAGATTGCTTTTGGTAGCCAGGCATTCACTTTCTTGAGCAAGCCTAGCATTATGCAGTTACCATGCGACAAGAATTAATCCTGCATTATATTCTTGAAAAAAAAAAAAAAACTAAGTAGAAGATAATAAATTCTTCTTTGTATAATGACTGAAAATTTTTCTCTCCTTTCCTTCCCTTTCTTCCTTCCTTCTCTCTCTCTTCCTTCCTTCCTTCCTTCTTTCCTTCCTTCCTTCCTTCCTTCCTTCCTTCCTTCCTTCCTTCCTTCCTTCCTTCCTTCCTTCCTTCCTTCCTTTTGACCTTATTTTCTTTTAGATCACAGAAACATGTGCCTCCAGTGACCAGGAGAATGATAGAGGTGTTTAATTTCCTAACATGCAGAATAAATCTAGCACCAACCACAGAATGTTCTTCCATTATGCTTACATATCTGATCATTTTTGCGATGTGGGACAATTTGCTTGGGAAACTACTGAGCTTCTTTCTACAGAAGAAAAGCTCCAAAGTCCCCAAACTTCAGAATTAAAACCAAGTTATAAAAAAAAAAGGAGAGAAGTAATTTAGACTTAGATATTTTTATTGGCTTTCTAAGAATACATTAACATTTAAAAAATATTAAAAATATTTGTATACATAGATTTAAGGGAATAGTATTGGCTAAATTAAAAGTATGCCAGACGGAAATTAAAATTATGAGCTGGTTCGATTTTTTTACTTTGATAATTTCCATTTTTCCCTAATGTACTTGTCAATCTAACTGATTCATAATCAACAAAAATGCATTTCTAGTATCTCCATAATGTGACAGCACGGACTTGGTAACAGGGAAACCAAAACAGGAACTTTTGAGTTAGATTTAACTGGGAGAGAAGCATTTCAATCTCCACATTTAAATATGGAGTTAGTCATTGCTGACTCTCAGAATTTGAGGATTAAATATATAAAGTCTTATCCATAACAGGGATGAAATGCCTGAGCATGGTTTTCTTCTACCAACCACACTATTTTTTTTTTTGGCTTTGTGAAGGAATTAACAAATGACTTCATTTAAATCATTAAGCCTTCTACATTAATGAAAAAAAAAAAAAGAAGTAATAATACCTCTTAGGGTTCTTTTGGAGATTAAATGAGTCAGTATATGACAAGCTTTTAGCACTGTGCTTAGCAAAGAACAGCTCAATAAATCAGAGTTCTTTTCATACAGGACTTTTAAGTAAACATTAATTTGAAAAATTGTAAAAACAAATAAGACATTTGTCTCATGCCCTCTATTGTTGCAAGCAGCCAGAATTTTCTTTAACTTGTTTGCCTTTGTTGGCCTAATGATCTCAGTGAAGGTAATAACCTTGTGCTTGAAGGTTTTTATATTACTGGGCTTTCATGTCTGTGTGTACAGATGAAGGTAGCCAAAGTTGTACTTCATATACATTTGTGATGAAGATTATAGAGCATGCAATGGATTAAATCATTCTAGTATGATTGTCCCTCTAACCCATCTTGGGTTCTCTGCAATTGTTGCTGGCACCGCCTTTCTAATATTTTCTAACCCAGTTTTACGTAAAAGTAAAAGTGAAGTACAAATGACTCGATTTTCCCCTTGTACTGTGAGTTTTCCTTCGAGTAAATTGTGATAAATTTTCTTCTTTTTCCTTCATCTCACTTTATTTTAGAATTAAAATAATCGTCTCTAGAATAATCATTCTATGCCATTGTTTTTTATGTATTCTTTCCCTAATACAGTTCAGAGATTTCTTTTTTGCCTTTTTCTTCAAAAATAAATAATTTTCTTGCTATTCTGTTTTTTTTCTAGGCTGAGGAGATCATTAAAATATCAGAATTTATAAAAATAATCAGTCTCTTTCATGGCAGGAATTTTATTATATCATAACAGAAAATGAGGGTCTGAAACCATTCTAGGCTGTGACTTATATTATCATTTATTCTTAAGTAAGCTGTTTTATGGGTTGTATATTATAAATTCTCTGTAGTCATTGCAAATTATTCTAAAAACTCATCAAAGAGGAATGGTTATAAAAAATATGCATCTCAATTAGAAGATCCCAACTGCAACTTTGTTGTGCTCAAATAATTAAGTTAAAGCAGCATACAAAAAATGCTGCCTTTTCAGAGGCATAAATGATTACTAAAGCGTCTTATAAATTGTGTAATTTAGATCTGGGATGGCTTTCAAACAATTCTACTCCATGCGTAAACATCCATAATATTAGAGAATAAGGGTTGGCTTCGGTGTCATGTAATCTGAGTCTCAGAGTTGGTCCTCTACTCTGTGTTTATATTTATTGGGCCTTATTTCTTTTCCCTTTGTTCTTTCCTTTCCATTCCCTTCCTTTCCTCTTCTCTTTTCTACTATTCACAGCAAATTATATCTGCATTTATTGTTATATTTTGTTCATGATTTTTGTCATTCTTTCACATTAGAAAGTAAACTTAATGAAGACCTATGTTTTTTTTTTTTCTGCACAGAACCCACACACTTAAAAAAATGGGTTAGTGGGGCGCCTGGGTGGCTCAGTTGTTAAGCGTCTGCCTTCGGCTCAGGTCATGATCCCAGCGTCCTGGGATCGAGCCCCACATCCGGGCTCTTTGCTCGGCAGGAAGCCTGCTTCTCCCGCTACCACTTCCTCCACTTGTGTTCCCTCTCTAGCTGTGTTTCTCTCTGTCAAATAAATAAAAATCTTAAAAAAAAAAAATGGGTTAGTAAATATATGTAGTGAACCTCAGATGATCCATCAAGTTAACGCATATGTTTAAACTCATCACAGTACAAGAAAGTAGGAAAGAGTTTGAAGATGATGTGTTCATGGCAGTGGGAAGGTTTTATTGAAAATAAAAGGAGTTTTATGAAATGTTGACACATGACTGTGTTATAGCAGATTGCTTCATTCCGGTACAGTTCCTTACCTGAACTGGAGATTTTAGTTTAGCAATGTTATTGATAAGAAAGTTTAAATTTTAAAATCCTTGAATACATAAGGAAAACAAAGGCTACCACTTAACCTTGAGATTTTTAAATCTTAAGGGAGTAAAGGAATGAGAAAAATAAAAAGAAAAGAAAAAAGGTAAAAAAGAAAAGACGAGAATAAAACTCGAGATACACGTGAATGTAAATAATGAAAGAAATGACCAAAGGAAAAAAAGTATTCATTGTGTAGTGGGACATTGAATAAAGCATCTAAGAATGATTTCCATTCAGGTACCTCCAGGAGAGGTTTCCGGTGCGGAAGACTCATTTACAGAGTGTGCTGTCCTTTCTACCAAGGATGAAAAATAATATTGCATGTATAATAAAGTTGCTGCAAATCGATTCATACAACTGTTCTAAAATCCCCAGTGACTACTTACGTATGTCATTATGTTGTTAAGGTACCAAATCTCTGGTGAATAGAGACTATCTCTTTATGTCAAAATTTGGGGTTTTGGGGGTTATTTTATTTTATTTTACTTTATTTTGTCAAAAGATGATTATTGTTGCATCAGCTGTCACATCCTGAAAGCCAACTGCTCACTAAAATATTCTCACCAAAGCCCTCTAGCCCTTCACCAGTGTGAATAATTGACAATAACATTTAAAAATCCATTGGAAAAAAAATGTTTTGACTGTTCATTGAGTATTCCAATGAACTCAGATTATGTCTTGTCTTTGTGAATTCAATTATTAATTGATCAATCACTACACTCTAAAATAACCCATGGTTTAGGATTTTCTGTGCCTCCAAGGAAATTAAATGCAAATCTGTGTCAGTCATCTGTTAACAAAGGCTCCTTTAAGGAATCCTCTGGAATACAAATGGAATAGCCTACAGCAGTTTTGGTCAAGGGCAACTCACTCTCTTTTATTTTTTTTTTCTTGATCACCCCTTATTTAAGGTGCCCATTTGATTCTTCTCTGATTTCTCTCCTTAAAAAAGAAATCTGATTTGAAGGTAATATATCAAAGTACTTAACAGTGATACGAATTAGAGTTCTGTCTTTTTTCTTTTTATACAAGTTTCTAGTGGATATAGGCTTTGAGAAGCCTGAGGACACAATAAACACCAAAGTCTCAGCTGTTTGGGACTTCAAGAAGAAAAATGATTCCTTTTTTATTCTTTTTCTTTTTCTTTTTTTTTTTAAATCATAGGCAGAGAGGCATAGTCTTTTCCTGAAAAACTCAGATAAAAGTATTGGGTTTTTTCCCAGTTTTTTCGAAAAATAATTGACACACATCACTATATAAATTTAAGGTGTACCGCATGATGCTTTGTTTTGTATCTGTTGTGACATGATATCACAATTGGCTCAGCTAATATCCAGCATCTCATAAGATACAATACAAAGAAAAGAAAGAAGTAAAGAAAAAAATGTCCCTGTGATGAGAACTCTTGGGGGTTTATCATCATAACAACTTTCCTGTATGTCACACAGCAGGGCTGGCTGTAGTCACCCTCTTGTACTTTAGGTCCCTACTAATTTATCTTATAACTGGAAGTTTGTACCTTTGACCTCCCTCCTCCATTTCCTCTTCTCACCATTCCACAGCTGGTAACCATGAATCTGATCTTTTTCCATGAGATTTTTTTGTTTTGTTTAGATTTTACAAATCACTAAGTTAATATAGTATTTGCCTTTCTCGGACTTATCTCACTTAGTTGATGTCTTCAAGTTCCATACATGTTGTTGCAAATGGCAGGAGTCCTCATTTCTCGTGGATGAATAACTTTCCATTGTATATTGTTCCGAGTGTGCTAGGAAGGTGCACACAGGATTTGGGTCTTTCTACAACACCAGCTTTATTAGATCGTAAAGCAAAGCTAACATAATTGTAAAGCAGGTTCAGGATTCCAAACTCAATGACATTTCGCTCACTATGAATTTAGCTTGGCTTCATGTACCCGCACAAAGTGAAGTACACAACGAAGTCACACAACAAACAGAATCCAACAAGGGCAGGCAGGGAATCACACTCCGAGTCAGTCGGTGAGCATGCAGTTAAGAGGAGGACTTGGTCTGCTCCAGGTCAGCTCTCGCCCTGTGCTGCCTGTTCTGCTCCACCAGCGGAAGGTCTCAATTATGTTCAGAGATCAACTGGGCAGATCTGGCCTTTGGCAGCAGTTTTCTCTTTGGTGGGGCTCCATGTGGAAGGGTCAGCCTTTGGAGAGTCTGACAGTTTGTTGCAAAAGTCCTGCCTTTTTAAAGGAATTGAATCAGTCTTGGGCTTTTGCAGGTCTTCTCTGGTTCCGCTGCTTGTCAGTTCTGGATATCATCAGCTTCTGTTGGTTTCTGCAGTATCTGGTCTTGGCAGTGACGCCATTGGGTGCTTCCATCACTGCCTGACATGAGTGACTCCATCTTGGTCTCTACATATATGCATGCACCATAACTGCCTTATCCATTTATCCATTAATGGACACTTAGGTGGTTTCTGTTGTGGCTATTGTAAATAGCACTGCTATGAACATGGGGGTATTTTCGGATTCTTTTTATATATCCCCAGAAGTAGAATTGCTGGATCTTATGGTAGTTCTAATTTTGCTTTTGAGGATCCTCCAAATTGTTTCCCTAGTGGCTATACAAATTTAACCCTCTCTCTCTCTCTCTCTCATTCTCAGTAACTTGTGGTTCTGGAAATTCATTTTAAGTAGATATTTTAGCAACAAGACCTAAATGATAAAATATTTTAATTTTTGATATAACTGATAAATTGTATGTAATGAAACTTTCCCCATACTAACATTATATCTTACATTATCCAATTAGTCCTGGCACGTGCATTGCCCCTCCTCATTGTTGCTAAAATGAGGAAAAGTACACAATGAACAAGCTTTTCATTCACCCATTTATTCATTCAAAATGTTTACTTCACCCTTCCCTTGTCAAGAAAGGTGCCAGGTTTTATTATTAAAAAATAAAAGAAAGAGAACATTACTCCTCTGTTATTTATGAATTAGTTCACTGAGGAAGACCCAAAAAATTGTTCATTTCTGAGTTTCTGTGATTCCAGTGACTGACCACCAGTGATAACACCTCAGCCAGGTAATTCCTGATTCTGAAAATAAATGTTCAACCTAATTTTGAAAACAGCGCATTTACTATTAGTATATAAATAAATCCTTTCCCAAATAAAAAAAAAATACAAAACACTCAATTGTTCTGTCAAAATCACCATTCTTTTGAATCCTTGAGTCAACTCTGACCCCTTTCATACCTCACATAAGATTACCAAGTCTTCTATGTTCTATTTTAAACACTGCTAATATTTTGTGACTTAGTTCTCTGTGGATCCGGGAAAGTGAATGAACTCTGAAACTCCCCTGTCTGCACCTCTCCTTGTCAGTCAGTGTCTACTTATCCAATTTAATGTCATATCTCAAACCTGATGTCTCTCCTCATCACTTACTGACAAATCCTGTTAGTAACAACGGTTCTGTTTTTCTTTCTACTCAGTTACTTTTTCATTATGGGAGTTTTACCATTCATGCCCATGACACCTAAGAAGGCTTAGCATCTCAATTTCTTGGCACACAAGAAATTATTTATTTCCCATACCTCTGTCTGAACTGACACTACCCACACAGCACAATGGCCACACTTTGGACCTTGCAGGTCTGCTAACATCCGGAAGTGATCTTAAATATCTATTCTCTGCTGATACCTTTTTTTTTCATAGTCCCTTACAATTAATAGACCCATGACACCTGTTCTATAAACAAACTGGCACTTCCAGTACAATGAACATTTTAACTTCTTTCTGTATTAGCCACTTCTTTCTTTAACATACCTGACTGTACACTTTTCATTTTTATTCCAACAAAGATTCAAGTTCTATTAAATTGCCTCTATGTTTCCCGTTATCACGCTGCTTCAGTCAAAACTTTATGCCTACATGAAGTCCAAGTGCCTGTTCTTCTCATGTCTAGAGTTCAAAAAAGCACTGCTAAAGAAAAATAATTTTAAAAAAAGAAAAATCATGTAACTGAGCTGAATATATCAATTATTAATCCGTGGTTTCCAGCTCATGCTCACTTTCACCACATGAATTACAAAATGCCATCACCAGTGAAATAGAAGCATTGGTAGGGATTTGTCAATTTGGGAATTTGCTGTTACTCAAAGGAGTTTTCCAACAGGAGCTTTCCTACTATCCTGTCCCCGTGAACAATGTGTATCTATAGCCAGTCTCTTCACCTGCTTTTTGAATGCAGTATTGCCTAAAAGTTGAGGAGTTAGCATGGATTTAGATCTCGGCTCTGCTACATAAGGCTGTCTGATTTTAAGTAGTACCAACTGTTCAGTACCTTGCTTTCTCATCTTTAATTGAAGATGAATGATAAATACCATTGTTACTGCTGTGGTCACCATTCCTGAAGGTCATGATGATTCCTGATGGAAGCAAACACATTTCAAGTATCTTTTTCTTTCTTAATTCTCCTTGTCTTCCCCACTCCGTCTGTCTGCTATGACTGCTTTTCAGATTAAGAGAAGTTGATCTCTTTCTCATACAACCTCCGTGCCAATTTCTGGACTATTGATTTGTACTTTTGGCTACAATGACTTGTGTGGTTTTGTTGAGACTCTTGTAAATCATGCTCTCCCTTGAGCACTAACAAACATTTTCTCTAAGACTTTAACATAGCTTATAAACTGTTTCCATTTAGGACAGTTTCAAAAAGTATTTATTCAGATAAAATATAAATGAACTAAATCCTCTTTCAGAAAATTAGAGTTGCAAAAGGCAACTGGCAAAATCACTTTCACTATGTCAGCTAAGATTGTATAGGGAATTTAGTTTCTCAACATTGGGGCTTATCTCGGTTATCTCGTCATGATGGGGAAAATATTTTGACAGAAAATTCACTTTGAATTGCTGTTTGAATGAAGGATGAACTCCCTTCCCATACTCCTCTTGCTGTGGTACCCTTTATGGAGCTATGCCACTAACTTATAAAATACGTGGTTCAACTGACAAAGATACTATTTTTAAAATAATATTTTAATCCCTCTTCTCTCTTATTCTATTTCTGTATAATCTCTTAACTTACATCTAATCATATTAATTGTCTTCTACATCCATTTCATGAATTTTCAAACTATAGTTTATTTCTGAAAATCAACTTAATGACTACAAAGTAAAATTATTCTAAGGAAGTAGGATAGGGAAAACAAGAAAGAATCACATTTAGAAGCATACTTCCTGTACCTTATCTGATACATGTGCAGACCTCAAAATGTTTGCTCATTTACTTCCCAGGCCAATTTCCTTTGTGATAAGCTAAATGCCCTTGTTCAGAGGCTCTGATAACCTCTGGCAAATATAGCATT
This sequence comes from Procyon lotor, assembly GCA_028646535.1. Classification (NCBI taxonomy): domain Eukaryota; kingdom Metazoa; phylum Chordata; class Mammalia; order Carnivora; family Procyonidae; genus Procyon; species Procyon lotor. Next base: position 44,687,489 of record CM053616.1, read on the forward strand.
TCTCCTTTCTGATAAGTTCACCCTGGTTTGCAAATATTTCCATAATATTTGGCTCCTGGGGGATGTGTAGATAGCTCAGTCAGGTAAGCGTCTGTCTTCAGCTCAGGTCATAATCCCAGTGTCCTGGGATTGAGTCCCATATTGGGCTTCTTGCTCAGTGGGGATTCTGCTTCTCCCTCTGCCTGCAGCTCCCCCGCTTGTTCTCTCTCTCTCTTTCTCTGACAAATAAATCAATAAAATCTTTTAAAAAATTCTGCTCCTGAAAATGATACACATTTTACATGTTATTTAGCATAATATATGGTACTTATTAAGTAGTCAGCTCAATTCTAAGTACTTCATAAATATTAACTAATTTAAGCATCACCATCAGTCTAGAGGGTAGGAACTATTCATTTATTTTCTTTTCATGCATAAGAGATTGGAATCCAGAAATGTTAATGACTTTCTTCAGGGGCCGCACATCATCCATAGTGTCTCTAGAACTGCTAGCAAGCCCTCTTTCATGCTGTTCCATCCATGAGTCACCAGAGTCACCCTCCAAGACCTGTTACACCACTTATGAATGATGCCTTGTCATATGGCATTTCAAGTATAGACTTTAATTTAAATGTTGTTGACTCAACCTCATCAGATTGTCAAGCATGGTTCAATTGTCAACCATCTCTATCGACCTCCAGAATGTCATGTTTATAATGAATGATCACCGGAGATACATGCGGGTTTAATTGTTGGTCTCTACAATCTGTAGACAGATTAGTGTCACCCTCCGTACTTTTTAGAGAGCAAAGTGTTAATTTGAGGATGATGTTCTCTTCTAATCCTTTGTAAAAAAACAAGGCACATTTTAAAAACATAACCACTTTGTCACCTTCTCAGATGCTATCTTATTTCATCAACCCAAGTTTGAAACCAAGTAAATTTCAGCAATGAATGGCACCATCCAGCAAACATATGACATTATGACAATTAACATTAATAAATATACTAACAAATGAAAATAAGAATATGTAGAAAGTGTCTCGAGTGGTCCACAGAGTGGGTCTTCCTATATATTACAGATATGTGTCATTTCGATTTCATGAATTTAATGAATTAAATTTCATTTAATTTAATGAATTAAAATTAAGTGCTTAAAAACAACTCATAATTTTGTATTTTAATATATTGCATTTTAATTATTGGATTCAACCCATAGTTATCAAGAAACTCCAGGTACTATGTTCAGAACTGAATACACAGTGCTCGCATGGAATTTACACAAATGTGGAAACAAACATTAAACAAAAATGAAAAGCTAATGATTATTTACAATAAAGAGAAGTACAGGAAGGTATTAATTTCTACTGATGGCAAGAGCAAGTTTGTCAGAAATCTTCCTTGAGTTGAAACCCAAATGAGGAGTAGTAATTGCTACTTTTGGTGGGAGTTTGGTTGGAGAAAAGGTTCAGAGCAGAGGAAACTTCATGTATGAAGGTTCTGAGCCAAAGTAACAATTAAGAAGTGGAAATAAACATATAACTTTTTTTTTTAAAGATTTTATTTATTTGGCAGAGAGAGAGAGAGAGAGATCACAAGCAGGCAGAGAGGCAGGCAGAGAGAGGAGGAAGCAGGCTCTCTGCTGAGCAGAGAGCCGGATTCGGGGCTCGATCCCAGACCCGGAGATCATGACCTGAGCTGAAGGCAGAGGCTTTAACCCACTTAGCCACCCAGGCACCCCTAAAATGCATTAAGTATAATAAGCACATAGTTAAATTTCTTAACACCAAAATAATTATTAATTCATTATAATTAATTAATTAATTATATTAATTAATTATTAATAATTAGTTATAATTAGATTATAATTACAATTAGATTAATAATCATTATTTTAAACAGATACAAAAACCATCTCCAATTGTAAATTAACAGAAGTGTTAAAATTTGCAGGTAGTGAAAGTATGAGATGAAATCCTCATTATCAATCAGACAATTAAGGGAAACATAATCATCAGACTGTTAAAGGTGGTTCAAAAAAGAAACTTTGGTAAAAAGAAGAAACTCCTATTTCTCTAGCAGTGGAAGGTCTTGCGCAACTTCTCTCTGTAGACTTAGTGTGAATTATTTGACATTCCTTGAAGTGTTGACACCAAGTCCTTGAGTGTCTATGCCAAAAAAGATCACTAGCATTTCATCTTCTATTCTCAACGCTGGACCTCATCAAGAACAGTGTTTCCACCACAACGGGAGACCATAATCATCTTCTTGGGGCCAACCAAGCAGGAGGGATGAAATAAAGGAGAATTTGAAAGACTAGTGAAGACAGCAGAGGACTAGTTTACTACTCACCAACAAAAGATTTTTCCCAGGGATTGAAGCGAGGTTTAAGAGCAAGGATCCAACAATCTGGATTCAATTTTAATTTAGCCCAGATGCTAACCTGACCCCATCTCTACTAAATCCAAAATCTCTTACACCCACTTTACAACCTCTTGTTAAGCCAGGTGACTCCACTGTTGCTATGGCCACCACCTGTGGATGGAGGTGAATTGACAAAGCTCAGGTTAGCCACAACAGCACATTCAGCTCACTTCCTTGGCCTCCAGCTGGAGTTTTATCTGCCGGGATCTGCTCATCCACCTATTGTGGGCAAACCTTTGAAGGTGAGGAAATTGAATGGTGCCTTGGGAACTTGGGAATAAGTGCCTGCTCTTGCACCCCAGAAGACCCAGTGAGGATTAAACTCAGTCGTCCACAATGATGGATTATTTTGACAACGACTCCTTAGATTTATCTCTTCCCTTCCATGACATTATCTCCTGGCCCACAAACCTTTTCCCTGGCATCATCTCTCAAAATAAGCACCCAGCGAACATGACCAACACATCAACATATGAACAGACTCTTAACTCTAGAGAATAATCTGATGGTCACTAGAGGGGAGGTAGGTAGAGGGATGGGTGAAATAGGTTTTGGGGATTAAGAAGGACACTTGTCCTGATGAACATGGGGTGATGTCTGGCACTGTTGAATCACTATAATGTACAGCTGAAACTAATGTAACACTGTATGTTTATACTGGGATTAAAAATGTTTAAAAAGAAGAAAAAAATACCTTTACACACAGTTAATTAAGGATTAAATAAATGATCCTTGGTAACATTATTAATATGTCTTAGGAAAAATGGTAATTCTCTGTATATGAGAAATCTGAACTTGATATAATCTTCAATAGAGAAATGAAAACTTATTTAAAGGTTCTGTTTAATGACAGTCTCATCATTATCATGCACTGTAATAATTTTTCAATTATTTAAAAAATTTTAAGATCACATCACTATTACATGATAGAAATATAATTTATGACTCCAAATCCCATTTGTTCTTTCTGAATATAGGCTAATGTATATAAATAAATTGGTAATTTTATAGGAAACTAGGAGCCAGAAGTATTATAGATATTAATGGATACAAAAGTAGAATGTGGTGGAACTCTCGCTTCTCCAAACCTTTGTCTTTTCACCTGTGCAGTTTAGCTCACCATTAGCCTTTATGTCAGATAAAGGTTTTAATCCAAGATACAAACTAGCTAGTTATGAAAGTAAAAATATGAACCCTGTTCAAAGGAAATCACAGATAGGAATGGGTAAAAAAAAAAACCCCACAATAATAGAGCAGACGATTGGCAGAAAAGTGGACAACAAAACATGGAATAGATACAGACAAAGAGCAAATATCTGGCTAAGGCTTACTATTATCTTTCTCATAAATAAGAATTCAAAATTCAGAGTGGGACCTCCTTAAATTTTATTTGTAACCTGGTATTTATAATAATGGTTAAATTCTGTATAAAGTGAAAATTCTACTCATCCTGGAGTATGCCTCAGAGCCCATCACCACTGTAATAATTATATAGTTATTTTTGTGATTATTAGTTTAATGTCTAGCTCTTTAACTAGAGTATGCTTTGTGAAGTCAAGGGTTTGATGCTTTTGCTCACCAGTAAATCTTCAGAATTATCTCTCTCTCTCTCTCTATCTTCATCATCATCATCATCTAATAGTATAACAGATACTCGGCAAATATATGTTTACAGAAAGGATAAGTGTTACCCTTACAAATAAGTCTTTTACAGTTTTATAAAATTCTGATAAAGCAATAATAATTGTTGGCTATTTTTTCCTGAATTGATATCCAGAATTAAGTTTCTGATACTAAGATTATGCAAAAACAGATACGTAGGTTCTGGTAACAATTCTAATATGGCAGGGGTGGCTTGCCACCTTAAGAAGTAATTCTCAGGACACCAGCTGGGTGTCCTACAATTCAACCCTATCTACCTGGAGATAGCATCAGATCCCCCAGGTTAGGGAGTCAGGCCTACAAGCCTGCTTGTCTTTCACATGCTCATCACAAGTCCTAGTAGTCACCTGTGCTTCTCATCTACTGGCTATAAATCAGAGGTTCCCAAGGCCCCTTCATCAGGTTCAATTCATTTGTTACAGCAGCTCACAGAAAATCAAAGAAATATTTTATTTACTAGATTCTCAACGCTGGACCTCATCAAGAACAGTGTTTCCACCACAATGGGAGACCGTAATCACCTTCTTGGGGCCAACCAAGCAGGAAGGACGAAATAAAGGAGAATTTGAAAGACTAGTGAAGACAGTAAAGGACTAGTTTAATCCTTTTTTTTTTTTCACAAAAGGATTATGAAATAATAGAAAATATATATTGGACTCTGCCCCTGGTTCCTGGCACAGAGCTTCTAAACCCTTGTAATTCTCTAAGTGAGGAGAGTGCTGAGAGTATCTTTCGTTTAAATGTTTGGCCTTTGGCCCTGGTTCCTGACGCAGGGCTCCTGAAACCCTTGTAATTTCCTGGGTAATAGGACTGTCTTTTGTTCTAAGGAGGCAACTCTGGGGGGGCTCCTGCATGGCTCTTGGAGGAGGGAGACCGACCGAGCCCTGCTGAGAAGTTTGAGACTTTCAGCTCCACCCCCCATTCTCTTCAGAAGAGAAGACATGAAAATAGAGTGAGTAACTGATCCCGCCTGTGTGAGGAAGCCTCTGTTAAATCCCCTGAGTAAGGGGTTTGGGAAGCTACTGGGTTGATGAACACACGGTGTTACTGGGAGAGAAGCGTGCATTTGGAGAGGGCATGAAAGCCCACACTCTTTCCGCTCACCTTGCCCCGTGAGTCTCTTCTGGCAGCTCCCGAGCTGTATTCCATTAAGAGAAAAACTGTAGTTTTCTTCTCCTTTCGTAAGGTAAAACTAAGTTCACCCCTCTGTGTGTTTCTTCTGTGTGGAGACCCCACTGCTCTGACTCATAAATGTAATCTGCTTTTTATTTTATTTTATTTTCAACTCAAATTTGCGACTATCCAATCTATCTTTGTGAGCTTTTTAAATTTTAATTTAAAAACTTTAAACGTAGGAAACATGAGGAGATATAATAATCTATACAAACGAAAGCTCTGTAGCATTGATCTCAGGGATCTTCAATATTGTTACAAAGTGTGAGACCAAAACTATGAGAACGTCCTTGCCGGTGTTGGGACCTCTGCTGTGGAGTCAGCGGGGCAGCTCCTGGTAGTGAACCCTCTGTGCATGAGCGGAGGCATCGTGACAGAAATGGTACTGTGACTCCATCCCTTGAACTCTGCATTTATTGTGTGACTTCTTTGCTCTGGAATAGACTTCATGTTGTTCCCTTGCTCAGTATTTCTTCTCAAGGGAACTATCCGATTTCTTCCAGAAGTCTGATGCCTTGATAACCTAGTGGGACTCCTGCCCCCAACATTTTAAATTGGTATAAGTTGCCTTATAGTAAACATAATGTTATAAAAGCACATGAGCTATATTTCAATATCTAACAGTAAATATTTTTTCAGTCACTTAATTTTACATGATTACAGAGGAAAATGTATCAAAATTCTAAAAGTTATCATTGACACCTCTTTTCCCCCTCTACCTACAGAATCTATTGATTATTGAATCCTGTTGATTCTGTTTCCTCGATAGAATAGAGCATCCTGCCCATCACTCTCAATCCACTGGGGATGGATTTAGAGACACCGACTTTGATATTCCCTGTAGCATCTGTTCTCCTTGAAATATTGTTTAAAATATTGTCATCTTATGCTTTACCCCATTCTCGAGTAGACAAAGCTCTCAGTGAATCATGACATTGAACACTGCTTGGGATGGGTTCTTTGGTGGTGCATAGAAGTGGCCCGATAGCTGAGCACATCAGCCCTTGCAGCCAGTGCCTTTCACCAAATTTGCATGTATCTAGGTAAAATGAACCTGTCAATCTACTATAGCAGTGAAATGATGGGAGTAGGAAAAGACGAATTGAGGCTCTGACCAAGTGAGTAGCTGTCTACCAGAGCAGAGAGTAGCTGTCACAGATACAGGAAGTCTCAGAATATTCCAATTGTGAATCCTAATAAATGCAGCTAAAGAAAGATTAGATAAAAACTATTTAAACCAGATAGGTTTTGGAGCTAATACTTGGAACTAAAGTATTTGCATCTTAAATATGACAGACTGAATAAAGGACTATCTTAAAAATATTATCAATATTTCCTATCAGTAAGAACTGCACTTATAAATATTTATTATATTTCTGATAATAAATAAGTATGAATGAGGCAGTATAAAGACTCTATTTCTATATACTAAATTAGTAATGTGTAAATTTTATAAGCAGTCATTTAAAATATGTCACATTTTCAATGGATACATAATGGAAATTATTTTAAAAGGTGAACTACTTACTTATACAAATAATTATAGTAATGGATTTATGCACTCATTAGAAAAATTGCTTCTGAGGCTTTTATGAATTTCTGAAATATATACGTAAATCAAGAAAGTGAAGGTTGTATTATTCAACCACGAACTAGTAATAAGGCAACTGTTATGCACCATGCATTGTTAATGTCAGTGATAAAACAATCAATTAGACACAGCCTTGCTGTTTTGAAGGAACTTAGTGTTCCTCAGCAGAACACTAGACAATTAATACCATTTTTATGGGAAGAATCATATTAACACAAAATAAAACTCTGATGCAAAAAGCTATCCTGACCTTTGAGATAGGTGCCTCTTAGCGTTTGCAGCATTGCTGGTACAATCTCAGTAACATGGAAAAGTGTGAGGGTGAAATCTCATTTTCAATCTCATGGAGTTACAAATAGGAATTATTTTCTGAACCAAATATTTCTGAAAATAAAACTTCAAATGTAAAGGAGTGTGATTCGGTCTTATTTTTTAGCATATTTGGAACAGAGCTTAGTTCAAGGCTTGAGTCTAGATAATTTCTTTATAGGATTTATTCTGTCAAGATTCATAATTTAGGCCTATATATAAACACTTCAGAGTATCAGCAGCTATGACAACACATTTAAATTAAATAAAATCTGTAACAAACCACTTGATTAACAAGTCTTTTTTTTTTTTTTTAAAGATTTTATTTATTTGTCAGAGAAAGAGAAAGAGCTCCGGCAGGGAGAGTGGGAGGGGGAGAAGCAGGGAGAGAAGCAGGGGGAGCAGCAGGCAGAGGGGGACTCAGGCTCCCCACCAAGCAAGGAGCCCATGTGGGATTTGATCCCAGGCCTCAGGATCATGACCTGAGCCAAAGGCAGATGCTTAACCAACTGAGCCACCCAGGTGTCCCAAAAATGTCTCCTCTTTTTAATTTTAGCTTGCTTATCAAAGCAGGTCAATATATATATATATATATTTAATCTTCTATTTCTTCAATTCTAAGGACTTCTGAAGTCTCCTAATGCAACTCCATATTTATAATGCTTTTAAAATGGCTTCTTCCTTAGTAACTGGGCAGCAAATATCTTATTTGGTTCTGTCTGAATAGAAGTGAATATAACAAAGAGCCAACAAAGTCATGGAAAGACTTAATAATGTAAGATTACTATTATGTGCTACTAAGTTCTTTAATGGTATCTTTTTCTCCTATTGTAATCAAATCATTAGTCACATATCTAAATAGATCATTTATATAAACTGGTAAGAGAAATATAATAAACAGTTTTACCTTGGACATATCAGACAAAGCCATAGTATTTGTAGCAATACATAATATTAAAAAAAATTTCTACGAAAGATAGACCAAAGTGTAAGCTGATATCTTTTTTTTTTTTTTTTAAAGGTTTTTTATTTATTTGACAGAGAGAAACACAGCGATAGAGGGAATACAAGCAGAGGGAGTGGTAGCAGGAGAAGCAGGCTTCCTGCTGAGCAGGGAGCCTGATATGGGGCTCGATCCCAGGACCCTGGGATCATGACCTGAGCCGAAGGCAGACGCTTAACAACTGAGCCACCCAGGCGCCCCTGTAAGCTGATATCTTAACGTTAACCCCAAAATGCTGACGTTCTGTAAAATTACAGCAGATTAATTTTCATAACATAACCGTTATTTTCATTCTACCTTTTTCAAGATATAGACCACATCTCCAGGGAATAAACAATGAAAAAGTTATGTGTAGTAAAACCACTTATTTTAGTGTCGATGAAAGTCATAAGAAAACTTGAAGAAAGATGGGTTCCCACAGCAATTACCTTCTCTGTCACAAAACCCATGTTTTTCATTTTATTTTCTGTATCTTTTTTTGTATGATCAGTTCTCATCCTGCAACAAATGCAAAGAGAGTTAAAAAATAGATTCTAAAGGGCAAGCGGACCAGTCGAGGCAAATTTTCACACTGCTTCCATCACACAGATACACTTTTTTTGGTTTTTAAAATTTTTTTCACACTGATACACTTCTTTCCAAAGTTCTATTTCATTGTATTTTCCCTTTCCGTCCCTGTCATTGTAACTGCTGTTCTTGTCAGGAAAATAACCATAACATATTTGAAGAAATTTCTTTGGCTGCAATGAGGAGTAAAGAATCATAAATCTCAGAAAACAGAAGTCATGCATAAACAAAATTTGGGGTATGTCTACTCCCTTACGTACTGCTCCAAAATTCCTATAAATAGGATCATGGTTTGCCAAATGACCTGCTGCACCTGAAATTTCAAAAATTAGTGTTTTCTTTCAGGTTAATAACATATGAACAACAACTATTAACATATATAAAATCCGGATGGTGATATTACATTAACATTGCATTTGCTATTATTTGAAGGTTTTTAAGTTGTTTAAAAATTGTATTTTTAAATTTAAATTGCATTTGGTTTTTAAATTATATTGCAAAATCATTTTAAATTGTCACTGAAGAATAAACAGGGTCACATGGCCTGAGATGTGTAGATGAGTGTGAAGAAAGCTGTTAGGTATCATTTAACTAAGAATTGGATTCCAGGAAGACAAGGAGTCAAGGTGGAGGGGGCGCCCAAGAGAACCCAGAAGATGAAAACAGTGTCAAGACAAAGTTCGTCCACACAATCATTTTGCCAAGGGCTGACTCTAAACCCCAGAAAGACCCAATAGTCTGAATAATCAACATTGTCCATAATTTAAAAGTCCCTAAGGGCATGGGCTGGGTCTTCATTTGATCTCTTAGAATTTACATGTCACTGCATCAGATGTAGTTTTGGCTACCATTGCTAAGATTATTCATAATTTTATATTCTTTTTAGTATAATACTAAAACGTGGTGTCTATAAAGAACATCCAAAAATCATAATTGATCCTGTTATTATCTACTATAAAAACCATCAATATATTCTTATTAAATACAGCAAAAACCTAAATTCTTATTACAACATCAGATACTTTCCATGCTCTGGCTTTTACCCATACTTTTAACTGTCACACATAATTGTTACTCTAATCTATACCCATAATCATGAATTCCAGATCCAACATATGACAGTTTGTTTCTTTGCTATAAAAATTCTGTCAGAATGTTACCTTCTCCTCCAATCTCTCCCTTACTCTGCTACCCACAGAGTACTTCATATTCTTTAAAGTGTTAGCAGGTCACTTTGTTGTAAATCCTATCTTGACCCTGATCCATGAAGACTGACCACCACTGACAACCTTTACAATGCCAACCATATTCGATATCACTTAACTGCTTAAATTGTTTGTCTTTAGTAACCTACAACCAAGGCAGAGATAATATCAAAACCACCTCTGTGAGTCCACTCTATGGTACTGTGTTGGATAGAAAGGAGGTCCTCAGGAGCTATTGGATGAGTTAAAAATAAAAGATAAAGCAGTAAGCACGTTGACAATAGAACTGTGAGGAGTTGATAGCTGGGACTCTGGGTTCAGAGATATGTGTTCAATCATGTGTCCCTCTGGAAAGCTACACACTCTCAAACACACATGTCGGATGTAATGAAATAACACATGCAAAATGGCTGGCAGGGAGAAACTGCATATAATAAGCATCAAGTAATATTCTGTACCATTATAACATTTCAGGAATGAGTAGTTTTAATAACCTGCAATAATCTCATAAATTAGATTGCCAAAATTACAACTTAGTTCTAGGAATATGAGCTTTAAAAAAAAAGTTTATTTTTTTAGTAATCTCTGCATCCAACGTGGGGCTCAAACTCACAACCCTGAGGTCAAGAGTTGCATGGCTCCTCTGGCTGAGCCAGCCAGGTGCCCCTCGATATATGAACTTTTTAAGATTCGTGATACACATTGCAAACAGCTGTTGTCTAGAGTCTGTATTGAATGGGGCTGCCACAGTCACTCCTAAGACTAAGGGATGAATTACCCTACCTGTAAGCCACTTCCTCCAAATGCCGGGTCCTGGGAGACAGCATGGGCTGGGCAGAGCTGTGGTCTCACATCCATCACTCTATCAGAAATGGAAGGGAGGCAGAATCTGGTGTTCCCGTGAGTCCATAGAGGAAGGAGATCGAGTGGGATCAAGTGTCCCTAAAGGCCACAACAAAATCAGAGAAAAGTAATTTCACCCTCAAATGAAACTCGATATCACTGTGAAGTGTGAATGCATGCTAGACAACACATAATAAAGGCAAATATTTACTATATTGACTAAATAATGAACCTAATTGAGTGGAGAATTTTTTATCCTGTCATTTCAAAATGAAATGAACTATTAAATGAGAATTCTTATTACAGTTTTGTTCGTATCCATTTTTGATGAGTCTTAGATACTGACAGTGTAAGAAAATTTATTTGTGGTATTATTCCGTGTTTATTTACAAAATGCTTTAGCAGATGGAAGCATGTCATTTTTAAATTAAAAAAAAAGAATAAAAAAATCCATGAAGCAAAAAAAGGCTTTTAGAGAGGCAATTCTGTCAAATGATTAAAATCAATCTGAATTTTTTAATGAGATCTGTCAAAACAAAGACACAACGAAACATTATAGTCATAATTTTATTGGACCGATGCAAGTATATATATTTAATTGAAATAAACCATATATTTTGGAGAATAAACTCCATCTAACAGTCAAGAGCCACAAATATCAAACCTTGGACTTGGCCTAAAATCATAGACTTTTCCACCAGTAAGAGGGTGTGATCAGAAGAACACAAGTGGCAAAAGGGATGAATTTTATATATTAGAAATTTTCTTCCAGACCCTGTTATATAAATGGACATGAAAAGGGATGATATGATTTTAGTCATTTAGCTAATGCTATATATCAACATTAGTGACCCAACAAGGTATTTCTTTTGCCATTAAGCTCTACTTAAAATTCATTTTACTTAAATGCAATGATATGTCTTCGATTTCTTTTCCCCAAAAGCATCCAATATCCAACAAGAAGAAATTTGCTAAATAATCTATGGGACTTTCCAAAACTGAAATATTATCACTGATATACGTTTACAAACCAGTTACATGAGCACATGTTAGTTTAAACTATTTAAAATAAACATGACACAATAATATTGATATTATAGTTCAAAGTGTGTGTATTGTGTAAACACCCCTTTACTTTAGAAATGTTTATTTCTCTAGTACTTGACAAAGGAAAGTATAACTAACCTTTATTTAAAAGTTAATTTGGGGGCCCCTGGATGGCTGCTCTCTCTCTTGTCCTGCCTCTCCCCTCACTTACCTGTGTTCTCTCTCTCTGTAAATAAACACATAAGCAAAATCTTTAAAAAAAATAAAAGTTAATTTTCAGGAGAGAAAATAGAGGTGCTTGCCTCACTACAATTGACAAGAGAAAGCTCATAAACATAACATTTAATTCAGTGTAATGAAACTGGAAAGAAACAATTCTTCAGAACTGAAAAAAGTCACTGAGATATACACAAAGATAAAGCACTTCCATTAAGTCTATTTGTTTCAATAAGAGGAAATTATACCGTGACCTTTTCTTTAGCTGCCTTGGTTTCTCCATTTTTAATCATTATGCAAGATTTGGTAAGAATCCTTGCTGACACTTTGCTCCTCAGGGGGCAATTAAAAGAGAAGTGAAGTCACTGGAAACTGAAAATCATTCCACTTTACTACTAAAAATGGCAGGAGAGAAGCCAACATATCTGGACCAGCAAAGCAGTCCTCCAATGTTAATAACACAAGAATTCATAAAGTTGTGCTTAAGGAAAATTACATATCCAAAAGAAAACTGTAAAATCCACATCACAAATCGATTGGTTACAATTAATGCTGTATTACACAAAATCTAGAGCTATAGTCCTACATTTATCATTTTGTACATATATAAATACATTTATTCCCAGAAAATTTACTATTTTTGTTTTCGTCACTTCTTTTTTACCCAAGGCAAATAAATTTAAACCAAACAATTATGTTGATTGAGAAATATTTGTGTGTGTATATATATATTTTTAAAGATTTTATTTATTTGATAGAGAGAAACAGCAAGAGAGGGAGCATAAGCAGAGGGAATGGGAGAGGGAGAAGCAGGCTTCCCGTGGAGCAGGGAGCCTCATGCGGGGCTGAATTCCAGGACTCTGGGATCATGACCTGAGCCAAAGGCAGAGGTGCCCCTATTTGTATATATTTTAGGGAAAAATACTCAGAGATTTATTATTCTGGTAGGTACCACTAACTGCTTTAACAAGCAAACCCCCCACATCTTAGCAGCTTCACACAGAAAAAGTTAATTTTTCCTCTCATGCCAATGTCTGTTAATGATGACAAGTAGGTTTATTTTCCATCCTGTGGTTTCTTTGTCCCTTCCTTAGATTCCTTGATTTTTCCATTAGAACCTCTCCGCTTGGGGGAAGAGGGAGGGAATGACGTGAAGATACAATGAGTACAGGGAGACCCACTTTGTGAAAGTTCAAGTTATGCCACTTTGCTTTTACGAAAGACCTGTATCACTGTAGTATGGGTTTCCACCACCCAAAGGAAATCTGAAGAGGATTTTCTCTTTACCAAATAAGGTGAAAAGCGAAAATAGCCTGCAGTGTTTGTTTTGCAGTGAGCAGAACCATGATAAAGGCAGCTCAGGGAGCGCGGCGCCACCCAGCGCCTTTCCTGGGAAGTACACTCAGCGACTCGCATCTTGCCCTCAGAGCTTTGAACTGTGTGTGTGAGCATCTGCGCTTTACCTCGGTTTGTTCTGTGCACCCTTTAGCCAGATGTATCCTGAGGAATCAGAAGAACCTAAGAGTGGTTATTGTTGGGGTCTGGAAGTGCTCAAAACTTTTTTCCATTTAAGTGAATGTTAATTGCCTCTTTGCTCCACGCCATTTTGGTTTACCAGGGGTTACAGGGGAATGGACTATTTTTGGATAGTGGGGAAATTCCGCAGTTTTTTGAGGCCGGTCCTGGTGTTCACCCATGTCCTGACTCCCCATATTTCCCTACCCAGATATAAGATCTGTAGTTCCACATAATTATCATGGGTGGTAACTGGTCTTGACATTTTTCTCAAGAAGGTGAGGAAGAACAGAGGTATTGGTGACCATTAGCATTCTCTGTAAAAATAAGTTTCATTTGAAAGTTGTTTTAATAGATATCAACTTGAGTTATAGATACCTTTTTTGAAGTAAATATTTATTATTTAAAGGTGTGATCATTGTGGACACATCTTTCTTAACTAAGAAACTAAGATATTAATGGGGACAAAATGAAATAAAATTATATTTATGAACTCTCTCTCTCTCTCTCTATATATATATATGTAACTATATAGAGATATATTTAAATATATATATCTCTGAAATTTACATTACCAGCCGAGATCTTTCCTTGAACTCCAGAGCTGTGCGACTAATTGCACATTGGAACATGTGCTTTTGTGTCCAATCCCTTTAATGGGCAGGCCATTCTGTTGGATATTTGAGTCTGCTCCTTCCTTAACATCCTGCTTCTGTCAACATAACTTGACGGCATTACCCTGAAAACAGAAGTGAAATCAGACCCCCGTCACTGATATTTTCCTGGCCTAATCCACTATTATTTCTTTACTAGCAGGCGAAATAACCTTCCAATGGTTCTCTTCCTCTGGCTTGACAGTTGTGTCTGTTTTGTTTTGTTTTTCACAAAGCAGCCAGTGGTTACGGAAAAAAAAAGAGTTAAATGCCTTAAATTGATTTACAAAACCACATCGATCTGCCTCTCGCAGTTCAGCTCTGACCTCTGACTTCATCTCTTCTTATCCTTCCTTCCCTTTCTCAGGGGACTCCAGGCTGGGCCTCTGCTTGAGGCTGTCTCTCCACTTCACAGCTCATCTCATCAGGACTTTCCTCTGATGCTGCTCAGTGAGGCCCCTCTGACTCGTCTACTTAACATTCAGTATCACAACCTCCAACTCCTGGCCAGGCTCCTGGCAGGGCTCAGCCCCATTTTCTGTTTCCTATAACTACATGTGAGCAACGAAATAAAATTTTTCAGCCACTGAGATTATTCCTCCTCCTCCTTCTTCCTCCTCTCCTCCTTCTTTTCCTTCTTCTTCTGATTTGTTTTTGTTTGTTATTGTTGTTACTGAAACATAATCTGCCAAAGCAGGCTAATATGTTTTAAACAACCTTTGTTTTAAGTACTTTTTAAATTGCCCATTTCTCTGCATTAGGATGTAATTTTCATGATAGTGATATAGGCAGGCTGGGTCCGAGGACCCAGAGCGGGTTCTGCAGGACCAGTCAAGAGGGTCCTTGGCTTCAAGCAGGATGGAATCAAACATGAGGCAGTCGGAAGTGAGAGCAGACTTTATTGAAAATGTATAGAGAGATATACCTACTGAGCATCTGGAAGACTTGGAAAGAAAAAGGAGCATGAGTCTCATCTTTGGGTGTGACCTGGGGGTTTTATTGATGATTGTGGTGTGGCACACGTGTCCTCATCCAGGATAGTTCCAGGCATCCAGGAACTGGTCAGAATAAGGATAGGGTCCAGGTGTCCATCATAAGTCACTTACTTCCTAGAACCAGGGGGTTTTGGTGCCCAGATGTCCAGCTCCAGTGATCTGGAATATGCACGTGATGACCCTGCTCAGTAACTCCTTAGATATCATCTATCGTGCTGGGAGACTCCAAAGAAATCTTTAACTCCTGGTCCCTTACAAGAAGGATATACATTAAGGTGTGTGTAGGGCAGGGAGCAAGTCCTAGTGTTATACGGTTCTTGTCTCATGCAGTCGAAGAACAAATCTCATGGACACAAAAGGGTGAAGTATAGTGAAAATTCGTTAAGCGAAGGTAAGAACAAAAGGAAAGAAAAAAGCTCTCTAGAGAGAGAGGAGTCCTGAATGGGTTGCCACTGAGGGCTCTTTAGTGGCAGTCTTTTATTGAGAACTGACCAGGGAACTTAAATCTTCTTGACATCTCTACAAATGTTAGCACTATGTTTACTTTTTGTTTGAAGTTTGGCCACTTTCAGTGGTCCAGCTGTAACGGTCATGGAGATATCTCATCTCTGACATTTAAGACAAATGAAGTAGTCTCATTAGTTTTGATATAATTTTTAAATTGCTCAAGTGAATAAGGATCCTTTCAGAAATGTTGCCATCCTCTGAGAAGAATTATCTCCCTATAACTGTATGAAAGTAGTGCCCAGATAGTCTCTGCAGAGACAGAATGTTCTAGAAGTGCATCCAAGGAACTCTTCATCTTAAATAGTTATTTCAGTGTTGTACAAGATGAGCAAAACAATGTCTTATGAATGTTGCTATGAATATTGCTTAAAAGTTTGAGGTATTTTAATACATGTTTTTAAAAATATGAAGAGGGGGAAAGAGCTCTTTATATATTCTAGGACATGATAATCACACTAAACCTGAGTAGGTTCCTTTCCAAGAATATACAAAAATTTTGACTTTCTGGGTTGATTATCATTCTGTAGATTAGAACATAGATTTCTCATACACATATGTTTTATCAAAATGCCACAAATATGGCATTTAGAATTGGAAGCTAGATTAGAAAACTTGATACCCCTGAGAAACTCATGGGATCAAAAAGGGAAATGGATTTCAATGTTGCATGGAAGCTTTCACAGAAAAACCATCCCAGCACGATCTAAATTGTTTCTACAGCACATGCTGGATGCAGGTCAAGGGGGACCATACTCAGCAGAAAGAACAGAGAAGGGATCTCACTTCTCACTTTCTGGAAAAAAAATCATTGACAAATTAATTTAGTGATTTATTTTCTGCTCCTCTCACTTGATTTAAGCTAATTGAGATTCTCCAACATCCTGTTGAGTTCTATATTCTTAATTTCTAAGACAATATTTTTAATGTAGTAGTTATTCAATAAATTCTTATTGAGGACATGCATGAATTGATTAGTTGAAGAGAAGACCCTCAGAGAAGGTTGACTTAGTGAATAAGTCTAGTTATGAAAGGTCTGAGAAATACATACTAAACTCCTAAAAGTCATTGAAAAAATAATGTAAAATTTCAGGGCTAAGACTAAATTTCTTTCTAAATATTTCCTAAATTGTTTTGTAAATACAGTACCTGTTTGTTTATTTGTTTGTTTGTTTTTCCTGAAGGAATTTTAAATCAATGTATTTAAAATGGCTCTGTTTGGTGACATAAATTGGGGCAAGTTCCTAAAAGTAGTATAAGTGATTAAAGAGTGAAAGCAAATTGCTTGATAATTAAAAAGGGGAGCCAAAATGTAGCTAACCCACTGAAGATTAAAAAAAGAAATGCCGATGTTGATACAAAGGAACTTGAGTAGAAAACTGAAGACCCAATTAATTCAATTATAAAAATACATTAAAAACTGAAGATAATTTTTATAACTATGAAATTTATTAGGCAGTAGACTGAGCTCCTGAGGGAACCTACGTAGATTTTGTACTGTGCACTGTGGAACAATCCAGTGCACTGAACACTTAGGAGTACCCTTAAGGGAATAGTCCTTTACCACAAACGGGATTGAAGAGATGAACTAATATAGCTCCCATTTATGATTTCTCTTATGTTTTCAATCTTTGACTACAAAAGTATACAAAGCTAATAGTCTACCGATATGAGTAGCTAAAATAATTAAATAGAAGAGTCTACTCAAGTCTCTCTTCTTCGGCCTCTACCCTTCCCCCGCCCTACTCCTGTGTGTCCACACCCGATCTCTCTCTCTCTCTCAAATAAATAAATCTTTAAAAAAAAGTTTCAATGTTTCAAATGTTTTAATTCACTAAAAAGAAATTAAAAATCAATGTAATTCACCCCATCACAAAATAAAGATGAAATAATGCATAATCATCAAATTAAATGGAAACTGAAGCATTGACAAAATCCAAAATCCATTTACGATATAAACTCTTAGGATTTTAGGAATGAAATGTAGCTTTTTCAACATCCCCCCTCCCAAAGAAAACATTCCATATAAAAACCTACTGACAATATCCTACATCGTACTTAACGGTGAAAGGCAATTTCTCCTCTAAGACCAGATTTGAAAAGGGGATGGACTCCTTTATTAGTCATGTTAAATATTACAATGGAAGCTTAAGCAATGCAACAATGCAAGCAAAAAAAAATAAAAAGCAAAGAGATTGAGAAAAAGAAGCACAATTTTCTTTATTTGCAGACATTGTGAATATTGACCTAGAAAATACAAATAATTTTCAAACAAGCTCCTAGAAATAAGTGGCTTAGGAAATATTGCAATGTTCAAGTTCAATAAAAATCATATCTTACTATATAGTCTAGTAATGAACAGTTTTAATGTAAATGAAATATAAACTAAAATTAATTTAAGTATAGATATATAAATAAATTTAAATACAGTCCACTTAAAATGACACCAGTAAACAGGAAACATTTAGGAATAAATGTACAGAATATATAGTGTGATATCGTATGCTGGAAACCATAACACACTAATGGAAAGAGTTAAGGAAGACCGCAGGTATAGGAAGGTAGAGAGTGTTCATGGCATAGTGGCATCAGTATGGCTAAGAAATCAATCCTTTCCAAATAGTCCTGTAAACTAAATACAGCCTTTTTCGAAGTTCCATTCGGATTTTGTGTAAATAAACAAGCTGATTCTAAAATTTATAACAAAACGTAAAGACACTAGAATGAGACATTTTTGAAAAAGAACAAAGTTATAGGAAAAATACTACTTATTGTCAAGACGATAAGTAAAATTATTATTTTAAATTAAAATTAATTTAAATTAAAATCCTAAATAAGCAAGTATTGTCAATGGAACAGAAGAAGATAATAGGACAGAACAAAGTCTAGAAATAGACCCATGTATTTAAGGTGGATTTTCAACGAAGCTGTGAAGGCAATTTGGTTGGCGTTGTTTAGTGTTTTAACAGGAGGTGCTGAACAATTGGGCATGGATGTAAGCACCGAACCCGAGCAACAACCTACACAGTCTCTAATAATTAAGTCCAAACTGATTGTAAGCTTTCTTTTAAAACATAATTTTTAAAAAAATTTAGAGAAGAAAACATAGCAGGAAAGGAAGTGTGACCTGGTGTAGGTTAACATTGCTTGGATATAGATCCGAAGTCACATTTCTTAAAACCCAATGTGGGTCTTAAAGGGAAATGAAGAGCTTTTGCAGTGTCAGAGGTACTTGTAGGAGGATGAGAAAGCAAACCATCAACTCTGAGAAGATATGTTTAAGACCCGTATCGAATAAAGGACCTACAATCACAATCACAACATACAAATATCCTCATCACTAATAGGACTCCCAGCTTCCTTTAGAATGGAGAAAGTGGGAAGAAGCATCATTTCCACGCAAAGCAAAAACAAAAAAACCTAAAAGTTACCACGTTGGCAAGTTCCTTAAACCCATCAGAGAACTGATGTGGTGGGAAATCCGAGGGAAGAGGATGCCTGCAGGGCCCATCAGGCAGGGGCACCCAGTCCCTGTGAGCAGATGCTGGGAGACACTGAGAGATAGAGCTCAGATCATTTTCTCTAACAAATTGCTAACAGTTGACTATGGGCGTGTGAGACTATGGGCGAGTGAGAGAACCCAGAAAGTCTCGGGGCCCCGAGCCAAGGGGATATTATGCTCTAACTCCCAGGTTATTTTCATGTACCGTGCTGAGTGCTGCCAAGCATGGCAAAGTGTTGGGAGAGTGGCCGTTGTGGTGGGGTTCTTGGGAAGAGGAAGAGCAGCCCCTGCACAAGACTCCACCTGGACCCCTCTCTCATGTCCATTCTAACAACAAAGGTCTTAAATTACTGGAGAAGAGCCATTAATGTGTTTATAAGTGGTTAAGGCACTGTTGAGAACCCCATGAAACTGGAGGAGAACAAAAACCAAAGGAGACAATCATAAAAACAAAAAGAAAAGAAGAAAGAAAGAAAGAAAGAAAGAAAGAAAGAAAGAAAGAAAGAAAGAAAGAAAGAAAGAAAGAAAGAAAGAAAGAGAAAAAGAACGAAAGAGGAAGGGAGGGAGGAAGAAAGAAGGGAAGCAAAGACAGAAGGAGGAAGGGGAAAAAGGAAGGAAAGAGGAAAGAAACTTGATCTGTGGGCCAGGGGCAGGCATGCGTTCTGAGCTGTTTCATGGCTGAGAATGGGGACACATCATTTCAAAAGCCAAACCTCTGTGATCCTAGAACAAAGTGTCAGGCTGAGACGGGGGTCTTACTCAGAATGACAAAGAACAGAGATCCAACATGACCCACCTCAAGCTACAAAGCATCCAGCGAGGCTTAGCAGCAGTCTGCAGTAAGACAATAGGGGTAGGAAGGGACGTCCTCTTTGATGGGCAGTGCACAGGGAAACCCGGCCCTGAGGCAAGGCAGCTGTGGTAGAACAGTCTGACAGACAAGCCCACACGTTGGACACCTCTGTTAACAGATGGCGGGAAGTCTGTGTTGCTAAGGATGACCTTTGCAGCAACATATCCCGAACCACACGGCCCCTGAGCACATTGACCTGATCCCCCACACTAAAGACCTAGCAGAAGAAAAGGCACACCGATTTTCAGGCATAAAAACTGTATTTTTGCACCTTCCGCTCTCCATACAATATTTGATGTTCAATGGAAGGTGATGACACATACATGAAACAGGAAAAAACAGTGACAACCAAAAAAGAAAATCTGAAAGCGACTGATCAGCAGAAACAGACTAATAGGACCAGGTTATTGGGATAATCAGAGAGAGAATGGAAAGTAACTGTGAATTATATTTTAAAAGCTCTAGTGGAAATATGGACGTCATGAAAATCAGGTGGGTAAATTCAGCAGAGAGATGAAAACTCCCTGAAAAAAAATCAAATGGAAAGGCAAAAAATGAAATGCATAGTAAAAGAGGTGATCAACACCTCCCGTGGGTTCATCAGTATATCTAAAATAGCTTAGCAGACATTCGGTTCACTTGAAGAAAGGCTGGTTCCAACTGTGTAATCTGTGACAAACACACACAAAAGAAAGAAGCAAAATAAAACACACGTTCATATCGAGCGGAGAAGGCAGGAGCCAGGGAACAGCCAATGTTCCCTCTCGCGGGTCAATGAAAGCCTGGAAGTACAAAAGAGAAAATTGGGCAGACGAGAAATATGAAGAAATATATTTTTCATATATATGAATCATGGGAACAAAAGAATCATGGGAACAAAAGCCACCAAACCGCAGGTCTAAGAAACTCATGAGACGACAGCATTTTTTAAAGACGAGCGGAAAGATGATAGAAACAAAGCATGTGGAGACTGGAAGTTAAGAGTTAGAGCAGATGCCTCATCCGAAAAAGGAAGCAAGCAAAACTCAGTTTCTCTGATGCTGGAAAATCAGAGTGAAAAAAATTAGCAAATCTAAGCCAGCAAGCAAGACATTGGAGTGACATCTCATCACAAAATTGTCAGCCTGGAATTCAATACCAAGCAGATATTTCAAAAAAAATTAAATTATTATCTACAATTCTCATTACGGATGCATTACATCCTTTATGGTTGTCTCACAGACCTTGGCTCTCCTGTTCTCCTTTTTTCAATCCTTGTCATCCTTGCCTTTTGGTTTTCAAGGTCTCTGTTGATACATCCTCCTGCCGAAAGTCTCTCCTCAGCTGGGTCTAGGCTACTAATAAGCCCTCCAAAGGCATCCTTCATTCCTGCTATAGTGCTTTTTATCTCTAGCATTTCTTTTTGGTTCTCAGGATTTCCATCTTCCTGCTCGCGTGATCCACCTGTCCTTGCACAGTGTCTTTATCCAAGACGCTCGTTGTTCGCGTCTTAATCAGAGTTGTTTTAAATTCCCAGTCTGATGATCCTCATACTCTTGCCTTGTCTGGTTCTGATCCGTTCTCTGTCTCCTTAAACTGTGTTTTTTGCCTCTTGGTTTGTCTTGTCACTTTGGAAAAGGAACTGCTGGAAACATACCTTTGGGGGTCTGGTGGGGGGTTTGGGGCAGGAGAAGGCTTCTATGGCCCTAGGATTCAGGCTCAGTCTCTGGTGAACCAGTCTGGACACTTTTTTTTTAAGATTTTATTTATTTATTTGACAGAGAGAGAGAGAGATATCACAAGTAGGTGGAGAGGCAGGCAGAGAGGGAGGGGGAAGCAGGCTCCCTGCTGAGCAGAGAGTCCGATGCAGGGCTCCATCCCAGGACCCTGGGATCATGACCTGAGCCGAAGGCAGAGGCTTTAACCCACTGAGCCACCCTGGCGCCCCACGATTCAAGAGGAGTTTTTCATTCTTCAGTCTCTTCAGCATTTCACTTGCTGTTGGGAGGGACCAGCAGCTTCTACGCTTCTTACTCATGGAACCAGAAAGAAGTCTTGCCCTGGGGTTTCTCCATGGGTGACGTTCCTCCTCTTAACAAAATCAATGGCAAGTAGCTCCTCTTCTTCTTTGCTGGGAAACTGAAGTGTTATATGTCCCTCAATGTCAACATTAGAAGGGAGAGGCACTTCCCCCAAATGTCCTTTTGCTGATTCAGTCATAGTACAGACATATCGGTTAGAATGTACTTTGGTGTCATGAGGAAACATGACAAGTTGAAAGCGTTGGAATCACAAAGTCACAACCTCTCTACCAACAAGATCTTAGAGTTTGATGTCTATAAGCATGTACAGTTCTGAAATTAAGCCCCAGTAATGCTCCTTCTATCAATTTATAGTCAGGGCAACAAATTGAGGCTATTAGAAAGGCTTATGTTGAGCTTTCCTGATAAAAGAGTTGTGCGCACGCTTCACCCTTGTTGATTTCACAATTGTACTGTGATGTTTTTATCGTTATTATCCCCACATTACAGGTCATGCAACAGAGACTCAGAAAGAATAAATACTTAGCATTAGAGCATGTAGACAATAGAGCTTTAGGAGTGAACTTTGAACCCTGTATTTTTTATCTTATATTTTATCCTATATCTTTTACTTCAGTTTACAATCATTCCATACAGAGAATTGCCCCCTAAAATATATTACAGTTTTACAAACTTGGTCCTCCACACCTAAGTTGGTGAAAAATATCCCAGGCTTATTACTGTAAGTATATAAAATCTCTCCTTTTGTAGAAACACTATTCTTGACTCAACATCTGAGAGGTTGAATAATCAATCAATAACAAATTCTTGACCTTAACTGTAAATATAACCTGAGTGCAATGCAGATTTCAATTTGCAATTTATCAATACCTTGATATACAATAGAAAACTTCTTCCAAAGAGCCTTGTTGACTGAGTTTTGCAGGGAAAGATGATATTAATCATAGGTTTCAAACATGCCAGGCTTTTAATTTCCCAGTGATCCATACTCTTCAACACTTGTCCTCCATTTTAATGTTTAAAGGGAGCACTGAATGAGAATTTCTTTTTGGTGGCAGCCAGTAACTCCACATGAAGGCATTAAGGTGTTTGCCTCTCTTTAAAAACTATCGATCTCACATTTTCAATTCTGCCAGCAGTATTGCCTTATAGACACCTAAAAATAAAGACAGCCTGACCCAATACTAATGTACCATTCTATTTTCAGTGAGTAACTGTTTTGTTTTGTAGATTGATTTGAGTGCACAAAAAGTAAGCCAATTTATACTTTTTATGAAGAGAAGGGAAGGGTTTCACAGACTCACAGAGGGACAACCCTGGTGCCCCTGGAAAGATACATAGAAAGGAAAAATACTTTTTCCTCTATTCAGCTGTGAATCAGGAGTGTCATGTGTGCCCTTAAAAAAAAATTGCTGCTGAAATTGATTAGCTTTGTACAGTATAGCTCCTTGGCAATTCTAAGACCATGTAAGTATGAAAAAGTAAAAGAATACTTTGTGTTTTGTATTTTCTTTTTTTTTTTTTTTTAAACTGAAAAATTTCCAGGATGGCTTGGAGATATACAATGGAGAATATGATTCCTTTTGCCTTTAGTCATAGATGTTCCTTCCTTAATCCGGAAGAAAGAATTAAAGATTTATGTTTGCTCTTCCATGCTCAGATCTTCAAGTCTGTCTCATATAGTTGATCATTTAAAAAAATGGTAGACTTTATAAAAGATTTGAGGACAGGAACATCAAATAAGAAACACAGGTTTGCTTCCTCCTGGCCTGACTACCATCAGCCTGGGATGCAGAGAAGAAACACAAGTTTCTCATTATCTCCAGAAATCAGTGTGGCTGGGATTGGTCCAGTTTGAGTGTGGACCTCAGGATGCATAGGAAGGTATCCCTTCCAAATGACCACATTGTTCTGCCTTAGAGGATGTGAAATGGATAAAGTTCTCTCTACTTTTTGTATCATGTGGAAATCATTGGCAAAATTACCCTGAAAATGTATTTGTGCTAATAAACACGAATTCCATACTGTGTGAATTTGCTGTCTAGTTTTGAATATATTACAAATTGATGTTTTTGTCCACTTAAAAGAAAATGACAAGAATTAACTCTTTAATTTTCCAAATTAAAAGCAACCTGTGGCAAACACTGGCCTGTGCTTTCATCAGGTTCTGTGTTTGAAAAATGGTTAAGTACAATAGAGCTATGGTGTTTTAAGATGAATAATCTCATTAACTCTTCAATGGAATTGTAATTGTTTCTTGCAAATCGAATATAAAGTTGGAAGAGATGATGTGAGGCTATACAGTTTTTTTAAATCAAATGTGTGATTCCTGGAAA
This sequence comes from Procyon lotor, assembly GCA_028646535.1. Taxonomy (NCBI): domain Eukaryota; kingdom Metazoa; phylum Chordata; class Mammalia; order Carnivora; family Procyonidae; genus Procyon; species Procyon lotor. The sequence continues at coordinate 44,711,887 of CM053616.1, forward strand.
CCAGAAGTAATGCATAGCTTAATATCTGGTTAAAAATAATAAACTAACTTCTAAGGGAATGGGCATTATCTCCTTCATGTACAAAATGCCTGGCATTTGTTCATGAGGAATGAACATGGGAAAGAAAGAAAGAGAGAGAGAGAGAGAGATTTCCTTCCCTGATACTCTAACAAAGCTGTCCAACTAGTAGAAGCCAAGGAGCTCAGCAGAGAGATCATCAGAATCCAGAGGCTAAGATTGTAGCGTATGTGGCAAGAAGATTTTTAAGTGACACCTGGTTTTGTCATGCCCAGTGATCTGATTATAACATTTACAAGTATCAGTTTAAATATTACAGTCTTATTTGCTGCTGCCTGAAATTAACAGGCTCAAACCGTTCTGATAGCTTACTAGTGTTACACAGAAAAGTCGACACTGTCTTATAAGAACAATTAATAGAATCTGTCAAATGAGAGTAAACTCTTCGCTTACCAATATTTCTATTAGATGTTGAGTTCCCTGAGCTGAACTTTGATTTCTGCACTTGTAATATGAATTTATATATGACCCAATTCCTACAGATACTCCATCACAATTATTTGCAAAATCAGGTTTTCATCATTTTTGAACTTTCTGTGTGATCCCAATTCTATAAAAATGTTGCAAGTATAATTCAGTTATGAGTACATTTGTTCTACAGAGTCAAATAACTCATGGAACCTACATTTTCAGGGCTTAAAATCTAAGTGGATAAAGACAAATGTACAGATACTTTCATATCTAGCAAAGTGTGTTATGAAGAGTGAACAAGAAGTAAATTTAACTCGAAGTTGACTTCACATAAGAGGGAGCCATTTCTCTGAGGGATAGGAGTTCATAGAGTCCAGGTAAGAGGTAAACTGGAACAAAGCTACTCCAGTTTAATAGAATAGTTTGAACAAAGTCTTAAAGATTAAAATATAAAGAATGTTTTCAGAACTTCGAATGACATGTATGGTGTGGTAACCATTATATAGGATACAAGAAGGAAGACAAAGAGTGGAAACTAATAAGAGAAAGCCAAGAGGTTTAACTTGCATATTTTATAATTAGGGTTTTTTTTCCCCCACCCAAAACCAGACTCTAGAGATATGAAAACAGAGCAGGGTTGCTTTCATGACTTTCCAGAAATACAAATATATAATTTTTAAGCATAGAGTAGAATCTTTAATGCACATGAAAGTGTGTACAACCATGTATTTAAAGTCTGCACCCATTAATAAGTTAATAAAAAGTAATTGAAGAGAATCCAACATCACCAAGTTACCTTCAACTAAAAAATGAGTTGGATTTTCTAGATTTCCTCATGCCATTTTTTTCTTTTTGCTTATTTGCTTTTGCCAACAATGACCTTAAATCTTATCCACATTTTTTTTTTTGACTGAGCATTGCCTATTTTGAATTCTATGATCTTTCCTCCTGACAACCAAAATTGTATCCCCTGTATCCCTTACCTTTAGCTTTGGTGGTTGACTCTCTTTCTTGGGTATTGTCTTGGGATGAACACCTGGTTTTATATTGGTATTTTTAAAATATTTGCCATATGGCAATAATTATTACAATAGTGTCTCAGCTACTAATGAAGAAGTTTTCTGTGGTTACGTAGTACAGTGGGTGGGTGAGATTATGAGTTACAGAATCTCTAAGAACCTGATCTGAATTATGGTGCTGCCATTAACAAGCTAAAAACTCCTTCACTTATACAGTGATAATAAAGGCAATCTCTTAAGGTTTTGTGATAATAACAGAATATAGTATAGTTTCCAGAAGTTTACACCATAAATGTACAAACATGATCCGAACACAACCTTGCTGTTTTCATTAGGAATCCTCATGCTTCACCCGCCCACATCGCTTGCTCCTTTCTTTTCTGGCTTCATGGTCCCTCTTGTTCTCATGGTAAAACTATCCCTATCTACAGCTCTGAAATTAATAGAAATTCCATTAATAAAAAATAATGTAATGCTTAGTAAGCCATTGTTTTAAGTGCGTGTTGAATTTGGAACAACTCCCCTGTTTCGCGTTTCAGTCACAACCATCCACGATTCCTTGGGGGGCAGCTATGCTAACCGCCATGCCACCAACGCTCGGGCAGGATTCCCTGACTTATAACCGGGTGCTCTCTAGCCCATCCAACTTTGGGAAGTGCTGTCACCTCCAATGTCCAGTGTCTGTTGCTGCTCTCCCACATCCTACACAGAACTATCCATCAATACACTGTCTTTCAGTAACAGTTCTGGGGTTTTTGCTTACCTCCAATAGAAGAAATCCAGCATCCTTTCTTACTCACAGGCTCACAGTTTCTGACCCCTGACATGAATGGTTTGGCAAGAAGACGCTCATACTACCAATCCTTTCTCCCTGATTTGATCATGTAAGCTATGATCAATGGAAAACAACCTGAGGAATACATCCTTTCCAGGGAAAGACTTTCTCAATTCCATGTGACCTTATTTTTTGTCAACAGTCAACTCTAGAGAGAGGCTTGTCCTCCAGTCATGACAGAAGAGCCAGTCAATAAAGTGTGACTCTAGAAACAGGGATGCAGCTCTGTCCCTTTGTATATCGGCATGTTAGTAAATTAATGTTTGCTATAATTTTCTCAACCATGAGTAGAGATGATAACAATACAAATGGGTATTGTGAGGAACAATGCAAGGAAGTCCAGTGTCTAAACATAGATGTTAACTGTCATCATTATTTCTACCATCATTATAGCCACAGCAGATCGAAGAGCAATCGCTCATGCTGTTTTGTGCGTAAAGTTGCTTTTTCATTTCTTTCTTTTTGGGTAAGCATTTTTTCCAGTAAAACATTGATATTAAATATAGTGTAATATAATCATTATACTTTATCAGGAATTAATTGGCTGTTTTCAGGGATTCTGTTCATCGGTATTTCTAACTTGTGTGTGAAAAGGCAGTGAAAGGTCTGTAGATTTTCTCCTGTTCAGTGTGCCCACAGCGGGTCACAAATCCGAGCTGTCTGCATTCTTGTGAGAAAGGCACCACAGTTACTTTCTTCATTTTAGAAGAAATTATTGTCATAAACAAGGTCATCGCTTTTTTTACCCATAGAGCTTATGCATTATTTTCATGTAACTATTTGAATTTTCTGCCCCAGAGAAAACATTTTAATGCTTTATATCAATATTTGGAAGGGAACTATTTACCATGCTATGCATTTTTGCTTTATGCATCCCTCAGCACAAAGGAGAACTTTTATGATGTTTTTCCATTAATGTGTTTGTTTTAGGAAGACTGGAATTCAGCAACCATTCTTCTTTCCTCTTTGATTCATAGATTCTCTAAGGCCCTTGCTTCTTAATGCAGGGTGTATTGATATACTGATTTAATATAGTAGCGGCCCTTATTGAGATATACCTCCCTAATGCCATTGGGAGCCATGAACCAGATAAGATGCTTGCAATATTAAAATCAATTAAAATCCCCCCAAAAAGTTAAATTGCATTCTTACGATGGAATCAATTTGTAGAGTTGGCTACTGAGCAATTAAGGGAGAAAATTCAGCTGGGAATCCTTGTTCTTCTTGCTTTTTTAGCCGAGGTTATGGCTTTGATAAGTTAAGTACTACCAATGTCTACCCTTGAAGGCTAAAGTAAACTTTTCTCTAGAAGTGATGGCTTCAACTTTCACATCTCTGTTTACTTCTCTTTAAGATTCTCAAGTTTTAAGTTGTCTAAGTCAGTCCCTATTGCTAATTCAGTATCTTGGGAAGGCACATTGACATTTCAGGGAGCTAAGGTACAGTGTAATGCATTAGTGCAGGAAGAAAGGAGAGATGTTATCCTCTAAATTATTGATAAATATTTAAAAGTGAAAGAACAGTGGCATTGTGGGGACAGTTCTCATTTACTTCTGTATTCCTTTAAAAACATCAAATGCACTTTGAGATATTGAGATCTCTGTCATATCTGTAAATCACTTCTTATTAGTATGATAGCAATGTACAAATCCTACAAAGGAATACTAAATAAATCCATTAGGGGTGCTTAGGATTAGGTTAGGGGTGAAAGGAAATAAAAAATGAAAAAAAAAGGATAGAATATCTAAAAATGTATGGAAAACCTATGAATACCTGAGATTACTAGGACAATCTACTAGGATGAAAATGTCAAGAGGCTGAACTACAGAAAGGTAATTGAGTGTCCCTGTGGGCTGGCACTGTCAGCAAATTCATCATAAGGAGGTAAGATCTAACCTAGGGTTTCAGGTTTCTGTGAGATCTAAGTGATAGAACACAAGGATGCAAAACATTGCTCAATGTTTTTCCACTTTATTTTTGTTTTGTTTTTTTTTTTTTTTTTTTTTTTTTTCCACTTTAAAAGCAAAGACTATAGGGGTGCATGGGTGGCTCTCTTGGTAAGCATCCAACTCTTGAGCTTGGGTCTTAATCTCAGGGACATGAATTCAAGTCCTATGTTGGGCTTCATGCTGGGCATGGAGCTTACTTAAAAAAATTTTTTTTTTAAAGTAAATACTATAAGGGCACCTGTGTGACTCAGTCACTTAAGCGTCTGCTTTTGGCTCAGGTCGTGATCCCAGGGTCCTGGGACTGAGTCCCTCATCGGGCTTCCTGCTCAATAGGGAGTCTGCTTCTTCTTCTCCCTCTGTCCCTCCCCCCTGCTCATGCTGTCTCTCAAAACAAACAAACAAACAAACAAACAAACAAATAAATAATTAAATAAAGTCTTTAAAGAAAAAAAAAAAACAAAGATTATAGTTTACCAATAAATTGTTCCCATTGCATGTAGGGTATATCATATATGGGAATGGATCCTAGTCAGTAAATTCCAGATGTAGAAGTGAGGATCCTTTGATACATTCATCGTAGTTGAAGTGCTCTTGGTTCTAATTGCTGAACTTATCATTAGAAGGTGGTTACTTCTCTTGAGGGTAGGGCTAAAAGACTAGATCGTTCTTGACCTTAAAATCCTCAGGCCACTCTCTACAAAAACACATACAGAATATGTAGAGTGCTATTTATTCTATGTCTTGTACTGAGACGAAGTCAGGAAGGAATCATCTGTGCAGTGCTTATGGAAGATAGGAATCAGCTGGGTAACAATCTACCCAGAAGTTGATGAAGTTTCAGCTGGGAAAACAGAGAAAAGAGCTATTAAGAAAAAAAAATAGATTTTAAATAATTATTGCCATATCCATTGAGAGGAGAGAAAAACTATGATAAAAGATTTAGAAATTTTAGTTTTGAAAGGAAAAAGGACAATATCAGTGATGGTCATGGGTAGTTGTTGATAAGTATTGTCTTCATGTGTAAACTTAGGGGTCTATACTAAGGAGCAAAGGAGCTTACCAGATAAATATTAGGAAGTATCCTCAAGACCTCAAGAGAATTTAAAGTATAAAAGTATACCTAAAAAAAGACTGAATGAAGAGGATAAAGTAGTATAATCACTAATGTAAAGGTTATAGTCAAAAAGTAAGAACCTCTAATGGATTTGTGTAGATGAATAGCGACATAGTAAGACTGTTTGGAGAATTAAAAAGAATGAGCCTGGTGGTAGGTATTAAAGAGGGCATGTATTTTTTTTTTTTTTAAAGATTTTATTTATTTGACAGAGAGAAACACAGTGAGAGAGGGAACACAAGCAGAGGGAATGGTAGCAGGAGAAGCAGGCTTCCTGCCAAGCAAGGAGCCCCGATGCGGGGCTCCATCCCAGGACTCTGGGGTCATGACCTGAGCCGAAGGCAGATGCTTAACAACTGAGCCACCCAGGCGCCCCAAAAGAGGGCGTGTATTGCATGGAGCATTGGGTGTGATGCACAAACAATGAATCTTGGAACACTGAAAAAATAAAATAAAATTAAAGTAAATAAATAAACAAATAAAATGAGATATTTGGAAAGTGTAGAAATATTAGGGAAGAAGAAGAAGAATTAATATAGATGATCCCAGAACATGAAGAAGAGTGGAAGAAATCGAGAGAAGAGAAATGTTTAGAAGGCACATTGGTGGACGGAGGTGGGTGGGGGTGGGGACGATAATGTCAAAAAGAGCAGCAGAGTTGAAAACTTAGGTCCTGAAAAATACTCATTCATTATTAAAGAAAAGGGAACAGAGTATCCTTCCTAAGATGATAATGTCAATGAATGTCATTGAAATACTTGAATATATTGGCTCTTTTTTCCTGTCTCTATTTCTGACCCCTCCCCCCACAAAATATACCTCTAAGTATATAAAAGTTAAAAAGCTCAGGAAAAACTGAACTAGTGTTGATTATGTAAAACTGGGATTAAAATTTAATGTGCAGAGATTTACAGTGGCATTCAAAAGTCGACCTATTTCATAGGGATGCAGATTAATGATGTTAATATCTTTCACTTTTTCACAGATAAGCTATTCTATATTTTCATCTTTAGACTGTTTTGAATGTAATTTTAGTACAGTTTTTTTCTCATATGCCTTCACAGAATGATTTCAGCCTGTCACTTTGCTAAGGAAATTCACTTTTAAAGAATGAAGTAAATTATAATGGGGCCATGTAGTTTTAACTATTCTCGGTTAATGGAAGTAATTTTTTTCATTTTGAATTTATTTTAATTTTGTACTAACACTGTTTTGTATAAGTCTCTGACAGCCTTGTCTTGCATTCTAGAATTTTCCGAGGGCAACAAAAATAATTTTAATATTCAAAGGGTTACAGACAGTAAATAAAATCTTTAAAGTATTTTTCTTGAGCAGATACTTGTATGATTAAATTATATTTCTCCTGAAAGTCTTAAATCAGAAATATTATTTCAGTTATTAGTCATCCTTATGCTATTCTAATATTTGCAATGAACTTTAAAAATGTATCTCAATACCAATAATATTAAAGTGATGTTGAAATCACTTTGTATGAAAAAAGTTATTGAGTCAATATAAAAAATGTTTGTTTCCATATGGAAAGCAAATTTATCAACCTGAGTAAAGAAAGTCTATTTTTTCTAGTCTTATTAAAAAATATGCTATTATATTTCACTGGTATGAAATTCTCTATATTCACCTACATCTATCTCTATCTCTCTCAGTCTATGTATGTAGATGTACTTATGAATATTTATATAGAGAAATGTATGTAGATATGCTCCTGTGTACATTCATGTAATATATATGTAATAAATATATATTTCTTAAAACTTAAATAAGTTTTTAAAATAATTTTATTTTAGAAAACTAGTAAACATAGGCAAATGTGTTAATTTCTGTTTTTTTTAATATGAAAAACCTTGTCTATAATGCAAAATTCTGTAAAAGGCATTGTTATGGAAGTGTAAAAATATATAAAATTTTTAAAAAACGATCTGTGATACAGTTGAAGCGATATTGTCCACATAATAGAGGAAATTCTAGTTGGCATAGTGACTTGGGTTGTTTAAGAATGATCATGTAAAATTTTTATTTGAATAAAACTTCAGGGCACCTGGTGGCTCCATTGGTTGGGCATCTGCCTTTGGCTTAGGTCATGATCCTGGGATCTAGCCCTGTGTCGGGCTTCCTGCTCAGTGGGGAGTCTGCTTCTCCCTTCCTTCTGCCCGTCCCCCCACTCGTGCTCTCTCTCTCTCAAATAAATAAAATCTTTTATAAAAATGAATAATATTTCACTACATTTCACAGCAAACCAAGGGTCAAATATGTATACAGAAACCATAATGCATTCTACATGAAAGCTGTATTTTGTACTTACAGAGATGCTCGTACAGAGATGAGGTTTCCTGAATCTGTCCTTCCCCTAAGATAGTTCTACAGTAAAACTACAGTAAGAATAAACAATAAACATCTGTCTCTCATACTCTAAGATAACTTTTATTATGTAATGTTTTATTTCGAAGTATCTCTGATTTGTTCAAGTAGCTACACCCTGCTCCATCTCCATTAATCACACACTATATTTTCAAATCTTTACATCACGTTCCAAATCATATTACAATTTATTTACAATTATGTTCAAATGTTAAAATGCAAGTTATTTTCAAATATTTTCTTTGTTCTCTGTGCATTTTTTTCAATATATTCTTATCAATTATCAACTGTTTATTTTTCAGGTTAAATTTAAAATCATCGTATTGAGATTTAAGTCTTTTTTTTTTCAGATTTTATCTATTTATTTGAGAGTGAGCGAGCATAAGCAGGGGAAACAACAGAGGGAGAATGACAAGCAGGCTCCTCGCTGAGCAGGGAGCCCCATGTGGGGCTGATCCCAGGACTCTGGGATCATGACCTAAGCTGAAGTCAGACATTTAACTGACTGAGCAGCCCAGATGCCCTGAAAGATCTTTATAATCTTTATAAATTGTTTTGGGAAGAATTCATTTCTTTAAAAATTAAGTCTTTTAGTGCATAAACTTCATTAAATTTTTGTGTTGCTTTTATTCTATTTTTTCTATAACAGTAAATTTGTGTAGGTCACTTCACTAGCACTTGCATATTCATGACAAAGATGTAAGTAGTTCCATATTACTACTCATATATGCAAAGAAAATATAACACACTTATTTTCAATTGGCTGATTTGTCCTTGCTCATAAGCTCTTACACTAGAAAGTGAGAGAAGTCTTAGGTTGTCCCTTATATTTCTCTTTAAAACAATCATTTTTGATGATGAATATATCGTATTGTTGTATAGGCTTCATGTATCTGAAATACCTTACATACCTACCTACCTATCTACCTACCTATATGCTTTGGACTAACACTCAAATATATAATTAGGTGTTATCTATATAAATTTCTAATATAAAATATCCATTCTTTTGTATCTCCCCCTGCCCCCTCCGTTCTTCTTTCGATCTATAAGGGCTTCAAAGGATGATGTCTGGGTTGACACCAAGGGAACAATGATGTAGCCAGGGAGAGAGACACAGATTGGCTTGGTGTCTTCTGGACTCACATTGTGACTGAGTTTCTGGAGTCTCACTTCCATGCCTCTGTTCCCAGTAACCCTCTTCAGCCACTGTGGGAGTACTTATTTCTTAAAGCCATGGATGTAGTTCATTGCCTCCAGGTACAAATTAGCTGCTCCCTGGTGCTCTTTATGCAGACCCTAGGATTTGTCCTTGTGGTTGAGTCTATCAGCAACTCTGCCTCTTCTCCAGGACTCAGAGATCCCTTCGTTGAAGAAATACATTAATTTACATATCTGAGTAGGATAAGCAGTCATATCCAAACACATCAGAGCTTACAGCCAGAGACAAAGTGGAAATACTGAAAGCAACAAAAGAAAATAAATTACTTGCATCCCAATAAGATTAATAGCTGACTTCTCATCAGAAATAAGGGTGTACAGAGGGCAATGATAGGCAGCAAAACTATTTTCAAAAATGAAGGTGAAATAAAAGTTTTAAGGTAAACAATACAGAGAATTCATTGCTAGCAGACCTGCCTTTTAAGAAATAATAAAGTAAGGTCTTGAGGCTGAGAGCAGAGAAAGTGGACAGTAATTTACTTACACATGAGAAGGCAAAAGCAACTATGGCTATATGACCAGGCTGGGAAAGACCACATTATATTTTAATTTATCTCGATCCATCTTGCTCTCTGTATTAAGTGATAAGATTCATTTGTGCAGGTAGAATGTCTTACTCATTTTTCTCATGTGCCCCCATTAAAGATATGACTTAGTTTAAGTATTTCAAATGCTTATTTAAGGGAGAGAAGACAGGAGGGATGGGGAATTGTAGAAAAATGGCTGAATGTGCAGACCTCAGCCCCTAATTAACATGTCCTCGTTCTTGAAGTTCAAGGAAAGAGACATCTATCTTGCATAAATTTCATTAATTAGGAGCTTATGGCTTAACATAAAAGTCATTTTACTACCCTTATTTATCATTTATATTTTATACAGTACAATTATTTTAAAATACTTTAGAAAAGCCCATTTCTATAAAACTAATACACTAATTAATTAAAACTAAATCCTCTTGCTGAAAGCACATTGTTCATTGAGGCCAAACAATGTCTATTACTTAATCAATCATTGAAACTCTCAAGAAATAGTGATTAATTTTCTTTTCCTGTTTCCCTAATATAAAATCACTGTCATGCACTGTGTTTGTGAAAATGAAAACAGGAAGTAGCTGCTCAAAAACTAAGGTTTTATAAAATTGTGTGTTAATAAGAGATTGGCAGATTTAAATATTCTATAATGCAGCAACAATCTATTACAAAATTATTACGTATAATAAAACTATTTCAAAATGCTTAAGAAAACATACAGCTTAAGAAAATTTAGAGTTTAATTTAAACTTTCATAATTCCTCAGGCTTTTTATTATTTAAGTAATCATTATACTCTAATGGCTTAGTATAATTAATGGGGTTTCCAAATGTCTAACTATAGGATTTTTAGCATTTTTTTCTTTTTTGTACAAATCAACTTCAAGTTACTATGTGAAAATATTGACTTAGAACTTTAATTTTAAAATCAACATAAGGAGACGTTTCTGGCAATATTCTGTGGCAATATAAACTATTCTAGATTTTTATCCCCTTACCCTTAATGACATAACTAGAAAGAAAAGTATCAAAATATACTACAATGATCCATCAAAGAAAGGGAAAGTACAATGCCACACTCAAAACTTTGAGAACTAATGTGAAATTTAGAGAAAAAAATTAGTATATTTTAGTTTTTAAAATTATCAAACACTATCAATGAAAGGAGTGGGATATACCAAAAAAGAAATATTCAAACTAATAATTGATCTTCAGTCCACACCAATCTGCAGATAAGGACTCAGAAACTCACTTAAAGCAAGATATTGATTTCATAATTAAGTCATAACAAGACAGGGAAATTCCACAGAATTCAATATTTTGCTTTTGTTTTATTTTTCCCAGCTGGAAAGAAAGCATGAAAGGGAAAATCAGATAAACATAATCATCAAGAATTAATTATCTTTAGACTTAAATAGAGATTAACTAGAACACAGATAAGGAGATAATAAATAAGATAAAATACTCTGCAGGAGCTGGTTCTCCATGGGGGAGATATTTCAGTATATTCCAGTTATATTCCTGCTCATCTACATTTAGAACTAATAACAGCTTGGCCAAATATTTACATAATTTATCTCTTTTCTTCCTTTGACAGATGGTGTAGAGGCTGTAACTGCACCCACTATGTAGCCAAAATAATGGGGATTAGTGTTTCTTTAAAAGTGATATGGGGAGACAAAAATGAAGCCTGAATAGAATGCCCCCCAAACAAACAAACAAGCAAGCAAATGAATATTTCCTTGAATAGACAGACTAACACTTGATGAGGATTTTTAAAAAAATGTGTACGAGGGAGTTCAAGAAACAAACAATGCCAAGAAACCACATCTTTCCACTCCTTGCTCAATATCACTAGAATATCAATAGACAGAGGGCCATCAAACTATGGCATTGAAAGAGAGGTTAAAAACAGTTTTGAGATAAGTGGAGCTAGATATGAAAAATAATATAATAATTAAAAAAAAAAGTCTTGGAAAACCTGTTTATGTTTAATATGTGACCAAGGAATAGAAGAAGATAGGGTATCCAAAGTTCGGCCGCAAATATAATTAATAGTAAAATGTGCAGAAGATATCTTTTATCACAATAGAACATCCCTTATAAAGATTGATTTGCTTGATATAACAAATTAATGACAATACACTGTCAGTAAAGTAAGCATCAAGGATCAGGCAGTAGACTACAACTTCTTCAATGATAAAGGCACTGTCAAGAGAAGGAGATGACTGGGGTACCTGAGTGGCTCAGTCAGTTAAACATCCGTCTTTAGCTCAGCTCATGATCCCAGAGTCCCAGGATCCTGCATTGGGCTCCCTGCTCAGCAAGAAGTCTGCTTCTCCCTCTGCCCTTCACGCAGCTTGTGCTCTCTCTCTCAAAAAAATAAAGTCTTTTATAAAAGAGAGAGAGAGAGAGAGAGAAGGAGAAGATAAGCCACAGATGAGAACATATTTACAAAAGCACATCTAATGGACAGTATACCCGAAATATACAAAGAACTCTAAAAACTCAACAAAAAAGCAAACAACATCATTTAAAAAGCAGGCAAAATACCTCAAGAGATACCTCACTGAGAAGATAAGCAAATGGCAAAAGAGCATATGAAACTATGTCTAATATATTCAAACAACAAGATTCTAATAGGCATCTGATGTTACGCATCTGTTAAAATACAGAAAATCTGGAATACTGACAACACCAGATGCTGATGAGGATGTGGAGCAACAGAAACTCTCTTCATAGTTAGTGGGAATGCAAAATGGCGCTGCTACTTTGGAATATAGTCTGGAAGTTTCTTCCCAAACTGAACGTACTCCTGTCATATGATCCAGCAACTGAGCTCCTTTACATTTTTCCAGAGGAATTGAAAACTTATGTGAGGGATGATATTATTTCTGATAATTTTGAATAATATGTAAATATATTAGTACATTATTTAAAGTCTTAAGGTATAAATTTAAAAATCTGAACATGTAATACGATATTTTTAATAAAGAGAAACCAGCAAAACCCCAAAATCAATAAAGCAGAGTATTTAAAAATATTATAAAGAGATTATAAGTGAAGCTGGTGAGAGAAAAACCAGTAATCAGTCTCATCGTTTAAAACAGGAAGATTATAAACAGTCTTCAAATGGTCAAAATAACAAATAGAGACATATATACTAAAAATTCAACCAAAGCAAATGCTACACAGCCAAAATATTCCAAAAATTTCCCAAATTACCAGAAAATTAAACAAAAGCATGATACATTATAAATTAAGTATAATAAGTGAATGAATGAATAAGGAGATCAGGAAACATATCTAACATAAAGCAAAGCCAAGACCAAACTTACATGTTATATCAATAAATGTAAATGAGATAAACTTAGATTAGAAGTTCAAAATAGATTGTAACAGATAATTACAAATAAAATATAACTTAATATATGCTTTTCATAAGAAGCATCTCTGAAAAGAAAAGAACGCCTCAGGTTTAAATTGAGTAGATGGATGATAACATATCTGGGAATATCCAATAGAAGTGAAACTAAATTTATGGTAATAAGCATGTAGTCCAGCATAAATTTAAGGCAGAATTGTTTGAAGGAAAATAGAGGAAATTTTATCAGATGCAGTAGGCATAAACCAAAATGAATGCCTTACTCTAATGTACCTTTATCATATAAATAATCCAGCCTTAACATATAAAGTATAAATGGCAAGAAACCTGGCAAGTCTTTCACAATAACTGAATAACAGAAAGAGACTTTAACTTATGGTCCATGTCAGCAAATGGCAGACCACATAGCAATACCTAAGGAAGATGTCAATAATCCAATTAAGGTAGTTAAGAATAAATTCCATTATGTTTAAATAGTGATGACCACTTTTTCAGACTACAATATAATGTAATTAAATTTTCGTAAGAAAATGATAGAACCAAAGACAAGTAAGTAGGCATTTAAACAAAATAAAACAATAACAGATCTTAGATATCAGACCTTTGTCTGTAGTGTCATTTGCGAAAATCTTCTCCCTGGAAGAGATTATGCGGAGTGAAATAAGTCAAGCAGAGAGAACCAATTACCTTATGGTCTCACTTACGTGCTGAGCATAAAGAAAAACATAGAGGACATTGTGAGAAGGAAGGGAAAGGTGAATGGGGGGAAACCAGAGGGGGAGATGAACCATGAGAGACTGTGGACTCTGA
>CM053616.1:44725713-44746386 GCA_028646535.1 Procyon lotor
AAAATAAAACAATAACAAACTTAAATAATCTTGGTGAAAAATAAGTAAACTAGATGTAAATGGCCAATATATGAGTACTAAATGCAACTCAAGAAGAGAAAGTCAAGTTTGCTCTTCTCTTACACAGAACAGTATTTGTAGATGGGTGTGAAAGTTAATGGAATACATACTATCAGAATGGGATGATTCCATGGATTAAAATGAGACTCCCAAAATTCATGACATTGATCAGAATTTGCTGACTGGGAAGACTTTTAAAGTATATTATTAAATGAATTTATTTCAACTATGTTTAGTTTTTTTTAAAAATGTATATTCATTATTTTATACAGGTAAACAATGTTTACCTGTATAAGAGGTATTGACAGCTGGATTTAGTTGTCAAGATTATCCTAGGTAATTTTTAAAGATTAATTGATTTATTTGAGACCGAGAGACCGAGGTGGGGGGAGGAGGGGCAGAGGGAGAGGGAGAGAGAGAATCTGCAGGCAGACTTCACCCAACACAGAACTGTGGGTGGGGCTTAACCCCAAGATCCTGAGAGCATGACCTGAACCAAAAGCAAGAATTGATGCTTAACTGACAGAGCCACCCGGGTGCCCCCTGGCCCCCCAGGTATTCTGTCAGTGATTGCTACATTAGGATCATCAGGAGATCCTTTGTTTGGATCCTGTTAGGGCAAATTAAATCAGAACCTCTATCTCCCTCTCTTTCTCCCTGCCTTCCACTCCCTCCCTTCCTCGTTCTCTCACTAGATGATTCAGTGAGGTTTGTGAGGAGATTCAGTGAGGATGATTCAAATGAGCAGTCAGGTTTAATTGCCTCTTTTTTATACCTCCCTGCTTAGATCTCAAAGATTATTTTTACACATGTATTTTCTATTAGTCTCTGTTTTGGAGAGATTAGATAGATCTTCTCATTTGAGTCCATTTAAAAATCAATTCCTCATTGTCTTTTTATACTTCCTGATTAACAAAAATGAAAGCTTTATGCATTGTACTATATTAATTTATGGTTGACATTATGATTTTACCTCTGCCTGAAATTCCAACTCAATCCCCATTGAAAAAAATGAATAAATAATTTAAAAAATTTAACAACTATTTATACAATTCCCCAGAGTTCCTGAGGGACACCTTTTCTCACTTTTCCCACATGTTAAAATAGATTAGGTTTATATACCCAGAAAATAATTTACTCATTTCAAATGTCTATGTCTTTGGCATTAGTTGTTCTGAGATTTTCCCTCTACATAGACTGTACACCCCAGAAGGCAGGAACAATCCCTGTCTTGTTTCCCTCAGCGCATCTGACATAGGATGGAAGGTAGCATCAAATCTACATCCCATGAGTGAACAAATAAACAAATATCTTTAATTATCTTTGAAACTGTTGTGGTGAAAATAAACAGTGCTCTCTCATCTATGTTAATGGATGTACATTCTGTTTGGTTTCTGTCCTATCGTAGACAGCATCTTTTTTCCAGGACTGTATCATTACATTTATTATTATTTTTTTAAGATTTGTTTATTTATTTGAGAGAGGGGAGAATGAAAGAGGGAGATGGAGAGAGAATCCTCAAGAAGACTCCCCACTGGGTGTGGAGCCCAGTGTAGGGATCTATCCAAGGACCCTGAGATCATGACCTGAGCCGAAATCAAGAGTAGGACATTTAACTGACTAAGCCACCCAGGTGCTCCTGTCTTATTACTTTAAAAGGGAAATTTTTTTCCCAGACATTTGTTACTAATTTTTGTCCCTCAGGGTCCCATTTTCGGTATTTGTTCCAAATATATATATATGTTTGGAAACCAACAATATAAATATAAAATTTTATACAAAGCACAATATGATCTGACCCATCTGAAAATTCCTAAACTAATTTCGTACCCTTTCCCCAGAACTGCAGGTTTCATTCACTCTGAACTTACTCCCAGGACCACACCAAACTTGCTTTGGCTTCAGGGCACTTCCCCTGGCTTTTTTTCCTACCAGAAATCCTACTTGAGGGTCTTATAAATTTCTCAGTGGAGGCTTTTCCTCATCTTTCCATACTTAAAGATCTTTCCATCCTTCCATTCTAACGTTCTGCCCATCATTTCACTGTTACTTTGTACTCATGCATTTAATGTCTGTGACCCTACACCTAAAAGCAGCATCCTTGAAAGAAGGAAGAGCCATGCCTGCTTCTTCCCGAACTGTAGCTTGTGACCCAAGAACAAAGAGCACGTGCTTTAATTTGGATGCAGCAAAAATGTACTTAGAGAGTGGAGAAACAAAAGGATACGAGTCTGGATGGATAAATAAATATATGTTAGCCTAGGTGACCTTATAATCCAACTCCCAAACAAAGACCCTAGAGAAGTTGAAATGGAGGCATTATTTAATAATTTCACCATGTAGAGAGACATAAAATTGGGACTGTGATGGACTAACCCAGTGGTTCTGGCAAACATAGTAAATACGATCCACCCACTTGTCAGCTCTAGAATCCTTGAACAGTATGATGACATTAAGTTCAGAATTCAGTCTTAAGCATATGATAAAAATGGATGATTTTTTTAAAAGGCTGGTTGTCTGTATTCAGAGACAGATGTGTGTGTGTGTGTGTGTGTGTGTGTGTGTGAGATCAGCTGAGACATGACGCACAGAGATTTAACAATCTAGGTGTTGGGCTAGGTGTCATATATACGTATGAACTATTTGGGGGTTAAACTTTGTCCTCATTCAGAAGCCTTCCACTCGGATAACTTTATAGCTCAGACTTTATCACCCAGTTCTAAATTCATACTTTTAAAAGGAGTCTGGAGTTAATTTCACTGATATTATGACCCGAGAGGAAGATTGGAGACAAGTAATGAACATTGTCGTCTTTGGAAGTTCTTCAACACCATCTTCAATATACAGCCTCAATTGCAATTGAGATTTAGTTCAAAAAAAAAAAAAAGGAAAAGAAAAGAAATGATAGCAGGTAATTTACTGGCAGGGACTCAGATATCAAAAAAGAAAAAAAAAAGGGGGAGGAAAAAAAGGGAAGAAACCTGAAGACATTTATATCTATAGAAGCTGGATTGTCAGCATCTGCTTCTGGTAGTTCCTCATCACAGACATACAGGCCAAAATTGGAAACACAATTGATATTGATAGGTGTTGGTGGTGGAAGAGAATTGTGCTGCCTGCAATAAATGATGAAGAAATTAAGGGCACTGCCCTAAAGTATTACTGCATCGCCCTCTATAGTGCTGGACACCGTCTTACAGAAGAGTTCTGCTTGGTCTCCACATAGTTCAGGACCTTTCACATACACTGAATGGAAATAACAGATTTCATATTTTCCATTTAAAAGTCTCAGGATGTGCATAAATTTCAAAGGAAAAGTATCCAGAAATATCACTCAGCAGATAAGCTATGTATAAGCGAAAGGAATTATGACAACAGGAAAAATGAAGCCATACTGAGGGATAGGGTAGTAGTTTAAAAACTTCAGTCTTTGAGGGAATTAAGGCCAGAGATGTGAGCTTTCTCATCGAGGCAGAGCAAGTGGCGGACCCCATTCTCACAAGCAAGTGGTGTCTCTCAGGGTCCAGGCTAGAGAGGTCTACTGAGGTCCAGGAGACAGATGGTGTTTGGGCCCTGAGAAAAGATATCATGCTGAATAAACAAACCCACAAACAACCCCTGTGTACAAATAGGAGAAGCAGAAAATAAGCAAATCAAAATAGGGAGTATGTCCCTGTATTGTAAGTGCTTTGGAGGAACGTAAGACAAAGAATGGAAATAAGATGTTTTATTGAGGAAACACATGTAGAATGAGGCAGTACACATTTTTAAGAATGGTCAGGAATGGCCTCACCAAAAAGAGACAGTAAAAGCAAAAGCCTCAGCTAAAGCAGTATGGAAATCAGCCAGCCACAGAGCTGGGGAGGTGCTTTCGAGACAAAGGGAACATGTGGAAAGTTCCAGGTTGTAGGATGTGTCAGGTGTGGTCAATACATTTTTCCTCAACTGGAGGGGAAGAGAAGAACAAACACTGATTAAGTTTCCTGCTAGAATTGACATGCATTTTTCTTCAAAGGTCTCAGGTCTATGCAAATTCTATGACCTTAGCTTACACTGGGGAGCTAAGGAATATAATTTCCCTGATTAAAAAGGGATAAATCATTAAAAACACATAATATAATAAGTGAAAAGGATACAATGTCTAATAGACTTTACAAACTTAATATGCTCTTCAAACATCTTTATTGAGATATAATTTTCATACAACAAACAATATATATATAAATATGTATAGTTTGATAAGCTTTAAAACATGTATAAATCCATAAAGCTATCACCACATCAAGGGTGAACACACCCATCATCCCCACGAATTTTCCTTGGTCTCTTTATAAAATAATCTGTGGATCCACCCACCACCTCTTCCATTCCATCCCAGGAACCACTGGTCTGCATTTATGTTATTTATTTATTTTTTTTTGCATTTCCCAGGATTTTCTATCAATAGAATCCTACAGAATACATTCTTTCTTTGGGGGAGGGGGTCTGGCCTCTTCATTTCATAGTATAATTATTTTGGAGTTTATTCTTATGTTCCTTTTACCAATGATTTATTCTTATGACTGCGTAGTTTCCCATCGTGTAGATATAGGACAGATTGATTTAGCCATTCATCTGGACAGACGTGGGTTGTTTCAAGGTTTTTGGCTATTACAAATAAATCTGCAATAAGCATATTTTAAAAGATTTATTTATTTATTTATTTGAGAGGAGAGAGAGAGAGAGTGAGAAAGAACATGTGAGCCTGAGTAGGGGGAGGGGCAGAGGGAGAGAATCTTCAAGGAGACTCTCAGCTGAGTGCAGAGCTCAACGCTCATGAGGCCAGGACCTGAGCTGAAGCCAATAGTTGGATGCTTAACTGACTGAGCCACCCAGGTGCCTCAAAATTTGCAGCAAACATTTAAGTGTACGTTTTTATGTAGGTATATATTGTCTTTTCTCTTTGATAAGTATCTAGAAGTAGAATGGCTAGATGATATGTCAGATGTACGGTTAATTTTTCAAGCAATTGGCAAGCTATTTTCTAAAGTAGATGTATCATTTTAAATACCGAGAGTTTTGGTACTTTTATTTCTTTAACACTTCCTGTAATCAGTATTTTTACTTGTAGGCACTTCAGAATAACTTTGTATATGTGTTATATTGTATCAATTTGCATTTCTCTTATGATGAATAATGTTATACAGTAAATTACATGCTTATCTGCCATCTGTTTATCTTCTTTATTAAAGCATCGGTCCAAATAGTTCGTCTATATTTAATTGGATTTTATTATCTTAGTGACTTTTGAGTGGCATACATATCTATTTTTTCAAGGCACAAACTCTTTATGTCTTTTTTATACACATTGTGTAATTCACCAGGCTGAAGTTTCCAATTCTGGCAGAATCCAATGTATCAGTGTGTTAATATTGCCATATTGAATAAAAATTTGGCTAATCCAAATTTCAAAGAACTTTCCCTATGTTTTTCTACTAGAAGTTCTGTAGTTGTAGGTGTTTCAGTTAAGTCTGTGATCCACTTCAAGTTAATTTTTGTTTATGGTCTGCCATGGTTTGAGTGTTTGTGCCCCTCTCTCCACATTCATATGTTGAAATCCTAATGTTGAGTGTGCTAGCGTTAAGAGCTGAGGTCTTGGGAAGTGAGTAAGTCAGAAGGGTGGACTTCTCAGGAATGGGGTTAGTGCTGTGAGGAAAAAGACGTCACAGAATTCTCTGGCCCCCTTGCCATTTGAGGATCCATGTTGAAGATGGCAGAGTCTGCAACCCGGAAGAGACCCCTCAGAAAAGAAGTGTGAGAAATAAATTTCTGTTGTTTTTAAGCCACCTAGTCTGTGGTATTTTGCCATAAGCAGCCCAGTTGTGCTAAGACATGGGCCAAGATATCAGATGAAGATCCTGTTTAACATAGTCCCGGCAGCATCATTAAAAAGATATGCTTCTCCACTATGCTTTTGTCAAAATCAGTCATTCAAATAAGGGTGGGCCTCTTTCTGAATTTTGTGTTCTGTTCCATTGAACTAAACATGATTTTGGTACCAGTTTCTTACTGTCTTGATTACTATAGAGTTGTAAATCTTGAAATCAGGTAGTGTCATTCTTCAATTTTTAAAAATTTTAAAATCCTTAAAAAAACTCATTTTGACTAACTTGGTCCTTTGCATTTTCATATGGATCTTTAGAATCAATTAGTATCTACAAAGACAAAAAACCAACAACAACAAAAAATACCCTGTTGATTTTTATTGCACCTAAGTATAGATTAATGTGGAAAGGATGGACATCTTTATTATATTGAATCTTATAAGTCATATTCGTTTTCTTTAATTTCCCTCCTCAGTCATATAAGTCTTAAAATTTTGGAGGAGTGGGAGATTTACCTCTATTTTCATATTTTTTATTCTATGCTGAATGTTTTTATTTTAATTTTTGGTTGAATGTTGATGGTATACAGAAACATAGTTACTCTCCTATATTCACAGCAATCTTGTCAAATTCACTTATTACTTATAGTAGTTTTATTGTAAATTTCATCATTTTTGGATATATATGAACTAGTTGTCAGTGAACAAAAACTTTCTTCTTCTTGATCTAGAAGGATGTCTCTTTTCATTCTTACTTTCTCACTTACTGTTTGGTAACACAGAGTTGAATAACAGTGACTATTGTGGATGTCTGTATCTTGTTCCTGATTCAAGTGAATAATATTTTTTCCTTAACCATTAGGTGTGACTTAACTGTAGGGTTTTTATAGGTATTCTATCAATTTGAGGAAGAATTCTGCTATACCTAATTTTCTTAAAACTTTTAGTAAGAATTAATATTAGATTTATTCAATTTCTTTTATCTATGTTGACATTAGAATGGCATGCATGTAAGGCACTGAAAGTTTGGAATTGTCTATTATATCAGAATAATCCAGCCTATTTTGATGAAGGTATCAGGTGTTTTATGTACTTATTGTGTCAAAAATATTGCTCATACATATTTTGCCATAACAGATTTGGTATATATCCCATCTTTTGTCAAAATGCAGTTAGTACTTGTCTGTGTACACCATTAATTTAGAGTGTTTTCTCTCTTAACCCAAATTATTTTTTAAAGTATGATTCTTTTACTGTGCCTCTTAATTCATATTGTAATCGATGCTATTTTTTTCCTTGATTTTCTTGAACTTATAATTTTCAGGTTTGAAGTAGCTGAGGAAAATATCAAAATAATAATGTTAGTAATACTTCTAATAACAGCACTTACAAGAAACCTGAAGGATACTAACTCAAAATGTATGGTCTGTCTACTTTGGCTTAATCTGCTAATAAATAATTCCTATAGGACATTCATAAGCATATAGTTAAGTTTTTCCTTGCAAGTAAGAAGGATAATTCAGTAAAACATTATCCTATAGACTTTAAATAAAACTGTAAAACTTGAATTTAAATGCACAAAAGTCACCAAATCTACTGGTGATGTACATAATAAAAATGAATTGTATTGATGCTATCTGCTCTCAGGGTTATGGATTATGTGCCCTTAGAAAAAAGAAAAAACGACTTTAAAAAGGAAACTCTTGGTCCTATTGAAAAGAAACAGCAACTTTTCGTGTGATGCTGTGTTGGTGCCAACTTATCATTCCCTAAGGCTCCTGCTTCCCTAGGAAAAGAAAATGATATGAAAAAAAAAGTTAGTTTAGGGCCTTCTGAAAACTGCAGATAAGGGTCAGTGAGTGCATTGTACTGTCCACCAGACCCATCTTATGTATGCGCAGGTCCGGTGAGTCGACTGGGCTCCCCACCCGTGTTACTGCTCCCCTTTCATCAAAGCAAACAGACCTGGAGGAAAGCACCCACCACCTATTAGATATCTATGAACAACCAATCACATCTTGTTAACATAATGTAAAATATTTGGTCTTTTAGTCAGAAGTGACACTATTTTAATAGCACATTTAAGTGCTCCAGACACTTCGGTATTTCTGTAATAAGACATTGTAAGAGACGGTAGTGAGTTAACTCTCTGTCTTTGGGAAATTGAGTGAAAAGCAGTTCACAGCTGCTTTTCTCTGCATAAAGACTCAGAGAAAGCAAAAGGGTTCACATATAACCTCATTAAATAAGACAGCAAGTCTAAGTGGCATCCAAAGCTATTAAACAAACTAGATTGGTCCATAATAATAAGAAACATATTTCACATCTGTTGCGCGGTACAGGGCTTTTAACAAGTAATAGGCATAACATGCTGGAAACTGGCTGCTATTCCCCATCAGTATATCATTGTCAACGGTCGCGCTGTCTCAAAAGGAGCACTTATCTCATACACTTTATTGCTTGATAGCTTGCTGATTGCTTCTACAAAGCAATAAATTGATGGCCTGATTCAGTACTGACATTAGGTTATGTTCATTTTCAGTGATTGATGTCTTGAATTAGAACTCTTGTATTCTTCTCTGTTTAGGAATATGAAATTCTAAATGGGCTTGTCTGATATAACAAATAAAGCAGCATGACTGAGACCAAATGAGCTATATTTATTCATTTAAATAACTAACTGGTCTTTCCCTTTAATAAAATTTTCATAAATTTATGTTTTGATGTCTCTATTTCCAATTAAATTGTCTAGTCAAATTAAAAAAACACTTGAAAAAATAAGGGGTTGTAGTTTTAAATTTGCAGTTTTGAAGGAGATTTAGGAAAGCATTCAAAATCAGGATATATGAGTTATTAGTAAATCAATTAGCAAAATTTAACAGTATACTTTTTACAAATTTAAAAGAATTTATTATTTTCTATTAACTGGAGTTATTTGATTTTGTAGTTTTAAAAACATAGTGAAACCAGAAAGGGAAAAATAAACAAAAACAATAGAAAAGCAAAGCTATTGTTTCTGTTTTATATAATTTCCACTGTTTTTCAAAAATTCAATAGGGCAGCCTTGATTAAAATGACATTAATATTAACCACATGCCTAGAGATGCTAGCAAATCTGGTGTTAAGATTTTTAATAGTTTAAACAAATCAAATAAGTATATTTTCAACCCACTCTATCAAATGGCAAGCAATCTGATACATAATTAAGTAATCGCTCTAGACCAGTGCTTCTCAATTTGGCAGGATCTTACCCCCAGGGAACGTTTAGATACATTTGGAGACATATTTGATCGTCACAACTGGGTCATTACTGCTGACATTTAGTGGGTGGTGGCCACGGATGGTACCAAACATATTACAATGCAGAGGACATTCTCCCACAACAAAGAATTTTCAGGCTCAACACATCCAGGGCATTGGGGTGGAGAAGACAGCTTGCTCTAGATTCTTTAAGGGAGCAAGCATATATAGCGAGACTCCCTGCTCATTAGCTCCCTATCCTGTTACAATAAAATATCTCAACAATATAGAGATACATTGTCTGTCTAGCTGTGCTCTAACCTGTATATCTCAACCCTCTGCTCTCTGTTATTAATGGAATAAAACTGTAGCCTCTGACCATGGATATAGGACAGGTAGGTGGAATAGGGAAGCATTAAAGTGGATTGGTCTCAGTCACGAGAAGTCTAGCAACTTGGTATTGCTGAGCAGCACAATGGAATCAGATAAGTAAAAAAATGGGTGGTTATTGGGAGTGAAGAGTTATAGCAATGCAGATTTGATGATAAGAATCGGCCTATGTGGACAAGAGAAAGTATCTTATGCTTTATAAAAGCTTTTAAGTCCATATTAAATATGTATGTTAACCTGCAAGTCATTGCAAAGGCACTGATTATAATGCCATCTTCAAAATTTTTTATTGTATTATTTTTATTTCCTTACACTAATGTAGATACAGAATAATTTCTGTGTGTGTGTGTGTGTGTGTGTGTGAGAGAGAGAGAGAGAGAAAGAGAGAGAGAATATGGCTAAACATAACATGTATGCTAGATTTGTGTATATTTTATTATTTATGGAGTTAGAAAGTAGAAGAGAACTAAAAAAATTGAACAAATAGTATTTCTAATAAAGCAAAATCTAACAACATTTTATTTGTTTTTTATTATGTTAAATTAGCCAACATGTAGTACACCATTAGTTTTTGATGTAGTGTCCAACGATTCATCAGTTGCATATAAATTTTATTTTAAATAAAGATTAAAATAGCAACTGAGTGGGCACACAATGCAGACAAGGTCTTTATTACATATATGTGGCTGGGATTTTGATTACACAACAAGATACAGTGAAATGCTAAATAAATTGCTCAGCCATGGTGAATTTGATGGTCAAAGTTACCTTTGAAATATTTAATATTTTGGGGTAAGACTCTCTATTTGCATGGTTCCTACTTCTAGCTACATATGTATTTTATGTGTGTATGTACACATTTTTTAAGAATAAATTCTGAGGAATTGGACTGAGGAAAAAAACAGGACATTTAAGTTGTTGATATAAGATCACTAAAACACCTCCAAAAAAATCCATAGTAATTTTCATTCTTATTCATAAGGTTACAACTACATTTATATCAACAACATTTTAGGATAGTTGATGAGCTGATTAGTTAATAAAAAGTCATTGAGTATACAAATATTATTTTTACTTTGCTAATTCATATAGTTTTGCACATTAGTACATTAAAAGACCAGACAATAAAATTTCTTCTTGCTTTCCTTATTCCCCCAGCATCTGGAAAAAGTGGGTGTCTTAAGAAATCTATGGTTAAGGTCTAAGGACGGTGTGTCTTCGTATGACTACATTGTGATAGTGTGAAATACCTAAACAGAGACTGCTTCCTAGAGGAAATAAACCCACAGGAGCATTGTCGATGGTTTACATTTCTAGTTTTTATGAAAATGTTATTTATATTTTCTAAGTCACAGTACTGAAATATTTACACTAAAACCTTATACGTGCAGAGATACAAAATTCTGAATGTATATTCTTGGGGTCAGCTTTATCTTAAAATAAGCTACCCCAGGGTGATTGAACATCCAACTCACAGCTTAGTTTCCTTTGAAACTAGTAGTTTAAATAGTTTAAATTAGACTTAGATGTTTAGCAAAATGTATTTTTAAATTTGTATTTAGGCAGCTTTGTTATCAACAGTGTCAAAATCCCCTCATTAAGAAACTCTGTTACATGCCCAATAAAATACAATATTAATATAAATTATGCAAATAAATGAGAAAAAAATCAATCAAGTGAGTATGAAAAGAGGCAATGGAGTTACAGGCACACCACCATTGGCGGAGAAGAAAATGAAGTCCGTGCATCGAAGTGAATCACGGCCTTTAGGGCTCTGCTCACACCCCCAACACGTCAGAGGCTCGTGCCTGCCCCAAACAGCTGATCAATACTACACGTGAACTTGAACATCGGCTGTAACACAGCTTCTTCTGAAGATGCACAGGCTAGGGATGACTGTTCATGTCTCTAAATTCTCTTATCACTTCTCCCTCTCTTGTGTCACATATCACATCTGTCTTACAGTTGCTTTGTACGTTTTTCTATCATCTCGCTTAGATTGCTATCTGTAGGAGGGCGGCCTCTGAATTTTTCATCATTTTATTCCCTCTGTCCTTAACAGAGCACTTTGACCACAGTGGGTTCTTAAACAGCCCTAGTTGAATAAGTGAATGATAAGAAAGAACTGAAGAGACAGGATTTGCTCTTGAAGCATTTTAAATGTTTGAAGAAGCTAGAAAGCTTGCTTCAAAGTCTTTGAAATTATATGTGCTGTGGTATGCCTCTCCCTTTCCTTATCCCTCACAGATCAAATGCTTAAATCCATGTGTTAAGGAGATGATGAATCAGGTTTCTAAACATTTTTAAAAATCTAATGTTAATAACAGGGAAATAATCTATCTGATGTGCATGGTATATGTTTGGATCCAGTATTTTATAGACAGATAAATAAGAAATACAATAAAGTGAAGGAAGTTCCAATCAGTGAGATTTATGAGACTATTAGCTCTATGTTAATGCATTTTAAAAATATTTAATTGCTGTTCTATTTTAATAAATAAGCATAATTCCACATATATTTAAGCTTTAAATTGGTAACAGTCAAAAAAACTGTAAAATTTCTGTGGTGTATTATTATATGGAATGTGTCAAATTTGGTGGATGTACTACAAACGTTTTGAGACCATGGTGCAAATATTTTGATATTAAAAAGCCAGTATCATGGGATGCCTGGGTGGCTCAGTGGGTTAAAGCCTCTGCCTTCGGCTCAGGTCATGATCTCAGGGTCCTGGGATCCAGCCCCACATCGGGCTCTCTGCTCAGCAGGGAGCCTGCTTCCCCCTCTCTCTCTGCCTGCCTCTCTGCCTATTTGTGATCTCTTTCTCTCTGTCAAATAAATAACTAAAATCTTTAAAAGAAAAAAAAGCCAGTATCAAATGTGCATGAAAACAAAATGGAACTGATTCCAGAAAGATCAGAGTTGTCATGAAAAATGCAAAGATTTGGAGCACCTGGGTGGCTCAGTGGGTTAAAGCCTCTGCCTTCAGCTCAGGTCATGATCTCAGGGTCCTGGGATCGAGCCCCACATCGGGCTCTTTGCTAGGCAGGGAGCCTGCTTCTCTCTCTCTCTCTCTCTGCCTGCCTCTCTGCCTACTTGTGATCTCTCTCTCTCTCTGTCAAATAAATAAATAAAATCTTTAAAAAAAAAATGCAAAGATTTGTTTCTTTAGGGAATATTTCTATCAAATATCTTTAAATTTTCACTTGAACTTATTTTACTCAGCAGATATTTGGAAAATATCACAAGTTGTTCCTTGTAACCATATTTGTCAAATTATTAGCAAAGAAAATGAAATATAATTAATGAGTTTCCACTTTTTTCTTAGGGATTGATAATTATTTATTCAGTGGTTTATAAATACCATTTTGTAACCCATGAGAGGATGTTTATATTAATAGCTCAAAACTAGCACAAATATGGATATACATTTTCTTTTACACAGTGTAGAGTATTCTAATCAAAGAAAGGGCATTTTCTTTGAGTTCAATCCTTTATATGAAAATATTATGCTCATAAATGAAGTTGAGACTTAAAATAATATATCAGTAAAACTTAAATATCAAATTAAGTCAAGAGAATAAATGCAAAAATGCACAAGTTTTTTTAAAGCCTCTGACATTTATTTATCTATTTATTTATTATTTTTAAGATTTTATTTATTTATTTGGTGCAGAGAGAGATCACAAGTAGGCAGAGAGGCAGCCAGAGAAAGGAGGAAGCAGGGTCCCAGCTCAGCAGAGAGCCAGATGCGGGGCTCGATCCCAGGACCCTGAGATCAGGACCTGAGCTGAAGGCAGAGGCTTTTACCCACTGAGCCACCCAGGTGCCCCAAAAATGCACAAGTTTTTGATGTAAATTGTTAGAACATGCTTACGTCGAATGGAAAGAAGATGCTACTTAAAATATACCTTTAATAGGGTTTATATTTCAGTGTCCTCAATGAAGACAATTTTGGAAGAGAAATCAGAAAAAGATCTGATAAACATGGAAATTGCCAGAGAATGTGACAAAAAAATGGAAATAGCCCTGTATTTTATAAGATTGGTAGTGTTTCTCATTATGGTAGCCACAATGAGAATGATATCCAATAAATTTAGTACCTCATAATTATTTGAGCTCCTGTTATTTTGTTATTTTTAAAAGTTGTTTTCAAATGTTCAACAATTTTGGACACACAGTCTTCTTCTTTCAAACTCATCCCTTCAGTCGCCATTGATTTTAACCTCTTAGTTCACTTCTGACCATTCATTTGTTCTGTGAAGGATAAAAGACAAGTTGTCTTTGAGTTTATTGTTTTAATTTTTGGATTCGGTGCTTTCATTTCAGTGTAACTTTGACTACACACATATAAATAAATGCTATTTATTTTGTAACTCATTTTGAAAGTGGGTTGTTGCAAGAAGTCCACATGGAAATTTTGGCTTGATGGCTTTTTATGTTTTAAAAACTACTATAGACACAACTGCTCTCGTTTTGACTGTTTAGTAAATTATTGAATAAGTAAAGGACGTTTTGAGTGCTTTTCTTCTAATTAGGAAGAATGTGTTCTTATTTCATAAGTCCCTTTATGTTCCTTTCTTTTTTCTCCCCCCACAAAACATGGGAATAATGGAAGCACACATGAGCGCGCGCGCGCACACACACACACACACACACACACACACACACACACACACTACATATAGAAGTTAGAATTTAAGGGCTTATGTGAACAGTCCTCTAGCTCAGAGTGAAGGCTGGGAGACTAAATCATGCATTTGTCCCTGAAGCCACGATAGCAAATCATAAAAGAACTAGAAAGCATGCGAAAACTTAAGGAAGATATTTTAATTGGATTAGGAAGTAAGAATTTTGCCCTCTTTTTCCAAGTTAAAAAGACATATTCATCTTCTACTGGGCTTTGGACAGCAGCAAGAAATTTTATCTTACACCTCTATTATTTCAATATTTTTATTATTGTTTCAATATTATTCAATATTTTTAGAAATTCAATAAGATAAGAAGAGTAAATTGTATGCTTTTATTTTCCCTTTTTCAGAATTGCCTGTGGGCTTACAGTAAAATGATCGTCAAATGTCTAAAATGCTTTACATAAAATCACTGAACAAAAATTGATAATAAGCACTGGCAATAACAGACAGAATATATAGGAGACAAGAAAAAGTTCTCATTCAAAATATCATCAAAAATTACTTTTGTATTTTTAATACCGAATTATAATAGCTTTTTTTGACCTTCAAAAATGTGAATACATTTAATGTACACAACTCTAAAACCTATCTCATCTTTATAAATGTTAAAAATAAAATATCTATCTTAGATATAAGGGATTAAATTACTTTCTATTTTGGACTCAATCGTATACATGCAGTATCTATCTAAAAAGGAAGTAATGTGTTCCAAAAGAAATTCCAAAATCAAGCAATTTTTGTCTTTTTAAAATAAATTTCGTCCAGCCATTTTCTGAGACCCAATGTAGCAAGCTCTTTCACTTAAGACTCCAGTAATTGAGTGGGTTTTAAAGGGATAACTGCCAGGAATACCAACTAATATCCAAGTAGGAACATAGGATAGTGAAAAAGTCAGATTTCTTTGCTTCATTTTCCCTTTAGATTTATAATGGCTGCATCACAAGTAAGGTAAGAGAACCAGCCATGAGGAAGGTGTTTGTCATTTCTGTTGCTTAGTGGAATGGTTCAAACCAAAGGGCTTTTATTTTCCATGTTCTCACAAGGGTTTGGGTTCACACTTGTTTACATGAGATAAAGGTAACAAAAAGCATCGGAAATGAATACATTTTATAAATATCTACTTGCAGAACTTTATTTTTTCTCATTTCCTTTTTATTTTGGATACTTTGCAAAATACATCAATGGAAATGGAAAAAAAAATTGAGGTTATGTATAACACTCATGTTACAATTAGAAAAAAAATGAGGTTCAAAGTTCACAAACTCCTCTAGGGATAAAAAAGGATTTTATGATGAAAATGTCTCCAAGACATACAATGTGTCCTACTCCTTCCAAATCCATTATTTTCCTCCTGATCAGAATATAAAACAATTAATTACTCATCTCACATCTAACAGAAATGCCCTGTTTCTGTATTTCACCATGCTGAAACACCAGGAGAAATGAGATTCGGGGTTGAAGCGATAGGAACAGCCAAGCAGATTCAATTCAATTACGCCTCTGCTTTCCATCTCCTAAATAACCACAAGTAAATAAATAAATAAAACCCTCACCTCTGCCCTCTAAGAATGGGTAAGGATATAATATGCCTATTAGTCTCCTTGAAAGCATTACCACTGTAAACCCTATAGATCGATCCATTCTGAGCTTTCCCCCTTGGGATACGGATATGTTCATAAGAGTCTATTTAAATATTTCCTTCCGTATATAATTCTTAAAATCTTGTCTCCCTTTACCCCCTCCCACACACACATATCCACAAACATTCGATGAGGTTGAGTCTCAACAGGCAAGCAAGAAATGAACATTTTAATATAGTCTAACAAGATGCCTTCATGCAAAGGTTAAAAGAAAGCAGCTTCCTTCTGTTACAAATGTTTTGCATTTCCTCAAAATGTATTTATCAAAATGCATGCATTTTAAAATACCATAAGAGATCTATTAAAAGATGATTGATGAATTGTTTTGCAGTTGCATAGCTCAAAGCATTTCCTTTTATGCAACTAAGACATTACCCAAAGGGCACTAGCTTTAGTAAAATAAAAAACAAATTTTGAGTCTCTTGCCAGGTGGTGGCAAATAATGCCTTCCTAGCTTATGAGCTTTAGCGCACCAGTGATAGTAACTGTCATTCACCCAGAGATTTATCCTTAACCGGCAACTCCACACACTCACCTCAAGGCTTATGATGAAAAGCTGCACTAAGTAAACCTGAAAATCCCCCCTAAGCTGGCAAGAAACTCAAAGCAACTAAAAGATGATTCATTGCTTAGAACATCATTTTTTATTTTCAAGAGAGTGGAGAGCCATGGCTGAAACCACAGCTGTGTAAGAGAAAAAGGAGAAAGAGG
Source organism: Procyon lotor (assembly GCA_028646535.1). Classification (NCBI taxonomy): domain Eukaryota; kingdom Metazoa; phylum Chordata; class Mammalia; order Carnivora; family Procyonidae; genus Procyon; species Procyon lotor. The sequence continues at coordinate 44,742,310 of CM053616.1, forward strand.
AAGAAGAAGCAGATTATATGAGATAGGAACTCCCTCTCTTCCTTCCTTAGCAATTTTCCTAGGGGTAAATTTTTGATTATACCTTAGTGGAATAAAAGTCTCATTTTGTCATTGGATGTCTGATTACTGAAGGATTCTAAGCCTCACCCCACCCCCACTTCCAGGCAGCTGAACACATAACCTTAGTGCTCTCTCTTTTGGCTTCACTGGGAGAGTCAAACATTAGGAGATTCTCTTCCCATGGGAGAGAACTCTCATCTTCCGCAACTATCTCGTAACTGCAGGAAAATTTCCAAACCAGCTCTTCTTCTCTGTTGCCTTTATTGGACAAGCTTGGGAGGCCTGCCCTATTTTCCCCAGAAGCCTCATTATGTGAGTAACACAACTTTTTGTACTCTTGGTTAATGTGTGGCTTCATCACTTTCACCATCTTAACCAAATTTCAAGTGGGAGCCCATCCTGTTTCATCAGGTTGTCTGCAAGATTTGGCCAGATAGCTTAAAATTTAGTACATTAATTTTATCTAAATTGTATAAAATACAAATTTAAGAATATCAATCAAATTTTAAATCAATAAAACCCTGTCTGTAGCATTCTCTGGAGCCTAAAACCTAATTCCAAAATATTGCACAGAATACTATATAATCTTATGCATAAAATGAAACAGTGCTTTTCCAAGAGAACAGGTATGGTCTTATAAAATAGAAACAACTCATAGTTATATATATAAGCAGTGATTTTGAAATAGAAAGTTAGAAATAGACCAGGCTTCACAAAGTTTGCAAACCAGCCTTAAATTAGCTCAATCTATGATTGAGTCAAACCCTTCACAGGAAGAAAAAAAATCTGCTCTGTAGGAAGACAACCTTCCCAGAGCCTAAATTGTGTGTACATTCTTTCATATACATAGTATAACATATAATCAAATAAAATAATTACCCACAGCATCAGATGACAAAATGAGATTAATAAAGATTAATTTTTAAAAATCAGCCATAGAGTACTAGACATTCCAAATAGTAGTTATTAGATATAGATTTTATATAAATTGAGATAAATATATTCGGGAAAATCTCTATTTTATGATGCTAAACAGAGTCTAACATTTCAGGTAGATTTTGGAATAAAGGTCAAGTGGATATATTCAAACTAGATAGTCCAATAAGTAAAGTGAAAAGTGAAAAACTCAACAAACGGGGTTAAGTATACTATATCTAGCCAAAGAGAAAGTTCCCAAATTCAAAAGCAGATCCATAGAAATCATCCAGTTTGAAGAATAGAGATGGGAGAAGAAAAAAACTAGAACAATGTTGAAAAAAATCAAGGTGTAACAAATATGTACTTACAGTCTTAGAAGGAAAAGAGAAAGAGAATGGGAAGAAACCATATTTGGAAAGTTAGTTGCTAAATTTTCTGAACACTAATGAAAGACTTCAATCTTCAGATAAAAGCATCATAAGCTACATTAGGAAAAGAAAAATTGCATGTTGATACTTTCTGGTAAATGTTCACGAAACTAGTGACAAGAAAAAAAGAAACAACACTGAAAAGAAGTAGGGGAAAAAGAATATGTTGTCTTCAAGTGTGTGACAATAGGATGAGAGCTTAAAATTCCACCAGGAACTATAGAAGGTATGGAATGTCATCTTCAATGTGCTGAAAGTAAATCAGTGCCAATTTAAAATAAGGCAGACCTATCTTTCAAAAATAAAGGTAAAAAATGAAGGCATAATAAATTAATATTAAAAAAAAGACAAACAGGGTATTTCTCTCCAGCAAAGCCGTAGTGAGAAGAGTGTAAAAGGGGATTCTTAAGACACAATAAAAATCATCTATATGGCACTAAAGAAACGCATGAAGAAAAGAGGTACATCAAGAGAATAAAAATGTGAGGAAATAAAAATAAAAGTAAATAATAATAAGGATTCATTGTTAAATTTTATGCATCAACAACATGAAAATACATGAAAATAATAGAAGGGAAATTTGGAAGGTGATAAATGGAGGTCACATTCCTTAAAGTCTGCGCATTGTCAGTAAAGTAAAAAATACCAAGTTGTAACAATTATTAGCATGTCAAACATGACTTCCGTTATGGGAAAAAAAGGACAAACTAACTCCATTTTACTCTATTCTCTAAGTTACACCTAAAACCCACAAAACACATAAAACAACTATAAGAACATTCCGAGAGATAAAAGAGGAAAGAAAAGCAGACTGGCCCCAAACCTCAGTATTTGAGGTATGAATGACTGGTGAACTGTTTTGTCTCGTTTCACCTCTTAATGATAACCTCCTGAGTAATGGAGTCTCCCACAACCTGTTCGATGATAGCAGGTGGAAGTTCTGACCTCGCCATCAGTCCTGCAGTCACCGAGAATGTGAAATGGAGTTCTGTCGAGTATTCCCAGTCCAGACTAAGAGTAAATGATCTTCACCACCTGCCCCCCCACCCCCCGCAAACTAGAGAGTTGGTGAAGGATCACAAAAAAGAGGGAGTTGGGTAAATTGAAGTAACGGGCTCACCCCATTTAGCCTATAGGTGAAACCAACCCGAATCAACACAGCCAAAGCTTTGAACTATATTGTGGAATGCTGTCAAGACTTCAGATAGACCTCTGTGTGTCGTATAAGCTATATATACTCCAGAATACTACAACATTTTTAAAATATGGAGAGAAAGGGATTGTCAACCCCATATTCCATATATGATGAAAATAAGGGCATCCCACAAAGACATCTCCAGTTGAAGGATAATGAAGAAATTTTGTCACTAGCAGACCTGCTCCAAAAGAATCAGTAAAAGTAATTCTTTATACATAAAGAAATTATAACATAAGATAACTTGAAATATCAAGAATGAAATAAATTTCAAGTATATATAATTCTTCTTTTGCGATTTTAAATTATTTTTGATGGCTGAAGGCCAAAATTATAACATCCACTGATAGGTTTATGTTATAGTTAGAGACAAATTACAGGCAACTATATTAGCTGGATGGGGGATTATGAAAACTAGTAGTTCCCCCTGAAATGGTAAAACATTAATATTAGTAGACTGGCATTGTACTGTATGTGTGTGTACTATAAATCATTAAACTACTAAAAACTATCCAAAAATATACTTAAAATCTTAATAGAAGAAGCAAAAGGAATACAAAAAGTGTTCAAGTCATTCCAAACAAAACAAAGAAAGAGGACGCATTTATTATCTGGCCTAAAAGGTTGTTCTACCTTGATTTGGGTGTGGGTGCACATCCGGAACACCGGGCTATGGGCTCCCACTCTGCCACTTTGCTATATGACTTGGGGCAAATTACTTCACCTTTCTCTACCTAGGTTTTCTTCTCTTCAATTGGAGATTATATAACATCTTAATTGTAAATTGAGAAAAATGCTTAGAATAGTGTCTGGCACATGTTAAATGCTAGAAAATGACCATGATGGCAATGTTACTGCTGTTGTAAAGAGAAATAACCACAATGGGCAACACCACTCCCTCCCAGCAGCTACCTCCTGGTTTTGATCCCTTACTATATATAATGGCTGTCGTTACAACAAATTGTGTCACTACAGATTTGGGGCAGACCTCCTTTTCAGTTGTTATTTTCTTCCCACTAGAAAAAGCATTGGCAGAACTTCTCAAGATTTGAGTTTTTATTTTAACCATTCCTCTTGGCAATGTTGCTTTCCATTTTTGCCACCTTGACTTTATAGCATCTATGTCTTTCTTTCTTTCTTTCTTTCTTTCTTTCTTTCTTTCTTTCTTTCTTTCTTTCTTTCTTTCTTTCTTTCTTTCTTTCTTTCTTTCTTTCTTTCTTCCTTCCTTCCTTCCTTCCTTCCTTCCTTCCTTCCTTCCTTCCTTCCTTCCTTCCTTCCTTCCTTTCTTTTTCTTTTCTTCCTTCCTTCCTTTCTTTTTCTTTTCTTTCTTTCTTTCTTTCTTTCTTTCTTTCTTTCTTTCTTTCTTTCTTTCTTTCTTTCTTTCTTTCTTTCTCTCCCTTTCTTTCTTTCTTTCTTTCTTTCTTTCTTTCTTTCTTTCTTTCTTTCTTTCTTTCTTTCTTTCTTTCTTTCTTTCTT